>PVJD01000029.1:217855-920864 GCA_004026545.1 Mormoops blainvillei
CCCTCCCCTCTCTTTCTCTCTCTCTCTCTCTAGAGGGGAAGGGAGGAAGAGAGAGAGGGAGAGAAACATCAATGTGTGGTTGCCTCTCACATGCCCCCTACTGGGGACCTGGCCCACAACCCAGGCTTGTGCCCTGACTGGGAATTGAACCAGGGACCTCTTGCTTTGTAGGCCAGCACTCAATCCGCTGAGCCACTCCAGCCAGGGCTAAACTCATATTTCTAATAATTTAGCTGAAGGATCTTTTGGATTTTCTATGTAAAAAACCAAATAATCAGGGACTAATGACAAGTAAAAAAAAAGATTTTATTTATTTACTTTTAGAGTAGGGTAGGGAAAAAGAGGGAGAGAAACATGATGTGTAAGAGGAAACATCAATCAGTTGCCTCTTGCAGGCCCCCCACTGGGGACTTGGCCTGCAACCCAGGCACATGCCCTGACTGGGAACTGAACCTGTGACCTTTCAGTTTGCAGGATGATGCCCAACCCAAAAGAGCTACAAAACAGTCATGGCAAATCACAGTTTTATTTCTTACTATCTACTACTTATATTTTTAATTTCTTTAAAAAAGTTTTTAATTATTTTTTTATTGCTAGTAACTTATTACAGTGTTGAATAGAAGTAGTGATTTGGGCATCTTTATCTTGTTCCTAATTTTAATGGGTGCCTTTAATTCATGATTGAGTATATTTTTGTTCTTTCTAGCATTGAACCAACCTTGCATTCCTAAAATAACCCTATTTGTACATTAGTACCTATTTTTGTTATCTGAAAGAAATGCGAAGATTTTTACTTTTACAAAAAAAAGCTGTTTATCATACTAATGTAGATCTTTTATAAAAATGGGGTAACATGAACTTTTGGAAAGTGGGAGATACTCTTTGCTTTATGCCATTTCATCTTATGAAACTTTTCATAGGAAAAGTTTGTATTAAAAAAAATTGTATAAAAAAAGTTGTATAAAAAAAATTTGTACTTATGTATAGCAGGGGAAACCAAGATTATCTTTTTTTTTTTAACGTATATTGCTACATTTTAGCATCTATGCTCTTAAATTGTCCCATAAGAAAGTCAACAGAACAATATTACTTTTGGATTACTGTATAAGAAAAGTATAGTTCATTAGTAGAATATTTATAGGAATCTTTTGTAGGTAGTGGTTTAGCATTCACATGTGAAGAACTGCGTCATGGGGGGCTGGGAGAATTAATGAATAACATCTGTGATTCCACTAAGAATTTTTCCCTCTATTAAATATAATCCTTTTTTGAGGGGGTTATACTTTGTTTTTGACATGCTTATTATAGTTTGCTTTAAAAATTTTTTTAAAACATTACTGATTTTTTTTTTTTTTAGAGAGAGAGGAAGGGAGGGAGAGAAACATTGATGTGAGAGAGAAACATCGATCGGTTGCCTCCCATACACGCCCTGACTGGGGATTAAATCCACAACCTAAGTATGTGCCCTTACTGGGAATTGAACCCACAGCTTTTGGTGCATTTTTAAAATATATATTTACATATATGTAAGGGGTATAAATGTACATGCTGCTTACATAGTTAGTTTTTATAGATCTGAACATATTGAATAAATATTGGCTGTTGCTTTTAAACAAGCGATAGGAGGAGACAAATTCTGATTTTAGTATTGATTGTTTATCATATCTTGCAGAGATTCACAATTCCTCTGTACTTGACCTAAAGTGTTACCAATGATTTTAGAGCAAATAACAACGCTTGAACCAATTTTAATAACCTTTTTTTTTTCTCCTCCAAAGCTGTATTGGCTGTTCAGGAGGAGAAAGTCGTAGGGAATTTTTTTTTTTTTTCGAAATTATTGTTAATTATTGTTAAAGTATGTCTGTGTTCTGTTTAGTTGGTTAATGTCTCTGAGCTTACCTATTGCTATTTGTAACGTTTCTTTTTGTTTTTTAAAAAGACTTCATTTATTTTTAGAGAGAGGGGAAGGGAGGGAGAAAAAGAGGGAGAGAAACATTAGTCAGTTGCTTCTTGCATGCCCCCGACAGGGGACCTGGCCCACAACCCAGGCACGTGCCCTGACTGGGAATCAAACCAGTGACCTTTCGGTTCACAGGCTGGTGCTCAATCTGCTGAGCCACACCAACCAGGGCTATAATGTTTCTTCTTACTCACCAGGAACATATAAAAGGGGGATTTTATTCTGGAAAATTTTAGCCAATTTTTCGTCTCTTAGAATGTTTAAAATTTCAGTGTAAAGGCAAGGAGTGTATATTGTTTTCAAAGAAACTGCTTAAAAAAAATTCTAACATAATTTTGAATAGTTCAGCAGTTAATAGAATGAATATTTAAGTGGTGCTTAAGCCCATTTTCCTGAGTATGAGACAAAATTGAAGCTTTATAAATACATTAATGTGTTTTCTTTATGCAATTCTGAATCTTATGTAAATGAATTTGTAGAATTAATCACAGTGGAAGGAATTCTTTTTGCCCTTCCCAAGTGAAGCTCCCATAGGTACCGTTGGGTTGTCCTTCTAGGTTGCTTTAAGGGCACTTTAGCAGTTTTAAAAACTTAAGTACTAATTTCATAGCCAGTGTCAGCTGAATTTATTGAAGTAGGTCAGACTCTGGATAGAAACTTGTTTCTCAACCCTAAAGAGAGTCATTATCCATTCTTCTATTTGTTAGAGAATGGTAATAAAATCTTCCACATTTGACCACAATCTAGAGCAATTTCAGAAAATCTAGAAAGCCGGATTCTTTCAGGTATAGAAAATTATTTAAGATCCTCTCTGACTTTTATTATCCCAGTGGACCCCCAAAAAACAAATAAAAACAAAACAAACAAAAAATAAAAATCAGTTCCTTTCCCCTGTACACAATAGCTGTATTTCTTAAAACAGGAACACACACACACACCTATAAAATACACATACAAAAAAGTAATGAATTTAATGGGGAATTATTTTACCTTTTTAAGAAATTGTATGTTATTCTCCCTTCTCCTATCCCCATTCAGTTGATTAAGGAAGTTTTTAATGAAAACATGTACTGTCTGCCTAGCAATATGTTTCCTCTGAATTCTGGAAACCCAAAGAAACTAAAGAGTATAGTCATGTGACAAAATATATGAGACTGAAAATGTAAGTATTTTGAGAAGTCAGTATTAATGATCAATATGTTTTTAATTTATAAGGGAAGGTTTCATGGAGAATTTGGAATTTAAGGTGTTTTTTTGTAGGTTGGATATGAGTTTATAGAAGAGGTGTATGAATAGGGAGTAGGCAGCATGAACAGAGGCTTGGGATTTCACTGTCAGACAGTAACTTAAAGATGTTTTTGGGCAAGAACCAATATATGGGCAAAGTAGCAGTGGCATAATTAACTGGTCTACCGTCACAAATTGTTTAATGCTGCACATTCAGTAAGTGGAAAATCAGGAACTCAAATCTTTTTTTTTATTTAAGATTTTACTTATTTATTTTTAGAGAAAGGGAGGGAGAAAGGAGAGAAACATCAATGTGTGTTTGCCTCTCGTGCGCCCCCAACTGGGGACTTGGCCCGCAACCCAGGCATGTGCCCTCACAGGGAATTGAACCAGCAACCCTTTGGTTCGCAGGGCGGCGTTCAGTCCACTGAGCCACACTGGCCAGGGCAGGAACTGAGATCTTTTGCATTTAAAAAGAACATAGGTTTTTTGGTAACTTTTGTGCTCTTTTCCTTTACTTCTGCTACCTCTATCATTTAGAAAATTTTCATAAGGAAATAAAAATCACTGATTTACTAAAGTATATTGTGGTTTTGCTCTTTTTACTTTTCACCTTAGGTGCTGGAAAACCGCCTATGTTTGGCGATTATGAAGCTCAGAGACACTGGCAAGAAATTACTTTTAATTTCCCAATCAAACAATGGTATGGACAGTTTTAACTTGATGTTATTGTTTATCATAGTCAATTAAATACATTATTTGAAGATACTTAAAAGGAAAATAATGTTACTACTTTTTTCATCTTCAGCACCCTCATCTTCCTGTATACTGATGTTACATATATTACCTTGCATACTGTAGGCCTAATTTGAATATCAAAACCCTGAAAGTTACCTGTATACTCAGTTACCAGCTGGAATATGGTACTGAAATAGGACTTTGATGATGGAATACTCTATGCTTCAGAAGCTCTTCTGGACATAAATGGTGGAAGTTTATGGGCTAAAAATATTTCCTCTGGAGGTTTCACCAAGTTTCTCTGTTAGGGACGGAGGAGATGTAGAAAAGGAGTAGCTGAGGGTGAAGAGTGTAGGTGCCACAGTCAGACCGCCTGCATTCAGATCCTGGCTCTACTATTTATTTACAAGCAGTGTGACGTTTGGCAGCCATTTAACTTTTTCTGCTACAGTTTTATCACTTGTACAGTGGGAATAATAGAATGCCTATTTCACTGGGTTATTGTGAGGATTGAATAAAATGATACATGCAAAGCACTTAGACCAGTGCCTGCAACGTCATGAGCTCTCAATAAATGTTAGCTGGGGTTATAATGTCACAGAAATTCATGCTTGTATCATTTTTATTGAACATGTTCTGATAATAAATGAGGATATTATTTATTGACTTCATTAGATACCTAGTAGATTATTTTATTAGAAACTGTCTATACAGAATCTTCATACTGTTCTGTTGATTGCTTTGGTCAGATCCCCAGATGCTGATTTAAACAGTGAACATTAGTGTTCAGATTATTAGTACATTCATAATATTTTTGTCTTGGTACGAGTTACTTTGTTTCCACTGGTAGATTCTGAAGCTTTACTTGAACACTTTTAAGTATCTTTTTCAGTCATTTCTCTTATTTACGTATTTCCATAAGAATAGGGAGCATAGTTGTTAACTCCATCCCTTCTTCCCAGCCCAACCAGTTAGTAAGTATCTGTTAGCATATACTGTTAGTTATATATTTTTGTATGCTTATAGCTTACTGTCAGCACCTCTTTTAGTTATTTCCAGTGGATCCCAAGGTTAAAATAAATGAAAACTAGCTTTTGCCTTATAAGAAGCTGAAAACCAAATCAAATTGTAGTGGTCAAAATGTGATTCTTGAATTTTTTGATGGTTTTTTATTGTATATACATCCAATAGTTTTGAGACTAACAATCAGTTAAAGCTACTGTTTTGCACTTTATATCAGGAAATGACTTAACAGCTTTACATGTTTAACTCAATCCTTTGACAGCCCTCTCTATGACGTATATATAATAAAACTTTATACTAATGTGCCTTGTAGTAACATGCACTTGGAAATAACATAATTGGTGCCTGTCTTCTGGCAACCTGGTTTAGAGAGGTGGGTCCTGTGGTCTCCACTCTAGGACGGCCCAGTTTCCCAGATTCAGACTGTCTAAAGGGGCTCCAACTAACGTGGAGATTCTCCGATTCACTGCCTCTTGGCTTCAGGTCCCAGCCAGACGTAGGACCCAGGATTATTCACCTGGATTTTGCTGCTGCAGTGTCACCCACCAGATAGTACCATACTTAGCACCCTGAACCCAGATCTCTTGGCTGTCTAGCATGTTTTGATCATTTTATTAATCCCAGTTTCCCCCATTTAAACCTATATTTTATGTGACTGACATTAAGAAAATGAACATTAACAGACTTGGGATCATGATGAATGCTCATTTAAAAAGTTTTTTTAATCCCAAAGTAAGAGATTGTGATGCCGAGAAATTGTTACCCATTTCAAACAGGCCTATTATGAACGATGGTTATTTGTGAGTTATATAGTTTGATCTCCATTATTGTAAATTCTTATGACTGAGAAAATAAATTGGATAGAAGAAGTTGACTAGTTATAATGGATATAATTAAGAAATCTATTTTAGGTAAATTTCATTTTTATATCTTGAGTCAAAATAATTATAGTTTCTTTGCCACCTGGAGGAGCCTATTAGTTTATGAACATTAGACCTAGTTTTTTCCCTTAATTCACAGAATCTGGCAAAACGTAGGCTCTCATTACATGTTGGTTGACTTGTTTTCAGAGTCTTCTGCCTGTTTGATGAAGTATTTCTCTTTCCATAAACAAAATCTTTGTGTTCTTTCATATTCATATTTTACTTTTTAAGATTGTAATTTTATATTGTTTCTTTAATTTGTTAGACTATAAGAAACAATTTGGTTTTTTGTTGTTGTTGCATATTTTCTTTTATACAAGTGTTAGTCATTGATTAAATCTAGTAATAGTTGAGTGATAAGTTCTGGTTTGTCTAGGACATCCTCGGTTTTGTCTATTGTTACAGCTTAATTATTGATAGCTTCCTCTTTCACCCTCAAGAGTATGTTGGTTTAGACAATAAATTATTTAGTTACTCTACTCAATTACAACTTTTAATTGTGATTTCATAAAAATTTTTAAAAGGGGGAAAGACAAAGTTTAGATGAATTTTTTAACTCATGTAACATATCTTTTCATTTTAATTAAATTGTCTGCGTCCTGAATATTGATTAATGGAATGGTGCTTTTTCTTTATTTTTTTCCAGGTATTTTAACAGCAGTGATAACAATTTATTATATTGGGGATTGGATTATCCACCTCTTACAGCTTATCACAGTCTTTTATGTGCATATGTGTAAGTTTTCTTTAGTGTAACTAAATATTTATGTCCTTAACAGATATAGTAAGGAACAGTGTAACCTGGCTTTGCTGAATAGAGGAGAGATTGTTTATAGCTACTATTGTATTACTGTTTGTAAAGAAAGCACTATACTTTTACAATTGGGTTGTAAAGAAGTTAACTATCAGAGTTTGAACATTTGCAAAATTCCTTTGGAGGACAGGCTAGAAAGAAAGGGGAAAACCTAGCCCTGACCAAGTGGCTCAGTTGGTTGGAGTGTCGGCCTGTATGCCAGAAAGGTTGCGGATTTCATTCCCAGTCAGGGTACATACCTAGGATACAGGTTCAATCCCTGGTTGGGGTACCTGAGGGAGGCAGGTGATCCATGTTTCTCACATCGATGTTTCTGTCTCTCTCCTTTCTTCTCTCTCTAAAACCAGTAAACATATCCTTGGGGGAGGATTAAAATAATAATGATAATAATAACCAAAAGAAAGGCAAAAATCTAGCAGAGTTGTTACCAATTCTGCATAGATGACTGAGAAATATATCTAATATGGTTAGTTGTGCATGGGAAAGCTTTTTTTCTGGAATGGCCCAAAGTAAATAAAAAATACAGGTCCAAACAGTATTCTGACTAACCTGTCAAGTTAGAAACTATAATTACGGTAGTGTTTTATTCATAATTTAAGATTGGGATTGTAATTCCTTCTTTTACAGAAATGGAGTGGTTTATAGATTAGGAGCTTCTGTTTGGTGGAGAAACAGTTCTACTGTAGTGCTATTCCATTTCAGACCTGAAGTGTGTAAGCAGAAACTTGAGGAGCTTCTTCACAGTATCTTCTGAACTCATCTTATTTGTGTAACTATTTCATATTTTATAAAAATTAGCTTCTGGGATTAAAAATGAGTTGTCAGACTACATGATAATCAGTTATATTTTGCAGTATTCAGGATAACGTGATTGAAAACTTATTTTATCTTTAACAATTATGTTTAGTTTTATGCAGTGATTTATGGTTAATAGCTATTTATTATAGCTAATTGCTATGATAAATGAAAAGATTATAAATTATGAAACATGATCCTCTGGTCAATACTAGCATATTATTCCTTATAAAATATGTGTTTAAGAAATATATGTGACACATCAGATTGTTTTTATACTGGAAGAATTGTGAAGATAGTGTTCTTAGTAACATGTTACTACAAGGTTGGTTTTTCTTAAAGATTTTATTTATTTATTTTTAGAGAGGGGAAGGGAGGAAAAAAGAGAGGGAGAGAAACATCAATGTGCGGTTGCCTCTGGACCACCCCCTACCCGGGACCTTGCCCGCAACCCAGGCAAGTGCCCTGACTGGGAATTGAACCAGCGATCCTTTGGTTCGCAGCCTGGCACTTAATCCACTGAACCATGCCAGCCAGGGCAAAGAAGGTTTTGTGGAAAGTGAGCAAGGCAGACTGTTGTATAGCTTAAGTCAGTTTCACATGAATAAATAAAAAGACTAAAGCTTAGGCCTTGACTCTCTTGCTTTATAAGTGCAGTGACCACTTCTCAAAAGAGATTCTTATGTCCTCAGATGTCTTTATTGCTAAAAGTGACAGGGAATAAAGTGAGTGCATGTATATATACTTTTATTTGCAGGGCAAAGATTATAAATCCAGACTGGATTGCTCTCCATACCTCACGTGGATATGAGAGTCAGGCGCACAAGCTCTTCATGCGTGCAACAGGTAAGAGAACAGTAGGTACTGAATGCAAAATTTGATTTAAAAAAATTTTTTGAACAAACTGGCAAAAGGTTCTATTATTGTTCCTACTTATTTTAAGACTATACAACTATACATATACATATATATGTAGATTGCATGACCAATATGTATTTGTAAACTAAAAGAGGAAAAAGTAGAAAGGAATAATTCTGGGTGGTTTACATTTATTATCCCACTTAATAATTTGAATACCCAAATAAGGTAAATACTATTATTATCTTTATTTTAAGGTGAAGAAACTGGAGCACAGGTAAGTGAGGTGAATAGTTCACGCGAAGTCAGATAGCTATAAATTGAAGTTTTAGTTATTTAGGCTGTTGCTTAATATTCTAATTTCAAATCCCTTTAGCTTTTTTCTTAAACTTTACAGTTATATCTCATTCAGTGTGTTGCTATGCCTTGTTGCTAAATTAAATAACCCACTTAACAAATGTTTATTGAGAATTTATTGTGTTTGTTCTAAGAGTTGAAGGTAATAGGCTTAGATTGCTTTAAAAGCTTCACATGACTTAGACTTTAATGCTAGGCTGGAACTTTTCTTTAATTAGTCTAAATTTAGTAGAGTTTGTTCTCTTTATTATTCATCTGAGTATGGAATCTCAGGCCCAATAGATAATTGTCTTGCCTGTCTTTCCCTCTCCCACATCTTTCCCTTGTTCCCACAGCGCTTTAATCCTGTCTAAACTGCTTACTCACCACAGGATTATTTAGTTTTTGAGCCAATATCTATATGAAGGGGAGACCCTCCCAAAAACTGAAAAAAGTGTGTATTTATTCTTACATGTTTAAACTTAAGTCAGCTTCAGAGTTCTCTCCATTTGGTGTAATACATCTAGTGAGATGTTTTTTCCAGTGCTCAGAATGGTTTTTGAACTTGTGGATTTTGATGCCTTTTAGTGTTTCTGCTGTTTTTTGTTTCACCTCTTCCCCACTGGCAATATGTTTCCCTTTAAGGACTTTTTAACCTGGGAAACAAAAAAAAAATGTCCCTTGAGGCAAGATCGAGTGAATAGTGAGGGTGGGGCAGTCATGCTGTTTTGATCAAAAACTGCTGAACACTCAGTACAGTGTGGGCAGGTGCGCTTGTAAATCACCGGTCATGAAATGGGCAAATGGGTTGAAAGAGTCTTCAGAAAAATTCACTGAAGCCCACAGCAGCCACTCAACAATGCCCACTGGTACACTAATACAGATGGGTTCTTAGAACACTCACCTAGCAGGGGAAACCTGTACTATAAGAGGCCTGGCCTCCAGAAGATAATTCCAGTTTTTTTGTTTTTGTTTTTGTTTTGTTTTGGTTTGGTTCTTCCTCATATCTGCAGGGAACTCACAATCTTTTTTTTTAAATTTATTGATTTTAGAAAAGAGGGGAGAGAGAAAGAGAGAAAAGAGAAAGGAAAGAAGGAAGGGAGAGAGGGAGGGAGGGAGAGAAAAACATTGATTTGTTGTTCCTCTTATTTATGCAGTCATTGGTTGATTCTTGTGTATGCCCTGACTGGAGATGAAACCTGCAACCTTGGCATATGGGGTTGACACTCTAACCAACTGAGTTACCTGGCTAGGGTGGGAATTCACAATCTTTAGAGACTTTTTTTTCCCCCCCAGAGATCCCCAATCATTAAAAATTTCCTTCTTATATTGAACCTTCACTAGTTATTTTAGATTCTGTTTCCTTGGGCTACATAGAACAAGTCTGATCCTTTATACGCATATACTTAATACCTGGACATTTGAAGTCACCTTTTCCTCAGGTTAGACATTCTCAGATACTTTAGTTATTTCTTAGATGACCAGTATGTTGAATGCAATTATGGTTTTGAGACCTCTGGTTGTGCTTCTTGGAATATGTTTCAGTTTGTCAGTGTCATCTTAAATGTGGCCTCTGGAGCAGAAAACAGATCACGTGCATCTAGCACTGACAGTTTTCTATCATTTACCTTATTCTGGACACTGTGTTTTTGTGTAGTACAAGAAAAAAAATAGGCTCTTTGGTTAGCTGTGTTGTACTGTTGAAGAAATTAATGTACATTATTTGATCTAAAAGGATTGGACATTCAGAATTATGAGTTAGTTTTTTAATAAAAACATTTCTTAAGTTTCCTCCTTACCTGGGTCTCTCAGGTTCTTTATATGTGTTAATTAGTAAAAGTTTATATATTTTTAAGTAATATTTAAAAAAATTCCCATGTATTGATCACCACATTTGAGGTATTCTTCATACCAGAAAATTTGGAGTATACAGGTATTAAAAAAAGGTTGTCTTCCCTTGCTTTCGGTATTCTTAATTGTTAAACCTAAGTCAGAGCAAAGAGAATTAATTTTGGATACATCTAATTGATTTAATGTGTGAATTTTTTAGAGAATATTAAGGAAAGAGGCTGTGTAATACTGTATCAGTTGACATTTGGCAGAAGTGAAGGGAATAGAAAGAACTCCCATGTAACAGACTTGTCCAGAGTGGGTGGGAACCTTGTGTTAATGGAATTCCCACTCAGAGATGGAGGGAGGGAAAGAGTTAATACTATATTGTATATAGATCCTGTATATAGATCCTATAGATAGTCTCACAGTTAAAATCATTTGCTTATTTTTTTTCAGTGTTAATTGCTGATTTGCTGATTTACATACCCGCAGTAGTTCTGTACTGTTGTTGTTTAAAAGAAATGTCAACTAAGAAAAAGGTAAGTTTTTTTTTAAAGTATATCTCATTGATTATGCTATTACAGTTGTCCCATTGTTTTCTCCCCTTTATCCCCTCTGCCCTGCATATCCCCACCCTCCAACATTCTCCACTTAGTTGATGTCCATGGGTTGTACGTAGAAGTTCTTTGGCTTCCCCATTTCCTATGCTGTTCTTACCCTCCCCCTGTCTATTTTGGGCCTACCAATTATGCTTCTTATTCCCTGTACCTGAGAAAGGTAAGCTTTAAAACAACCTGATGTTTCATCTCTGAAATAATTTATTAGCTTAACTATTGAGTATGGAGTTTAAGGAAGCCATGCTTTTGGGAATAAATACTAACAGGGAATTGTACATCTCTGTCAATTTTCATTTAGAAAACATCAACTCACCATAATTGTTTTAATGCCCAAGTATATTAATAAGATGTACTGAGTCCTATAAGTTGTATACTGCTTAATTGCACAGCACGTTGAATTTATTGCCTAATGGGAGATCTGGATTTTGAGTCGGCTTATGAGAATGACTAAACTGAGCGCCATTTTGAAAAGCTGCTATATCATCTCATAGTCACAGTTAACACGTACTCTATTTGGTGATTTTATATAGGATAGTCATTAGATTAACTTCCCCGTCTATGTATCTAAAAGTGCTTTCTCTGACAAATAGCTTTTAGTGATTTTTTTTCTTTTTACTGAAGTATCCTATCCATGAAGTATTACCTCCATGAACACTGTAGTGTTTAGAGTTGTTTTATAAAAATGAAATTTTTTGATAACTAGAAGGTAAGAGGAGGAACCTTTGCTACTCTGTTAAAAAGAAACTACACTTTTACCCTGTTTGATTCAAGTAACAGATTAGTCTCTTAATTCACAATATTTTTCTTTACAGGTTGCTAATGCATTATGCATATTGCTGTATCCAGGCCTTATTCTTATTGACTACGGACATTTTCAGTATCCTTTACTAATTTAGAAATGAAGTCAGATGCATACATATCATGAAATCTAGGCTCAATTCGTGTAACGTTATCATTCTGTGACATCTTATTTATTAGAGTACTTATATAAACTATTTTCACAATGATATATAAGAATCTTTTCACAAAGCTTTTACTTAAATGGTAAAATAAAGATTTGTTAAAAGCAGAATTCCTTTTTCATACCCATTTGGCTTGGTAACTGATTAGCTCTTCTGGAGAGCTGGAAAAAGAGGGCCAAGTATACTTACACTGTCCTAATTTGAAAAAGATGTAACATACCTTCTATCTTTTGTAAATGTTATCTGACACTGACAAAGGAAAAATAATCTCATAGTTTTTTGAGCTTTAAAACAAGTTGTTTCTCTAACAGTGGTAACTAGAAGCTTCAGAAAACTGAATAATTAAAATTTACTATGTGGATTTTATATGTAATTTTGATAACTAAGATAAGGAACATTCAAGTAAGCAAATCATGGAGAAAAGTTGATAAAAATCTTTACATGGCTCTCCAATTTGTCTTCTGATGTATTAAATGTTACTATTTATCCCCCAAAATGACATAATTCACAGCAATATGATTGCTTAACTAATAGTTTTTCCTTTTGTTGCCACTCTGTTTTACTTGTAATAAAATTAATATGTGTGTCTGTCAAAGGACTTGCAGAAGATAGTCAAATCTGTAGTTGTTTTTATCATATTTTTTAATCTTCCCACTTTCATAATTGAGGTGGGTTTTTTTTTTTTTGGCATTATGGGATCAGGGTTATTGGATACAAAATACTGATATAAAGAAAAGAAAAAAGTTGTTTACAAGATTTTTAAAGCTATATTTACTTAGAAATATAACACCAATACAGAAAAGTACATTAAATGTAAATATACAGTTTAGTGAATTGGCAAACTATAACCTATATCAAGAAATAGGATGCTTCCAGTGTCCGAAAACATACATGTACACCTCCGAAGTACTTCTCCCTCCTCCTTTCCCAAAGGTAGCTAAATACTAATATTCTAGTTTAGTTCTCCCTCCTTTTTTGAACTTTATATAAAACAGACAACACACTAGATATTCCTTTGTGTTTGGCATTTTGGGTTCAACATTTTGTTTGTGAGAGTTATTCATGTAGTTGTGTGTAGCAATAGCTTTTTCACTTACATTGCTTCATAGTATCCATTGCAAGAAAACACAGAATTCTACAAATAGACATTTGGATTGCCTCCAGATTTTGGCTGTGATGAATATGCTGCTATGAATATTCTTGTAAATGTCTCAGTACACATATAAATATATATTTTTATGAGTGGAATTGCTGAGTTACAGGGCGTGCACATGTTTAATTTTACATATTCCCAAATGGTTTTGAAGCATGCCGTACTAACACTTCTGTTAGCAATGGTATAAAAGTTCTAGGCGTTCATATTCCCCAATTGTCATTCATTTTCTTTTTAACCTTCGGGTAAATCTCTGTGATTTGAGTCAAACTCTTAAAGCTTTTATGGATTATGTCAGTTTATAGTGACACATTTCTAAGCTGCTATGTACTTTACTTTCTTCTTTTGTAAAATGGGCATAATAATAACCCTTACTTTGTAAACTTTTTGCAAATTAATTAATATTTGTAAAGCATGTAAAACAGTACCTGGGAAATACAAAGTACTATGTAAGTATTTATTGCTATTATTTTCTGTTGTTCCTGCTGCTGCTGCTGCTGCTGCTGCTGTCGTCGTCACTATTTTTTATTTTGGGGCTTTGAAATTATACAGTGATTTATTTAGGCATTAGGTGTTTTTGACAATTGTTTTGGACACTCTGGGTCATTCATTTTGAAGACTCGTGTTCTTCAGTTCTGGGAAATTCTCATATTATTTCTGTGATAATTTTCTTACTTCATTCCTTCTTGAGCTTATTAGACAGGTGTTGTTAGGTCTTTCATCTCCATCTTCAGCATCTCTCTGTCTTTTTATGGTTTGGAAGATTATCTTTTATTTATCTCTGACACTTCTATTAAATTTCATTTGTTTTGTTAAGCATATCTTAAATTTCAGTTTACTCTTTTTTTTTCTTACTTTTTTCTGAATTATTTCCGTTCTTCTAGGGTCAATATTTTTCACTTTTCATTTTGGTCTTATTTTTTTTCCTTCAATGTCTATTTGGTCCTAGAGTATCTATTCTTATTTAAGAGTCAGATAGAAGAAAAAGCTGCATGTGAGCTCTTTATTTATTTGATCCACTATAGGTGAAATGGGCAGGGAGCTGGCCAGTATACTTTGGGATCTTTAACTTTCAGAGTGTGGAGGGCTTCGCTCGATAGTGTTAACTTCCACCTGTCCCAGGTGGTTTATTCCATTTCTTTGGAGAAATATCTCTTCTGTTGCCTGGGATGGGGGTGGTGGTGGTGATGAATGGTTTGGCTGCCAGATAATCTTTGCACAGGTCTGAGGTTTCTTTGATTTTTTCATCTAGGGATTTTCAGTTAATCCTCTTGTTTTCTTTTCAAAATATTACTCAAACCCTCTAACCTACTTGATGTTTCCCGAGTTCTCTAGAGCCTTGCAGGGTAGATTGGTTCCTTGCTTGTCTAAGCTTTTTTTTGTGCTTGTGGCTTCTTCCATCCTATTTTATTTGTTACCACTTTCTGTCTCCTGGAAGTGTGTTGAAATCTTGATCTGTTGTATCCCATCTTCCTGTTTTCTTTATGGCTATGAATTTATAGTTTTAAAAATTCCCTATCATTTTAAGTGGGTCTACAGAAGAAGAAGAGGTAAACATGAGGGCTTAGCTCACCATTTTGAACTGAAAATTTAATTGTGATGTTGTTTTAATGTAACAGTGTTATTAGTTTATAATTAAGCACATATATTTATATTGATGCATATTATTGAGGAATTATAGTGATACCAATAAATTTTGTTTTTTTAAACTTTTGAAGCATTTTGTTATGTTATTTTAATAATAACTGAAATAGTCTAGCAGAAACAAAGATAAATGTTAACTATTTAGAGTCCTTTTAAATCTATACAATTCATTCGCTCTGTTTAACAGTATATTTAATATATTCGAAGTTATTCTTTATAATTTCAAATGTTTATCACTTAAATACTTTCAATGTCTAATTAGAAATAGCTTTCATTAAATATTATTTTAAAATTGTGTAAAAAAAATACACTCTATAACATGCAAGATCTGCCACTTTTAATTATGGAGATAATTTCCTTGACACAGGAACAGATATAATTCTGTGAGTCTTGGCTTTGCTCTGTGGGGTGTTCTTGGAGTCTCTTTTCACTGGGACCTGCTAGGATCACTGGCATTTTGCTTAGCTCTAAATTATAAACAGATGGAACTTTACCACTCCTTGCCATTTTTTTGCTTTTTACTTGGCAAGTGTTTTAAAAAAGGTCTCAAAGGAAAAGGGTGAGTGGCTTTTAAATACCAGAATTTTAAACATTACTTCAGAGAATTTATTTGGAAGACTTACCTGGAATAAGGTGGTCTTTCGCTTTGCCTTTTGCTGATTTCTTATTAATGTGTTGGCGAAGGGGTGAGTAGGAAGAAAGATTAAGTCATGTTCTATATTATTTTAATCTTCCTAACTAGAGAAATATTTTGATCAATATACATTTACTGGAGGCAATGTTGGGTTGGTTTGTTAGTGTACTGCTGTAGGATTTCATCCATTTAAGAGCATGTTAGATTATATACTAATTAGAAATACATCCTGATTTGACATTTTTCTTCATGGCTGCATAGGAATGGCATCTAAGTTAAATGTTAATTAGGACGGTGATAGTTTTTTCATTGGAGAAGTGCACATCTAAATGGTTTTGAATTTCTTTACTCTGATTTGAGTAGACTCCTGTCTTAAACCTATACTGGTGTTATAGATTTATCATTACTGTACCTTTGCATTTATTACATTTAGTGTGATTCAGATTGATTTCTCAGAAGTATTAACCTCTCCTTGTCTTATTGGTTGCCTTTGTTTTTGTTCTAGGTTTGTGTTGTTGGTTAAGCTGGCTTGTACGGTTGTGGCTTCCTTCATTCTCTGCTGGCTGCCATTCTTTACAGAGAAGGAACAAGCCCTGCAGGTTCTAAGAAGGCTCTTCCCAGTGGATCGTGGACTATTTGAGGCATGTTTAAAAACTCTCCTCTTACCCCTTTCTGCTACCTTTCCTGTGACCTCTGGGATTTCCTATAGAAGACACACAGGGAAAGTAACTTCAGCTGCTCTCTTCTTGCAGTCATTCCTTGCCAGCTATTTAACTCAGCCTATAACCTCGGCTCAGCTGGTATGTTCTAGTATATCACACACATAGGTAATATTTGTGCCATTATGAGATCCATATACCTTTGTTCTAAGGAAATAAGGTTCATAATGAAAGACAGCATGGGAAGTTGCAGCTACAGTCCTGACATGGTAGTTCAGTTGATTAGAGTGTCATCCCAATATGTTAAGGTTGTGGGTTCAATCCCCAGTCAGGGCACATATGTGAAGCAACCAATGAATGTATAAATAAGTGGAAAAACTAATCGATGTCCCTCTCTCACTCTGTCTCTCTCTCTCCCCCCTTCCTCTCTCTCTAAAATCAATAAATATATTAAAAAATGGTTTATATTCTCTTTTTAGTCTTAGGAAATTATTTATTAAACGAATAATCATGTTTCCTTCAGAAAGATCTCATAATTCCATATGAGATATATAAATAAAACTTCATTCATAGTGATCTTTAATGAGAATCTTTCATTTCATTTAATACTAGCTTAATCACTCTAGTTAAAATTTTATTACATGGATAATTTGATGATTTAGATTCAGTAATTAAACCATTTTTCTGAAACAAAAAGGCCTTTTAATAAAGTTAGACAGAGATGGCATATTTATAGATAATTTGCTTTTGAATAAACATTTCTTTTAAAAAGAATTAGAAAAGCATACATCTCTTTCTGTTTTTTTAATATGTAAATTGGATCTGTGAGGGGATGGAACCAGCACTTTGAAAGAGACTAAGAGAGTTTGGTTTTGTAAAAGAATAGGAATGTGTGACTTGTATGTCAGTGGAGATGCTGCTGCTGCTGCTGTTGATGATCGTAAATAATCCCTATTGTTATTACCACTTACTAGATACCGGATGCCTCACATGTGATTTTATTTGATCCTTATAATGGCTCCGAGGCAGCCATCACACCCACCTTACAGATCAGAAAATTGAGGTCATACAGCTAGAATGTGGCAAATCTATGATTCACACTTTGAAAATTGTGCTCCTAACTTCTTTATATTTTGCTAACATTTAACACTTATGTAAAAGAAAAGTTTATATCTCTATGTGAGCTGCCTGATTGTTTGCTTTGCGATCCATTTCAAAAATGGTGTTTAATATGATAATTATAAAAATAAGTATCATATATGTTTGATGGTGTTGCTGGTCACCTCCATTCACTTGTTGCTCTCAAAATCTGAAGAGCATTTTCTTTGATCTGACCGAGGGAAGTAGGATGGTACAGCTGTCCAGTGATAGTTACTTTCTTGATGCTATGCCTACACAGCTGTGAGTCAAGCAGCTGTGAAAAGGATGGGTTTCATGAACAGAGAGCTGTTGTTACAAATTTAATTTTGAAAGTGATCCTAGCACAACTGCTAATGTTTTTAAACTTATTGATGTATTAGCAATTAACTCATCATTGCTAGTAGCTAGGAAGTTATATTAGATAATTTTAGATGTATGATAAAACGGGTCACATAATGTGTTCTAAAAATTAGGAAAACAAAAGATTTCTAGAAAAATTTCCAAAGATCAATAACTTGCCTATTTAGGAATAGTGTGCTATTCTTTTAAAAATGGTAAATATTTCTTGTGAACATCTAGATTATGCTTGGCTAGTGATTTAGATCAATTCGCGTTGCAAAAAAATGAAAAATGCAAGTATGTGTGTGCACGTATGTATTACTTGGAGAGTTTAATCAACTTAGTAATAAAATTGTAAACAAAAGCTTCACGTCTCAAACTATGTAGAGATTATGGGCTGTACTTTGTGAAATTTAATATTTCCTTCAATTATATGAGAATTTAAAACTAAGAAATCTCTTTTAAGGATAAAGTAGCCAATCTCTGGTGCAGTGTAAGTGTCTTTCTGAAGATCAAGGATATTTTGCCACATCACATCCAGGTAATAATCAGGTAAGAGACACAAAGTTTGTAAATAGTGTTCTATATGCTTTTCTCTAAAAGTGTTATGGTGATACCTCACCTACCTGGCATTATTAGGGAATTTCCCACATAATGTAAACCCATCCCTCCA
Source organism: Mormoops blainvillei (assembly GCA_004026545.1). Taxonomy (NCBI): domain Eukaryota; kingdom Metazoa; phylum Chordata; class Mammalia; order Chiroptera; family Mormoopidae; genus Mormoops; species Mormoops blainvillei. The sequence continues at coordinate 236,184 of PVJD01000029.1, forward strand.
CACAGTACTCTTTCATTTGAAATATTTTATGTGAAAATCTTCCTGGATTGTATCTACTTGCCTCCTCCTTAAACAGAGCACGTGCTGAACATGACTGACCATTATGCTGAAGAGTCATGATTTTCAGTGGTGTATAGTCAGGGTTCACCTAGAGAAGGAGAATGACCAGGCGATCTGTGTGTGGCCCCGCATGTGTGAATTTTCTGTGAGGAAATATCTGATACAGTTGTAGGGGCTAGCTAAGCAAACTGCAAGTCCACAAGGCATCAAGAAGGAATATTTAAGAGGAAGGAGGAGTGATTCAGATCCAGCTGCTAAGAATCTCTGAGCTTAGGGGAAGGATGAAGCCCTTTTAAAGGGTTTCCCAACTGACTGAGTCAGGCACACCCAAGGCTATCTTCCTATAGATTAATTAAGAATCAACTGATGAGGGACTTTTATTAGATCTGCAAAATCTCTTCCAAGGAGCACCAAGGAGGTTAAGTGTTTGAGTAACTGGGTGAGGGTGTATGTGTGCTACAAAATGGTGCTGCCTCCCTCTGTCCCTCGGTTCTTTCAAGAACATCCCTTGTAACCCATGCAACAAGGACTCTAGTTCAGCCTAGCAAAGCTGACATAACCAGGGAGCCACCACAACGGAAAATCCGTTACTGTGTTGTGTTATAGTCCTTGTTGCCAGGGCTCTGAAGGGCTGATTGCCGTGATACTTCATGGCTCCAGATGACTCTTCTCATTAAGTTCTTCCTGCACCTGCCCCGCACCCAGCCAGCCACCCCTTAGGAGAAGCTCTAGCAGCTCCCTTTCTAACTTGTTAATTTTTGATTTTCAATGGGCTGAAAATCAGATAATCAGCTTTTGTGAGATGAGGGCCAGAAAGAGAGAGAGAAATTTATTTATTATTTATTTATTTCTATCCTCACCTGAAGACATGCTTATTGATTTTAAAGAGAGGGGAAGGGAGAGAGAGAGAAGGAGAGAAATATTGATGTGAGAGAGTAACATCAATCAGTTGCTTCTTGGAAGTGTCTGGACTGGCAACTGAACCCGCAACCCAGGCATGTGCTGTGACCAGGAGTCCAGCCTGCGACCTTTTGATTTACAGGATAATGCTCCAGCCAACTGAGCTACATCAGCTAGTGCAAGAGAGATTCTCTTATGAGTACATTCAATGAATATTTCTGTTACAAATAAAGCATTGTCTCTTTTTACCTGGTTATGGTTTCTTATTTTAAGTGTTTGATAATGATGTTTAGCTATTTATCTGTCTTTTCTATAAATGATACTAACTGGTAAAATAACATAAGCATGATTTAAAACTTTAATGTTCTATTCTGTATTATATAATCGTGTATATATTAAAGAGTGTTCATATTTCAATGTATGGATTTTAATTAAATGTTATTTAGTCTTAAAAAAAGAACACTTTAATTTGAAAGCAATTTAAGTTAATAAGTAACGTGACCCTTACATTTAAGAAAGTCTGTGTTTTAGCTGTGTACTTCTACAAAGATAACAACTATTTTAAAATTCATATTTTAGCTTTTGTTTTACATTTTTGAGCCTGCTTCCTGCATGTATAAAATTAACACTCCAGCCTTCTCCCAAAGGATTCAGATTTACTCTGGTAAGTTTCTCATTACTTTAGATATTTAATTCTTGCTGCAACTGATCTTTTAAAAATAGAGATAATTATTTTCTTGCTCTGAACAGCCTTATTGGGTTGTGACATTCGTTTATTTGACAAACATTTATTGAGTGTCTGACATACTTAGGTGCTGTGCTGGGCACTAGGTTGAGCACTTAGAATCTTTCGGTTTCATTCAACAGTTATTTAAGTTCTGCTTTGTATTAGTCAATGAGGGAATACAAAGAAGAAAACAGTGTGATAGACATATGCTTAAATAATTTTGTGCTAAAGTAGATGGCATTAAGTTCTATTTGGTACAAATTAGGTGCTATGATTATGCGTGAAAAGGAGATATTAAATACTTGGGGTGCAGATGTTAGACAGCCTTTTAGAGCAAGTGGGATTGGAGCCAAATTTTGAAAGCTGGGCAAGATTTGGAATAGATGGTTATATAGCGGGAGAGAATTCAATACAGGAGGAAGAATTTGAAGGCACAGAGGTGAGAAACGGTAGGGAATGCTCTAGGAATGCCTATTAAATAATGAATTTGTGTGACGTGTGTGTGTGTGTGTTTTGAAGAGAGGATACAGTGAGAGATAAGAGTAAACAAAATCATGCCCTGGCTGGTGAGGCTCAGTGGACTGAATGCCAGCCTGCAAATCAAAAGGCTGCTGGTTCGATTCCCAGGCACATGGCTGGGTGGTGGGCCAGGGCTCCAGTTGGAAGCATGCAAGAGGCAGCCGATTGATGCATCTCTTACACATTGGTGTTTCTCCCCCTCTGTTCCCCTCTCTCCAAATAAATAAAGTCTTTTTAAAAAAGGATCAAATTGTATAAGAGGTCGAATGTTGGGTTGAGTAAGTTGGAGTTGGATTTGTGTGTAAGAGGAGCCAAAGAAAGATTTTTAAGCAGGAGAGGGGGGCAGATTTCTGTTTTAGGAAGATGACTTGTGTCAGTTTGAAGATGCTTTGGTTCCATTTCCTAGAGTTTAGGGTTTGTCTGAGTGGGTTTACAGATTCCTCCAGGTTGTGTTCCCATGGTATTTACAGTTATAGTGTGACTCGGCTTATAAAATAACATTTAAAAAATATCTTTTAATATGTCAAGAAAATTTGGTTTATGCAACAGTAAGTCAGTGGACTTTATAAGGAGACAACATTTTAGAAATTAGGCTTTCAGTCCTGGGACTGCCACTTACATACATTGCATTCTAAAAGCAAGCCAGAACATAGCATACCAGTGAAATATTTCAAAAGTGCACAAGTACCACAATGTAAAAAAGATAGCTTCATGTTCTTCTTCTCTTTTTGATTACCTTTTTATTGACGGTTCCTGTTATTTCATTCTGTGAATGAACTCTGAGCACAATGTCATTTATAGCTAATATTCTGCAGACCGTGTGGAACTGGAGGGATATGGTTAGTAATGCTCTGATATCTTCAATAGGCCTAACTTGAAATATTGGCAAGCTTATACAAGATTATGCTATTTTTCTAGGAAATAGCATGCTAAATAAAGGTGTATTTCTAAGATAATGGAATGAAATTTCAGAGTTTGAGTAACTGGCAGTGCTAGAGATGATTTACTTTGAGGGATTTAAAGCCAGAAAAAAACATTTTCTTCCTCTGAGTTTCCTAATTTTATTCTATTTGCTATGTTTTAATACAAACCATTGTGTTAAAAAAAAAAACTAAAAAAGATTTATATTAAGTACTTTTAATTTTGTTGGTGATATTTTGAATTCTTATTGAATACTTCTGAGAGCTTTAAAAACATTTCTCATTTTAATTAAAATGTTTTCCTTTCAAAGAAGATTGAATTATCCTCAATTCCATTCTCAATATAAGTCTGCAATTGAAGTAATTGATAGTATGAATACTAATTATTAATAGCAGCAAAGTGATTTATATTTAATTTACTCAGGCAGTATTTATTGAGTGCTCTCTAATATGTGAGGTCCATTTCTAGGTACTGGCATGTACGTGAATGACAGTGAACATTCCTGCTCTCTTAATTGAGGCCTTTTCTGCTAGTGGTGGAAGAATTACAATAAACAAAATACATGAGTGAGCAAGAAAATACCTGGGAGTAATGAGGGCTATGTAGAAAATAGTGTTGTGTGAAAAGAATGCTGGTGGGGCATGGTTGGGGGTTGCCGCTTCAGACTGAGTGAGGGCAGGCCTTTCGAGGGAAGTGACAATTGATCCTAGAACAGAATGGCTGACCAGAAAGAGCCAATCACAAGAAGATTTGATAAAAGCAACTTTTTCCTTAAGGCCGGAACACATTTGGCATATTTGAGGCATAAGGGCACAGGTATGAAGTGCTACTGTGAAGTGAGTGAGGGGGACAATAATAGACTGGAAGAGGAAGGCAGGACCCAGATAATATAGGAGTGTGGATTTTATTCTAAGTGAAGCAATTGAAGAAATTTAAACAAGGAAATTTATATGATCCGACATGGTGGCTGAGTGGAGAATGGACTAAAGGGAGGCAAGAGCGTTACCAATTAGGCGGTTATTGCAGTCGTCCTGCAGAAAGGTGCCAAGAGAAGGGTGCAGGTGGCTGAGCAGAGGGAATGGAGAGAAGTGGGTGGATATTGCATTTAGGAGGTGGTGTAGAGGGTTTGCTGATGGATTGGATGTGTAGCATATGCAAGGTAGTGACCCACACTTTTGGCTTGAACAGCTAGATTGGATGTACATAGATAGATGTGTAATATTCCGAATATAAACTTCTAGTTTCACTGAAACTAGATCTAAGTAATTTTTTACTTAAAACCCCAAATAACAAATGATTACTGTACTTTATTAAAGTGCATATTTCATTCCTTTTTTTCCTTTTTATTTCTTTTAAAATTAAATTTGTTGGGATAGCACTGGTTAATAACATTATATAATTCTCAGGTAGAAGATTATAATTCAACATTTGTGTACTCTATTGCATGGTCACTACCCAAAGTCTAGTTTCCTGTCATCACCGTATATTTGACACCCGTTACCCATGTCACCCTCCTCCCAGCCCCCTACCCCTCTGTTAACTCCCATTCTGTTGACTGTATCTATGAGTTTTTTTGTTAGTTTGTTACTTTTTGTTTTATATTCCACATATCAGTGAAATTATATGTATTATATAAATGAAATGGTTATAAAACATTTAATATATTTTATTGAAATGCATGATTTAATATATTTTATTGAAATGCATATTTTAAAAACACTGAAATAGATTTATTTTGCCAGTTTTAGATTTTGACCTTCTTGTCTTTTGTGCTTTTTAATTTAAATTGTCAGAGAGTCCAAAGAAGGATGAAGGTATAATTGTTGTGTCTTAAGTATTTAGTAGTTTTGTTTATTAATAACAGTATCAATGAGCAAATTTTAGATAGTTAAGTATAGTGTTTTAATCAATTTTTTCAAAAATATTTTGATTATACATTTGAATAAAATATTATGCATACTAGTGTTGTGTATATATTTACGTTCTGGATACAAGATACAGTAAACTTAAAAGTTTTACTTGAAATTATTTTTATTCAGATTCATAATTGTTATTGTATTTTATAAATTGTTATATCTCATTTTTTCATTTTTCTCATTTTTTCTTAAAGGTTACCTGTGCACTATCATTCTTTTTATTTTCTTTCCACGTACATGAAAAGTCCATTCTGTTGGTATCATTGTAAGTAAAAATGTTTCAAGTGTTTTATTTATTATGTGTTTATAATATATAAATAAATTAATTACTTACATATAACTACCTGAGTGCAAAAACACAACTATCCAAATGTTAGAGTTGCATAAAATTATTTCTTAAATTATAGTTTTTTCAGAATGATCTTTTACCATTTTACTTCTTTATATTTTAAACTGAAAATATATCAAAGAATTATTACTGACATACTTCTTATTTCTTTCTGTTTCTTCATATATTTTCTATGTGCTGATAAAAAATGTCTTCAAAGAGGCTTTCCTCAGAGTGGAGTGTTTGTCATCTTTGCCTTTTTCATTTCCACGTCTATTCAACAGCTTTCTTCTCTCTCCAGTCACCCCTTTAGGGGCTTTCATATGTTTCCTCCTTCTATTTATTTTGTCAAAACCTTTGGTAGACCCTATTGGCAATCTCTAGCCAGACTACTTTGTTTTTTTTTTAAAGATTTTATTTATTTATTTATTTATTTACTTACTTACTTACTTACTTATTTTCAGAGAGAGGGAAATGGAGGGAGAGAGGGAGAAACAGCAATGTGATTGAATCAGTTGCCTGTCACATGCCCCTAACCAGGGACCTGGTCCATAACCCAGGCATGTGCCCCGACAGGGAACTGAACCAGCGACCTTTCAGTTCACTGGCCGGCTCTCAATCTACTGAGTCATACCAGCCTGGGTTCTAACCAGGCTACTCTGTTTTAGGAACATTGAACTTTTTTTCTTGGTCTTCAGAGAAATTGGGTGACAGTTAGGTGTATATTATCCCAGTATTAAAATAGTATTCAATATTTGCCCAGAATACACTGGAATACTTGAATCCCAACCCACAACCACTGTATCAGCAACCCTGTTTGCTGGATTCCTGTGGAAGACAATGTACAGAGTCACCAGTGACAAATGGAAGGTGGAGCTTTGAACTAAAACCTCAGTGCATAGCTTTATAGTAAGTTGGGCTAGCCTATGTGGAAGGCTTCTTTGCTCTAAACAAAATAGTCTCATGTCATTTGCAGTCTGGGAGGACAGTTTGTTTTCCTCTTCCCAAGTCTAAACCTGAGGCTAGGCTGACCCTACACAAATTCCTAGTGCCAGGGGATAGAACTGTGGAGAGGCATTACTTTCAAACATGTATATATTTCCCTAGAATTTCTACCCCATAGGAAGGCAGCCCATTTAGTGACCTGTACTCTGACCATTCAGATTAGCTCTTAGGCCCTGAATACTAGGTAATACTTGTAAGAGTTTTTTCAACTACTTAACAATACAAGATATTATTATTTCAATTACACTTCAGAAAAAAAGGTTAAATTAATCATTCATTCAAGCACATTCAGTGCTTGAGATGAGACTAGGTCTTCTGGCTAGTCCCCTTTGTGAGCATTATTGCCACAGTTGAATCTAGAAGGTAATGGGACTAGGGGTTGATGGTAAGAAGGTCACAGAGTTTGCACTTACGACCCAAACAGCTCTTTGGTAAAGTCAGTGGCTCCATTTATTGGCATTATACTTCCTGTTCCTATAATGTTGCTCTTTTCATGTAGCCTCTTCCTATTGGTTTTTCCCTCTCTCATTTATTCTACCATTAACTTGTTTCCCTTTATAGTTCTTTGCCTCTATTGTCCTCTCTTCAGTGGCAGATGATGATCCTGTCTGTTACAACTTTAGTTCTTAACTTAGATGAGTACTATGTAACATGCAGCATCATAAAAAAGAAGTTTGAAAAGCACTATACTGGGAATTCATTACGTGTTTACCAAGTATGATGAAATATATGAAGCAGCTCTGTCTCCACCAATGTTTAGATCTGTTTATCTGATCCTTTTTTTAAAGTCACTGTTTGTATGACAGAGAAAAACTATTCCATTGGTGGACTGAATTCTGGAAGAGCACTTTTCCAGTCATTTTAAGTAGTTGACACCTTCTCTGTGTTTAGACCTGTTTAGTTTCGATTGATAGTTATAAAAAATGAATCAGTAGTCCCTATGAAGACCTTGCTGGCTGTTTTTAGTTTTTGTTTTTTTAGCTACTGTGAAAATAAGACATAAAATATGTTTGTATTTTTTACAAATCAGAGTTGAAATTATATTCTATAAGATTATTTTTTTCTTTATCATTTTAGACCTGTCTGCTTAGTTTTAAGTGAAATTCCTTTTATGTCTACTTGGTTTTTACTTGTGTCAACATTTAGGTGAGTCAAACCAATTTCCACATAATATTTTCAGTATAGTTCTTATAAACTCATTTAAAATGTTTTTACAAAGTGATTATAGTTTCTGTTTTCCCTTACAGTATGCTGCCTCTTCTATTGAAGGATGACCTCCTAATGCCCACAGTTGTGACAATGATGGCATTTTTTATAGCTTGTGCAACTTCCTTTTCAATATTTGAAAAGACTTCAGAGGAAGCACTGCAGCTGAAATCCTTTTCCATTTCTGTTAGGAAATATCTTCCATGTTTTACATTTCTTCCCAGAATTATACAACATTTGGTAAGTTGTTTGGTTTTTAAGGAATGGTATTTAGCTTATTCCTTTACCACATTGTCTTGATTACTATGGCTTTGTATTATAGTTAGTTTTTTGGGTTTTTTTTTTTTTTTAAGATTTTATTTTCAGAGAGAGGGAAAGGGAGGGAGAAAGAGAGGGAGAGAAACATCCATGTGGGAGAGAAACATCGATTGGTTGGTTGCCTCTCGCACGCACCCTAACCGGGGACCGGGCCTACAATCGAAGCATATCCTCTGACCAGGAATCAAATTGGTGACCTTTCGCTTTGTGGGATAATGCCAACTGAGCCACACCAGTCAGGGCTGCTATTTAATTAACACCTTGCCTAATTTTGCTGGCTAGAATCTCTGGTACAATGTTGAATACAAGTGGCAAAAGTGGACGTTTCTCCTTCCTGATTTTAGTGGGGAGAGCATCCAGTCTTTCACCTTAACTATGATGTTATCTGTGGGTTTTTTAATAGATAGGCTCTATTTGGTTAGGAAGTTCTTCTATTCCTAGTTTATTAAAATAATAAAAATTTTATTATTGGATTTACTATTGGATTTTGTCATATGCTTTTTGTGTAACTAATGATATGGTCATGTGATTTCCACCCCCAGCCTTTATTCGATTAATATGGTATGTTACCTTGATTTTATTGTATGTTGAATTAACCTTGCATTCTTGGGATAAGCCCCACTTGGTCATGATGTACAATCCTTTTTATATGCCACTTGTTTGGGTCTGCTGTATGTCGTAGACTTTTGTCTCTATATTCATAAGAGATATTGATCTGTAGTTTTCTTTTCCTATGGTGTCTTTTTCTGGTTTTGGTATCAGAGTTAATATCAATAATTGCCTCATGGAATGATTTGGGCAGGGTTCCACTTCTACTTTTTGAAAGAGTTTATGAAGGATAGGTATGAATTCTTCTATAAACATTTGGTATAATACACTAGTGAAGCCATCTCTACCTGGGCCTTTCTTTGTGGGCTTTAGAAATGATTAATACCATCTCTTGTTATAGGTCTATTTAGATTTTCTGTATTTCTTGTGACAGCTGTAGTGGTGTGTCTAGAAATTTTTCCGTTTCATCTGTGTTGTCTGATTTGTTGACTTAGAGTTGTTCATAGTAGTCCTTTATCATTTTTATATACGGTAAGGAGTGATGTCTATTTTTCGCTCCTGATTTTGGGAATTTGTACCTTTTCTTTTTTTTTCCTTGTGTGGTCTAGCTAGTTTGTTGGTTTCATTAATCTTTTTACAGAACCAACTACTGGTCATTGATTTTCTCTTTTTTTTTTAAATTTAATAATTTTTATTGAATTTTTTCCATTTCCACTTAGTCCCTTTATACCCATCTCCCCATACCCCCATAATCACCATACTGTTGTCCATGTCCATGAGTTCTTTTTCCTTTTTGCTTACTCCCTCCAACCCATAACTTCCCCCCACCTCATAGTTGTCCTGCTCTCTGAGTCTGTCTCTATTTAACTTGTTAGTTCAGTTTGTTCATTAGATTCCACATATGAGTGAAATCATACAGTATTTGTCTTTCTCTGCCTGCCTTATTTATATCATTGATTTTGGTTTTACTTTTATTATTTCTTATGCTTGCTTTGAGTTTGGTTTACTCTTTATCTAGTTTCTTAAAGGTCAGGTGATTGATGTGAGAGCTTCCTCCCATTTTTACATATGCTTTCAAATCTGTACATTCCCTTCTGTGCCATGTTTAAGCAGCATCCCATAAGTTTTGACATATATGTTGTATTTAGTTAAAAATATAGTCCATTTTCATTGTGATTTATTCTTTGGCTCATAAATTATTAAGAAATTTGTTGTTTCCAAATATTTAGGGATTTACCGGATTTCTTCCTGTTTTTGTATTATAATTTAATTTTGATGTGCTTGGAGAACATACTTTGTATTATTTCAGTATTTTTAAATGTATTGACTTTGTTTTATGTCAATTTCCCTCTAATTTGGAAGAGTACTTTTGCTAGAAACAGGATTGTCTTTTTCTTTTAGCAATTTGAATGTCATCCATCCCAGTGCCTTGTGGCCTCCATGTTTTCTGAAGAGAAGTCAGCCGTTAATCTTATCGAAGATAGCTTTTACATGTTTTTAGTTTTAGATGCCTAATAGATATCTAAATGGAGGCATTAAGGAGCATTTGGATATATGCATCTGGAATTTAGGGGAGAGGTCTAGACTGGAGACAGTAATCTGAGTCTGGCATATAATAATTAGTCATGTCACTGAATGAGCTCACCAAAGGTGTGAGTATAGATTAACAAGACTAAGTATTGAGCCCTGGGATAGTACAATGCATAGAGATAGTGGACATGAGAAGGAACCAGCAAAGCTGCTGAGAAAGATTAACTAGTGAGATGGGAAGACACCAGGAATATGGTGTCCAAGTGTTTCAAAGGATATGGGAGTATTGTGCTATTTCAGATGCCGCAGGGAATCACGTAAGGCAATAATTGAACATTGGATTTAGTACAGTTGAGGTTATTATGGATCTTTGATCAGGGCAGTTTGATTGGAGTGATTGGAGTGAAAGCCTAATTAGTGTGAGTTTATTAATGAATGGAAGAATTGGATGCACAAAGTCATAGCCAATTCTTTTGGGAAACTTTGCTGTAAATAGGAGCAGACAATGGGAGTAATAGATGGAGTTTGCTTAAAAATGGGAGGAATTTAAGCATGTATTTTAATACTGATTCAAATTCATAGTACCATGACATTTCAGTCAGTCCTATATTTCTTGAGTTTAATTTGATGATTTCACTTCAGAAATTTTCATTCCCCACAAGGCTGACTCGGGGATTTTTCCTTTGATTGATACTTATAGCCTATGTATACCTATTTGTAAGCCTTTGTGGCTTCCATCCATCCCACTCTTCCAAATGGAATGATCACTACTTTACTCTCTATTCATAGTATAGCCATAAAGCATCTGTTAGGGTTCTGTTTAGGTCCCGTCTCCTTCATGAAAGTCATTACTGTTCCTTACTGGTTGTTTTCTACATTCACTTAAGCAGCTTCTGTGTACTTATGTACTATGTTAGGGATAAAATAAATAAGAGCTTGCTGGTCCTTGTCCTAAAGGAGGTCATAATATAGAGCTAAACTGTCTAATACAGTAGCTACTAGACACATGTAGAAATTGAAACTTAGCAAAATTAAATACAAAACAAAATTTAGCTCATTTGCAGCAAGCATATTTCAAATGCTCAGTAGTCACATGTGGTTCGCACCTGCCTGTGTGGAGCACACAGCTATAGAACATCTCCATCCTTGCAGAAGTTCTGTTGTATAGTGCACTGGTCCGGAGAAGAAACCTGACTGCTACCTGATTATAGTGAATGTAGTTACTTTTACTCCTCATTTTGGCATTTAATAAAATGTGACCTTGTGATTTTATTTAACTAGTTTATGCATTCCCCTAATTAAATTGAAAACTCTCAGAGGCCAGAGGACATTTCCTTGCATAGGCCGCACTATGCTTACTACAGCACTAACTCATTGAAAACGTAGTGAGCATGAAATATAATTTTCCATTTGCCACGGATAACTTTTCCATAAATGGGTTCTTAGATTAGCTTAGAATTTTATATCCTGTAGGGACTTGGGGTCCTGGAGCATGCTGTGAATTTAACCCTGACTAGCAATATTTTCTGTTCCAGGTAGCTTTCTTCACTGCCTGGGTGGTATGAAGTATATAAGACAGGGGTTCTCATGCTTTCGCTACACATGGGAATCACTTAAAGAATTTTAAAAAATACTGAGGCCTACCCCAGAAACTCTGATTTCATCGCTCTTGGGTATGGCATGGGAACTGAGATATTTAACCCCAGTTGATTCTGACCTGCAGCCTAGGTGAGACCCACCATAAAGAGATTGTACGCCGCCCCGCCAGGCCTCCCCTGCAATTCTGCTGATTTACAGTTATAAATCAGTGTTGCTGGTACATTTAATTTATGTTATTTAATACTACTTCTTTTTCTTCCTCACAGTTTCTCATGTCAGTAATCACAATGGTCCTTCTGACACTGATGACTGTAACACTGGATCCTCCTCAGAAATACCCTGACTTATTTTCTGTATTGGTGTGTTTTGTATCCTGCTTGAAATTCCTGTTCTTCCTGGTATACTTTAACATTATAATCATGTGGGATTCCAAAAGTGGAAGAAATCAGAAGAAAGTCAACTAGCTGTATCCCCCAATGTGAAAATGTTAACAGTGCTAAAAGGTTTTGTGAATTTTTTGCTATGTATAAATAAAGTTATCATTTTGAGAATTATGGAATTATAGGGAAGAAAACTCCCTAAGGAAGACTCCACCCCACCCAAATTATGGGCCCACCCAAGCTGCTTTTCCATATGAACGGCTGCTCTAGGGTTGTGCTGCTCAACTTCCTAAATCCTCTCAAACAAGCAGCAACTGGCCTCAAGGAGACCCAGGCCCAGCACTAGCAGCAGCCAGCCGATATTCACAGTTTGTCTTCACCTGGGAATCTCCAAGCCCAGCACAAGCAGCAGCCATCTCAGATTGCTTTATAACTCAGGCAGGGTGGCCCCGGTCAAAACACAGGTGGGGGCTGATCTTGGCCTGCTCCACCTGGGAAACCCCAGGGTCAGTGCTCCCGGTGGACAGCTACAAATCATATCAGAGCACCACCACCCTACCTCTGAATAGCTGATCCTCCACGGAGGGCAGAGGTTGCTGGTAAGAGGTCACAGCCAATCCCTGCAGCTGACTGCCCTGGGTAAATCCCTCCCATTGATCAGCCAACAGCAATCATGGCTCACCCACAAGAGGTGGATATCCTTAGCCTGCAAAAAGGGCATGCCTCAAGTACCCAGCTTTGGGTGATGCAAGAGGCTGTACCTCTGGACCCTACAGGACACCTACTACATTAGGCTCCACTACCAAGACACTGAGTCAAAGCAGCTCTACCCAATACATAGAAACAAACACAGGGAGGCTGCCCAAATGAGCAAAGAAACATGGCCCAAATGAAAGAATAGATCAAAACTCCAGAAAAAGAGCTAAATGAAATGGAGATAAGCAACCTATCAGATGCAGAATTCAAAACACTGGTTATAAGGATGCTCAAGGAACTTAGGACATCAACAGCATAAAAAAGAGCCAGTCAGAAATGAAGGATATACTAATTGAAATAAAGAACAATTCACAGAGAAACAACAGTAGAGTGGATGAAGGTGAGAAAAAAAATCAATGATTTGGAACATAAGGAACCAAAAAACAACTAATCAGAACAAGAAGAAAAGAGAATCCAAAAAAGTAAGGATCATGTAAACAGCCTGTGGGACACCTTTAAGCAATCCAGTATTCGCATCGTAGGGGTACCAGAAGAGAAAGAGCAAGAAACTGGAAATCTACTTGAAAAAATAATGAAAAAAATCTTCCCTAATTTGGTGAAAGAAATAAGACATGTAATTCCAGGAGGCACAGAGAGTCCCAAACAAGATGGACACAAAGAAGACCACACCAAGACACGTTATAATTAAAATGCCAAAGGTTAGAGATGGGGGGAGGGTTGTGGGAGAATGGGTGTGAGGGGAGGGGATTAAGAAGTACAAATAGGTAGTTACAGAATGGCCATGGGGATGTAAAGTACAGTATAGGATAGGGAGCAGCTAAAGAACTTAGATGCATCACCCCTGGACATGAACACTGGTGGGGGTATTGCCTGAGGGAATCGGGGTGCTGGGTGGAGCAGGGCAAAGGGGGAAAAATCAGGACCACTGTAATAGCATAATCAATAAAATATAATTTAAAAATATCTACAAATACGCTGAGTTTAATGGAATTCAGCCCCTTAAAGGAAATTACTAATTTTGATATTTAAATGTAGTTTTCTTTACATTTTGCAATAGAATGCAAGTAATGTGTATTTTATTCCTTAGGATTTATATCTCAGGTATTAAATTTATGATAAGGTTTTATTAAATTCCTATGAGAAGGCAATTTAAATTGCTTGAAGTCTGAACATGCATTATACATGTACAAATTTGAATTTTTTTTAACAAGGCAGAGAGATTAAACTTTGTTATTTATCTCCAAGATTGTTGATTTACTTTAATGCATTTAAAAAATGATTTTTCCTGAATTTAAATCTAAGTGGTTTGAGTGAAGTCTTTTTATTACTCATGAGCACTGGATTCTAAATTTCCAGGATCACTTTAAGTTAAATGTCTTATGCAGGATTTCATCCTGCTGTTCTTTTTCGTGACATCATGGTTCAAGGTTACCAGTGCCACGAGCATTGCCTCATATCACGCTCTATGTTAACTTGGTCCTGCTAGTACTGGATCCCTCTGTATTAGCAGAAGCCCATCTTTACTTTAGTATTCAGTTGGTAAAACTAATGTATTATATCCACGTTGTAGTTTCTCATGTAAAGAAGTGTTTTCTTTAGTCTGTGATAAAAATAGAACAATCACTGTCCCATCAACATACATTTGTAACAAATATATTTTTCATAAGACAGCCATTAAAGCAAATTAAATAAATAGTAGTGTATTTTAAAACAATGCAAGCCAAACACATATACACACAAAGAAAATCTCATTTTAGACATGGACAACCACAGGCTGATGCAAGAAGATATGTGTTTCTCAGTCTGATAAACGGAGTGGGTTTAGACAAAGTGAAAAACAAAAAGTATTTCTTTCTCAAAGTAAATGTGCATAAAGACTCAAAGGGCAGGCCAGCAGAGAAAAGCAGCCTTGAATCACTGCTGAATCAGCAGGAGCATCGCTGTCCACGGTCACCATCTGTAATCAGTGTGCCCAAATGTCAGCATCTTGGCTGGCTGGTGCAGTCCTATTTATTTATTTATCTATCTATCTATCTATTTATTTATTGTAATAATGTACTTGTGTTTAACACAGGGTGTTGATTTAAATCAATGATGATGAAGTTCTAGCTTCTGAATAATGAATACAGAAATATTATTTGAAAATAAAAGTATTACATGAGCATTAGTAATATAGAATGCACCCATATTCAAGGTATCTTATAGGTAAATTCTGTAAATTCTAGGTCATTTAATCTTATTGAGTTACATTGTAGCTTTTATGTAGACTTATAGCAAATATCTTAAGTATCTCCTATATCAGCTAGAAATCAGTTTGAGTCCATTTTGAACTTTTGAGAAATTAAGTTCCAAAATACCAAAAATGTCCAGTGATGAATTAAGATTACAGAAATACAGGGATTGGGGGGCGGCGGGGGGTGTTAATATAAAGATATTTAGGTTTTATAAAAAATACTATTTCTCAGTTTCTTCACTAATATACCTGTCAAAAATGAACCCTTCTAAGTTATTTTGAAGTTCATGTTAGAGGGGAGGTCTGTTTCTGAGAAATGCAGTTTTCTGTCTTGCCAATAAACTTAGATTTGCTTCATAAAATGAAGAGAATAGGGTGTATGTTCATGTATCAAATATGAAGCACACAGAAGTCATTTTCTCTTGAGCCCTTAGAGAGGGAAAAAAATCCCCGATGTAGCATTCTGTCCAAATGATAAACCACAACTAAGTGAGTGAAACATTTACAAAAGTCAGGGCAGCCAAAGGATCCTCTCTGTTCAATAGAAAGAGAGTAAGAGATGGATAGGATGTAACTAAATAACGGTTGGAGTAACACAGTGGTTTCAAGTCTCAATTGGTCTTTCTTCTGTTATGTTCATTGGAAAATCAGGGCCAAGTGTATCCATCCCCCACCCCCATATAAACATTAGTTTTGTGTGTGGATCTTTCTGCTTTGTCCTTCATGTGGCCTCCAAGGGTGATAAAGCGAGAGTCATCTGATCTACAATGAAGAGAACTGAGAAATGATTCTTAGCAGACCCAGCTGTTCTGAAAGGCAAAAGCTTAGGATATCAAGAGGTCAAATATACAGTAACTGATTTAATAGCATTAAGCACATACCTGCATAACTTGGATTATATATGAAACCAATCTACTTAACCCTTTATTTCCTTATTAATGTAGGTTTCTTTATGTTTTGGCTTACATCCTAAGGTTTTCAGTGCTAGACCACAAAGGAATTATCCCTTTTGGTATATTTTAGGTAATGTCCAATCATAAAGGCTGTATCACAAAGTGTTCTGAATATTCAGCAGACAGATTATCTCAAAAATCGTATTTAAATAGTACCAATAAAACCATTAGAGAAGGCAATTAGGTTTAATAATTAATTGGGCTACTGTTTAGTATATGTTATTTAAATTAATATTTTAAAAAGAACTCATTTTCATTTTAAGAGGTGAAAAATTTCTCTAAATGGAAATTATTTTCAATCTTAATTTGTTAAATTTTGTTTCAGATTTTCAAATAGTATTTCTTTGATACAATGGATTAAATGACATGATTAATATCTTACACAAATTTTGTTAAGACTTAGGGCAAGTACCAAGGAGTAACATTTAGCCCCTTTAGAAAAACCGTGTTATCAGTTATAACACATTCTGTGATTCCCTCTTCCTCCTTATTTTGTGACAGCACAAACAGATGATGATAGAAAATAACACCATACAAAAACAGAAAACTATATTAATGCTTCAAAATAATTTGTAGGGGCTCACATACTGCCCAATAAGAAAATTCTCTTCTTTAAATTTAGTAGTCTGTGTAGTTCAGTTTAAAAACAAATGTCTATTAAAAAATGCATTCTGGTATCTTATAAAGGGTAAGAATTTTTTAACTTTGAAAATATTTATTCTCCACAATAGAAATAACTCTAGAGTATGATAAAAATTCATCCCTGAGCTAGGAGCTACACAATAAACTTCTAGATAAACTTTGAAAGTTTTAAAAAGAATCTAATTAATACATGCCTTTTAAATGGAAAAACTGGTACTTAAGTCCACTCACCATTAGATTTAATGAGTTTTAAAATATATAACTTTACCAAAGGTGCCATTTTCATAAATGCTTTATTAAGTCTATCCACAAATGCTAAAAGTATACAGAAGCATACATGATAAAGAATATAAGGCAAAGTCCTTGTCTACATGTTGGTTTATTCATTAAAGGGTCAAGAAGAAATGTATTATTTACATTGAGATTATCTACCGGTGTGTGTAGAAAGTTTAAATTAGCTGCAAGAAATTTTATCTAGACATGCACCTGCCTAGTGCTATGATCTGGTATTTACTGGGCAGATTAATTACAAACATTTCTTCTGTTCCTTTAAATATGATCGGGCAGATGCAGAAGTTGGTGTTCATAGCAAGTGCATTTCTTCTAAATGCCTATAGGATATAAAAGATGAATATTATTAAATCGTCAAGAATTAGTTTCCAAATTAACATGCATGTCATACATGACATAAAAATGATTTAAACAGCTATTTACCATGTAATTTCATACCTAGTTTAGGTAATAGCGATCTCTCAATTGCTTCTTTTTGAGTCTTCTAAGCAAGGTATACCTTTAGAAATAATTGTCAGTGTGACTACTCTAACTAGCACTCTTCACTTTATCTGAATATGTATTTTGACATAATTCTGACTGTTCTAAAACTCCAACAGGACCTACTGAAAACACCAAAATCTACATGCCTTTTGTCTATAAGCCTTAAGGGCCTTTCAGCAGGTGTTTCCTCCAACAGCTGCCCTCCCTCCCCCAAGACAGTATTTACTGACATTCCCATTCATAGTGTGTCCCTCTGGGGACTCCTAGTGGTGGCAGAAGTTCTGGTCTGTTTGACCTTAGGAACTTTGTGTGAAAGAAAGCTTTTAAAGAAACAATCATTGGCAACTGATGGCATATGTTCCCATAGGGCATGTGAACCATTCACTCCTGAAATACCCCTCCCTTGATTACATCGGCCACTATGAAGTTGCTGTTCTTGAGACTACATATATTCTTGTCCTATAATAAGATAGGTTGTCAACTAGACAACTTTTGCCAACTCTTATTAGTCTGGTCTCAATTACAGTAGAAGATCTAAGCAGCTCTAATGTTCACTTAATATCCTTATAAGTTGTTGATACACTGTTATCAGAACTAATGACAGTACTACAGAGGAAAAGGATGATTTATTAAATAGTTACTATGGGGGCAGCATTAATTATCATGTACAATTTCATAGGTTAATGTTATCAGTCCCATTTTATAATTAAGGTTTAGGGGAACCAAATATCTTGTTTAAGACCACAAAGCTAAGTAGGTAATAGTGCTGGACATTCAACCCAAACCCTGTCTCTATTACAATTCCAGGCCCTGTAAAGATGTTTCATCAGTTGAAACATTATGGTTGCTAGAAGAATTGTGGTGAGGAAGATTCTGAGGCCAAATTCAGAATCCAGCAAAAATAAATACTTTAATCAATGTAAGGTACGTCACAGGGAGTAGCAGTATGTTTGTTATCTCTATGCTTCCATACCGTTTCTACACAAATGAAAAGCAATTATTTTTTGATTTAAAAAATTTTATTTATTTTTGGAGAGAGTGGAAGGGATGGAGAAAAAGAGAGAAAAACATCGATGTGGGTTGCCGCCTGAACACCCTCCACCAGGCACCTGGCCCACAACCCCGTCATGTGCCCCGATGGGGATTCGAACCAGAGTCCCCTCAGTTTGCAATCCATTGAGCTACACCAGCCAGGGTATGAAAGGCAATTTAGATACAGTGATGCAGTTTACGAGCAGTATTTTGATAGGACTTGTTCATACAGTTTCTGTTTCTAAAGCATATTTTGGATTGTTCCTTCCCTAATAATCTTCACTAGCCCACTTCTGCCTAATGAATGAAGTCTGAACTCAGGAGCCTGTTGATCACAACTGTGAGTGACGTGGCTAGAATCTATTGCTCAATCATTCTGCTTTTCTCTCTGTTTAGTATGTTTACACAGCCCACAAAAATTACTCACTTTTCAAATCCCAAATTCCTAGAAAAGTGCAAAGTTTCCATTAGTAGGGTCTGGATGGCTCTATGTCAGACAATGTAGAGTGGATTAACTGGAACTGATTTTAAAATTATGAATCTTTATCTAGTGACCTAATCACCCCATCCTTTGGATTTGGATGGGGTGATTAGGAATGTCTGTTGTATATTCCTATACTACTGCTTATTCATCATTTGGTACCGAGAGAGGAATGTTTATGCTTCTCAGTCTAAAGAGGAAGGAACTTCTGTTAACTCTTTTGTTCTCTACACCCCATGGAAGAATGACACATTTGACTGGTCAAAGTCCAGAATACTGGTCCACACTTTACTACTAATACGACATGTCACTACTCTTACACAACACTCTTCCCGCTATATAGTTTCCCTTTCACTGTCTACTCTCAGGGCCAATAGGCCTTTGTGCTTCCTAATTTCAGGCTGTAAGGAGACCAGCCCATTCTGCTTCCCATCTGCAACAAAACATAAGGCACATCTGTGGTCTTACTGTTGGAGATGCACATGGACATGGGCTTTATTTCAAATATACAGCCTTCTTCTCAGGTTCAGGAGGCACACAGGGTTTAAGACTTAGATTCAGTGTGGGAGAGTGGACCACCCACATTTTTGCTTTAAGCACAGTCCACATTAGTGAGCCCAAGCTCCTACCAGAGAGCCTGCCATATTGGAGGTTATCAGTTTCTCCACTGATCAAGTTGATACTTTGATCCTCTTTGGACTCAATCCTTTTTTGAATTTTTCTGTTGCCCAAAACCCTGAAAAGAAGAAGGGTCTGAACTTGTACCACTATCATAGCTTGCCTTATATTATTATTTCATATATATAATATATCTTGTATCCTTAGCTTGATAACTAGGTTTCAGAAGGTTGGCATTATGCACAGTGCTGTGTTTATACTTTTATTAACTGATTTATCCACATTGTTCCTCAGTAAAAAGCACCTCACTGTGTCCTGCAATATCTTGTTAATATTGCCAAAATCATGCCTTTTCCCCCCACACCCTCTTGCTGGTCTGGTATAGTCTGTGGCCTGTGGGTTGGTCGCTCCCTTACTGATAGTCTCTCTTATTATAACATTATTTTATAAAAGCTTCACTTTTTAAAGGCTCTGGTAATAATATTGTATGCAGTGGTTTCCCTGACCGAAGGTAGGAGCTGATGTGCAGACAGAGAAGTTGGCCACTGTGGTATCGGCACGATAACTGATAAGAGGTTTCTAGGACAAAATCAGGGAGTTTCATACTTTCCCTTAGTCATGCCAGCTGGGCAACTATGACAAATGCACAAAAGAGCAATGAGAGAACACGGAAGAGAGGAATCTGAGGAAGCCCAGTAGTGTAAGGTGAGTTACAAGCAGGTTTTGAAAGATGGGCAAAATTTTGACAATGTTGGGGGAAGGGTATGTCAAGTAGAGGAGACGAGAACAATAAAGAAGTAAGAAAGATACTTTCTGAGGAATGTATCTGGAGAACAGCAAGCAATCTGGAGTAACTAAAGCACAATGGCAAATTGGAAAGGTAAATTGTAGTCAGATGAGGGTTCTGAATGTCAGTATAAATTTGGGTTTTACTGTGAATATGGTAGCGTGATACCCTCTAAAGCATAATTTGTCTGGTAGCAGGTCAGGTTGCAGAGAAAAGGGACCAAAGGGCAGAGAGGCAGGTTACAGTGGGGATGATAATCTGGATAAGAGATAATGAAGAAATAAACTAGTGTAGTGGGCATGGAAAAGAGAAGTAAACAGTTTTGGAAGTGATATGACATGGCAGGAATTTGGATGTGGCATAAAAAAAGAGACAAGAATTTTGAGGTTTTGAGCCTTAACATTAGGTGAATATAAATCCTAGAAAGGGAGAACAAAGAACAACTGGGGAAGGATGATGAAATCAGAATACTTGAGGACAATGTATAGCAGCTGAGATGTGGGTTTACATCAGGAGAAGGATCACAAATAGATTTGGAAATAACATACACTAAGGTAAGAACTAAAGTCAAGGGAATAGGTGAGATCATGAAGAAAGTACCCAAAGTGAGAAAAAAACACTGTCAAAAGAACTCAGGGAACTACCTCAAAAGTAAGTTAAGTTTCATTTCACTGTTAGTTCTCTCAGTTGGTTCCAACTAAAAGGGAAATTGACTGGTAGGTCAACCTTAATTCTTCCAAATTTTTCAAAAGTACTCTGTTGGATTTCCATGGTCAGAAATTTTATAAAACATTTAACTTCTGGCCAAGATGGAGGCATAGGTAGATCTACTTTGTCCCCTCGCACAACCAAAAGAGGAACAACAGCAAATTTAAAAACAAAAAACAACCAAAACTGCCATAAAATCAAACTGTATGGAAGTCCAACAACCAAGGAGTTAAAGAAAAAACATTCATCCAGACCAGTTGGAGGGGCGGAGACTGGCTACTGGGATGGAGAGGACATGTGGCAAGGTGGCAGCTGGAGGACCAGGCAAGAAAGGCAGTGGCTGGTGGTCCCACGTTTGAGTGCAGATAAACCAGGAGGACCAGCAGGGGAGGAAGACAAACCACGCGACCCAGGGTTCCAGCACGGGTAAAGAAAGTCTCAAAACCTCTGGCTGTAAAAATCTGTGGGGGTGGTGGCAGCGGGAGAAACTCCCAGTCACATAATAAGAGTGTTCCTTGGAGAGACCCATGAGGTCCTAAAATGTACACACACCCACCCACCCAGGAATTTAGTACCAGAAGGGCCCAATTTGCTTGTGGATAGTGGGAGAAATGAATGAAAGCCAGCCAAGAGCCAAACAAATGGCATTGTTCCCTCTCTGACCCCTCCCCGACATACAGTGCCACAACCCAGTGACATGGGTTGCCCTGCAATGGTGAATACCTAAGGCTCTGCCCCTTACAACATAACAGGAGCACCAAGACAAATATGGCCCTTCGAAACAAATGAAACAACAGATCAAAACTCCAGAAAAAATACAATTAAGCGATGAAGAGATAGCCAACCTATCAAATGCAGAGTTCAAAACATTGGTAATCACAGAAGTGGTTGAGTATGGTCACAAAGTAGAGGAAAAGGTGAAAGCTATGCAAAGTGAAATAAAGAAAAACACACAGGGAAGCAACAGTGAAGGGAGGGAAACCTGGTCTCAAATCAATGATTTGGGGCAGAATGAAGAAATAAAAGTTCGACCAGAACAGAATGAAGAAACAAGAATTCAAAACAATGAGGAGAGGCTGAGGAACCTCTGGGACAACTTTAAATGCTCCAACATCCAAATCACAGGGTGCCAGAAGGAGAAGAGAAAGAGCAAGAAATTGAAAACTTATTTGAAAGAATAATGAAGGAGAACTTCCCCAATCTGGCAAAGGAAATAGACTTCCGGGACATCCACGAAGCTCAGAGAGTCCCAAAGAAGTTGGACCCAAGGAAGCACACACCAAGGCACATCATAATGACATTACCCAAGATTAAGGATAAGGAGAGAATTTTAAAAGCAGCAAGACAAAAGGAGACAGTTACCTACAAAGGAGTTCCCATAAGACTATCAGCTGATTTCTCAAAAGACACCTTACAGGCAAGAAAGGGCTGGAAAGAAATATTCAAAGTCATGAAAGACAAGGACCTACATCCAAGATTACTCTCTCTGGCAAAGCTATCATTTAGAATGGAAGGGCAGATAAAGTGCTTCCCAGATAAGGTAAAATTAAGGCAGTTCATCATTACCCAGCCTTTATTAAATTAAATGTTAAAGGGACTAATCTAAGAAAAAGAAGATCAAAACTATGAACAGTAAAATGACAACAAACTCCCAACTATCAACAACTGAACCTAAAAACAAAAATAAAAACAAAGCAAACAACTAGGACAGGAGCAGAATCACAGAAATGGAGATCACATGGAGGGTTATCAGCAAGGAGCGAGAGAGGAGAGAATAGGGTAAAAGGTACAGGGAACAAGAAGCATAACTGGTAGGTACAAAATATGCAAGGAGAGGTTAAGAATAGTATAGGAAATGGAGAAGCCAAAGGACTTATATGTACGACCTATGGACATGAACTAAGGGGGGTGGGGGATGCTGGTGGGAGTGGGTGAGCAGGACAGAGGGGAATAAATGGGAGAAAAATGAGACAATTGTAATCGCAAAATCAATAAAATATACTTAAAATTTTTTATATAACATTTAACTCTATAATGAATATGTATGTGCACGTATATACATATTACATCCTGACTATTTAATAGGACCTAAAACCTCTGACCAGTAGTAAAACCTGACACTCACAGATTACTGCTGTATAGTGGGCAAAAGCGCAGACTGGCACCAACCACTCAGGTTACTATCCTGGCTGTCTCTTAGGTGATTCTAGAACAAGGTACTTAACCTCTTTGTTTTTCAGTTTCTTTACCTATAAAGACAGTAATTATATCTACTTCACATAAGTTGTTGTGAAGGTTAAATGGGTATGCATAAAGTGCCTGGCATACAGAAAGTGCTCAATAAATGTTAGCTATTATTATAAGCTATTATTTGTTGTGTACAACAGAATGAACATTCTAATGACTGAAAGTGACATAATTTTCTATACAAGATATTTTGCAAGTCTAGTTTGTTATGAAGCTGATATTAATCACTTGAGATACCATTTCCAAAGACATTTACTTTCAGGATAGAATTCTTTCATTTTGCATTATTTCTAAGAGATAGCAGGCAAAATTTGGTTAGCATCTAGGAAAATTAATACTGATGCCACTAAGAATGGGATAGTGCTAATTCTTAATGTGAACGCTTCGATTACAGGTTCACAATTACTAATATCGTATCATGACTCGTACTGCTTCTAGCTAGCGATTACAATAAGCTATTTATCAATATATATTTTACTTGTCTTGCTGAATCCACAGGAACTGTTTTGAAGAAAAGGTATAATTAGCTAATATGTAATTATTTAATCAATTTAGCACATTTGTAAATTCATAGACTTGTTATATCTTGTTTAGTCAGATGTGCCCTTTAGAAACTTTAACCCACTTTCCAGTGTCTGGTTAGCTATTTATATTAAAGCTACTTAATTAAGGGACCTCTTTATACTTACTTATAAACATGATTTTTAAAGCTAGCCTAGTCAGATCAACAGTGTTCTTTCATAACCAGTCTCTAACTCACATATCCTTGTTACACTGCCCTCCTATTGTTTGTAAGAACAGATTAAATATAATTTCAACTAATAGAATGGCACTATTTTCTCTATAGACAGATACCACCAAACTTGATAATGTAATAGAATGTTTCCACCAGAACAAAGCATGGAAATTTAACAAGGATATACTTAATTAGAAAGGTGAAACAGTACCTCAATTTAAAATGGCTTTAAGGAATTCATAGCTGTCAAGATGATGTAACTCTATATGAAAGAAGAAAAGAACATTTTTTCAGGAAACAGTTCATTGCAAGTTGTCAGAGTATATGTTGCAGGATAAATGCTGAATCAAAATGAAATTAAAATAAAGAACCCAAACAAAGTTTTATTTCACATTCTAAATAGCAGCTTTGAGGCTATAAATACTTGTTCCAATAGCCTACAGATTTGCTTGATTCTGTTTCAGAATGTACATTTAAAAATTTAGATGAAAACTACCACGAAACTTATTATTATAATGTATGCTTATAGTTTATTATAATTTCTTGTCTTTTGTGCTAGAGTCTGTAATCCTGAGGGCAGGACTATGTCTGTCTTACTCACTAGTGCACCCAATGCTAGAACAGTGGCTGGCTCATAGCAGGTATTCAATAAACATTAACTGAATGAGTCATGTAAGGAGGTAGCAGTTTGTAAGTATTTGAAAACATTTAGGTAATTCCTTTAAAAATTCTTATAGCAGTCATTTGTTTTTCTTCATTCACTGACTATGGATTATGGTCCTTCTACCTGGGGTTTATATTAGGCTCCGGGGCTACAATACAGAGATAGAGAGATAAGACTTTTGTCTGCCAAGATGGAGCCCAGAAAGTGCCCTGTAACCAGACTATTATAATACACTACCACACTACATGAGACGTTCATAAACATTTAGACAAGTGTTGTAGAAGCCTAGAAGATGAAGCAATTTAGCTTCACCTAGGTGAGCTGGGGTGAGTTTCACAGAGGATAGAACATCTGAGACTGACCTTGAGAATGAGAAGTTCACTAGACAGAGAAGAAAGCAATCCCTGTAGAGAGGGAATAGCAGAGAGGCCTGGAGTACCAAAAGAGAGAGAATCTAGCATTCGATGTGAATAGTATGAATGAAAATGACTACTTCCTCCTATGTGAAGTCTGAGCTAAAGGAAAAATCACCTAACATTTACTTATTACACAAGCCCTGCTTTAAACTATATAATTAGCTGTATAACACTATAAATACCTACTTTATTATTATGTGTATGTGTTTAAAATATATAAACCACTTAGAGGTTTTAACTAACTCTTTTTCGAGGAGCTTTTCTGACTATTCTAAGAGTTAAAATGAAAAAAAAAATGTTCACCTGTCAGGTGAGAGAAAACCAATTTCTACTAAATGTGCCAGAATAATTTTTCTCCACCTCAAGAACAGTTAGTCTTCAGTCTGTTCATTTCTGTCTTTTTATAGTATTTTTATTTAATAAAACCTATTAAGACTACCATACAAATCTCTTTACTTATGCTTTTATCTTTTAGCTGATCAATTTTTATATTGCTGACATCCCTTCTTCACCATTTGCTCATTTAAAAATTCATAGTATGTGAGATATGTCTCTGGAGAAAATGTCTATAAAATTTGTTACAGCTGGCAAATGTGTATGAGTCAGTGATAGCACATGACTAAATGCTTCACAGAAAATAAAATTTGTTTCTGTAGTAAGCAGAACTGTTTAAATGTTATTTATTTTTATGTTTCAAAGAAAATATATTGTGAAGTGCTGCATTGATTTAATACGCAACAATGTCTGTGTACACGCTGTAGAAAGAAAATTTATGAAACCTTTGCACAACTCCTTTAATTGAATTTTCCAAATCTCTCACCACACACAAATAATCAATATCTTCTGCAGAGAAAACCAGTCAGAATTATTACAGTCTTTCGTTTCAATTTTGTTGTCATCAGCACATACAGAGCACCTGGATATTTGTAATGTCTGATAGCAAGTTATTTATACCTCTTAAACATATAATTGCTATTAAATGAGTTCAAATCTATGCTTTAAATTTTTTTTACTGATTACTTAAAAGATAAAAATTATCATAGTCTGGTGAAGTATAAAAAATTTAAATCATGAAAAATATTCCTTAAAAGGCTTGGAAAAAAAGTAAAGCAGTTTGTTTTTCCTTAAGTCCTAGGCAAATCTCAAGCAAGCAGTCAAAATGTATCCCCAAAACAGTGATGGATAATGTAAAACAAGAACATTAACCTTATTAAGAAGAAAGGTATGACCCACATACAGTATACATGACAGCTGAACCTTTATAAAGAGATGAGGACTATAATTGTACATTAATGTATATTTGTGTGACCAAAACTATTATCTCCTTTTCTTTTATTATCTTCAGATAAACTTAGAATGTTAAAGCATAGGGGAAATTTTTGTTGTTTTACCTAAATCTTGTAGGGTCTACACTTCAAACCTCTATGCTTTTAAAACTGAAGTATTTGTTTGAAAAAAGATATTGTTTAACGTTAACATATAAAAGAAAAAAACTAATGCAGTAGTCTTCTAGCAGTAAAATTATTTAGCTGATATGATGAATACTTTTTCAAGACTGAGTGGGGGAAAGAACAACATATTTTTAAGTTGAAAAATACTTTAGTGGGTGGTTAGAATGAAAAGACAATATCAAACTATTTCAGAGTAGTAGAACGGAAAGAGTTTAAATCTGTCCTGGAGTCTACAAGTTTGAAAACTTTAAAATCCTATAACCAAGATGAATTTTGCAATGTAAGAAAATGGTAAGTTAGCTAAAGAAAACAGAAACATTATAGTCTGTGCCTTCCTTTTCAAGGCTAGACATAGAAAATCTGAAATATGCTGTATTACAAACAGCTGAAACAATCAACTTTTTTGAACAATGTAAAGTTCAGATGGTTAACATTTCATTTAAAATATGCATACTACAACCTACACAATTATTCTCAAAAATGATAAAATATGTTTTGGACTGAAGCTAAGTGTCTAGATTTCATATCTTGGCAACTACTCTACAATTTGCTTACATTCTTTTCAAAAATATTTTGTTTACTGGAAGTACTAGTCACAGACAGACAATGATGGTATTTTCTAATATCTCCAGAAAAAAGGAAAATACAAAGTACTATATAATGCCACCTATTGACTTAGGAATATTTGTATCAACTTGTTTTAAGTTGAGGTTGATTACATAAAGTAAATAAATTTCATGCCTTATCATGTGATGATAATGTGACACTCCATCTCTATCAACCCATTGTATGGTCATATGTTTTAAATGTTCAGCATAACAAATTAAAAATAATTATGAAAATTCACATCCAAATATAATAAAAAGAACCTTTCATTTCATTATTTTGCTAATAGTCATAAAGCCAATATTATTAAGGAAAGTGAAGTTAGGCTTACTTCCTAACTAACTTAAAAAAGAAACAAACCTTCCTTTGTTTAAGGAATGTGTAGTTAGCAGAGGATATCCTCTTTTATTTATACACTCTATCAAGGCACTCCCTGATTTGCAAAATCAGGTCCAGTTCTTCTGAAAACTATAAAAATCTCAGTATACCGTTTAAATATTTTTTGATTAAGTGATATAAAGGCTTAAAAATGTGTGGTAGATGCCTATTTACTTAAACACTAGAGTGTTATTTTTACAAGTATACTCATCTGCCTGTAATAAAGACTGCAAATGATGCTAAACAAGCCAGCACTGAAATTTAAAAAAATTTATACAACCAAGGGACCAATTTGAAGGGGCAACTATAGCATAAGTGTTGGAATTCTTCTGGTATTGTCCACTTGGTATTGACATTCTTTTGATGGTGAAACAAGTAATTTGTTTATTTTCATTTCATAATTACTTAATAAAAGAAATCCAATACATATTATATGGTTTTTTATATTATATAATTCCTAACTATATAGTTTCTAATATTATGAAGATTCCCAAGACATTTTTACATTTAGACAACTCAGTACCAGCATACTAAAAGAGCAGAGTAGAAATTTCTACAAAAATGCCAGATCCCCAAATAAGAAATATAAAACCAAACTAGTTTGAGATGAGAAAAACTAACAAAGCCCTCAAAATGAATGTATGACTATAGGAGGGGGTTAAAGTTACTAACTTAGCAAAAATTTACATATATATGTGCATGTGTTGGTGTTCATCATCTTTAACCAAAAAAAAAAAAAAAGACACCAAAATTTAAAAATTGCCCATAATATCAGGGACTAGAAAAAGAGGGAAGAGCACCCAGTAAAAATATATAGCTCAAACTCAAACTAAAAGAAAATAAGCTTCAATCTATTTTTCAGGCATTACTTCAAGATAGTTAAAAAGCTAATGAAGGTTTGAATACCTCAAGAAATATAGAGATAGTGTAGCTCTTGCCAAGAAACGGAAATGGAAAATGACACATATTCTAGTATATACAATAAATATTAAAATATAACATATGTATATGTTAACTCAGTTTTCATTTAAACCACAACAAATAATCAATGCTTATTAGAAATCTGAAAACATGATTTAGTGATACAGCCTTCTGTATGCATGAAGAAATTCTTAGTCCTCAGGGAAAACCTGGCAATGGGCAAGTCAGTTTTAATGCCTAAAATATTAGAAAATAGATTTAAGACTGATCATTCATAAACACAAGGAATCAGTGTATACTGGATAACAGAGGTGAGAACTGTTTTAACACATGGAAATAACTTTAATGTTTTAATAAACGTTTAGGGAAGGAAACAATACTTTTGGAAAATTTTTCCTCATTAATTTTTAGCAGTGACAATTCACTTATTTGTTCTACAGTTTTCCCTACCTCATTTCTCAAAACTGTTAGCAAAAGCTAACTATATAAAGCCTAATTCTAATTAGCTCCAGGAAATTACAGATTTAAAAGAAAACCACACAATTGGCATAGAATATATAGACTCAAGAGTTCCTCTAACTGGAAAATAATAAACATTCCAGCTTCCCATTATGATCCTCTAAAACTTGTCAAGTTTGGAGAGACTGAAACTACTGAAACCCATACATCAAGTTATACAGCATAGGAGAGAAGAAATCTCAAGCCTTCTTAAATTCTTGGGGTCGCAGTGGAAGTCAGTTGCTCTACTGAATGATTCAGGAAGGCTGCTCAGCTCCCGTCCCACATGGGATTTGGAGGAGACTAGTCATAGCTGCTGGCCTGCCATGACTTAGTTGGCTTTTGAAACTGATGTGCAGGAAGTCCCCGCGCTTTCCGCTGCAAATTCATTGCCAGCTGTTAAAGATACTAAACACAATCTAACATAATAGATTGGGTGAACCCGCTTCAGTTATGTCTCATGTTAGAATCTGAAAGCTGGGATGACTGGATGACATGATTTGTTTTAGGAAGAAGCAACATGGTATAATGAAAAGATCATACTTTTTGAGGTCAGAATGGTCTTTAGTTGGAATTCCTTCTCTGGCACTGAAATAGCAGTATCTTTGGGCAAGTTTACTTAACATTTTCTGTGTCCTTGTTCCTTATCTATAACGGCAATAATAATAATAACTGTCTTGCAGAGTTGCTGTAAATGTCTGCTGATCCTAGTAATGATTACAGTAATTACTGGTCCTTAATAAATGGTAGTCATTGGTACTCAAAATGATAGGCTAAACCATGGCTACCCATTCAAGGCCTATCTCTGTTTGCAGAGATTGCTAAATGGCATTCCTATGCATGTGTTATGGGAATTTAAATCCTGCTAATTTAGTTACCCACAGTGAAATGCTCAGTGGCATCAGAGTTCACAGTAGGTCTCACATCACTAATGATCCCAAAGTTTTCAGAGCACTGGTTACAAAGTAACTTTATGCTTTGTTTCTTTTTCTATTTTACCATTAAAAGCTGCTGTTTATTAATGCGTTGTTGCCCCATTTGTCTAAATCTCCAAAAGAACTTTTAATAAAACTACAAAAATCAAATCTTAATCAGAAACCTGTATTTCAAAAGATATTTTAAAAGTTCAGTAATCGGGGAAGCTGAGCTCATCAGATATGGTCTTCTGCTAAGTGCAATTTCAACTGAGAGTCCTGGTCTTCTAAGACTACACCAAGACTCAGAATGATTGGTTTTAAGTAGTAAAATGAGATGAAAGGATCTTTTTATATAATAAGTTAAACACAACTTTTTACCTTTGTTAGAAAGTTCCGAGTTCTTCTTTTCAAACAGTTTTTGTTTTGTTACTTTTGTCACTAGAAGAAAAAAAGATCTCATGTTAAAAAGCATTAACATGGAGTGTGAATAATTTCTCATCTTGGAAGAAACAAATTTATCAAAAAATAATTCAAAGTAGTATACATATATACTAGTAGTATAGATATCAAATACAAAATGCAATACATGATATCTTATTTAAAGAAACAGAGCACTACAGAAAAAAAAAGCCCAATTTCAGTTTCGAAGGTACATTCTTCCCCTTTACATTCAAGAGGAATCCCTGAAATAACATAACCTGGTAAAAGGTATGTGGCATCTACTATTTCTATCACATATCCAGTAGTGATATAAAGAGGTCTATCAAATTTAAATTTGGGAAAAATTAATAGGCTTATCTCTAAAGTTTAAAATATTACAAATATATATCTAACTTTGCAAACAAGGAATGGAGAGACACTATTGTAAACTCATAAAGACTTACTTAGTTCTTTTGTTTTCTGCATTTCTCTTTTTAAGAAACATGATCCATAAGAGACACCAATGAGATTTTCAAGCTTTCTGTTGCCCTCTAAAGCCTAAAAGGAAGTCATTTTAAATTAGTTAAGTTCTCTTCAAATATAATATTACTGACGAATCTAGTGAAAATACTGTTTCCTTCATCTGAAAAACTTAAACTCCATAGTAGGGAACTTAACATTTCCGGGTAGGTCGACTATTGCGAGCCTTATATGCCTGAATAAAAACAGTTTATTAACTAGAAAGATTAAACATATCTAAAAACTTACTTTTCAATGTGAAAAAGCCAGATATTACTAAAATATTATGGTTTATTAATGATCATACAAAAAAAGAAATTCCCATGAAAAGTAAATTAAACATATGCCCTGCAAACTCTTGGATTGGTTCTCTAAACTGGGGCTTCTTTCTAAAATGGGATAGTAGAAATATAAAATATTATATGCCAAAAAAAGCAAACCTGTATACTACTTAAACTTTGCATTATTTCCATGAATTCTTCCGATGATTTCTCAGCTTTAGATAGCAACACCATTAATCTATGAATAAAGAAAACCAATATTTAATAAGATCAAACATTTTAACATGTCATTTTTCAGAGCTTTATTTCTTTTTAAAGGACTTTACATTGTTTTCTATTCCTTTTCTTTACATTTTTCAAAGTGGTTAGAGATGTAAATGCAACCCCTCCATTCCTTCATTCCTTTACAAACACAATATATATTATCAACCATCGTGTCTCTTGGAGTTTCACTTTTTCTCATTCCCTCTGAGCAGTAGAAGAAAAGACTGTAGAACTAAGAAATGTCCAAACCTGTAGAGAATTTTATGAGTTTATCTGAACCAAGCTGGAGTGTTGGGAAGCATGATCTCAAGTGCTCCCAGAGAATGACAGTTTTGCTATTTCTTTTACACATTTGGAGTTAAGGAGGGAATGTAAAAAAGATTACCTGAAGGTCAGAGAAAGCAAAGTACAGGAGAGTTAACGAGATTATGTGCTCCCTTTTGTGTGACTATTCCTTCAAGGGCTCTGGAAAACAGGATTACTTCTGACAGTTCAAAGGTGTGTTAACCTAGATGCACAGGAATAATAGACAGCTGCTTAAAAACCTTTCACTAAAGAAGGTATAGGCCATGTTCATTGCAGCGTTATTTGCAATTGCCAAGATATGTAAATGGCCCAAGCGTCCATCAGTAGATGAGTGGACAGAACAACTATGGGACATTTACACAATGGAATACTACTCGGCAATAAAAAGGTAGAAAATCTTACCCTTTGTGACAGCATGGATGGACCTGGAGAACATTATATTAAGTGAATAAGCCAGTCAGAGAATGACAGGTACCATATGATTTCACTCATGTGTGGAATCTAATGAACAAACTAAACTAACAAGGATAATGGAAACAGACTCATAGAGGGAGAGCAGGATGATAGCTCTGGGTGTGGCAGGGAGTTTAGGGGGTGGGAGGATTGAGAAAAAAGGAAAAAGGACTCATGGACATGGACAACACTGTGGTGACTGCAGGTGGGAAGAGGTTTAAGGGGACTATATAATGGAAAAAATACAATAAAATATTTTTTTTTAAATGACGAATACACTAAAAAAATACCAAAAAAACAAAAAAAGGAATTATAGTCCTGGGTCATGACAACCCACCACGATCTGCTCAGCTAGGAATTTATGATCAGACCAACCTGCGAGGTTACTTTAAGTCAGACTTATCACAGATCCTTGCTTTTGTCCACAAGATGTAGATGACTTATTCCCTTCTCCACAATACCACTTTGGGTATTGGGTATTTGGGTATCGGGTATTTGGGTAATGGACCTTCGTCTCCTTGTTTGTCTAGATCTAAGTTTATGAATCAGTGTTACCCAATGATTTATTTAAATAGAAAATCTTATGGCTCTAATATATTCCAGTGTGAGAAAGACATAAAGGCATTCTCAAATTTGAAAACAAGGAAAACTTCATTTGTAATCCTACTTCCTGAACATATATCTAGCTAGCATTTTAGCATTCTGGAAAGTTCCTCTTAGGTTTTTTATTTTATTTTATTATTTTAAAAAGATTTTATTTATTTATTTTTAGAGAGAAGGAAGGGAGGGAGAAAGAGAGCAAAAGAAACATCACTTGGTTGCCTCTTGCACTGCCCCCGACTGGGGACCTGACCCACAACCCAGGCATGTGCTCTGGCTGGGAATTGAACTGGTGGCCTTTTGGTTCTCATGCCTGAGCTCAATCCACTGGGCCACACCAGCCAGGGAAGGTGTTTTCTTTTTTCAAAACATTTCTATAACTTTATATCATACTTTCTTTCCTTAACATAACATTACATATATTTTTTTGGCCACATCATCCATGTCTATAACTTTAAAGGTTGTATATTATACCTACTAAACATAGCAAAGATGATTTAACCATTCCCACACTGTTGCGGTTTTCTTTTCCAGTTTTCAGATCTCATAACTATATGATAATCCAGACCTGGGCAGTTTAATAGAAATAAAATGCAAGCCATATATGTAATTTAAATCTTTCTAGCAGTCACATTAAAGGAATTAAAAAGAAACAGGTGAACTTAATTTTAATAATATATTTTATATAACCCAATATATCAAAGTATTATTATTTCCACATGTAAATAATATTAAAATTATTCATGAGCTATTTTATATATTTTTTCAAAATCCAATTGGGAGTTTATACTCATAGCACATCTCATTTCAGACTAGTCACATTTCAAATGCTCATGAGTCCCATGTGGCTGGCTAGTGACTACCGTTTCAGAAGCCACAAGTCTATACTACTGATTTTAGGAGAGAACCTAGAAATTCTATTTAAATGCTTTCAAAATCACA
Organism: Mormoops blainvillei; assembly: GCA_004026545.1. Lineage (NCBI taxonomy): Eukaryota > Metazoa > Chordata > Mammalia > Chiroptera > Mormoopidae > Mormoops > Mormoops blainvillei. The sequence continues at coordinate 269,706 of PVJD01000029.1, forward strand.
TCAGTTTTACTCATTAACACTTGTGTGCTATTAAAAAAATAAGAAATTATACATTAAATGTTCACATACAATGAATACGCACATTCTATTTCAATTAAGGGAAATATATATCTAAGTATGCAAGCAGGGTTGAAGAGACAGCATTATGCAAAAAGCTAAAAATTATGTGAGGATAATAGAATTTAGATAACTTTTCTTTTCTTTTTATTTTACAGATTTATTTATTTTTAGAGAGGGAAAAGGAGGGAGAAAGAGAGGGAGAAAAACAACAATGCGTGGTTGCCTCTTGTGTGCCTCCTACTGGGGACCTGGCCCTCAACCCAGGCATGTGCCCTGACTGGGAATCGAACTGGTGACCCTTTGGTTTGCAGGTTGTCACCCAATCCACTGAGCCATACCAACCAGGGCTATAGATAATTTTTCTTTAAAAATTTTCCTTTATTATTATGTACTTCAATTAAAAAACATTTGTCTGAGCTCCCAGTTGCTTACCACTGGAATCTCAGTTTGAGAAAGTGTCATAAAGGGATTCCATCTCCTCCCACTGAGTTGCCATCCCCTGCAGGAACAAGAGGTCTTAGGTGACTCCAATCCAGGGCTGGAACTTCCAGCTACCACTATAGTATACCAAAGCCTATTAAGTGCCTCAGTGGTGCAAAGCTGAGACACATAAGCTACTTTGTTATTATAAGGAATCCTATGTTGAATAAGAGAGGTGAAAGCAGACATCCCTGCCCTGTTCCCAATCTTAAGGGGAACGCTTGTAGTTCTTGCTCACTGAGCACAATGCTGGCAGTGGGTTTGTCATAAATGGCCTTTATTATGTTTAGGTATGTTCCCTCTATTCCAACTTTGCTGAGAGTTTTTATCATAAATGGGTGCTGGATTTTATCAAATGTTTTTTCTGCATCTATTGATATGATCATGTGGTTTTTATCTTTCACTTTGTTATGTGGTAAATCACATTTATTGATTTGTGAATATTGTACCAACCTTGCATTCCCAGAATAAATCCCACTTGATCATGGTGTGTGATCTTTTTGATGCATTGCTGTATTTGGTTTGCTAATATTTTGTTGAGGATTTTAGCATTTATGTTCATCAGGGATATTGGCCTATAATTTTTTCTTTTATAGTGTCTTTATCTGGTTTTGGAATTAGGATAATGCTGGCCTCATAAAATGAGTTGGGAGCCTTCCCTCCTCTTGAGTTTTATTAAATAGTTTGAGAAGGAGAGCTGTTAGTTCTTTTACCAGAATGTTTGGTAAAATTCACCTGTGAAGCCATCTGGTCCAGGGCTTTTGTTTGTTGGGAGTTTTTTGATTACTGCTTCAATTTCACTAGGTGTACTCTGTCTATTCAGATTCTCTGATTCTTCCCGATTTAGTTTTGGGAGACTGTATGTTTCTAGGAATTTATCCATTTCATCCAGGTTTTTCAATTTGTTGGCATATAGTTGTTCATATTTTCTTACAATCCATTGTATTTCTTTGGTGTCAGTTATTTCTCTGCTTTCATTTCTGATTTTATTTATTTGGGTCCTCTCTCTTTTTTCTTGATGAGTCTGGTTAAAGGTCTGTTGATCTTGATTACCCTTTCAAAGAATCAGCTCTTGGATTTGTTGATCTTTTGTATCATTTTTTAGACTATTTCACTTAGTTCTGTTTTGACCTTTATTATTTCTTTCCTTCTACTTACTGTGGGCTTTGCTGTTCTTTTTCAAGTTCCTTTAAGTATAAAGTTAGATTGTTTATTTGAGGTTTTTCTTTTCTTTTCTTTTTAAAGGCTATTAATTTCCCTCTTAGGATTGCTTTCCCAGTGTCCCAGATTGTGGATTGTTGTGTTCTCATTTTCATTTGTTTCAAGGTATCTTTTGATTTCTTCCTTGATCTCGTGGTTAACCCAGTCATTGTTTAATAACATGTTATTTAGCTTCCATGTCTTTGTGTATTTTTCAGCTTTCTTCTTGTGATTGATTTCTAGTTTCATAGCATTGTGGTCAGAGAAGATGCTTGATATGATTTCAGTCTTCTTAAATGTATAGAGACTTGTTTTGTGTCCTAGTATGTGATCTATCCTAGAAAATGTTCCATGTGCACTTGAAAATTTTGTATATTCTGCTGCTTTGGGATGAAATGCTCTGAAGATATCAATCAAATCCATCTGATCTAGTGTGTCATTTAAGGCCACTGTCTGTTGATTTTCTGTCTGGAAGATATCCACTGAAGTCAAAGGGGTGTTAAAGTCCCTTTGACCGTGTATCTGTCAATCTCACCCTTTAAATCCATCAGATTTGCTTTACCTATTTAGGTGCTCCTGTGTTGGGTGTATAAATGTTTACTAAATATCCTCTTGTTGGATTGTTCCCTTTATCATTATGTAGTGTCCTTCCTTGTCTCTTACTATAGCCTTGGTTTAAAAGTCTATTTTGTTGACTATGAGTATTGCTGTCCCAGCTTTTTTTCCCATTCTGTTTGCATGAAGTATCTTTTTCTGTCCCTTTACTTTTAGTCTGTGTGTATCTTTCAATCTCAGGTGGATCTCTTGGAGGCAGCATATATACGGGTCTTGGGTCTTGTTTTCTTATCCATTCAGCTACCATATGTCTTTTGGTTGGTGCATTTAAGCCATTTACATTTAGATAGATATGTATGTAGTGCCATTTTATTGTTAGACTGTTTTCCTCTGTTTTTGTCTTCTCTTTTTCTTCTTCTTAAGGTAAGCCCTTTAATATCTGTTGCAGTACTGATTTGGTGTATAACACACTCCTTTAGCTTTTTCTTGTCTGGGAAACTCCTTATTTCTCCTCCAATTTTAAATGATAGCCTTACTGGGTAAAGTAGTCTTGGTTGCAGGTCCTTGCTTTTCATCACCTTGAATATTCCATGCCACTCCCTCTGGCCTGAAATGTTTCTGTTGAGAAATCAGATGACACTCTAGTTGGTGCTCCCTTTTATATAACCAGCTGCTTTTCAACATAGTACTGGAAGCTCTAGCCATAGCGATCAGACAAGAAGAAGAAATAAAAGGCATCCAAATTGGAAAGGAAGAAGTAAAATTGTCTTTATTTGCAGATGACATGATACTGTGCACAAAGAACCCCAAAGGTTCTACCAAGAAACTACTAGAACTGATAAATGAATTCAGCAAAGTAGCAGGACACAAAATTAATATCCAGAAGCCAGTTGAATTTTTATATGCCAATAATGAACTACCAGAGAGGGAAATTAAGAAAACAATCCCATTCACAATTGCTTCAGAAAGAATAAAATACAAAATACTTAGGAATAAACTTAACCAAGGTATAAAAGACCATTCTTGGAAAATTATAGACACTGAAGAAAGGAATGGAAGAAGACACAAATAAGTAGAAGCACATACTGTGTTCATGGGTAAGAAGAATTAACATCAGTAATATGTCCACACTACCCAAAGCAATCTATAGATTCAATGCAGTTCCTATCAAGATTCCAATGACATATTTTACAGAACTAGAACAAATATTTCAAAAATTTATATGGAACCACAAAAGGCCCTGCATAGCAACAGTGATCCTGAGAAAGAAGAACAAAGTTGGAGGAATAATGCTACCAAATATTAAGCTGTACTCTAAGGCCACAGTGATCAAAATAGAATAGTACTGTCATAAAAACAGACACATAGATCAATGAAACAGAATAGGAAGCCCAGAAATAAACCCACAACTTTATAGTCAATTAATATTTGACAGAGGAAGCAAGCACATGCAATGGGCTAAAGACAGTTTATTCAATAAATGGTGTTGGGAAAATTGGACAGATATTTGCAGAAAAATTAAACTAGACCACCTTGTTACACCACACACAAGAATAAATTCTAAGTGGATCAAAGGCTTAAATGTTAGACCCAAAACCATAAAAATCACAGAAGAAAAATAGGCAGCAAAATCTTGGACATTGCTTGTAGCAATATTTTTATCGGATATGTCTCCCGAGGCAAGGGAAACAAAAGAAAAAATAAACAAATGGGACTACATCAAACTAAAAATGTGTTACACAGCAAAGGAAAACACCAACAGAATAAAAAGACAACCCATAGAATGGGAGAACATACTCACCAATACATCTGATAGAGGGTTAATATCCAAAATTTATAAAGAATTTACAAAACTCAACACCAAATAAACAAACAACCCAATTAAAAAATGGGCAAAGGACTGGAATAGACACTTCTCCAAAGAGGAAATACAGATGGCCGACAGACATATGAAAAGATGCTCAATGCCATTTGTCATCAGAGAAATGTAAATTAAAATCACAATGTGATATCATCTTACACCTGTCAGAATGGTTTTCATCAATAAATCAACAAACAAAAAGTGCTGGCAAAGATGTGGAGAAAAGGGAACCCTTCTGCACTTTGGTGGGAAGGTAGATTGGTGCAACCACTGTGGAAAGCAGTATGGAGATACCTCAAAAAATTAAAAATGGATCTGCCTTTTGACCCAGTGATTCCACTTCTGGGAATATATTCGAAGGAACCCAAAACACTAATTCCAAAGACCATAAGCACCCCTATGTTCATTGCAGCGTTATTTACAGTCACCAAGATATGGAAGCAGCCCAAGTGTCCGTCAGTAGATGAGTAGATAAAATAGCTATGGGATATTTACACAATGGAATACTACAAGGCCATAAAAAAGAACATTTTACCCTTTGCGACAGTGTGGATAGACTTGGAGAACATTATGCTAAGTGATATAAGCTAGTCAAAGAGAGACAAATACCATACTTTTTCATTCATATGTGGAATATAATGAACAAACTGAACAAACAAGCAAAATAGAGACACACTCGGAGAGTAGGATGACAGCTAAGTGGGGTAGGGGAGGGGAGGGGGTCGAGCAAAAAGGAAAAAGGACCCATGAACATGGATAAGTGTGTTGTGATTGCAGGGGTGAGAGGAATATATGGGGACTAAATGGTAATGGAAAAAATACAATTAAAAACATAATAAATAAATAAATAAATAAATATATTTTTTTAAGAAGGAATCCTAGAGGCCCATTTCCTTGTTGCGTCCCTTTCCTGGGAGGACTGGAGTGACAGAGCATCTCCACATTGTCTCACCACACCTTAAGGAACTGATAGTGCTTCCAGTTAACCCTTGGAGAATTGCGGGGAAAGGGTTGGATCCTGCAGGGTTGCCATCTTGAATGATTCCAAGGGGCTGTTTAGATAGAGTAAGATGTGAATGCTGCCCCAAGAATTGTGCAATGTAGCATCCCCCAAGGGCCTATTAGTAATTCTCCCTCCTACATTAAGACAGTTTTTGAGGAGGTCAGTTAAGCACACTGCTTTGACAACAGCAGAAAGTTGTATAGACTGAGTATCAATTACCTGGGGAAATTGTTTTCAAGACATCCCTCACATGCCTAAGCTGCTTTTAAAGGGAAACCGGTCTGTAGTGCAGGAGCAAGTGGACTAATGGATACTCCATTACTCTTATTTATATTTAATTTCCTTTCTTCTTCTTTTACTCCTTCCTAGACGAAATCAACTGATCTGCCATCTCAATGACAACCAAACACATGAAATGGTTTTATAACAGTTGTCCAACTGTTAAATTTTGAGAAATTCAGGAAGTGTGTTCTCCTTTTCCACATCTTCTGACTCGGAGGAGGAGCCTTCGTAATCTTTGGAGGTAATGTGCTTGCTGAGCAACTTTTGGAGGAAGTACGGTTGCTACTGTCTTCATCCTAGACAAAATGGCCATTCTCATATTTAATCTCACTTGTGCTGGAGGCTGGACTTTTAATGCTGCTCATAGCATTTTTCTATATTTTTAACGGGTGATTCAAATTCTACTCTGCTGCTCTCTGACAATATTATTTGCTACAGTCACATGGTCTTCAATATCATCCTTATTTTCCTTCACTAATTTACTTATATCAGAAAACCAACAATCTTTTATTTCTGCCTGCGGAATACATTTCTCAAGTTCATTGCGTTACAAAATTTCAAAGTTATTGTTGCTCTCTCTTTCCATGGTGAGTGAAAGTATCATTGGGTGCCATTCATATTTTGTAGAACACTGCTCCTTTTTTTAAACAGATTTACCTCTGGCTAGACTAAGCTGGATCAAATCCTTTATCTTATAATGGTCCCTGTGAACTGTGCAAATGTTGATGGGTACTGCATCCAGATATCTGGTGACTACCGCCAGTTCTGTAATATGGCCAAAGATCATTACAGTACAATTTAAGAAATCTAAAATCTTGGTCTTCCTTGAATAAACCCTTTGCTGTCAGTAAAAGTCCAGCATCAACTTTTATCAGCATCTACTATTTTAAAAGTGTCTAGATTAGTTTTCTGAGATACTTTTAAAAAGAAACTATAATCCTGTTGGTCTGGAACACAAAAAAGTTATTCAAGACTTGACTTTTTTTTTTTGCCAGACAGCACATATTTATGGTACGTTAATTATGAATATCTCCTTTTCTGTTGAGAAAGCCATGTGCCCAAAATTCAGGATTTTAGGTGCATTTTCCAATTTGCTTAGAAAAGGCTCCCTGGGAAATTCAGCGTTCTCTCATTTTCCTCAAAGAGAAAGTCTCATTACTCTGAAGAACAACTGAAATTAGATGCGTCAGACAAATAAAATCCATGGGAAGGCTGTATCCATTAATTAGGCTTTTCATTTCTTTCATAGTAATGCAGTCTCAAGAAAGTCGTATCAAAACTACCATTCTGCTCCTGTTTCGGGGTTTTTCCTATCTTGACCGCCTTCAATTATTTTCCATTCCTAACTTCAATTTAGTTTCATCATTTTCTTTATAAAGTTCCTCAGATGTAGTCTGAGTAGAGAATTAAAACAAAAAGAAACTGTCATTAAATTGGGGGTTCTAATTCAAAATTATGACGCAGGTGGCCAGCGAGCATTAACTCAGCTGCTACTGTGCCACCCGAGATGTGGAATAAGGGAGCCAAGGAAGACAAGCAGGTAAGAGAGGAGCCCGGCGGCATCATCAGGCTCCCTGGCACGCACGCCATGATTATCATGCTGACAGCGCAGGCACTGTGGGTGTAGGGAGAAGAGGTGAAACCTCTAAAAGCATGACGATGGCTTTAAAGATCCTGATTTCCCCTTTTCTGTAACTTCCAATTGTTTGACATCTGTGTTCCTCACCAAATTTTAGGTTCCATGAAGGCAATGACAGTGGCTATCTTATTTATTATTACATCTCAAGTTACCTAGCATGGTGTCTATAAGTACTTAATAAATATTTGATAAATCAATAAACATAATTTAAAAACCCTCATCTAATGATCATTCATCCCTAGATCCAAGTGAAATAGGCTTACTTTTCAGTTTTCTCTTCCTTTCACTTCCTTCCTATCATAGGCTTTATGGTTCAGTTCAATTAAATCATTGAGAAAGTTGGGTGAGGGATATGAGGAGATACTCATTAAAGGGTATAAGCCTTCATTTTTTGTAAGATAAATAAGTTCTGGAGATATGATGTACAGTGTAGTGGCTATAGTTAAAAGTACTTTATCATATACTTGAAGTTTGCTAAGAGAGTAGATCGTAAGCATTCTTACTGATAGAGAAAAAGGTAACTATGTGAGGTGATAAATGTTAATTAACCTGATTGTAGTAATTATTTCACAATGTACACATATATTAAATAACATTATACACTTTAAATATATACAATTTTATTTGTATATAAATAATGCTGGGAACAATTAAGAAAAAGAAAAGCAAGTTAATTATCTCAGCCCCTTACCCCTCTGCCACATACATCTTTCTAATGTGCAATCCTGTACTTCCTACCTATTTCCTTGTTTTCACTTTGGTCTAAGCTGTGAATGCTATAGAAATCTTACAGCAGTTTTGATGGTTAATATTATAAATACATGATTTTGCTGGGCCCCTGATACTGCTTAGCTTCCCTTTTATTTAATTTAGTAAGTATTTTATTTTTTACAAGCCATTGCTCAAAATAATGGTCTAAGCTAACCTCCACTTCCTCCATACTGAAATTAAGCCCTTTTATTCAGATTTCTGTCTTACTACTCTGCTAACACTATACTCTCAAAGGCCACAAAAAAACTGTTAATTAATTTCACTGCTAAAAACTTAGCTGAATGTCACTACCTATAAGGACTGTATTTTTTACAGAAAAAGGTAAAGAGGTCAATGAACTTCCATTTATCTATCTAAATTGATTATTTTGGATGATGATAGTGGGATTATAATAAAATATACTGCTAACTTATTTTTTTGGAACTCTAAGTTCAAGGCACTAGACTTGTTATTTTACAAGCTATATCTTATTTTACCTTTAAAATAACACTGTAGTATTATCTCCATTTTACAGATATGAAAACTGAAGCACAAAGAAATTACTTATTCAGGGTTATACAATAAAGAGCACAGTCAGGATTGATCCCAGGTTTTTTTGACCTATGTTTGTAACTGCTACACAATATTCCCCAAAGTGTAATTCACTTACCACTAGAATCAGAATTCCTTGGTGAGACTGTTAAAAACACAAAGTACTAGGCTGCAATCAAGGCCTACTGATGAGGAATATCTCTAGATGGGGCCTAGAAATGTGCATTTCCAGGTGATTCTTATGTACATCAAAGTTAATTAAAACATTTTCTCTGTAGAGTGGTTAAATTAAAAATAACTGGAAAATATAAAAAAAATTTTTCCTGTGTTTAGGTCTATTTATTCCATTATATTTTCAAAAGCTTTCTCAGGGAGGTTTTCTTCAGCTGTTCTTTTATTTTTATTTTTTTATGGATTTTATTTATTTATTTTCGGGGTAGGGGGGAGAGTGAGAAAGTGGGAGAGGAACATCAATGTGTGGTTGCCTCTCACACGCCCCCTACTGGGGACCTGGTCCTCAACCCAGGCATGTGCCCTGACTGGGAATCAAACCAGTGACCCTTGGGTTTGCAGGCTGGCATTCAATCCACTGAGCTACACCAGCCAGGGTTGTTCTTTTATTTTTAAGAAAAATTTTCTTATTGTGGCAATATATATATAAAATTTATCTTTTTAATCATTTTAAAGTGTGCAGTTTCACAGTGTTATTTACATTCACAATGATGTGCCACTATCATCACTATTTCTGAAACTTCTGATACCACAAATAGAAACTATGTCACATTAAACAAAAACTCTCAGCCTCTGGTAATCTCTAATCTACTCAGTGTCTCTGTGAATTTGTCTGTTCTAGATATTGCATATAATTGGAACTGTACAATATTTACCCTTTGGTGTCTGGCTTATTTGACTTACCATATGTTTTCAAGGTTCATGTTGTAGTATGTATCAGAACTTCGTTCCTTTTTATGATGGAATAATGTTTGTATAAGGTGTGAGGTAGGGTCCAACTATTATTTTCTTAATATTGTCCTTTCAATTGAGGTACAACTGTCATATTATATTATATTAGTTTCAGGTGTACAACATAATGATTAGCTCTTTGTATGTACTGAGAAATGACCACCATAATCATTCCAGTTAACACCTGTCACCATAAACCGTTACAAAATTATTTTTCTTATGAGAACTTTTAAGATTAATTCTATCAGCAACTTCCAAATATGCAAAACAGTATTATTAACTAGAGTAACCATGTTATATATTACATCCCCATGACGTACTTATTTTATACCTGGCAATTTCTACCTTTGACCCCTTTACCCATTTCCTCCACCCAGTACTCCTCATCTCTGCCAGCCACCAGTCTGTTCTCTGTATCTATGAGCTTGGCGTTTTGTTTTTGTTTTTTGGTTGTTTTTGATTCCCCATATAAGTGAGATTATATGGTATTTGTTTTTCTTTGTCTGACTTATTTCACTTAGCACAATGCTATCAAGGTCTATCCATATTGTGGCAAATGGCAAGATTTCATTCTTTTTTATAACTGAATAATATTCCATTATATGTATATATATATATACATATATACTGCATTTTCTTTATCCATTCACCTATTAATAGACATTTAAGTTGTTTTCATATCTTAGCTATTATAAATAATGCTATAATGAACATGGGGGTGCATATATCTTTTCAAGTTAGTGCCTTTGTTTTCTTTCAACTTCATTCTTTGGCATGCAGAAATCCTGTTGTCTCAGCACCATTTGTTGAAGAGACTATTCTTTCCCCAGTAAACAGACTTGGCACCCTTGTCAAAATCAATTGGCTGTAGATGTATGGGTTTATTTTTAGACTCTCAATTCTGCTCCACTGATCTATATATTTCTCATTATGTCAGAACCATACTGTTTTAATTATTGTAGGTTTGTAGTAAATTTTGAAATCAGGAAGTATGAGTCCTCCGACTTCATTGTTCTTTTTCAAGATTTTTTAAAAAATTGAAATATATCTACAGACCACTGAATGGGTAGGAACAACCACTGATTGGTCTTAAGCTGTTCTTCCACAAACTCCTAACAGAATGGAAATAAGGTTGATGGAAAAGAAACAGTTTAAAAAAAAAGAAAGAAAGAATATATTTGACATATTGTATAAATTTAAGGTATATAACATGTTAACTTAATAAATTTACATATTATAATATGATTGCATTGTAGTGATAATTAGCACCTCTATCATATTACATAATTATTATTTCTTTTTAATGGATGAAATAATTAAGTTCTAGCCTTAGCAAGTTTGAAGATTATAATACAAATATTGTTGTCTATATTCACTATACAGTGCGTTACATCTTTAGGATTTATTTACTACTGGTTGCAAGTTTTTTACCCTTAAATGACATTTTCTCTATCCCCCCGTCCCCTGGCAACCACCAGATTTTCCGAGATTTTTTTTTTAAGATTCTACATATAAGTAATATCATTCCTTGTAATTTGCTTTCATTGTATGTCCTTTTGTACAATTTTGAGCTTTTTTACTATGTACATATATTGCTTGTTTTAAAGTATAATAGGTTAAAAAAGAATGCTTTCCTCTCACTATATTTTGCCATGTATAATGGGCACTTTCTTGCCCAAAATTTTGAGGAAAAAATAAGGATGCACATTATACATGGGTAGTATTAATTCCATATCTATATAAATGTTTTTAGCCCTACCTGGTGTGGTTTAATGGACTGAGTACCGGCCTGCGAACCAAAGGGTCGTCAGTTCAATTCCCAGTGAGGGCACATGCCTGGCTTGCGGGCCAGGTCCCCAGTGGGGAACGCACGACAGGCAACCACACATTGATGCTTCTCTTCCTCTCTTTCTCCCTCCCTTCGCCTCTCTCTAAAAATAAGTAAATAAAGTCTTTAAATAAATAATAAATAAATGTTTTTAATTCTTTTATTTATGCTTATGTGTTAAAAGTGGAACTCTAGAAATCAATGTTATCCATACACAAAATAATACCCTGGGATACAATAATCAGTTTTGCGTCTAAATATAAATAAATAAAAAATTGAATTAAAAAATTAAAACAAAAGAGTTTTTCCTAAAAGTTTGGGCCAAAAATGTGGGTACACATTATACACAACAAAATATGGTAATATCTAGTTGAGACAGGTTTCACTGAGGAAATGAGAACTTTAAATAGGGGAAGGAAGGAGTAGTAATTTACAACAAAAGTATTTTGGGTGAGGGCACATGAAAATATTTGGAGCTGAGGGGAATATGGCTAGGGAAAGCAGACTAAGGGGCACAGTGCTGAATGCAGGAGACACCAAACAAGGCTTCTCTGAGAACTCTTCTGTGCATCCTCACTGTACTCTAAATGGCGCTCACTTTCCATCTTTAAATGTAGTTCAGCTACATTGTGGAAAAAATCCACTTGTGACCTGACCTGGGGGTATAACCACAAATTACAACACTATTTGTACAGAAAATTCATTCTAAGTTCCAATCAAATGGTTTAAAAATTTTTTGAAACATTATCCACTTTTAGGTTGGTGTAGGTATATTAACACAAGACCATAAGCTCCCAATGAGTAGAAACTTCATTTTCCTCATACCTACCCATCCATCATATTGTGTGGCACACAGAAGATACAGCTGAAAGGGTAAATGAGCTGAGCATATTAATTACTTTGAAAATTTAATCACTGTCCCCCTTAATTCAATTTATCCAGCCTCAGTGAATAAATATTCTTTCCAGAATACATAGGCAGTAGTTTTCTGCAGATAATGACTTCATTCAAAGGACCTTTGGCAAGCCAATATGAAAATGGCTCATTGCTAGCATGTGAGCCTTCTAGGTTCCTCAGATCCCTTAATCTGCAGGCTTCACTGTATTCTTAGCTCTTGAACCAGCTATTTGTTAGGCGTTATGTTCCCAGACGACATATTACTTCTCCATCCATGTAAATCTGAAAAGAGTTTCTGTTTTACCCTAAGCTGGTCTCTTATGTACAAATTGGGGAAACTGGGCTCAATGAGTATTAAAATTAAGGTATCACATATCACCATCATATGAACACTACAAAACACATCATAAACAAAGTAGTTCACTTCTTTAAGAATGAATACTTTAACTCAGGTATAACTATTAATTTCTGTAAGGACATAATTTCTCTTAAATTATTATTATATTTCGCACGACCCCTCTTTTTCAAGACACATGTATATTATTTCAAAAACAACAAACTTACTCATTGTCTTTTATTGTAGATTTCCCTCTTTTGGTTAAACTGAGATGATTCGATTTTTTTCTCTTTCCTATACATGTGCAATAAAAAGAACATAAGGGAAAAATTGTCACATTTTAAATAAAATAAAAGGGTACAAATAAAAAGAAAGTAGGAAAAAAGTATACTAAAATTTGCTATGGGAAAAATTTTTCACTGTTATGAATAACTTTTCAACAGCTATTTTACTTTTATCATTTCCTGTTTTCCTATTTTTTATTCATGATGACATTATATAAAACAAAAATTTTTTTTTTTTAAGAGAGAGGGGAAGGGAAGGAGAAAGAGAGGGAGAGAAACATTGATGTGAAAGAAAAACATCGACTGGTTGCCTTCCATATGCACCAGACTGGGGACTGAACCCGCAACCCAGGCATGTGCCCTGACTGGGAATTGAATCACTGACCTTTTGGTTTTAGGGATAACACACAACCAACCAGCCAAGGCTAGAAAAAAACAATCTTTTGAAAAAAATTTCTATTGGGGTTTATATATTAAAGAGAAAACTAGAGAAACTAAGTTATCCTTCATATGTGTGTGGGGTTAAAAATGTAAGTTTGATTTCATAGCTCTAGTACAACTTAATGTTTACACTTATTAGTGGGGTCAAGAAAACAATGGTTTTATGAGCTAACCATTTGGTTGTTTGTTCTAGATTACTTTATAGTACAACACACACTAAATACTTTAAACATATTTGATGTATAATAAGTATTTCAGGACACATTAGCATAGTTAATGAAAGATTCTCAGTTTTTTACATACATGGTTTTTGATAAATGTTTAGTAAATGAATAAACAAGCAAATGAATGAATAATCCAAACTCTTTACTACTAATGACAAACACTAAAAAGAAATCACTTTTTAAAATGTTTAAATGATGACACTCCCCTCATACTATTACATATTTTTATGTAGTTCCATTTGTTCAACAACCAGCACAAGAACTATTATTTACTCAATGTTCTCATTACTTTTCAAAAAAACTGTTTGATACAATATCATGAAAAAATATCTGACTCTCCAACAGAAATATAATGTGAGCCAGTTAATGTAATTTAAAATCTTCTACTAGCAAAAATTTTTTTAAAAGTAAAAACAGAGCCCCAAGCCAAAAAACATCAAGGTTTGCTGGTAGCCTCCAGAAGCTGGGGGAGAGGCATGGGATGGATTCTCTCTCAGAGCCTCCAGGGGGAACCAATCCTGCCAACACCTTGATTTTGGACTTCCAGCCTCCAGAATTGTAAGAGAATAAACAACTGTTGTTTTAAGCTGCCCCCCCCCCCAAAAAGGAAAACAACAAGTGAAATAAATTTTAGTATTTCATTTAACCCAATATACCCAAAATATTATTATTATTTTAACACATATAAAATTATTAATGAGGTAATATTCTTTTTTTCACACTAAACCTTTGATATGTGGTGTGTATTTTCACTTATGGCACATCTCATTTCAGACAAGCCATATCCCAAATGCTCTACATCTACGTATATGAACGATATAGCTGTAGGATTATACCACAGAAGGCTCCAATACTTCCAGATGAAATCAGTTAAACAGATAATGTGAAGGCAATGTCTTTAAATTTTCAAGTGTAATTCATTAAATATTAAGAAATATATAATCTGGAACAGACTTTACAAGCTGGTGTGCATTTATTTTCATTTAATTTTTACTCCATTAATCATACTTGCTCCTATTACTAGGTGGAAAACTCATTTAAAATATATTTCCTATGCTCTGGTATTTATAATTTCATTGAGTAAGTTGGTTTAGAAACTGATTAATAATAATTTCCACACTTACTCTGAACCTTATACCTTCTCCAAAAAAATTATAACTAAATTGTCATCTCAAAATAGACTTTAATGTGAAAAAAAGATGATTTAGAAATTTTGCTAAAGTACTAGTTACCTCTCTTGTTTATTAACTTTTTGTTACTTGTCTGCATCCTTAAATTACAAACAGAATAAATTAATATGGTTAAGAGCTTATATAATGAAAAATGGAAGAGTAAAAAGGTAACATTTATGATTTTGGAGAACCTTGAAGAAATAAGCCTATTAAAAGCTGTCTCTCTGAAGAAAAAAGAAATGAAGCTGGAAAGGCATGTTTTGCAGAAAGCTATAAATGAAAACCCATAGAACACATTAAACCTTTATATCAGAAAATTAGTATTAACTAATTTCCTGAATTTTGTACTATAGTGTCTGCATTCAATAAATCTCTACAATTAAATATTAAAATTACCCTGTTCTTTTAACTTGTATTTAATTTTCACATTTTAGCACCAGTCAATAATGTAAAGTGAGAAATAATAAAAGAATGTTTTATTTAAATTTTCACACACACAATACTTTTCTAAACATTTTTGTTATCATAAGAGGATTAGTCAAATCTCACTCTATAAAATCAATAGCATTAATCTCAATCTATCCATGGAAGGACTTATGTTTTTACTATATATTTCAAATAGTTAAATAGGTAGAGTTTTAATGTCTCTAAGAATAACACTTGCATCAGTTATTAGAGACTGTTAATACATGTTAATATATCATTAAGAGTCTTCCAGTTACTTAATAACTACTTTATTTCATTCCATTCTATTAGCAATTAACATATGTTAAAGAGCTATGTGGTTTTTTTCTTGCTAGATTATATATAACAAACAGTTGTGTGCTTGACTCCCTTTAGATGCAATTTTGCAAAACTGTGGAAATAAACATATCATCACTAAATCTGGACTATATTCAAAATTGTATTTGGACATTCTAGTAAGGCTCCAGGGCGCCCTTTCGCTAACTAATGAAGATAGCTTTCAACAGATCATAACATTTAGAAGTACAACCAATGATGATGACAATAACATTTATATAGTATTTTTAGGTCTAGGCATGGTTTCTTTTTTTAATGTTGCATATATTAACTAATTAATCTGCACAACTCTGAGGTAGTCACTCTTATTCTCGCTTTACTGATGAGGAAATAGAGGCACAGAATGGCTACATACTTTACCCAAGGTGGCCCTAAATCTAGTAGGTGGCAGAGTCAGGGTCTAAACCCAACCAGCTAGCTCTAAAGACAGTGCTCTTAGCCATGATGCTATGCTTACTTATTAATAGGTTAATCTAAAGTTCAAACAGGTTTAGGCATTATTTGGTCCCAAACCAAAAGTTATAATTTGAAGAAAATCTTGATTGATCCAGAGAGATTCAAATATTTGTGTAAGGTAGTTAGTAACTTTTTTCTAAAACAGTTTTTGCCAGATCAAGTTGGAGCTTGCAGGCTAACAGGCAAATCGAATCCTATAATTCCCTTAATTAACCTAATTAGTATTAATAAACAAGTGTGGACAATGAAGAACCCCTTTAGAGGAACTATCCGTGAAAAATAACAATGTTAATAGTACTTTTTAAATTCAAAATAATTTTACGCAGTCCTATGGAAGAAAAGATAATGTTCTTAAAATATTACCTATATTATTGAATAGAAAGGTATCAAGGAGAAAATTGGAGCAGTTTTTTATCTACAGAAACATTTAAGAAGCAGCAACAGAACAACAAGTTTTGAAATCTTTCATTCAAATTAGATTGTGGGTGATATTAAGAAGGATTTGGCTCACGTATCTCAGATTGTTCATCATATATTTAAACTGATTTTGAAATACATATCATCTGTTCCTTCTTTCACTTAAAATAAAAATCAGTCTTGCAACTAGAGATGTTGAAATAAAGAACAAAGTAACAGTAACCAGAGGGGATGGGGGTAACAGGGGAAAAAAAGGGAAGGGTCGTAGAAGAGCGCAGGATTGAGTGTGGAAGGTGGGGTTGGGTGGGGCAGGGGAAAGTGGTGGTGGGAAAATGGAGACAACTGTACTGGAACAACAATAAAAAAGAAATCAGTCTTGCCAGAGGCCATTTGACCAGTCTTTTCAAAGAAGCTCCTTTTAATTTTATTGCTTTTCTTTATTATTGCTTTTGTTTTCTATTTAATAATTTCCACTTATATCTTTTATTATTTCCTTTATTGTACTTTTTCAGTTTTGTTCTATTCTTTTTCTCTTTCTGAGTTGAATGATTGACTTATTAGTTTCAATTATTCTTCCTTTTTAAATATATTATAAGTATAAAAACTTTTTTGATATAATATAGTATTTAGGTATAGATTTTTTTCCTCTAAGTGCTGAGATGTTCTCATACAATGTCTAAATATTTTATATTTTCCATTATGATTTTTCTGATCAGTGAATTATTTATAAGTTTCTTGGTTTCCCAACACAAAATTTTTAGAGGGTTGCCATTTTATTACTGATTCCTAATTACACGAAATGTTCATCAGAGAATGTGATGTGTATAATAGCAATTTTTAGCATGACGAGACTTCTTTGTGACTCCAAACTGGTTATATTTTTGTAGAAGTTCTATGTGTGCTTTATTATAAGTGGGTGATATACTTGTTTGACCAGAGCTCATTAGATTAAGCTTGCTAGTTGTGCTCAAATTGTCTATATCCTTCCTAACTTTTTACCCATTCCATCAGTTTCTAAAAGAGGTAGTCTAAAATTTCCTACTTTGGTTAGGGAATTGGTGAATCTTTC
The DNA here is from genome assembly GCA_004026545.1 of Mormoops blainvillei. Taxonomy (NCBI): domain Eukaryota; kingdom Metazoa; phylum Chordata; class Mammalia; order Chiroptera; family Mormoopidae; genus Mormoops; species Mormoops blainvillei. The sequence continues at coordinate 286,977 of PVJD01000029.1, forward strand.
CTTTTAAGGCTGCCGTATTTTGTCATGGTTTGTTTGAGTTTCTGTTTTACATGCACAGAGGTTCAGGATTCATTTTCTGGTATTGAATCTTTCTCTAATTATATAAAGATTCTTATTATCTTCAGTAAAGCCTTTTTGCCTTAAAGTCTGTTTTGGCCTACATCTATATCTATATTTATCTATATACATATAGTTTTAAAAGATTTTATTTATTTATTTTTAGAGAGGGTAAAGGAGGGAGAAAGAGGGAGAGAAACATCAATGTGTAGTTGCCTCTGGCGTGCCCACTACCGGGGACCTGGCCCACAACCCAGGCATGGGCCCTAGACTGGGAATTGAACCGGTGACCATTTGGTTCACAGGCTGGCACTCAATCCACTGAGCCACGCCAGCCAGGGTTATATCAATATTTATATCCTCATTAATATTCTTATACCAACTATTGGTTTCTTTTAAAAGCTAATATTTGCTTTGTTTTCTTTTTCTGCCCCATTATATTTAATTGTCCTATATCTAAAGTCTAAATATAATATTAATAAAAATAGCTAAAATATGTATTGAACCTTACTATATGCCAGGCACTATTCTAAATGCTTTTTTGTGTATTAATTCACTTCATTCTCAGAACAAGTTTGAGGTAGTTATTATTTTCTCTACATTCCAGAGAAGCAAACAAAAACACAATTAAAAAAGTCAATTTACAGATATTTCCTTTTTCTCCCTGAAAATTACAAGGACCTTATATCACTAACTCCTTTCTATTTCCTCATATGTCTTCTATGATATTATGGCCTATTATTTGTTTTTACCCCCTCTCCAATATTTGTCATTTGCTTTATAGTCAGCAAATTTATAGTCATAATTTTGTTACTAAATTTATAATTAGATTTACTAATTTGTTTGCTAATTAATTTTTCACCATTGCACCTTGCATTCCATTCTTTTACCTGTGGCTTGGTTTGCTTCTTTATATATATATATATATATATATATATATATAATGTATAAGGTTGAATCAGTCACCCCATTTATGGTCCATGCACAGTCTAAGTAGAGGGAAGACTTAGAATCAGATTTTTCTTCCTTTTATAGCTAGAAATGAATTTAAATTTAATATTAAGTCAACTGTTCACATACCACATGGTTCAAATGTATATAGAATGTACATATAAATACCTAGAGAAAGGGTATTCCAGATTGAGACAACTGCAAGTACAATGTTTTTGTGGTGGGAAGGGGCTCAGCATGGTTAATGAATAGCAGGAAAGAATGGCTAAGGTAGTGTAAACTTGAGAAGGGCAGTGGAAAATGAGGCAGGTGATAGGCTCAGGTATTAGATGATGTATGGCCTTAAAAGTCATAAGGTTTTGAATTATATCCCAAGTGTGATGGGAAGTGAGTAGTAACTCAAGTGTCCTTGAAAATATTAGGTAAAAGTGCTTATTTAAATTGTTTTGTATAATATTTAAAAAGTGAGGATTGTTAATAGAAGTTATGACTTCATTTGCAACTTAAATTACTTCATAAGAGTTGGGCTTTTGTATTTCTAAAACATGTATAAAATGACATAATCTGACATAAGAGCCTAGATAGAATTCTCCTACTTAGAGACTTCTGCTTGTAAGATATTTACATCAGAGTATATAAAACACATTATGTACAGTTTAATAAAAAATTATAGAGTGAACCGTGTAGCCACAATATAGGTTAAGAAATAGAATATTACCAGCTCCCCAGGAACCCTTGCTATATGACTTTTTAAAAAAGAGCTTACTTAGTACTATAATCTGTGATAATTACCCACTTAAATGTCAACTGGAATCATGTGACCAATCTTTTTATGGGCAAAAGGAATGTTCCCTTAAGTCCATATTTAATTTCAATATGGAAATTGAGTATATATCCACTTAAAACCTATTCACATTTCAATATGGAAATGTACCATCTTTAAGGCACTAATTTTTAATTTTAAACATAAGATATATCAAGTGTATAAAAACACAGAACTACAGAACTTGAAGAAAATGTATGCATCTTCATACATTTTTGTGAAAGCAAACCTAATAGTAATAATAGCTTTAACATAAAAAGGATTTGATTAAAGTAAAATAAAGGTCACTCAAAAGTTTAAGCTCTCGCCCCAGCTGGTGTGGCTCAGTGGATTGAGCGCCAGTCTGCAAACCACAGCGTTGCTGGTTCGATTCCCCAGTCAGGGCACATGCCTGTGTTGCTGGCCAAGTCCCTGGTGGGGGGCGCTTAGGAGGCAACAACACATTAGTGTTTCTCTGTCTTTCTCCCCCCACCCCTAAAAATAAATAAATACATAAATAAATAATCTTAAAAAATGTTTAAGATCTCATTATGGGTTTCATTACAACAAATTAGGTAAAATAAGGAGACTTCTTTGTTTCTGTATAGCTTCGATTAGTATATGCTTAGCACTCAGTAAATGTGAAACAATAAAATATGAATTAGGCTAATCATATCTAAAATATATTTTATTAAATTTAAGCCTACTTAAAATTTTATATTATAGAAACTTGACATGTCACTGATTCATAACCTTTTCCAATATTAAAAATTAAACCTATGAAGTCTAGATTTCTATATCTTTTAAATAAACATTTTAGCAATAAAATACCAGAGAAGAAGTATATATTGTCAAATGTAAACTAACAATATTTTAAAATAAAAAGTTTCATATTAAATTAGGTTATTTGCTTACAGAAAATTCTATAAACTTTTTGAAAATGCATTTAAAATAGTAAAGGAAAAGAAGGTAATGAAATATAATAAAAGCAGCTATATAAAGGTACACAAAGTGTGGATCAGACTAAATGGACAACATGTATAAAAATAACATTTAGGAGTGCCATTCTTAAACTGTATAGAGCAGTGGCACCCGAATTATGTGCCCTTTAATTTATGCACATGATGGATAGCTGGTTAAAAGGCATATCTGTAACCATTATAATTGATAGTAGCTGAAAGGCAGTCAGGCCATAATTTCTATTTAATGGATAGGATAGTAAGGGAACAAAGTCTGCAGTAGCATTTTAAAATAAGTACCTAGAAAGTTTACATTTATGTCCAAAGTAATATCTATATTCCAGCCTTTTCCATGTTGAATTCTTTAAGAAAAAGGAGAAAAATCAGCTGCAGCAATATCCATATATTATTAAATAAAAACTGTGATTTAACCAATAACTAGAAAAATATTACAATAAGTGAAAAAGAATGTTTAACTAACCATTTGATGGTCCATTTTTGTGCTCTTGTTCTTTAGACCTTGTGGGAGAAGCAAATGGGCTCATTTGACAAGTTCCAGTTGTTGGAGAATAATCTGTAATACTTTTCTTCCTTGTGATTTTTGAAGGACCAAATGTCTGGAAATAAGCATTAATTTGGGACAAAAATATTATGTTTAGTTATAGATCTTTGAAAATACTTTTGAAAACTTGCAAAATTCAACCAATACTTTTCCTTGTTCTTTCTTTTGGATTTTAAACATGCTCAATTATCACCTTCAAAATGCACATGATTTTTTTAAGTTTATATATATATATATATTTTAGGCCTCCATATGTATATATTTTGTATATATTTTAGGACATCTCAATATGATATTTATAAAATTTTAACATTAAAGGGTTTCCAACTTCCAAGATAGTACTTCCCAATTAATAAGAGATGGCCAGCTCTCCCAATTATATCCTAACTTTTGCTGTCAGTTGAACCTGAAGTATAATTATGGGGCTAGGCCAGGGAAACTCAGATCTCTTACTAAATCCCACAAGGAAATCCTAGGAAGGATCAGTACTGTCCTAAACCTTCACAAAGTTGCTCTGTCACCGTGTCTTGCCTTACTGATAACCAAAATAATCCCCAGACAATTGACTATGGAATATAAGGTCTTTGAGAATTTGGCCTATCCTACACAGTCCTCTCTGCAGCTTCCTCCTCTGTTTTCACGGACCTTGTGCACACTTCCTATTGGAGTTAGCAAATTGTGTACATTTCTGTCTGCCCCACTAAAATTTGAGTTCCTGAAAATACCATTTTTTCATCTTTGTACTCTAGAACTCAGAAAATGTGAGATAAATGAATAACTTATAAGGAACATTCAAACAATATACAGATGATACATTATAGAATTGTATACTTGAAATCATTATAATTTTGTTAACCAATGTCACCCCAATAAATTCAATAAAATAAAAGAACAGTTCCATCAACTTGGCCAAGCCACTATACACTTTCATTGGTTCCTTAGTTCATTCATCCAATATAAATGGTACCTATAGCCCAAGTATCTAGGCTATACACATTTGGGCCTTAGCCCTCTCAATCTTACCTTCTCTGAGACTTAGTCTTTCTTTGGTTTAGGTCCCCATTCATGTCCACTTCCTTCAAACACCCATTATCACACTATTTTTTTTTCTTTAAAAAATTTTTTAAATGTTGTTCAAGTACAGTTTTGTCCACTTTCCCCCGTCACTCTCCCCTCCCTGCACCCTCGACCCCCCCCACTTGACTTTGTCCATGAGTCCCCTCTATATATTGCTTGACCACCCTTCCCGTTTCCCCCATCTTCCTCTCATTTGTTTATTCTTTCCTTTTTGTCCCTTGCTCTAGGGGACATATCAGTGAAAATATTGCTGTGTGGAATATTTGAGATTTTCATGCCTATGCCGTCCTCTAGGACTTTTATAGTTTCGTGACTTATATTTAAGTCTTTTATCCACCTTGAGTTTATTTTTGTGTATGGTGTAAGCTCGTGGTCGAGTTTCTTTTTTTTTTCACATGTAGCTGTCCAGACATCCCAACATCATTTGTTGAAGAGGTTATTTTTACTCCATTTTATGCTTTTGCCTTCTTTGTCAAATATTAATTGACCATAGAGACATGGGTTTATTTCTGGGGTCTCTATTTTGTTCCATTGATCTAAGTGTCTGTTCCTATGCCAGTACCAGACTGTTTTGATTACAGTAGCCTTGTAGTATAGTTTGATATTGGGTATTGTGATCCCTCCAACTTTGTTCTTCTTTCTCAAAACTACTGCAGCTATTCGGGGTCATTTATGGTTCCATATAAATTTTTGAATTGTTTGTTCTAGATTTGTTAACCATTATCACACTATTAATTGCTTACTCTTCTGAATTCCCTTTAAACTTGTTTTCCATAATGCTTACTAATTACCCAGTACTTGCTAACTAATGTGCACAAACAAATGGAATGAAGTGTTCTGGCCTCAGACACAGCAGAGAAGAGGTTTACGGTATGTGTGTGCTAAAGAAATTAAGAAAACAAAAATCAAGTGGGTTGCAGTAACCTCAATGAATGATTCCTGTGAGGGTACAGGGTGAGGCTTAGATAAGTGAAAATAAAAGGTATGAAAAACCAGAAATCTAGACATAGAACAGACATCATAGGGTGTTTGGGGGATAAAGGAAAGGTGTGAAGACTCATATGTTGTCAACATTGTAGAACTGAACTTTAGCTTGGTAGCTGTCTTGAAATAGTTATAAAATTCTCCATTATCAACTATTCTTTATTTTAAAGACACCATGGGAGAAATAGTGGCTGTGTCACAGTTTTCAATAATCTTGTTATTAGTTCCTGAATCTATAGCATCAATTTTTTTAGTTAATATTTTAAATGATAAGTACTTCTTTGTATTGAGGGAACAAGCACATTCCATTCTTTATTTTATGTACCCACAGTAGCCACAAATGTAACCAATATCTTTTTAAGAAATCAAACTATAATATCAAGTTATAACTCTAGCACAATCTTTTTTTGTAGGGTGAAAGGGTTTTAAGTCCCTTTATCAGGTGGTTATTATTACCTCTCCATCTTGAGTTTTCACCTGTTTATATGTATTCAGTCATAAACTATGACATTTATCCAATCCTACCCTACTTTTCCAAGAATTTATTGCCCAGAACTATTTCACTGTGTATGTACAAGAAATGAAAGTCACTACCCTAATGTACATTTATGTCGATCTGTTTTCCTATTTTCACCAAAAAATTATTTTTTCCAATTGCCAAATATCTAAACATTGGAACTGTAGATCATACATTTCTCCTTGAAAACAATTTTCTAGCTTTCATAAAATAAGTCTTCGTGTGTGCATGTGTGTGTGTGTATATATTTTCCCTCACCTTAAAAATACTGAGGAGTCTTTTTTGCTTTCTTTTTTGGTCATCCGTGTTGGTGAAAAGAAAAAATGCCTGTCTACAATTGCTATGCATAGAGTAATACATACCTTCCCACTAAATATTCTTCAGTAAATAAAGAATTTTTATATATCTGCCTACTGATATACACGAAGGCATAATCTTACTAAGTTTTCTTTCCCCCTTGAAAGCTGTATCAAGAGCCTCTAACTTTTAAACCTTAAAGATGCTTAAAAGTAACCCTAGACTTGAGCTGAGAATTTCCATTCTACCATCCCCCAACACCGAAAGGCTTGGCCTACTGATTAGTCACCCACAACAGGAAGAGTTAAGGAGGCTGGGGTTTACCAAGCCATTTTCAGTGGCTTTTTCATACAAACTACTTGTATTGGCTCATGCTGTGGACTTTCCTAAAATCTCTCAAACAGCACCAGGCCTCAGGGAGCCTGTACCTCTTGCTAAGTGGCTGCAGACCTGGCATTAGCGGCAGCTGGACTTGGTTTGCAACTTTGCCTCTTCTGGGCACTTCCAAGCCCAGCACAAGTAGCAGTAATCTGCAGGTCCCTTTGTAGCTCATGCTGGGCGGCCCTGGGCAGGGCACACATAGTGACTGACCTTGGCCTGCATTTTCTGGGAGGCCCCGGAGCTAGTGCACCCAGTGGACAGCTTCAGACCGCACCCAAGTACCGCCTGACCACCTCCACAAGCGACACACTCAAAGCGTAGACTCGGGAAGCATTTGAGATCTAGTTCCCTGGCATGTGTCATTGGTTTGGTTCAAATAAACTCATAAAAATTCTCCGCAGGTTTGGTGTCAATTTACTTGGTAGCTGGCAGGTATCCGTAGAAGTCCACCCTGGACCACCCCATGGACTTGGACCTGGTGCTAGGTATAAGCAATGTCCCACTGTGCCCCGCCAGCTCCTTGCCTCACATTAGATGAATTTGGTGAGCTCCCAGAAGACAAAGACTTCGAAGATGGTTGACTGCCACCTGGCAATGTAGTTTATTGGAAAGGACATCTAATAAAAGACACATTCCAACCTTGTTGGAAAGAATCTTCTCAAGAGCCTAACCATGAATGAGCATCTACCCCTGTCAAAGACTCCTTGAGGATGAGGAGCTACTGACACCAAAGGGAGACAGCTATCCCAAGACATTAAAATGGCCTGTATGTCTACAGGTTGATATTGAACTCAGAATCCATTTTGTTTGATTGTCTTTACCTGTCTGCTAATGATATTAGTTATATTAATAGTTACACTTGTTCTTTGGGTTTTTCTATTTAGTCCAACTGTTTGATTACTGAACATGTATGAGATATCTATTAATACTTTTTTCATGGCTCATGTCAATATTATACTAAATACCAAATACAGAAAGATGAAAAGGTAAAACTAGGATCATGATAGTTCATTGGAAAGAAATGATCCAGAATCTTTTTTTCACAATGAAGGTCACAGATCTGATTGCCTTCTGTTACCTTCTCCTTTTCAGAAAAAATTCTGCCTCAACTTGGATCTCATTCCCAGTGGTAGACAAGATGTCAGTACTGAGACTTCCTAGGAATAGGCTTTCCAAGGGCTATGAGACCACACTGCCCAACCAAAAGGTAGGTCATCAATGCATCCTTTGGATTGATTATATCCAAAAGGTGGAACTGAGGAGGACTAAAGGGGTTCTATGAAAAGTAACCTCACAGGGCAATCTGATCATAAATTCCTAACTGGGCAAGTCATGGTGGGTGGTCACAACCCAGGCCTAAAACTTTTACTGAAAGGTTTTAAAGCAGCACTGCCCATTGTTGTTGTGTGTCTGTCTAGGTTAACACAACTTTGAAAGGCCAGAAGTAAGGTACTAGCCCTCAAAAGAGCACATAATCTTGTTAACTATCCCATAACCCAATCCCTGCCTTACTTTCTCCAATCTTCCTTACATGCCCGCCTTAATTTCAAATGCACAAAAGCAGCAGCAAAACTGTTATTCTTGAGGACATTTGAGATCTTGTTCAATGGCTTACATCATCAGTTTGGCTCAAATAAACTCTTATTTTAAAAAGGACGGGGGAAGAATCAGGGGGCACCAGAGCCTCACTAAAGTGAGTCCTGCTCTGCAGAGTTGGTCCCTGCAAAGCAGATCCTCCACAGTGGCCATGGCCAGCCAAGTGGCCTGTGGGTAGATCCCTCCCATTGATGTGCCCACAGCAATCAAGGCTCAACTACAACAGGAAGGTGAATGCAGCCTACAGAAGGTATGTACTTGGATAGACCAGTTGGGTGACTGGAGAGCCTGTGCCACTGGGCCCTACAGAACACTTACTACATTAGGCCACTCTACCAAGAGACCAGGAGACCTAGCAGCTGTACCTAATACATAGAAGCCAACACAGGGAGGGTTCCAAAATGAGGAGACAAAGAAACATGTCCCAAATGAAAGAGCAGAACAAAACTCTGGAAAGAGAACTAAACAAAATGGAAATAAGCAATCTACTAGATGCACAGTTCAAAACACTGATCATAAAGATGCTCAATGAACTTAGGGGAAGAGTAGATGAACTTAGTGAGAATATTTACAAAGAGATGAGAAACATAAAAATGGAACTAGAAAGCATTTTAAAAAGAACCATTTAGAAATAAAGAATACATTAACTGAAAAGCAGAATACATTACAGGGAAACAATGGGGTAGATGAAGCACAGGATCAAATCTGAGGTGTGTAAGATAAGAGAGCAGAAAACACCCTATCAGAACAGCAAAAAGAAAAAAGAAAAAAAATAAATAAGGGTAGTATAAGGAGCCTCTGGGACAACTACAAGTGTACCAACATTTGCACTGGGGGAGGGGCCAGAAGTAGAGAGAAAGCAAGGAATTTAAAACTTATGTGCTCTCAGAGCAGTGAGTGAAGGTCTGAGTTTCAAGTCAGTGGCCGTGAATTCCCTGCCTGCTGGGCAATGGGACTGCTGAAAAGATGCGAAAGCCAAGTGCTGTGTGGCCACCTGGGGGGCACCATTCTGCTGGTGGCCTCTGCCTCCTGCAAACACACGATGCAAGCCTTTGGAGCTCCCTCTTTGGGACTGGTGTTCAGACCCACTGGGGCCCGCAGCTGCTCTGGTACGGTCGATGGCCTGGATATGGAAGTCTGCGCTGGAGCCCACTGGGTTCCCTGTGGAGCCAGAGCCCACCTTCAAATTTGTTAAGCCAGTTGGGCATCATGCAGATTTACGACTGGAACTCCTTGAATATTGCTTTTATTTAACCAAGTGGCCTAAGGGCCCTAGCTTTGCAGGTCCTTTCATGTCACACCGAGCTTACACTGGCTGCCACTCAGGCAGGAGGCTGTCAGCTCCAGGAACTGAATAGCCTGAGAGCGGACTGGGGTGGTGCTCAGGTGCCAAATTTTTCACGGTCGGGTTCTGTGGGTGTGCTGCCTTGGGTGTGCTCCAGTTGTCCAGCTGGGGGTGGAATCTCCCGGGCAGAGCAAGCCTCTGCGGATGTGGGGGGTGGGGGATGCTGGGAACGTGCCACTGTGATGCTAACCGACCCCCACTGTTTGGGTAGCCTTCAATGGGAGGATTTTATTTCCCTGGGAAATTTGCAGACCTGCTGTAAAAGACAGTTTCTCACTTTTATTCTTTTCATAAAGACATTGTAAAAGAACAAATCACCGAATTTGAATTAGATTGAAGAAGGTGATTCTTTTACCTCTGGAGTTACAGAAAAACACATTATGGTATATACTTGAAAACTGCACTGCTGTATTCAAAAAAAAAAAAAGAAAGAAAGAAAGAAAAAAAAGAAAAACTATGTGAAAAAGTAATGACAGAAAACTTTCTTAACCTGGTAAAGAAAATAGGCATATGAGTACAGGAAATGCAGAGTCCCAAACCCAAAGAGGTCCACACCAAGACACATCATAATTAAAATGCCAAATGTTAAAGACAAAGAGAGAATCTTAAAAGTAACAAGATAAAAGCAGTAGTTACCTACAAGGGAGCTCCCATAAGAGAGTGAACTGATTTATTAAGCCAGTCAGTGAAGGACAAATACCATATGATCTCACTTATATGTGGAATCTAATGAGCAAAATAAACTAATGAGCAAAATAGAAACAGGCATAGATACATGGAAATGACTGATAGCTGTCAGACGGGAAAGGAGAGGGGGTACTAGATGGAAGAAGGTGAACAGTGTGGGAACTGCCTGAGGGAGTTGGGGGAGGGGGAGGAGTGCTGTGGGCACAGGGAGAAATGGGGACAAATGTAATAGCATACACGATAAAATATAACTTTAAAAAAGAGAAAAAGGGGAAAAAACCCCAAAACCAAAAACTAAATGTCACCTTAGTATATGAATTTTTATATTATGGGCAGAAACTATTTCTGCATATATAAATGTTAATGTAAATTATGTTTCCAGAAAACTTAATTTCAAATTCTTCATGATATACCTTTTCAAGCAATGTAATTTTTTTAAACTATATTTATTGATTGTGCTATTACAGTGGTCCCATCTTTTTCTCCCCTTTATTTCCCTCCACTCTGCATCCCCCTTCCCACCAGCATATACCCCCTTAGTTCATGTCCATGGGTCATACATATAAGTTCTTTGGTTTCTCCATTTCCTATACTATTCTTAACCTCCCCGTCTATTTTGTACCTACCATTTATGCTTCTTATTCCCTGTACGTTTTCTCCCTTTCTCCGCCAACCCTCCCTGCTGATAACCTTCCATTGTGATCTCTCCATTTCTGTGATTCTGTTCCTGTTCTAGTTGTTTGCTTAGTTTGTTTTTGTTTTTAGGTTCAGTTGTTGATAGTTGTGTTTGTTGTCATTTTAATGTTCATAGTTTTGATCATCTTCTTTTTCTTAAATAAGCCCCTTTAACATTTCATATAGTAAAGGCTTGGTGATGATGAACTCCTTTAACATGACCTTATCTGGGAAGCACTTTATCTGTCCTTCCATTCTAAATGATAGTTTTGCTGGATAGAGAATTCTTGGATGTAGGCCCTTGTCTTTCATGACTCTGAATACTTCTTTCCAGCCCCTCCTTGCCTGTAAGGTTTCTTTGGAGAAATCAGCTGATGGTCTTATGGAAACTCCTTTGTAGGTAACTGTCTCCTTTTCTCTTGCTGCTTTTAAGATTCTCTCCTTATCTTTAATCTTGGGTAATGTAATTATGATGTGCCTCGGTGTGTGGTTCCTTGGGTCCAACTTCTTTGGGACTCTCTGAGCTTCCTGGACTTCCTGGAAGTCTATTTCCTTTGCCAGACTGGGGAAGTTCTCCTTCATTATTTTTTCAAGTAAGTTTTCCATGTCTTGCTCTCTCTCTTCTCCTTCTGGCACCCCTATGATTTGGATGTTGAAGCATGTAAAGTTGTCCCAGAGGTTCCTCAGCCTTTCCTCATTTTTTTGAATTCTTGTTTTTCATTCTGTTCTGATTTTATGTTTATTTCTTCCTTCTGCTTCAAATCATTGGTTTGAGTCCCGATTTCCCTCCCTTCCCTGTGTATTTTTCATTTCACTTTGCATAGCCTTCACTTTTTTCTCTATTTTGTGGTCATACTCAGCCATTTCTGTGAACATCCTGATTACCAGTGTTTTGAACTTTGCATCTGTTAGGTTGGCTACCTATTCATCACTTAGTTCTGTTTTTGGAGCTTTGATCTGTTCTTTCCTTTGGGCCATATTTTTTTGTCACTGGCATGCCTGTTATGTTGTAAGGGGCAGAGCCTTAGGTATTCACTAGGGCGGGGCAACCCATGTGCTGCTTTGTGGTAGTTTGTGGGGGAGGGGTCCAAGAGGGAACAATGCTGCTTAGTTGGCTCTTGGCGGCTTTCAGTCACTTCCCCCAGTACCCACAGGCAAATTAGGCCCTTTTGGTGCTGGTTCCTGGGTGGGTGGGTTTGTGTACGTTCTAGGACCCTGAGGGCTCCTCCAATGAACATTCCTGTGATGTTGGGATTTTCCCCCACTGCCACAAACCCCACAGAATTTTACAGTCAGAGGATTTCGAAGCTCCCTTCCTGTGCTGGAACCTTGAGTTGCGCAATCTGTCTCACTCCCCTGTTGTTCCTCCCGGTTTATCCGCATGCAAATGTGGGACTGCCAGCTGCCAGCTGCCATCTGGGCCGCCTGTTCCCCCAGCCCCTCCAGCAGCAGCTTTGCCATGCGTCCTCTCTGTCCCAGCTTCCCGTCTCTGCCCGTCCTACCAGTCTGGATGAATGTTTCTTCTTTAACTCCTTGGTTGTTGGACTTCCATACAGTTCTACTTTCTGGCAGTTCTGGTTGTTTTCTGTTTTTAAATTTGTTGTTGTCCTTCTTTTGGTTGTGCGAGGAGGCAAAGTTTATCTACTTATGCCTCCATTTTGGCCAGAAGTGTATGTAATTCTTAATAAAAGCTAATTTGAAAACAAAAAACTGTCAGCTGATTCATCAACAGAAACTTTGCAGGTCAGAGGGATTGGCATGAGACAGTCAAAGTGATGAAAAGCAAGGACCTACAACCAAGATTACTCTACTCAGCAAAGCTGTCATTTAGAATTGAAGGGCAGATAAAGAAAGAGCTTCCCAAACAAAATGCTAATGGAGTTCACCACCACCAAACCATTACTACAATAAATGTTAAAGGGTCTTCTTTAAGAAGATAAAAAATATGAATAAAATGGCAATCAATACATATCTATCAACAATTACTTTAAATGCAAACAGATTAAATGTTCCAATCAAAAGACATAAGATGGCTGCATGGATAACAAAACAAGACTCCTACATATGTCATCTACAAGAGACTTACTTCAGATGAAAAAATAAGCACAGACTGAAAATAAAGGGATAGAAAAAGATAGTTCATGAAAATGTTAACAAACAAACAAAAAAGCTGGGGTAGCAATAGTTACACCACAGAAAATAGACTTTAAAACAAAGGCTATAACAAGACACAAAGGAAGACCCAGCAATTTCCCTTTCGGGTATTTATCTTAAGAAACCCAAACATTCAATCAGAAAGAAATATGCATCCATATGTTTACTGCAGCATTATTTACAACAGCCAAGATATGGAAGCAACCTAAGTGTTAATTAATAGATAAATGGATAAAGAAGTGGTGCATGTATACAACGGAAAATGACTCAGCCGCAAAAAAAAAAAGAATGAAATCTTACCAACTGCAACAATATGGACAGACCTAGAAGATATTGTGCTGAGTGAAATAAGACAGAGAAAGACAAACACCTGGCGATTTCACTTACATGTGTAATCTTAAAAAACAAAATAACAAACAAACAGGCCAGAAAGAGATTCACAGATACAGAGAACATTTTGATGGTTGCCAGGGTTTGGGGGATGGGTGAAAAAAGTGACGGGAATAAGAAGTACAAGGTGGTAATTATCAAATATTCATGGGGAGGTAAAGTAGAGCATAAGGAATATAGTCAATAATATTGTAATAACTGCATATGGTATCAGATGGGTAACAAATTTATTGGGCTGAACACTTCGTAAGTTATATAAATGTATAATTACTAGGTTGTACACTGGAACTAATATAATATTGTTTGTCAACTGTAATTGAAAAGTAAATTATTTAAAAAGAAAAAAAAGGCAGGTTTGAGAGAAGATTGTCATTCTTTCCACTAAGCAATGATGAGTGCGACCTACCAGATCCTTTAGAAAAAGAAAATAGAAATCAGGTGAGTCACAACTACTTCTTTAATAATTTAAACTGCTTAGAGATATTTACCACAACTATTAAAAAAAAATTCTATGACCAGCCCAAATGCCACCATACTTTTTGTAGAAAGGTCAAACCTTGTACATTCATAAAACTAAGTTTTGGACATTGATTTTTCTGCCAAAAAAAAGAAAAAAGAAAAAAAAAAGAAATGAATTTTCTCCCCATAATTTCAAATATATATGATATTCTCCTTCAATATCTTCCACAAATTGTAGCTTGCTTTGTCACTTTGTTTAAAGCATATTCTACCAAAAAGATGCTTGAATTTTATTGATTTTCACCTACTATAAACAGTCTTGAAAGTACTAACTAAGGGTTCTTTCAGTATGATTTATGGGATATTAAGGATCTGCTACTACTATGAACTAATAGCCTATGCTATCACAGAAGTACTTGACACAGGTACTATAGGTTTTTGGACAAGAAACAAAAGTTAGGGCAGTCAAAGGAAGAAAATTCTTTATAAACTTATACTGGTTTAATTAACTTATTTCACCTAAGATATTATTATGAGTAACTATTACTTATTATGGAATTTACATTAGAAAACTCTAAATATTAGCTCTCTCAAAAATTTTTCACAATTTGGGCCTAGAGTTCCTGGAAGAGTCCTAGATATCAACTAACTTCTGATCAACTGCCACAATTATTATCCTTAATGGTTCTAGTAACATTGTGGTTTTGTTATTATTTTATTTATTATTTTAATGGTAGTTATGGAGAATAAAACCATCTTGAAGGTACCTCAGTGATCTTACTAGGATAGCAAGGAAAGAATATAACCAATATATTAGATCTGTGGTGATGGAAATGTCTTATTTCTTGCTTGGATATTTGATTCATAGAGGTACACATCTGTTAAAACTCACATGGAATTGTACACTAAAGAGCTGTGAACTTCACAATATACAAATTTTACTCTGATAAAAAAAATTAATAGAAAAAATTTAAAGACTGGCTAAAAAGTTCATATACCAGTGTTTCTATTTGTGTTCATTATTGTATTATAATTTTAAGATATTAAAGTATTAATTTTAAGATTAATGATATTACTACTCTGTTACTCTCTTCTACTGTAATCTTGAAGAAGTTTTTAATGAAATCTTATCATGGCCATTTCCCATCATTTTTCATATATCCTAATATTTTTCAGAATATAAAGTGAATTCTACCTCAAACATATTTTTGTTTATTGAAGTATAACTTACATACAATAAAATGCACAGATCTTAAGTGTTCTGTTTGAAGAGTTCTTACAATTGTATATACACTGATGCAACTACCAATACCACCCAAGATAAAGCACACTTCAATTACCCTAGAAGGTTCCCTTGCATTCCTTTCCACTGAATTCCCACTCTCCAACCTAAAGGCAACCACTCTCTAATTCCCATAACCATAGATAGCTTTGGCTATTCTTGACCTTTATATAAATTAAGTACAGAACTTTTGAGTCTGGCTACTTTTGTTCAACATGTTTTTGAGATCCTCTATGTGGTGGTAATTTCTTTTTTAATTGTTGAGTACTCATCTGTATAAATATATCAATACTTGTTTTTCTACTCTTTGGTTGAAAAACAGTTGGGGTGTTTAGAGTTTGGAAATTGTTTACTTATTATAAATTAAGTTCACTTATTATGAGTTCACATATTATAAATTAACTGCTAAAAACATTTCTATACATGTCTTTTTGTGGATATAATATTTTATTTCCTTGGGAAACCTAGGAACAAAACTGCAGATGGCTATATATTTTTTTCTATATAGAAAATAAAAGATAAACAGTTCTCCAAAATGTCTGTATCATTTTAAATTCCCATCAATAAATGAGAGTCCCAGCTGTTCCACATTCTCACCAACCCTTAACGTTGTTTTAGTCATAGTGTTGTTGTTTTTTAAAAAATCCATTTTGTTGTTCTTTAGCTATTCTAGTGGGTGGAAATGGTATCCCTTTGTGGTTTTAATTTGTATTTCCAGTCGTTAATGATGTTGAGCACTTTTTCATGTGCTAATTATCCATTTAAATTTTTTGTGAAAAGTCTGTTCAGGTTTCTTTATATATATTTTTTGCACTTTTTAAACTATTTATTTATATAGTCTAGATATAACTCTTTTGTTAGATATATGCATGACAAACATTTCCTTCTCAATCCATGGCTTGCCCCATTGTTTTCTTAATGGTATCTTTTGAAGAGCAGAAATTTCTAATTTTGACAAAGTCTAATGTATCAACTTTTTTTTCACTTTGGTTCGTATTTTTGTGTTGTATGAAATTTTGCCTACTCTAAGGTTTGAAAGATATGTTCATTTTCAGAGGCTTTATGCTTTTGGCTTTTACCTTATACCTATGATACTACAAGAAAAAGAAAATAAGACTACATTAATAGCAAGAAAAGAGACTGGATCAATCTTCAAAAAGCTTTTAACAAAAAAAAAAGCCAAAACCGGGGGCTTCACTGGTGAATTCTACCAACATTTAAAGAACTGACGCCAATCTTTCTTGAAAAATAGGGAAGTGTTCCCTAACTCATTCTAGGAAGCCAATGTTACTCTGATGCAAGAAGTAGAAAAATCACACAAAAAAGTACAGACCAATATCTCATAAATATGTATGTAAAATCCTCAACATACGGGCAAGCTGAAATCAGAGACAAATAAAAAGGGTTATATATTATGATCAAGTGTGATTTAACCTGTGAATGCAAGGTGGGTTCAACAAATAAAAACCAAACAATGCAATACATTGTATTAAGGCAATAAAGGAAAAAACCCACCTGATCATCTCAGTAGATGCAGAAGAAGCATTTGCCAAAAAATCCAACATCCTTTCATGTTAAAAATACTCAACAAACTAGGAATGGAGGGAACTTTCTCATTCTGATAAAGGGCATCTAGGAAAACCCCACAGCTAACAACATATTTAATGGTAAAAGACTGGATCCTTTCCGCCTAAGTTTAGGAGCAAAACAACAAAGTCTGTTCTTGCCACTTTTTTCTTAGCACTGTTCTAGGGGTTCTAGCCAGGGCAACAAGCAAGAAAAAGAAATAAAAGGCATCTGATTAGAAAGAAAGAAGTAAAGCTACCTATATTTGCAGATGACATGATTTCATAATAGGATATCCTAAATAATCTATTAAAAAATTAGAGCTAATAAATCCAGCAAAGTTGTACAACATATGATCAATACACAAAAATCAGCTGCATTTCTATACACCAGCAATGGCCAATCTAAAGTGAAATTATAAAAACATTTACATTAGCATCAAAAAGAATAAATACTTAGGAATAAATTTAACCAAAAGAGTATAAGACTTGTATACTCAAAATCACAAAAAACTGTTGAAAAGATATTGTAAAAGAAAGTAAAAATAAACATCCTGTTTTCATAGTTTGGAAGAATTACTGCAGATTCAGTGTAATACCTACCAAAATTTCAAGTACCTGTTTTTCAGATCTTGACAAGATGATCCTAAAATTCATATGGAATTGCAAGCAATACAGAAAAGCAGAAGTAATCTTGGAAAAAAGAAGTTAAAGGATTCATACTTCCTGAGTTTGAATTTACAGTAATTTTTTTTTTACTCTGAAAATTTATAGTAATCAAGATAGTGTGGTAGTGGCATAAGGACAGATATATAGATGAATGGAAAAGATTTGAGAATCCAGGAAAAAAATCAATATATTTATAGTCCATCGATTGTCAACAAAGGTGCCAATGCCATTCAATGGGATTAGCTTTCAACAAATAGGGCTTTGACAACTGAATAGCTACACCATGTACAAAATTTAACTCAGTTAAGTCTTTGACATATGTAAGAGTCAAAACTATAAAACCTTTGGGAAAAAACATAGTAAAAATTTGCATTGCCATACATTATGCAAGAGTTTCTTAGAGAGAACTCCCCCAAAACACATGCAATCAAACAAAGTTAATACATTGGATTTCATCAAAATTTAAAACTTGTGATTTAAAGGACACTATCAAGAAAATAAAAGGACAACTCACAGAACTGGCAAAAATATTTGCAAATCATGTATCTGATAAGAATACATAAAAAAATTCTTATAACTTGACAGTAAAAAGACAACCCAATTAAAAAATGAGAATGAATTTGAATTCATATTTCTCCAAAGAAAATACAAAGATAGCCAGTAAGCACATGAAAAGATGCTCGGCATCATGAGGGAGCGGCAAATTAAAACCACAATGAGATACCACTTCATCAGACCCAGTAGGATGACTAGAATCATAAAGTCAGATAACAGCAAGAGATAAGTATTTGAATAAGTTGGAACTCTCACATACAATGTTAGTGGGAAGGTGAAGTAGTGCAGTCACTGTAAAAAAGAGTTTGGAAGTTTTTCAAAAAATTAAGGACAGGATTACCATATAACCAGCTATTTCACTCCTAGATATATAATCAACAAAACTGAAAACGCATTTATATAAAACTTTGTGTAAGAATGTTGATATAGCATTATTCATAATAGTTAAAAACTGTGTAAACAACTCAAATGTCCTTCAGTTGAGGGGCAAATAAACAAAAGGTGGTATGTTCATACAAAGGAATATCGTTCAGCCATAAAATGGAATGAAGTGCTATTAAATGTGACAACATGAACCTTGAAAACATCATGCTCGATGAAAGAAGCCAGTCACATAAGGCCGCCTATTGTATGATTCCATTCGTATGAAACATCTAGAATAGGCAAATCCATAGAGACAGCAAGTAAATTAGTAGTTATCAGGGGAGGAGAGGAGGATAATGGGACTTACTGCTAATAGGTATGGGGTTTCATTTTCAGGTGACAAAAGAGTTCTGGAATTAAGATAGTGGTGATAGTTGCACAACATACTGAGTATGCTAAAACTCCCTGGTACACTTTAATATGATTAATTTTATGTTACATAAATTGTATCTCAACAACAATGCTGAAATTAAGAACAGAACAATGTAACTGTGAAAAAATATATGAATAATTGGAGAATTTGAACAAAGACTGTCCCTTTGATGATTAAAGAATAACAATTTTCAGAGATATAATCATTATCATTACATTTTGAAGAAGGCTTCATCTTTTAGAAATAACTATGGAAGTATTTATGGATGAAATGAATGACGTTTGAGATCTGTTTCAAAATAACCTAGTATGGGGGTACTGAAGTACGTGTGGGAGTTAATTAGCACTGTGTTGATAATTATTGAAGCTGAGTAATGGGCAGCACATTATCTTTGTTTCTATGTTTGAAATTCTTCCTAATCAAAAGGTAAATAAAGAAATCACTGTTTTGTAACTATAGTGAAATAAGGGATAGAGGAAATAAACATAAATGAATTTTAAAATCCATTAGGAGAAAGACTAATGGGGAATTTTATTATGGGGGAAGCAGGCTAACAATACCTGAACCCAACAACTAAGCAGACCATTTGGAGCCTCTTAATGTAATGTAAAAGGAAATACACAGACTATGTATGAGGCATTCTTATAAAAAATTTGAACTAGAATCTAATCAGTCCTCTAGCTCTAACTACCAGCTTCATAGAAAATATGAAGAACAGAGAAATAATTTAAAGGATACCACAAGAGAACACCAAATCTGGAATGTGGAAGATGCTTATGGAACAAATGTCTCAGTATTTTTTCAAAAAAATAAAAAGGAAAAAAGGAAAAAAGGAAATTAAATTAAAAGGAGTGAGAGGCAAAGGACCTGAACAGACACTTCTCCAGGGAGGACATACACAGGGCCCAGAGACATAGGAAAGGATGCTCAGCATCACTAGCCATCAGAGAGATGCAAATTAAAACCACAATGAGATACCACCTCACACCTGTCAGGGTGGCCATTATAAACAAATCAACAAACAAGTGCTGGTGAGGATGTGGAGAAAAGGGACCCCTAGTGCACTGTTGGTGGGAATGCAGACTGGTGCAGCCACTGTGGAAAATAGTATGGAATTTCCTCAAAAAGCTAAAAATGGAACTGCTTTTTGACCTGGCAATTCCAGTGCTGGAATTATACCCTAAGAATCCTGAAACACCAAGTCAAAAGAACCTATGCATCCCAATGTTCACAGCAGCACAATTTACAATAGCCAAGAACTGGAAGCAACCTAAGTGCCAATCAGTAAATGAGTGGATTAAAAAACTGTGGTACATTTATACAATGGAATACTATGCAGCAGAAAGATATAAGGAGCTCCTACCCTTCATGACAGCATGGATGGAACTGGAGAGCATTATGCTAAGTGAAACAAGCCAGGCAGTGAAAGAAAAATACCATATGATCTCACCTATAAGTGGAACCTAATCAACAAAACAAACAAGCAAGCAAAATATAACCAGAGACACTGAAATAAAGAACTGACAGTAACGGGGGGTGGGGTGGTGGTGGTGGTGGTGGTGGAGAGGATAACAGGTGGAAACAGGGGAAGGGTAATCAAGGAACATATACAAAGAACCCATGGACAAAACCAGAGAGGGGTAGGGTTGAGGGTGGGAGGTGGCAGTGGGTGGGGTGGGGGAGAGTGGTGGTAGGAAAATGGAGACCACTGTACTTGAACAATAACAACAAAAATTCCTTACCTTATTCTGAGTGGTGTCAGGGAGCTATACAAATACCTCCCTTCACTTTATATTAAAGGATTAGAAAATTATGCAAGAAAATGGCAAAAAAAGAAAAAAGATTTAAAATGATTCAAAAAGAAAACATATAAGAACCATTATAATGTATAAACATTGTTTGGATCCTTTTTAAATTTATTTTTAAAAATTTTTATTCATTGATTTTTAGAGAGAGAGAGAAATACCAATTTGTTGTTCCACTCATTTATGCATTCATTGGTTGTTTCTTGTATGTGCTCAGACTAAAGATTGAACCTGCAACATTAGAGTGTTGGGACAGTGCTCCAACCAAATGAGCTACCCAGCGAGGGCTGGATCTTTTTCTTTAAATAGGCCAACTATAAAAGAACATTTTCTGATGTCCACTTGGGCTGCTTCCATATCTTGGCAATTATAAATAACACTGCAAAGGAAAATGGGGAGAGACTCATAGATGGAGAGCAGGATGACAGCTATGGTGGGGGGAGGTTAGAGGGTGGAGGGATTGGACAAAAAGGAAAAAGAAGTCATGGACACGGACAACAGTGTGGTCATTGCTGGGGCGAGGGGGACATATGGGGATTAAAAGGTAATGTAAAAAAATACAAGATTATATTTTTAAAAACAGAATATTTTGAAACAACCATGGAAATAAGAATATGAACTGGGTGAAAGATATTATTAAGAAATAACTACTAATTGTGCAAGGTATAATGGCACTGTGGTTATGAAAGAAGCCATTATTTATTAAAAATGCATAATAAATAATGTTCTGATGAAATGACATGTCTGGGGCTTATAAAATACTCCAGGAAAAAATACACAGATACACACATATACACACATATACATAAACAGTCATGAGTGGCTTAATGATGGGAATACTTACTGAGAAACACGTCATTAGGCGATTTTGTCTTTGTGCAATCACAGTGTCCTTACAAAAAACTAGATGGTATAGCCTACCACACACCTAGACTATGTGGTATAGCCTGTTGCTCCCTGTACAGAATGTTAGTGCAAGAAAAAATGATGCAATCATGAGACAAAGTAAACATGAGATGTTTGAGGCTGCTGCTGGCACAGCACGGTACACTGTCTTACAGCAAACTTTTTTTTTTACAAGTAGAAAGCGTACACTCTAAAATATTGACAAAGGTATAATATAGTACATACATAAACCAGTAACATAGTTGTTTATTATTATGTATGATGTACAGTACATAACTGAATGTGTTATTCTTTTGTAAGACTGGCAGCATACTAGGTTTGTTTATACCAGCATCACCACAAACACGAATAATGCATTGCGCTATAATGTTGCGATGGCTGTGATACCACTAGGCGACAGGAATTTTTCAGCTCCATTATAATCTCATGGAACCACCATCGTATATGAGGTCCACTGTTAACAGAAATGTCATTATGTGGCATGTGACTGTACACACACATATATATATATACACACACATACATATATACATTTATATATATAAATAACTAAAGCAAAAATAGCAAAATGTTAATAATTGTTAAAGTTTGGTGATGCAACATGGTAATTCATGAAATTACTTTTGTATATGTTTAATAAATTTCATAATAAAAAGGCAAAGAAGGAAGAAGGAAAAGGGGGAGGGGGAGGGAAGAAAGGAGTAGATCTGAACCAGATCAGTAAGTAAACCTGCAGAATGTGAGCTATAAAATTTCCTAATGCCCAGAAGGCCTGTCTTAGATAAGACAGGCTTAGGCCATGGGCATAATCAGACTCAGAAGTGTCCTACCATTATTAATGGAATACTAATGGAATAATCTACGTTCAAATCAGCAAACCGCCCCCTAAACCTGAGCTGCCACTCCAAGCTTCTGGCAGCATGCCCGCTGAGTTTGCCTGAATAGGAAGTATGCGCCTTCCCTTCCGTTCCCATTTGTAACATCTGCTTCTTTCATTCCTTCTCTGAGAAGGTCTGACAGAGACTGGGTCAAGCTGGCTAGGTCCATGACCAGGTAGCCAGTTGTCCCTATAAATTCATCTGGACCAGTACTGGCAGCAGTTTGTAATAAATAATTCACCTTTCCTCATGAAAATTCATGAAGAAACAGTGCTTGGAGGGCAATAACTTTAGCAGCCCAAATACTGTAGGTGATGATGGACTGAAACTTTCTTTACTTATCACTACCCACCAACAATTTGGAAGGTTCAGAACTAGTGGTACTTGCAGTATACATTCTATCCATTAAAGGAAGGTCACAAGGGATGATCCATACCTCTGCTTCCCCCGTTAGGAGAATCATAAAAAAGAAAAAAAAAGACTTCTGTAGATTTGCCCTAACATCATGGAGCATTAATCTCCATGAAGGTTTGTAGCACTGGGAGCACTGGGATATGGAAGTTAACAAAATCTGTAAGAGAGGAAGCAGCAGCAGATTAGGATGAACAGGCTCCACTTCAACCAATGGGCATATAAAGACCATCTCCTCTCCTGGAACACCAAAGCCTTCTTCCTTCAGCACCATATTGGTAAGGCAAAATGAGCAAGTTATTGCTAGTTCGTCTGTAGCTTCACAGCAAGTACGTACTCCTGGAATTATAGCTATATGTTTTGAATGTCTGCCTTTCTTTTGCATGGGCTAAGGCAGCCTCAATGGGATCTCTGGCATATGGGTAGGTTCTTGGGAGCCTGGCTGTTTAAGGGCTAAGTTGTTTTTAGAGTGGACAGAAACCTAGACTTAGGACAAGCACAAAAAGCTGTAGGACCTAAGATGTGAATATAGAGCTGCTACCAAATGTTTAGGTAGAGTACAAAATCTGAAAATATCAGAAACAGATCAGTAAAGAGAAGAGAAATGTTGAAGGCCCAGGCTAGGGTGCTGAGAACTGGTGTTGAACAGGTGGTGGCCATGTAGTACCAAACTAAGTCAATTGGTTTAAAGGTACAGAACTGGGCCAAACATAACAATGTATTTTTCTAATACAGGATGTTAGCTGTGGCACTGGCTACCTTGATACATGCTAATTTGAAAAAAAGAATAGAAAGCCTGCCATAATGGCAATTTTACTTCACAAAGAGGATAAATTCCTAAATGACCATTCTTTTCCATTCAAATAATGTTACCATCTCCCAAAGAACAGTTTTGGGGCGGGAAAGAACAGTATTTCATTTCAAGCTGGACTACTCATCTACCAAAATACCACTCTGACCAAAGAAACAGATGCAGAATTACAGTCACAGCTGCATTCTGTAGAGAGCAAGTTGGATAATGGTACTCTAAATTGCTAATTACACTGCTAATGATTTTTTTTAGTGGCATTGCAGTATTTTTCCACCTTTGTTTAAATTTTTTTAAAAAGCACCTAGGAACTTTTTAAAATGGTAAACTGTTAAACAGTACTGAGTCTTCCAAAAAGAATTCCATATAAAACCATTTCTTGAAGTGGCACCCTCATATGGGATTTGGTAGGAGCCTATTTACTGGCTAGCTATTTGTTTTAATTTACTTTCTCACCAATTTACTTGCACTTAAGATTACTGAGGGCCTAAGTATCTCAGTGTTAGTGTTTGTATCTAGATCCATAATGGTAAGAAAAGATAATAAACTAACATATGTCATGATATGCTGGCACTGGGAATGTGCTATGACTAGATTTACAAAAAGTAATAGCAACAGTACAATTTTATTTTTATTGTGACAACCATGGTGAAATTTATTACAGTGCATTTTATTGTTTAATCATGCCAGCATAGCTGAAGGAGGTAATTACATTTTTGATATAAAAATGCTTTTAATGTTTTTATTTCAGATATTATAGAAGGTTATAAAATGTATATTAAAGCACTGCCATTGTTCCATATTGTTTCTTGTGCATTTAAGTGGCAGCATATTTTTTCTACAAATAGTGAATTAATTTCTAGTAAATTATTTCATAAGATTTCTAAATAATTTGCCTCTTAAATGAAAACCTCCAGCTGGCCAGAAACTTCCATACATTAGATTTACAAGAATATATTATATGCAGAAAATGATGCACCAATCACAACTGTCACAATGTTTGATTATTTTTATATTTAGTAAGGTAAATTAGCTGTTAAAAAATTAATACAATCCTCCTATGCAGTTACAAACTCATAAGTAAATACTTACATTTGCTTCCAATGGATCATCCAATTTCAGTGATCTTTTAACACTGCAAACAAAATATTTAAAGGAATCTTAGATTTGATATGTTTTAAGTAGCCAAATATTTATGAGTAATATATATAAATATTCTAAGTTACTTCCATGAAGTATAATACCATGAGAAGAAAGCAATTTTCACAATGATGAAACTGTTTTTAATAGCATATTTCAAGATGGAATCATAATTAAATATCTAAATGGATTTTTATGAATAGTTTTTTATATATGCACTATCATACAATTTAATCATTAAAGTCATATTATAAAATAATATTAGTAAAAATTACTATTTGTGTGTTTGAAAATACCACTAATAAAAATTATACAGAAGAGCAAAATAATTTACATACCTTCAATGGAGATACTGAAAGTCTATTATTTGCATAAATAAGGCACTTAAAATAAAGGTATGAGCAAGTTGAAAAAGTTTTGCACATTTTTGTAGCTTTAAACATGATTCAGTGCTACCAGACTATGACTTAACTGAGGAACAGATGCTCTATGTCTTTGTAAGTCCCCAATCCATATGAAACTATTTTTTGTCTCCTTCACTAAACCGATTCAGGAACATGCCAGGCTCTCTCTGTGCAAAATCTGTTCTGCTAAACTGGATGCCCAGCTGTTGGTGACGATGCTTAGAAAGGAAAGCTGAATATTTATAATACTTTATTTCATACAGCTGTCTTCTAAAGAGCAGTCATCAACATTTTATTGAATGTGGATTAAATGTTCAAAGGAGAAAAAGGTCAATATAAATTAAAACTAATTTTCCCAATGACAAATACAGAGTTAAAAGTACTTTCTTGATCTGTGAAATTTTTATTTAAAATATTCAAGAATTTGAGCATTATGCAGAAAAAAATTATAAATAAAGGTTATAGCATAGAAAACAAAAATCTTATAAATCCTAGAAATGACTATTCATAACTGACTAACTTTCAAACAAGTGACAGGAGCCAGACAAGTGAAAGGAATGGACAATTTACAAAATTATTGAGCAGTAAATATTAAATACAAAAGTTTTATCTAAAAAGGGTTCATTTAAATTTGCTATTACATCTACATTAGGCTATCACATAACATTATTTCTTGATATTAATTATATTGGTTTAAAGAATTAGTTATATCTTTTAGAAGTCTACTTGAAATCAACTGAATGTGAATTCTCAATGTAGCAATAAGAGAGGTAAGGACAAGTAAAAATGGTAGATAATCCAAGAAGTGTTTATACTTAGCTTTGGAATATATATTATTACCCTATTCAGGTATGTGAGATGGTTTGGCATTTAATAAAACTTCAAAAGCAGAAATCAAAAACTAAAAGTATTCAATATGGCATTTTTTATCCTTTGTTTTCAAATGTTGTTAAAATGCAATACTACATTTCCGAAGGAAACAAGCCCCACCCTGTTATTAAAGTTCAAAATATTTTTGTTTTATTATTGATGGTTAATTCCTAGAAAAAGAAACTAAATGTTTGGATTTAAAGATTTCTAGTTTAGGTGATAGGTTGATCTAAAAAGCCCAAGGAAACATGTAAAAGTAAACAAAGTGAGTAGAGTTAGATTGTTGTAACAGTTTAGTGAGAATCTAAAAACTTGATTTATTGTAGAAAAGGTAATTTTCAGAGAATTCAGGCATCCAATAATCAAAAGCTGAAAATATTTACAAGAAGAAAAACATTTAATAGACAACACTGGGAAAAATCAAAGAAGTCACTTAGTTCACCCAATAGGGATGAGTTGGTATGACTTGACCACTGTCACACAGCTTGACAAACTCATATCTCAGGTCCTGTGCATAATAAATATTTGTCAAATTGAGGGGAAGGGACTAAAGAAGAGATAAAGAAGACCAAACCTACAGGAGGAATTTATCACCATCTATTTTTACCATTCTATTAGAGCTGGGTCCATTGTCAAGATATCAGTTATTAAATTGAGCACCTACTATATGCTTTTACACTTTTATTTATTTATTTATTTATTATATTTTATTTTGAGACAGAGGGAAAGGGAGGGAAAAAGAGAGGGAGAGAAACATCAATCTGTGGTTGCCTCTCGTGCTCCCCCTACTGGGGACCTGGCCTGCAACCCAGGCGTGTGCCCTGACTGGGAATCAAACCAGTGACCCTTCGGTTCTCAGGCCAATGTGCAATCCACTTAGCTATACCATCCAGGGCTACCCTTTTTTTAAAAAACAAATCTCTTTTACCCAAATACAACTGTAATACAAACATGAGATGATGTCAAGCAGATTAGGATAATGTTAACAGGAACAGAGAGGAAGAGAAGGGTGAAACATTATAAAGGAAAAACAGGCAAAACTTAATTAGATATATGGAATATTTTCCTAAAGTATTCATTCACTTGCTACCAGTCTTAGTTAGTAATTAAAAGTGATATATCTCTGGTAGTTTTGTAAAGTTATAGGCAGTTCTTGTCATTACTAACTTGGTTGTAAAAAATTGGGCACTCAAAAACAGGCAAAAACCCAAATAGGCATCTCTCCAAAACACACAACAGGGCGCTAAACACACGAAAAGATGCCCAATGTCACTAATACTAACAGTAGCACTAATATTAAGGAAATGAAAATCAGAACCACAATGAGATATCACTTTAAAACCATTAGAATGGCTACTACCCAAAAACCCCCCAGAAAATAAGTGCTGGCCAGCATGTGGAGAAACTGGAACCCTTGCGCACTGCTGGTGGGGCTACAGAATGGTACACATGCTATGGAAAACAGCTTGGCAGTTCCTCAAAAAAATTAAACCATGTTCATAGCAGTATTATTCATGATAGCCAAAAAGTAAAAGTAATGCAAATGTCCAACAACAGATAAATGAGTAAAGAAAATGGTATATACACACAGGCACATACATATGTACACAATGGAATATTACTCAACCTTAGAAGAGGAAATTCTGACACATGCTACAACACGGATGAACCTTGAAAATATACTAAGGAAAACGAGCCAATCATGAGGTACTCAGGGTCCAATTCATGACAGAAACTAGAATGGTGGTTGCCAGGGAAAAATAGGGAGTTACTGTTTAATGGGTACAAAGTTTCAGTTTTCCAAAATAAAAAAGTTATGGAGATGAATGATGCCAATTGCACATGAATGTACTTAATGCCACAGAACTGTACACTTAAAATGGTTTAAATGGTAACTTTTATGTTATGTATTATTTTAACATAAAAGAAATTATTCTAGGATGATTCCTTAACTGGGAAGTAGGAATGACACCCCAAAAACTCATGAAATAACATGATTTGAGATTTTCTTACAAGATTTTTAAAACATTGGATTACATATAATTTTGAATAGCTGAGCTGAGTAACTGTGTTGGGGATGGGTAGGAAGAGAAACTTAATAAAGCAGATAAAACTCAGGGAGCCTTGATGCTATCTGTGCCAAATTCTTCCCCTACGGCTAGGCAAATCACATCATCTCACTGAGCTTCACAAAGTTAATAATACTGGCCTCTAAACTGGTAGAAAATTTCTCAATGGAAAACAAAAATATGACTTAGTATGTGTTTCCATTTACCCTTCACTATAATGGAGATGATACTATTGCCAGCTACAACTTCACAGCAGTATTTAGGATTATTGAGTATGCTTATGAGATACTCAGATGAGATACTTTGATGAAAGGCAAAGGCCAAATTCATATCCCATGTTACTTCTTAGGTGTAAATTGAGATATCTAAAAATAATTTTGCTCCATTTTATTTATAAGAAGGGTCAAAATCCTAACGAGTTATTGGACAACATGTTTATAGTGTCAAAACCTTCTTTACTAAAAAATTAATAAAGAATTAGCTAAAGTATTCTTACAGAAGCAAAGGAGACGTATTTGGGAATAATGACCCCAGAAGATAAACAGGTGAAGGTAAGATGTTCTTGGGTTGCCCTGGCAGGTGTGGCTCGGTTGGTTGGTGCATCGTCCTGTACACCAAAAGTCTGTGGGTTAAATTTCTGGTCAGGGCACATACCTAGGTTGCAGGTGGAATGTTTGTATGGGAAGCAACCAATTGATGTTTCTCTCCTATAGATACTTCTCTCTGTCTCTTTCTCTCTCTCTCTCATTGTCTTCCTCTCTTTCTAAAATCAATAAACATGTTTTCTTAAGAAAAGATATTCTTGGGTTGAATAAAATGAGAAATGCCATAAAATTATTTCACTCCTAAATGGGTGCTCTCAAAAATGAACATTAATACTCATGACTATTACCTTCTGCAAGAAACATATAAACATGTATGATCACACATAACACATATATCAAAAGCCTAAGTCCTTACTATTGAAAGGGGCCAAAGAGGTTTATCAGAATTGAATATGGCAGAGGGATTTTATAGACTTTCTTGTATGCATTATTTTTTACAACATAAAAATTAATAATAATCAACTAACAATGATGCTACCTTACCCTCGAGATTCCAGCACAATCATTTCTAAGAAGTTTCCCCTGAAAATGTAAAGTTTGCACTAAGGACCTTTTCACTCTACACCTGTAGCACTTGTACATGTCTCTTTCACAAAACATATCATGTTGAAATAGTCTATTTACTTAGTTTGTCTTTCCTCCCTAGACTAAGATATTTATATCATTAGCACATTGTCTGTTAACTGGTAGGTTATGAGTTCTAAAAATGCCAGTGGGACTATCCCACTGAAATTAAAACTCCTAGGGAGGTACAATATCTGTTCACATTTGAATTGCAAGGTCTGACACAGTGACTGACACAAACTTGTTATATAAATTAATAATTTATTTAATTATATTTATTTTTAATTTAAAACCTGTCTTGAACCTCAAAATATACTTACTTCCTTTAATTTTTATGATCCACTAATTCTATTTAAGGTAGTTTAAATGTAGATTCCCAAAGGCCGTCATCCTAACATGGTCTTGATCTTTATTAGAGTCTCTTATGTGGATTTGTGTCTTATCAGTTCTGGAAAAATCTGTCATAATTTCTTCCAATACTGACTTGCCTTCATTATACCTTTGTGAGAATTCATCTAGAAGTTATTTTAGACATTCTTATTAATTAGCTAAGTCTCTAAACTCCTATATTCGATCATTGGTCTCTGCTGCATTTTTGGCAATATCTTCAGATCTATTTATCAGTTGTCTAGTTCTTAATCCAACTGCCTAATTTACTGTTTATTCCATCATTAGTACTTTTTTTAAAAAAGGAATTTAATGAGTATTTTTGTAAGTTAATTTTTATATAACTTTAAGCTTAAAAAAAAAGTTCTAGGAAAAAGACTTCTTGTTATCTTTTACTCAGACCTACCGCTTGTTTACATTTTGACCCATTTGCTTTATCATTCTGTCTATACAAATATATATATACAAATATATATATAAATAAAATGCATAATCTTTTTTTGAGAATAAGATAGAGACATCATATACCTTTACCCATAAATATTTCTGTTTCTAAGAACATTTTCTTATATAATCACAATACAATTATCAAAATCAGGAAACTTTTTTGATATAACTGACATGTAACATTCATTTCAGGTGTCTAACATAATAATTTGATATATGTATATGCTGTGCAATAATATTATGTCTACTTAAGATCCATCACCACACAGTTACAAATTTTTTAGGATCTACACTCTCAGCAACTTTTAAATATACAAAACTGTAATATTTCCTATAGGTTGTATATTACATCCCCAGGACTTACTCATTTTATAACTGTAAGTTTGTACCTTTTGACCACCTTCACTGATTTTTCCAATCCTAACCCTTCACCCCCCCCCACCACCTCTGGCAACTACCAATCTGTACTGTTTCTGTAAGTTTGTTGGGTTTTTCTTGGTAAGATTCCACATATAAGTGAGGCCATATGGTATTTGTCTTTTTCTGTCTGATTTATTTCACTTAGCATAATGCCCTCAAGGTCCATCAGTACTGTAGCAAATGGCAGGATTTCCTTCTTTTCAACAGCTGAATAGTATTCCATTGTATATATATGCCACATTTCCTTATCCAATCATCTATTGGTGAATACTTAGGTTGTTTCCATGTCTTGGCTATTATAAATAATGCTGCAATGTACATGGTGGAGGTGGGGTGAAGATATCTTTATGAGTATTTTTGTTTCCTTTAGATAAATACCCAGAAGTGGAACTGTTAAATCTTATGGTAGTTCTATTTATAATTTTTAGAGGCAAGTCCATACTCTTTTTCAGAGTGGCTGCACCAACTTACCTTCCTACCAACAGTGCACAAAGTGTTCCCTCTTCACCAGGTCCTAACTAGCACTTGTTATCGCTATTCTTTTTGATAAGAGCAATTTAACAAATGTGAGGTGATATCTCATTGTAGTTTTGATTTGCATTTCCCTGATGATTAGTGATATTGAGCATCTTTTCAAGTATCTGCTGACCATCTGTATGTGCTCCTTAGAAATATGTCTATTTAGATCCTCTGCCCATTTTTTAAGATTTTTTTTTCTTTTTTTGGCTATTGAGCTGTATGGGTTTATATATTTTGGTTATTGACCCCTTATAAGATACATGATTTGCAAGTACTTCCTCCCATTTCATACGTTGTCTTTTCATTTTGATTTCCTTTGCTTTGCAGAAACTCTTTAATTTGATGTTGTCCCACTTGCTTATCTTTGCTTTTGGTGTCAAATCCAAAATATCACCAAGACCGATGTCAAGGAGCTTACTTCTAGAGTTTTATGGTTTCAAGTCTTATGTTTAGGTTCTTAATATATTTTGAGTTAATTTTTGTTTATGGTGTAATATAGGGGTCCAGTTTTTCCAGCACCATTTATTGAAGACTGTCCTTTCCCCACTGAGTATTTGTGGCTCCTTTGTTGTAAATTAATTGACCATATACGTGTGGCTTTAATTCTGCGCTCTCTATTCTGTTTTGATTACTACAGCTTTGTAATGCAATTTGAAATCAGCATGGTACCTCCAGCTTTGGTCTTTTTCTCAAGACTGCTTTGGCTATTTAGGGTCTTTTGTGGTTCCATACAAATTTTAAGATTTGTTCTAGTTTTTTGAAAAATGACATTGGAATTCTGATAATGATTGTATCAAATATATAGATTGCTTTAGGTAGTATGAATATTTAAATAACATTAATTTTTCCAATCCATGAGCATGAAATGTCTTTCCACTTATTTGCTTGTTCTTCAATGTCTTTCATCAATGTCTTACAGTTTTCAGGTCTTTACACCTCCTTGGTTAAATTGATTCCTAGGTATTTCATTCATTTCGATGCAATTATAAATGAGACTTTCTCTTAACTTCTCTTTCTGGTAGTTTATTATCTGTGTATAGAAATGCAACTGATTTTTTGCAAATTAATTAAGTTCAGGAAATTAATTATTGATACAGTATTATTATCACCAGTCCACTTTCAGTAATAATTGTTCTAACTATTTCTTTTGTAGCCAATTTTCCACCCAGTCCAAGATCCAGTCCTGGATCACTCATTGCATTTAATTGTCCCATATCTTTGGTCCTCCTTAATCTAGAACAATTCCTCAACTTTCTTTTTCTTAACCTGAACATTTTTTCAGGAGTACAGGCCAACTGTTTTTGTAGAATATCTGTCAATTTTGGTATATTGGATATTCTCTCATGAAGTTAGGTATTTTTTGGCATAAATATCACAAAAATGATGATGCATTCTCTTGAGAGCGTGTTAACTTGAGGCACATGATATTGGTTTGTCGCAATACCAGTGGTATATTTTGACATTAATTAACAAGTTATCTGCCAGTTTTCTTCAATATAATAAGAAATCTTATATGTAAATATCTTGTTTCATATCAAACTTTCTCCCAATACTTTTAAAGATTTTAAAAAGTTTTTATTTATTAATATGAGAGAGAAAGGAAGAAAGGGGGAGAGGAAGAGTAAGGGAGGAGGGGAGGAGGGCAGGAGAGAGAGAGAGAAACATCAATCTGCTGCTCCACTTATCCATGCATTCATTGGTTGCTTCTTGTATGTGTCCTGACTGGGGATCGAACCCACCACTCTGGAATACCAAGATGGCACTCTAAACAACTATGCAACCTGGTCTGGGTTCTTCTAATACTTTTAAGGAGTCACTGATGATTTTCTAATTCTATCATTTTTTAAATATATATTAGTTAGCATTCTATTTCAAAAGCTTTCCTTCCTCCTCTTTATTTATATATCACTATGACATGATGGAATTTTATTTTATCCAACGGATTATAATCAATTTCTATCACTTATTTCGATGTTTAATCGTCCCAGATTTGGCAATGGGATCTTTCCCCTTTCACATTGCCTCTAATGGAACTGTAATTTATGACCACTTCCTTATTTACCAGCACGCACAAAAAATGTTTTTTGTCCCAGTCCTAGAATTAGCTTTTGCTTCAGTAAGACTCGTTTTGCTTTGTTTTTTTGGACGATGGCATTTAGAGATCAAGATCTGGGCACTAGATGTAGTCATTGCTACTTATGTGACTGCTTATAGGCAATGGGCAGAACTAAAACAGAACACATACACATTTCTATTTACTTGTATCTTCACATGTACATTTTAAAAATCCATGATTTCATATTGATATTTCCAATACAAGTCAAAATATTTTAAATTTCTCTATCCTACAGTGAAAATCTAGTTCCCATGATCTTCAATACATGTATTCGCTTAAGCCAGACCACATAAACTAGTTTCATAAGTGCTAACCCATACCTCTGTGCAAAACAAATACATTCACTAAGATGTAACATTTGCCTAGTATTCTTAAAACGTAAAATGTATATGCAGTCATTTGCTGGGTGTTAAACAGTATTTCAACATAGTTTTAATTTTAATTTCCCTGATGTCTAATAAGATATTTATTTGCCAGTCATAACTTTTTATTAGGTATTGGTTCAAGTCTTTGAGCCATTATTTTAATAAGGTTTTTGTCTTTTTACTGTTGAGCTATAAGAGTTCTTTATATATATAAATTTTAAAAATATAAATCCTACATCAAATATATGCACTGTGATGTCAACCTAAACTTTAAGATCATGTATTTATTGTCAGAATTCATTTGCCACAGATTCTTCTAATACAGCATGTACTTGTTAATATGCTAGAAAAAGTTGTCCAAAAGCTCCATTTTTAATAGTTTTCTGGTTCCCCACTACCTATAACAGGACAGAATCATAGTTCAGAAAGTACTGCCACTTACATATTAAGCAAATACACACTAGTTTCCATTGTATTCCTACTAGCAGGAAGTTTGCTACATTATCCTTGCAGTTTCACACAAGTGCTAACTGGATTTTTTTTTTTTAATAGTGCAGCAGTAGGGAGACAAGTCTTCTTAATTTTGGGGAAAGGATAACCTCTTCAGTAATCCATAACCTTCAAGGATATAAGTGAAACACATTTATTGATACTTATGTGTCAGACACCATATTAAGCGCTGAGTTTCCTTATCTGGAAAGTAGGAAACAGCAGCTCCTACCTCCTAAAGTCCTCTTAGGATTCAATGAAAAAATGTAGGTAAATTAAACACTGTACCAAATCATAAAGATTCAATAAATGTGGGTTATTTCTTTACACCTTTCCACTTCCATGTCGATTCCTATTTGATACAAATACATCCCCGCTGTGTTACTTCCCATTTGGCTCAAACCGGAAAATAACGGAGGAATGTTACTCTAGAAATGCACATGAAGGGGTACCTAAGTCAACCTGGGGACGAGAGACAGCTGGAGAATTTCAGGTGTTAGATATTAATCCTTCCACCCCAAAGAAAAACTTCTTTTGTGAACTTCAAAAAGTTTCTATAGGGCAGCAATGAGGAAATACGCCAGAACTGACTGCGCTTCCTTGTTACAGAGCTGGAATCCAGGTCTTTTGAGACCCAGTTCTTGGGTTATGCCACAAGTTTATACGAACTCATCACACTAATGGGCGTTATCAAATTATATGGCGCCTTTCAATCTACAGTATCCTATTCTTGGTATGTTTGCCCTATTTGAAATTATTTCAAGCACTAAATACACCACTAAAGCCCATAGCCTATAACTCAGTAAAAAGCCTTGGGGAATCAGAATTAAAGGGGACCAAGACTGCCAGATAAGTACGGCTGCAAGATGAGCAGAGGTGGGTTGAGGGTAACCAAGCACCAGGAACTGTCGACGGAGGAGTGAAGTTTATACTCAGAAAAGTAGAATAAAAAAAGATTATTGGGCCACATAATATTTACTCCTCTTGCCCACAGAGGCGACCGACAAACAGCAATACCTGGCGAGGAGATACCTACGGCATTTCCACATTCAAGGAGGGATCACCGCCGCTGGATAAAACGAACCAAGAAACCTCTTCCGAAAAAGACAACCTTCCGAATAAAACACAGGCGCCTGAAAAGCGCGGGCGAGCGGTCACTTGTCGTTGTGTCACACTCAACCTAGCCCGCCGGAAACACCATCTTCGCGATAACGATCCGAATGCAAGCGGGGAAAGAAGGAAGGGAGTGTCCACCTAAGACCACATCCAGTCCCTTCCGTTGCAGCACAGCACCCTCTCTCACGCTTCTGGCCGTAACAGCCCCGTTTAGAGGAACAACAGGACCGTCTCTGATCACTGTGGATTAACCATCCCAACATTTCTAGCCGGACCGTTTGGGAGGTGCTCTGTATCTTATTTCCGGTGGCAGAGAGAGGTGCAGTTGCCATGGTAATTAAAGAAAGGCCGAGGTCCGTCCTGTTTCGGTGAGCGGATTGTGGAATCCGTGCGGAGAGCTGGCTGAGCTTCCTCGTCTGTAAACTGGGATTAGGTAGCAATCAACTCACTGTCTCTCTTTGCGCGTTCGGTCCCTTACTGTTGGGCTTTTCTCCCACCTTCTTCTTTTACTTCTCTGTCATACTAACTCTCGGTCTATACAGGTCCCCGAAAGGTACGTATTAATGGAGTTTTATGCCCAGAGGAATACAAAAAGAGAGGGAGAGAGAGATGTTGCCTGATCAGCTGTGAACATATTTCACTGTGTAGGGCCGGTGTGGCTGGCTCTCTGTTTTCACTTGGCCCTTTAAAAGCCCTAGGCGCTTGTTAGTTTATTTTTCTTGCTATTGTGTGGCTGGTTATTTATGGAGCCGTTTGCTGCAGTGTACTCTCTTAGGCCCCTGCCTGAGTCTCGGGCTGGAGTTTTAAATGAAGGAGGTTTCCAAGCCTGAGGGGGTACAATTATATATTTATTTAAGCCTAGTTTAGTCTTTCCTCACAGAAAGGAAAAGAATAGAATTCTGGAACATTTCTGCCGTGGGATTTCCACATGAGGGAGTCACCTTATTCGGAAAGAGTATTTGAGGACCATTCTTTAAAAAAAAAACAACAACCCAAAAAACCTTACATTTTAAAATTGCTTGCTGCGAAATGAACATTTTCTATTCCTTATTGTAACGGTTTTCTTTCACATTTTTGAGGAGATGCGTGCACGCATATGTGTTTAAAACAGTGATGCTTAATTATAGTGATACCAATTTGCAGTAACCAGACTGTGACACCACACATCCCTATGGGGTCCTTCTAAATCTGCTGTAATATGAAAGTGTCAGGCAGGCGGTCTGTGTATTATAAATAGGGTACTTCATCCATGATAAGCGATTATTATCTTTCTTTCCCAAGTGTAAAAGACCTGTGTAATTCAAGAAGGTGCAAGTGATTTAGGTCTCTTGAGTAAGAATCCAATGAGTCCTGAAGGGGACCCTATCTGTGTCGTCTTATTGTTGAACTTGAAATATTCAATTTATTAGGCTGGAATGTATTTTTAAAAGTCAAAGCTGGGTAAAATAATGTTGGAAGCGGTTAGACCACCGGCACAATTTAGTGCCTCATAGTAACTGTTGTATGAGAATTCTTCATTCACATTAATAAAGAAGAAAGCGTTATCGAATTTTACTGCCTTTTGCTACTTACAACTAAATTGGCAACACTATGTCCCTCAATTTCCTTATCTGTAAAATGGACCAAAAATACCTGACTGCTGTAGCAGGGCTAGACCATGATATAGGACAGTTCTTTAAGCTCTTGTGAGCAGAGGTGCTATATAAACCCAAAACATTATTATTAGTAATGGAACACAGTAAAATCTCATGATAATGCTATAAACGGGATTTTAAAAATTCAGTCATTTAAAATGTGAGCTACATTATTGAGATATTAGTGAAATGACCTGCTTGGTCCTGCTGTAGAGATGGATGCCAGCTGTCAATCACATTATATCCACATTCTTTATTACTGTGAAGTTTCAACCTATCTACAGTTTATTTAGCACTTAATTTGTGTCAAGTTCTGTTCTGTATGCTTTACACATATTAACTTACTTAATCCTCATGACAACCCTATGAAGAGACTCAACTGACTGTCCTGTTATTTTGAGAGAATAGATGTGGGTTTTTTCTTTGCCCTGTGATTATTCTTTTATATTTATGTTACATCTTTGTTTTGGCGTTGTTCTTTTGGTATCTACATATACAGGGTCCAACAGGAATAACTCCCCTTTTTATTACAAAATCATGAGCATGTAATTCTGTAACATAATATCACATTCAAGCACATCATATGACATTTTAGGTCAAATGTTCAAATTAAAACTATAAATTATTGCACCTATATTATTACCCCACCAACCATATTCGAGGAGGCCTTACTTCTACTTCATCCTGTATATTAATAAAGAAGAAACTTTATATTTAGAAAGATACATATACATATATATTTATTTATTTATTTAGAAAGCACCTGCCAAAAGGCTTGTTCTAATTTAACATATATTACAACCTTATGCATATTACAATGTTCATCTTTTTTTCCTACAAATAAAAACTTTAATGTCTTGATTCCTACCCCCTCTCAAAGGCAAGGTGACATTTGCGTTTTAGGGGATTAACATTGACTAAACCAATTTTTAAAATTATTTTCTAATAGAATGGCCATCAGTCCAGGAAGTGATGCCTGTTTCTCCAGTCAGAACTCAACGTTTTCAGAGAGTCCTCGAGCAAAGAAATTTCCACTAACTGAAGAGGAGATATTTTATATGAATTGTAGAGCTGCCTACTTATCTGTTTTCAAAAGCAGCTTAGAAAATATTATTTCTAAAGATCAACTTTACTTAGGTAAAATTTTTTGATTTAAGTATTTTGCCTTATTTGTTGAAAGTTAATAGATCAGAAGGAGTGGAATTGGAATTACATTGTTGAATCACCCCAATTTTAGTGGTCAGAGCCATGGAACTACTACATTATGCTATTGTGCCATTTTATATAGTTACATATTATAGAATCTTCAAAATAAAACTTTCAATGTTTATAGAGGATAGAATAGTGTTTTTAAACCTTCTATCAATTACTTGCTTAAAACTATTTTTTTAGTTCTCATTTTGGTACTTTAAAATTTACAATAGAATTAAAACACTTTTGGCATCAGAATCACTACTTTGAATTTGACCTATATTAAGGAAAATGTAAAAGATATGTAAAATGGGGTGAATGGTTGTAGAAGAAAAATAAGTGAAGTTTTCAAAGAGAATAAAGAGTTCTGAGTTTGGTTTTGTGTGTGTGTGGTCAGGTGTTGAGGGAGGTTGGTCCTTGTTTTGCTTCTAACCATTATCATATCTTAAATTCCTCTGGTTGCAAACATCCCCCCAAACAATGAATTTGGTCCTTGCCAGGTATATCAAATGACTTGGAGGTTTTTAGTCTTAAGAGAGTGTTAAACAACAACACTGAATACTCATGTTATTTTCACCAAGGCTAACAACTTTATGAGTAGAGAAACTGAGTTATTTTGCCAACTTTAGAAGCAGTTTCCTTAAATAAAAAATCTGACATATTTTTACAACATCTTGGGTTTGTATGCAGTAAAATCTCTATATGAGAAAATCTGTTTGGGGAATATAAAATAGTTTATATTTTACTATAAATTATAGTTTTAGTTTTTTTTTCTCTTTATTCTTTTGAAACTAGGCCAAAATCACAAAAATTTAAAAGTTTAATGTGGGCCCTGACCAGTGTGACTCAGTTGGTTGGGCATCATCCTGCAAAACAAAGGGTTGACCGTTCGATTCCCAGGCAGGGCGCATGCCTGAGTTGTGGGTTTGGTCCCTGGTCGGGGCATGTGCAAGAGGCAGCGAATAGATGTTTTTCTCTCACATTTATGTATTATCTAGGGGGATAATAATGCAGTGTTTATCTCTTCAGTGCTATTTACATTTTTGGTTTTATGGTGGAGTATCCTTTTTAACATTGTCGTGACTGATTTCACAATATCCAGATTTTTAAAAAGTGGTGGTGTAAACCACTGATGTCTCTTTCTTACTACTGTATCTATATTCTTCTGCCACTGTTGCACATAACATGTGTTTTGACATTCCATGCCGAGGTCCGATAGAGCAGTACCAGTACCAGAACTTTAGAATTCCTTTCTTCCCCATCTTATAAATAATACAGGCTTGTGTCAAAGATTAAACTGGCAAAAGATCAGTACCTTGGTGTAAACCTTTAAACAGCTGCAGTTACATAATTTTTTACTGTTAATCAGACTTAATAATGGGTTCGAACTAATTCTTTTTTAAATTATATTTTATTGATTATGCTATTATAGTTGTTCTGATTTTTTCCCCTTAGCCTCCCTCCACTCAGCACCCTCCGCCCCCTCAGGCAGCGCCCCCACCATTTTTCATGTCCATGGGTCATGTGTGTAAGTTGTTTGACTTCTCCATTTCCTACAGGATTCTTAACCTTCCCCTGTCTATTTTGTACCTACCAATCATGCTTCTTATTCCCTGTAACTTTTCCCCCATTCTCCCCACACTTACTCCCCACTGATAAGCCTCCATGTGATCTCCATTTCTGTCCTTCTGTTCCTGTTCTAGTTGTTTGCTTAGTTTGTTTTTTAGGTTCACTTGTTGATAGTTGTGAGCTTGTTGTCATTTTAATGTTCATAGTTTTCATCTTCTTTTTCCTTGAGTCCCTTTAACATTTCATATATTAAGGACTTGGTGATGATGAACCCCTTTAACTTTACCTTATCTGGGAAGCACTTTGTCTGCCCTTCCATTCTAAATGATAGCTTTACTGGATAGAGTAACCTTGAATGTAGGCCCTTGTCTTTCAAGACTTCGAATACTTCTTTCTAGTCCCTTCTTGCCTGTAAGGTTTCTTTTGAGAAATCAACTGATAGTCTTATGGGAACTCCTTTGTAAGTAACTGTCTCCTTTTCTCTTGCTGCTTTGAAGATTCTCTCCTTATCTTTAATCATAGGTAATGTAATTACGGTGTTGGTTCCCTGTATATTTTTCTTTATTTCACTTTGCATAGCCTTCGCTTCTTCCTTTGTTTTGTGGCCATACTCAATCATTTCTCTGAGCATTCTGATTACCAGTGTTATCAGGATGCTCTGCATCTGATAGGTTTGCTATCTCCTCATCACTTAGTTCTTTTTCTGGAGCTTTGACCTGTTCTTTCATTTGGGCCATATTTCTTTTTCTTGGCACACAGTCTGCATGAATGTTTCTTCTTAACTCCTTGGTTGTCAAACATTCAAAAAGTTCAATTTTCTGGCAGTTCTGGTTGTTTTTGTTTTTAAATTTGTTGTTGTCTTTCTTTTGGTTGTGCAAGAAAACAAAGTGTATATACCTATACCACCATCTTGGCCGGAACTTACTCGGGAAAATTTATTTAATTCTAGCATTAATAAATCAAAAATCTATAGCTGGCAATATGTGTGTGTGTGTGTGTGTGTGTGTGTGTGTTTAATTTTTTTTTGACAGTCAGGCATATATTCCTGGAAGTATATTCCATCTATCAGCCTATTAATATCACTAGATTATCAAAACCAAAGCTAATATTTTGGCACATGTACTTTTGTATAATATTGTAATATATAATGAGTTAAAGAAAAATATACTTAAATACCAGTTCCAAATGTTAGTATAAAAAAATAATACTTGTCTTATTGGACAGCTCTTCAGCATGCAGGAAGAAATCCATCCCAAATGACTGTTAATAAGTATTGGACTCCTCAAACTACCAAGCTGAATTTTGATGATTTTTGTGTAATTTTAAGAAAGGAAAAACCTACTTCAAAAGCAGAACTGCTAAAATCATTTAAGCAATTAGATGTAAATGATGATGGCTTTATTTTACACATGGACCTTTATAAACTTCTAACAAAGGTAAGATCTGTGAAACAGTATTGTACTATGTGTATTTTGCAAAACAACTTGGAATATACCTTTGGCAACCAAAGTCCACATTAAAGATAACTATTTCATTGGCAGGTGAAATGAATCACATATATGCTGTTTATAAAGTACTTAAGGATCCTTCTGGATGGAAGGTGCTTTGTAAATAAAAGATAAAGTATAAAATTGAGCCCATGTTGCAATCCCCTTGTGTTTTCTTGCAATTCTTTCCAGCTCAGAACACTGCAGTGATTCATATGTGATGAGGAAAAGAGAAACGAAGTATTAATGGGATTCAGAATCCATTCTGTTTCTCAGTACAATGTGAGAAAGTACCATTACTCTAATTTTAATGGTAGTTATTACTGGATCTCTTACACATTGTTCAAATTTAGTAAACTGAAATTCAGCACAGTGTTACAAGCAATAAAATTGTGAAATTTTATTTGATATGACAGTTTCATTCTTACTTGACATAATATTCTGAGATTGATAATGAAATTATATATTCAAACTTGTAGGAAAGATTAAAATGAATTTTCATTCTCCCCATGCATAGCAAAGTATTCGTCATGTTGCTTTAAAATAAATCTTGTGTTTTTTCAGAGAGGTGAGAAGATGACTCGAGAAGAAGTAAACGCCATAATAAATTTGGCTGATGTAAATACTGATGACAAATTTGACTATATCAAGGTACATAAACTCATATTGATGTAAATTAGTTTACTACATAGAAGTGTTCTTAAAGATGACTTTTTAATGTTGGCAATAACATACTTATATATGTGTACTGATTGTACTTGAAATTTAATCTGGCCAGCCCCACAATTGTAATCTGACGACTACATTAAAGTAATATGACCAAGTTAAAATACATGCATGTTCACACAAATACACACATACACAAATATAGAGACTCTTCTCAGGAATATGCCTTTCCTGGGGTGGAAGAATCATAAAATTATTTAGAGCAAATACAAGTCTACATGTCTTGTATAAAAATAGTAATAAATCACTTGTCTTTGTGTAACAGTTATTTTCACTCAGAGTATGACTTCCTCAATGAATCATGGCTGCATTTCACTCGGTCACTTGAGGGTGGTCAGTCTGATTCAAGAAAATAAAACGAGTACCCTAGTTCAATAGGAAGTATATTCCATCTATCAGCCTATTCATTGCCTACTAATGTGCATTTGCTTTCTCCTCCCAAATGTATGATTGAATGTTTTACCTACTGGACTACTTTTTTATTTCCTGTAGTTTTGTAAATTATATATGACAACCAATGAGCAATGTCTCAAAACTACTCTAGAAAAACTGGAGGTTGACAGTAAACTGAGGCGTCAACAGTTTGGAAGCCACATCGAAAGGGACCCATCACCAGTACCAAAACCATTGCCTAGAATCATAAGAAAAACTGATCAGGAAACATTCTCCAATAAAGGTATTTACTTTTTGACACTAAAAATTTCTTAATCAAGAATAGAGGGTTAATTTTTCCTTCCATCTTCACTTATCAGTGATAAAACAAATGGGAATCCAACTTTTGTCAGCTAGTGCTTCTAGATTTTCTTAGCTGTAAAAATCTGTTGAAGTAAAATTTTATTATGGAACTTGGCTATGCTCATTATATTTTATTAAAGCTAAAATTCAGGCTAAAAGGTGACAAACTGAAATAAAGCATTTTATTAGTAGCCCATAAATTGGAAACCCTTAAAGTTTGATAAATATAAAACTTCTGACTTTATTTCAATAGGAAGAACAATGAGAACAAAATTAATAGACAGACATTTTATACTACATTGTGTTTAGAAACAAACTTTCTATCGACAGCTTTTCATAATGCAAGGCCAAATAACTACTACTTGTTACAGGTGACACCAGGAGTTCTTTACTGGCAACCACCAGAAAGTTCAAAACATCTGTTTCTTTCACAATTACCATGGGGGCTAATAGTAGCCGAAATTCAAAGTTAACTGAGCCAAACTCAATAAAGGTATAGTATTTGAGGGTGGGAGGTGGGGGAGAGTGGTTGGGGGGAAAACGGAGACAATTGTACTTGAGCGATAATTAAAAAAAAAACTGACAACACTTACAATGGAAAAATAAGAAATTAATATATGACTTTTCCTCAGAAAAATTGACACAAAGTTTATTAATAGCTATTTGGTGTCTACAGGGAACCAGTAAAGTTTATGAAGTAATTCTTTGAGGATTTTCCTGTGGACTGCAGCATTTCTACTTATAAACCAGTTCTAATATTTTAAAATGAAAATGATGGATAAGAATAACATTAAAAGCTAAATTTGAAAATGTTGACTCTTCAGTTTTGAACTTGATTAACAGATTATCTAATTATGTATTTTGCCAAGAATTTTTTTGTTTTAATAAGTACTTCTCATGGGTTTCTTATAAATAAATCATTCAATATCAATTCCTATGAGAGAAAGACAACAAAGTCACTTTGCTAAGTCAATATTTGTAGAGTGTTAATATTGATCTTCTTCCTTTGTTTTCCCTTTCTAGATTCAACCTTTACTAGTTTTCTTTCAACAGAAAATAATAGCTACAGAAATATAAAACATTAACTGAAAACTGCTAGGATACATTAAAAATGTGTACCTAGAGACCTCTGTAAAAGGGGGAAAAATGGTTATGACCACATACTATAACTGCTGTTAGAAAACTGAACTGATTGTTCTCAAGAGCTACATTTTTGTTTCAAATAACAACTCTGTATTTGTAATTGAACTCTGAAGTCCCTTATATCTTTAAATTGCTAGACAGTGACATTTGTTCTATATTAAAATTTTAAAACATTATCTCCAAGGAGTTTTGGTCAGACTGTTTAGGAATCTGTACACCCTAAGCAATTTGGTGTGTAGTCCAACATG
Organism: Mormoops blainvillei; assembly: GCA_004026545.1. Lineage (NCBI taxonomy): Eukaryota > Metazoa > Chordata > Mammalia > Chiroptera > Mormoopidae > Mormoops > Mormoops blainvillei. The sequence continues at coordinate 330,789 of PVJD01000029.1, forward strand.
CTCACAGACAATATTTTGTGTTCCAGCAACATTATTTTCCACCAATAGAAGCTTTTTGTGTTTTGCAACTAAAGTAAATGTTAATAAAATTAACTTAGTTAAACCTTTGTTTACCTGATTCAAAATGTAAATATAAGTTTAGCTAGCATAAAGAGAGATATAAATAAATGTTAATATGGTTTATAATAAAACCATGATTAAGACTTTTTCTCTGTATCATTCTCATGTTAATTGGGCCCATTCTAATACAACTCCTTTCATTTAGTTTTACTCAACAAATATTTACTAATAAGGTAAGTGAATGCCAGCCATTTTGTTTAGTAATAAAATACGGCCCTTGAATTTTAAAAAGATGAAAAATTTCTTTTGATTATTAATATACCAAGGTAATATTGCACAATATTTCATTTATTCATTAATTTAACAAATATTTATTCAGTGACTGCTCTGTGCCAAGCACTGTGTATGTGCTAATTTAAGAGCTTTGGACAGAGACAGATCTGTTCTTGAATCTTAGCTTAACTTTGTGAATTGATAACTGGGAGACTTTTGGCAAGTTAGCGGTCTTTCTGAGCCTGTTTATATATATATACATATAATTATATATTGTGTGTTTTTGAAAGATTAAATCATCTAACATATATAAAGCCTTTAGTGCAATGCCAGGGACATAGTATTCACTTTAATAAATAATAGTGTTGTTAATATTATTACAGAACTAAGAAATTATTGTAGGTCTTTATAAAGGAACGACATGATAAAAGTATAATTTAAGGAAAGTTATTCTACTGTGTACTGTGAGAGACCCCAAATTAGGGAGAGTATCTGAGAGGATGATAGTTATTCAGATATAAAGTAATGATAGGAGACTTGACTTGGGGTGGTAAATGCACAATATAATATACAGATGATGTAGTATAGCGTCGTACACCTGAAACCTATATAATTTTATTAATCAGTGTCACCCCAGTAAATTCAATGAAAAAAAAGAGAGATTAAAAAAGAGAAAAAAATAAAACAAAATAGTGATAGTTAGACCTATCATGATAGTTAAGGAAGTACCTAAACATAGTAAGGAAGAGACAGATGTATTAGACAATGCCAAAATAGTATGTAGTCCGCAGCAACTGTATAAAAAAAGACTACTTAAGTTTTGCATTTAAAACATGAAGAGCAAGGAATGGTGCTGATAATTCGGAATCAGGCAAAAGGTACTAAGAGAATGATTAAAAGAAGGTGGCATACTGTCAACATTTAAATTCAGTAACTTTCATATAAAATTTAATGTCTTTAGGAAATACTTCATAGCCTTCATATTATTTACCTGAATTTTATATCTTATTCTGATCTGGATATTGCCCCCCCTTGGTTTCCATCTGATATTTCTTAGATGAGCTAAAATAATATTAAAAAGGCCATGAGCCTTTTGTTCTTCAGCAGGATTCAATTGTTTGTTTGCATTTTACTTTTGTTTTATCCTCTCCTGAGAACACTTTTTTTTCCATTGCTTTTGGCAGGGTGGGGAATAAAGGGGGAAGAGAGAGAGTGAGAGAAAGAGAGAGAGAGTGAGAGAAAAGCATCCTGCCTCCTATACATGCCCCCTGACCTGACCTGGGTCAGGATCAAACCTACAACCTTTTGGTTTGGGACAACATTCCAAACAACTGAGCCGCACTAGCCAGTGTTGTTTGCATTTTACTTTGAAGTTACTTTAAAGATTTCATAAATTTAATATATTTTCTGAAGTTTCCTAACAACTCTGAGAAGTACTTGGTTATGAGTATAGTTAATGTTTAATTTGTTTTAATTGAGAGTGATAGAATAAATCTCAAGTAAAAAAGAATTATTAAATTAGTTCTCTTCACATACTTTAAATCTATTTTAAACAGGTTTGGGTACCTCATTTTCATGTGGTATGGAGAGGTATGGAATGGAAAGAAGAAGGGTCTTTTCAGAAATTAGAAAATTGTTGTAGTGGGGTGCACATAAACCAGATTTAAAACCATAAATCCACACAATGGGTAAAGGGCCTGAATTACAGGAGGAAAATAAGACCAATAAATATTATTAGGAAAATAAGACCGACATCTGTTACTTTCTATGGGCCATACCTAGGTACTATATCACTATTCTTTTTTTAATCCTGAATTCTATCCATTTGCTTAGGATTTGTAATATACAAGGAGTGTCAGGAATACTTCTTTGAGAGAGGAATAGCTTTAATTTCCAGTCATAACTAGAATAAGAGAAACCCCCAAACAATGTGTGGTTAACTCCAGAGATGCAAAACTTCCTATGTCCACACTTCTAATTAAGACTGTACCTACATATATGCTTTACAGATATGTTTGTGTTATATGACGCATGCTATACATATCCACATGTATATGTGTATACAAAAACAGTTCAAGTATAAACATTTTAAACTTGAAGTGGCTGTCTAATTTTTGTGAAGGCTCCAAATACTAATTCTGTTAACAAAAGTTTCTCCTATTTTAAAAATGTTGATCAATTCGGCTTATCAATTAGATGGTAATCTATATCATTTTTTCCCTTTATAAATAATCCATTTTACATTTTTTAAAGTATGTGCAGTTTATAGTTCTTTAAAAACAAACAATTCAGTGACTATTTACCTACTTGTCTTAATGAAAAGCAAATAACTTTCAAATAAGTATGTGGCATCTTTATAAAATATAGCAATAATGATGATGGTGATGATTGCTTAATAATTCTACCTCACCTAAAACTTTAATAATAATACAGAATTTTATGTCAGAACAAATCATGTTCTCTAAGGTGTTCCAAGAAAAATCTAACTTTACTGATTTTCTTGATAGCTAGAATTTTCAACTTCACTATTTTTAATTTGTGCTTTTTAGCATTTCCTTATACGCTGTGAATAAAAAATAATTAAAATTTGTATATGACAAATGAATTAACAGTTCTTTTTCCTATTGTATGAATTTACCTGAATTGGTAGAATATAGCACCACCTTATGCTGTATATAAAAATTACAAGCTACTATTTTATTTTTGCTTTATGTTGTCAAAAAATTGCATTATACATGGAATTTTTCACTCTATCATTCTAAATTTTTTAAAAAACTAAATCTTTCCCATTTTCCTCCCAATACTCATTTTCAACTTAATCTGTAATCCTTTCGAATTGATTTATTTGAATGAGCCAGCCAATCTGTCGGTATTTTTTTTCTTTTAATTCATGACATGTTAGTCTAGGTCTTAGAGAAAAAATTTAATGTGATTGACAGTCTATTTTGCCCTGGCTGGTGAGGCTCGGTGTGTTGGGCATTGTCCCACAAATTGAAAGACCTCTGGTTCAATTCCTGGTCAGGACATAGGCCTGGGTTGCGGGCCAGGTCCCCAGTTGGGGGTGTGTGAGAGGCGACCGATCAATGTTTCTCCCACACATCGATGTTTCTTTCCCTCTCTGTCTCCCTCCCCTGCTCTCTAAAAATAAATAAATAGAATATTTTTTTTAAAAGAAAGTCTATTTGCTTTAAAGAAATTTTTGGTTGAATAAGCATTGTGCGTTTAATAATTCAAGTAGATCTTAAGAATTTGAATGCTTCCTTTTAAATAGGATAGCTATAAATTTGTAATGTTATTTAGTATTCAAAATAATCTGATTATTACTTGAAGTTGGTTTGCTATTAATAATATGGCATTTGTCTTTTATTTTATAATAGCTGTTGTACTAAAAGTTTCCAGTCTTATTAATCATGTATTATAGTATGCAAGTTGGCTGTCTTTCCAAAGAAACTTATAAATTCCCTTCTACCTGTACCTTTTCTAGATTTGGAAGTTAGGAAAGACCTTTAACAAAAATGTTTAACTCACTTCCTGGCAGCTACTCCTGTCAGCTCATGGCACTGCCCCCAGAAGTACTGCAGGCACATGGAAAAATTCTTCCATTTTTGAGTTTCCCAAATGCTACAAATTATGTTCACTACCAGTGTACCTGGCAGAGTGCATTATTTTTTAGTTCTATTCAAATATTTTTTAGACAGAGTGGGGGATTTGCTATACTCATGACTACAATACAAATTTAAGAAAAATTTTTAGCTACTAAAACTTACCTTTTTTTAGTAAGAAAACCAAATAATGTGTTTATCTTAATACTTCAATGTATGGATAATTCTGCATGATAATGCTTTATCATACTCTTATTATGATAATTCATAAACATGAAGCATCTTTAAATTCTAGCTTTAAAAAAATTATGGTGGATGCTTAAGTATGAAAAAGAACAGAAATTTGGTATAGCTTATAGTTTGGAGGAAAAGTAAGGAGACTTCAGTTCCAACTCTGGTTTGGCAGTTAATGAGATTTGTAACTCAAACATATCAGTTTATTTTTCAGACTCATCAATCAAAAGAGAAGTCTGTATTGGATTGCTTTTTAGTCTTCTTTTCACTTTAATATTCTGTAATTCTAAACTAGTATCCCTTACCATTCCAGATGGGTGAATATAAAAAATATGTTTATAAAATATATTTGATGAAATTCCATCTGATAATGCTAGAGTCAAAATTGAAAGGAAAACATTTTAAATGTGTTTTCCATTTGATGTCGGAATCTTAGTTCAAACTGTCTCAAAGAGTAACTTATCTAAATGTAATGTTTGTATATTTTTCCTTTTTTCTCTGTAGCAATTTTCTTCATTCAGGATCATGTTGATTATATTATATTTGAGGTAATGTCAGCATCTGTTGTTAGTCTGTAACCTGTTCCTATTCAAGAGGTTTACAGGGAGGCTAAATGAAAGTCTGTACATATTCTCATTCATCATTAATAGTTGAATTTTTGGCTCAAGCCCAAGTTTGAACCTCATTGTATTATAAAATATTTGAATTTAGTACTCTGAGTATATTTTCTTTTGGAAACATGATCTAATAGTAAAAACATTGATCTAAAAGTCTTAGACTCTAGACCTGATATTTTTGCAAACTCTTTGTAAAAATCTGAACTGATATAACCTCTGGGTACCTCAATTTCTGTTTATTAAAATGACTAATTTATATCTACCCCATATTGCCTCATAGGGATGTTGTTGAAATATATATAATGACTTGTTTCTGTCATGAGCAATATACTTTTGAAGATGAATTCCAATAACGTAAGGTCACATTTTAATTTCTCAGAATTAAAAGTACACATATCTTTTATACCCCAAAGGTGTGACAGTGTATGTGATTAATTACTGACTGAAAGCTTGAGTAATAGTTCCGTAATAATGGTAATTTCTTAAAATTCAGTTTAAGAAGAAATTCTCAAAGAAAAGATGAATATAAAAATGTAAAAGTTACATAAGTTGAAGAATAACCAAAAACTACATTAAAAGGAAATAGAGAAAATACACACATCAACCTTTACAGTGGGGTGTTAATATCTACAGTAGTGAAAAGAATTTATTAAAATATGTAAGAAAAATACCAAGTTTGCAATTGAGCTATGAGAATAGGGAATGAATAGGCACTTCACACAAAAGGAAACACAAATAATAAACACCTGGGGAAATATTTAGCCTTGCTAGTAATCAGAGAAATTGAAATTAATGCAAAAATTACTACAGTACCATTTTGTTACCATTTTATTGCATTATGTTAATGCAAAAATCATCATAATACCATATATGTAAATTAATAAGTATTTTATGTACTCACACCTTGCTTAAGAAATCATCCCCCACCACCACCCAACTTTCTTAATGATAACACTACTGTCCAAGTTATGGTAGTGGCAAAATTATTACATTATACACCATTGGTGGCATAAAATTAGCATCACTGTTTTACAAAGCAATATGGAAACACATGTTATGAGCCTTAAAAATATACATACTTTTTTTTCTCAGAATTCATCTGAAGGGTATTACTTATTAAAAGAAAAACATTTAGATAAAAAGTGTTTATTTTAGTGTGCCTATACTGATGAGAAATTGGAAATGACCTAAATGTCTAACATTTTAGAAATAGTTAAGAAAGTGAGGGTATACCAACTAAATGGGTAATTGTAGAACTGGTTAAATTGAAATTTTGAATTGCTTAGCAAATCTTTTTATTGTGGTAAGATACACGTAACAAAATTTACTGTTTTAACCATTTCTAAGTATACAGTTCTGTGGCATTAAATACATTTATGTTATTGTGTGACCATCACCACCACCCATCTCCTGAACTTCTTCATCATCTTTGGTGAAACTCTTTACCTATTGAACAACAACTCCCCTTTTTTCCCTCCCCCCAGCTTCTGGCAACCAACATTCTACTTTCTCTCTTAATTTAAATACTCGTGTATCTCATATCGATTAAATAATACAATATTTGCCCTTCTGTGTGTGGTTTATTTCACTTAGCATGGTATCCTCAAGGTTCATCCACGTGCAGCCTGTGTCAGGATTTTGTTTTTTTAAGGCTGAATAATATTTCATTGTATGTGTGTTTTATTTATCCATTCATCCATCAATGGACATTTGGATTCTTTTCACCTTTTGGTTATTGTGAACACTGCTCTTACGAAGGTGATGTACAAATATCTGTTTGAGTCTCTGTTTTCAATTCTTTTGGTTATATATCCAGAAGTGGCATTGATGCATTATATGGTAATTCCATGTTTAATTTTGGGGGGAACTGCCAGGCTTTTTTATAGTGGCTTCACCATTTTACATTCCTGTCACTGATGCACAGGGGTTCCAGTTTCTCCACATCCTTGTCAGCACTTGCTATTTTCTGTTTTTATTTTTATTATAGCCATCCTAGTGGGTACGAAGTGGTATCCTATTGTGGTTCTGATTTGCTTTTTCCTAATGGTGTGATGTTGAGCATCTTCCGGTACTTATTGGCCATCTGTGTATCTTCCTGGAGAAATGGCTATTCATTTCCTGTAACCATTTTGAAATTGTTTTTGTTGTTATTGCTGAGTTGTAGGAGTTTTCTTTTTCTTTAAAGATTTTATTTATTTATTTTTAGAGAGAGATGAAGGGAGGGAGAAAGAGGGGAGAGAAACATCAGTGTGTGGTTGCCTCTCACACGCCCCCAACTGGGGACCTGGTCCGCAACCCAGGCGTGTGCCCTGACTGGGAACTGATCTGGCGACCCTTTGCTTCGCAGTCCGGCACTCAGTCCACTGAGCCACACCAGCCAGGGCAGGGGTTTTTAATATGTTCTGTATATTACAGCCATTTGCAGATATGTGATTTGCAAATATTTTCTCCTATTCTGTGAGTTGCCTTTCACCATGTTGATTGTATCCTTTGATGCGCAAAAGTTTTTAATTTTGATGAAGTCCAGTTTATATTTTCTTTTGTTGCCTGTGCTTTTGGTGTCATATTCAAGAAATCATTGCCAGATTCCATGTTGTACAGCTTTTCCCCGGTTTTCTTCTCAGGGTTTTATAGTTTTAGTACTTACATTTATGTCTTCAATCCATTTTGTTTTAATTTTTGTATATGATTTAAGGTAAGGGTCCAAATCAATTATTTTGCATGGATATCCAGGTTTTCCACCCCATTTGTTGAAAACACTGTCCTTCTCCCTATTGAATGGTCATGGCACCCTTGTTGAAAGTCATTTGACCAAAAATGTGAGAGTTTATTTCTGGGCTCTATATTCTATTTCATTGGTCTATGTATTTGTCTTTCTATCAGTACCACACTGTTTTGGTTACTGTAGCTTTGTAGTAGGTATTGAAATTAGGATGCGTGAGTCCCCCAACTTTGTACTTCTTTTTCAATAGCAAAATGTTTTAGATGTAACATTAAATGAAAAAGGCAGAACATAAAACAGTGTTATTTAGAATGTAAAAAACAGTTTTTTTATATATAAGACCAATATTAGGAAATATTGCATAAAAATCAAATGACGTTGGTAAAACTAGGGGATTTTCCACTATTTTTAAATTTCTAACTTTAGGTGTATTTGGTGCTATGAAAATAATTATGATTTATATAATAGAAAATGATGTGTAGGATAATTTAGCCTTTTTAAAAAGCGAGTGAGAATCTCAATGTAAATTTTGTTTGTTCTTATCTTTTAAGTGCCATATAGTTCTAATGAATTGATACCATTTTGACATTATGGTTATACAGCAAATGCACACCTTTTCAGTAGTCAGCATTAGAGCCCTGAGCTGCTTAATTTTTATTTTTAAATATCTTTACAGATAATTTTTTAAAGATGATTTTCCCTTTTTTTTTCTCAAATCCACAACTGAGGACATGCTTATTGATTTTAGAGAGAGGGGAAGGGAGGGAGAGAAACATTGATGTGAGAGAGAAACATGGATCAGTTGCCTCTTGTACATGCCCTGACCAGGGTCCAAACCTGTAACCTAGGCATGTGCCCTGACCAGGAATCTAACCTGCAACTTTTCAGTTTATGGGATGACACTCAAACCAACGGAGCCACACTGGCCAGGGCACAGATAATTTTTAAAAATCATTCTTTGTAAAGTAACTTGAAAACCTCATTGCTATCTCTAGAAGTCATTAAGAGTAGAATAGAAATATGTGTTACATTATAGGTAGACAAGTCTACTAATGATAAAGTGAAAAGCACTTATGCACTCATCCAGGGAATGGCACAATTTTTCATACCTTCAATAGAGAATCTTTTACTTTCTGCATAAAGTGCCATCTTCAAGTTGTATTTAATTCTAGTTATGAGAGCCCAGGTAGACATATTAGTTTGGATCAGGAGAAGAGATTTGGCTAAGCCAAGAGATAAGAAAGCCCATCTTATAGAAAGGTCTTTCTCAAAACTGGTATTTATCAATATGTTACTATAGCTGTGAAACTTATTCACTGCTCTTTTAGTGCATAGTCTTGAAAAAATTATTCTCATTGTCACATATGTTATCTTTTAAATAAACAATTAGAATGCTTTTTCTTTCAACATATCAGTTTTAGTGGTCCTTACTTCTTTATTCCTACATGCTTCCCTGAGTATTACAGCATGTTTATTTATTACTTTGTTTTAATACTTCTCCCATTCTCATGAACTTTATTTATTCTTTACTTCTCTCTTCATTATTTCTTTTCCTAACTTTTCATTATCTTAGTCCTGTTAATCCTTCAAGATACAGTTCATGGATTGCTCTCTCAGTTTTATATTGATGTCACCTCCCTCCCCCACGCATAGCAGACAAGCATTTATTGGGCGCCTATTATATGTCAGGCACTATTTTAGGAACTGGAATTATAATATTATTTTTCATATATAATTCATTTTTGCTCTAACTATATATCACTATCAGTTGAATTGTATCATGTCAGTTTTTTACCTTGTAATGACAGTTGCAAATTCCGGAGGCCAGTGTTCTATTTACAGTTATTTTATATCCTCAGATTTCTCCTCATTGTTATGCATGCTGGAAACACTTAGTAAACATTGAAAATTTTTTTTTCTCCATTTCAGGAGTGGCAATGTGTACAATCAAAAGGTTGCTTTTTCTTAGAAGAAGATGGTGAAATCATTAGTCATCAATACAGGATGCAAATAGCTCAGAGATCCGTGGTTTATTTAACAATTAAGCCATTAAACCTGAGCCAAGTTGAAGGCAAGTTTTAAATTTTTATATTTTTTAAAAGTATTAATTTATGCACTCTTTGAAAATACTTATGTAAGTATCTGATAGTTCTATTTAGTGAAGAAAATAATCTGCATGAGAAATGTGGTTATATACATTTAAAGAAAGTTAATTTAGGTATAGCCTGTTACCATATTTTGCAAAGCAAATAAGTTGCTTTTTATATATATTTAAAGCATGTTTTATTTTAATTCACTTAAAAACCTTATGACATAGAATTAACTTCATTTGTTAATTAGTCCTTAGCTTTGCCACCTATCAGTTTTTTAAATTAGTATAAGAGAAGTTCTATAGAAACATAACTTAAGACAATGTCAATTGCAAATATTTTTTAAAACTTCAAAGTCCTATGTCATATGACTTAAACAATTATTATTAATAATCTTTGCATTTATGGTAATATTCTTTTTTTTAAGACTTTATTTACTTATTTTTAGAGAAAGGGGAAGGGTGGGAGAAAGAGAGAGAGAGAGAGAGAGAGAGAGAGAGAGAAACATCAATGTGTGGTTGCCTCTCACATGCCCCCAACTGGGGACCTGGCCCCTCAACCCAGGCATGTGCCCTTACTGGGAATCGAACCAGCGACCCTTTGGTTTGCAGGCCAGTACTCAATCCACTGAGCCACACCAACCAGGGCTATGGTAACATTCTTTTTTGTACCCAAATACTAGATAAAAATTAGTAATTTCCTAGTGTCTAAAAATGGTATTATGTAATTTTTAATTAGTGAAAAGTGTCTGTGTTTTCTCTAGAAACTCTTTTAATGTTGATTGTTCTAAATATTAATCTTTTCTTTTATTATGTTTATATATAAACATTTTCCAACTAGAAGGTTCTTCCGCATTCCCATTCCTGTTTCTACCTAAAGTAGAAATTCTGTAAGTTTTTACTGTTTATCTTATAGGACACTTATATTTGGTAGTCGAGCTTTTAAATAGCAATTATGGTAGGCATTTTTCAGATAAAGGTATCAAGATGGGCCTGCAAATTCAATGTAGTTGTTAATTCTCCATATTCTTACAAAAAAAGATTTCTTTATTCATTTATTTCTCAAATATTTTCTGAGGGCTCATATACTTAGTAGCATTTTGAGTGCTTAGGATACATAAGAATACAAAGCCAAAAATTTCTGTTTTTAGGAACTTACATTCTAGTGGAGGAAATAACAATAAATAATAAACAAAATAAATAGTAAATGACATGTATGTTAAAAGGTGGTGAGTGCTGTGGAGATGACACAGAAGAAAGGGGCATTGTGAATGCTGAGGGAATGTGGGTTGCCCCTGAAATGGAGTGGTTACTGTGCACTCCATTAAACAGCTGACCTCTGAGCAAAGGCTTTGAAAGAGGTGTATCAGTTGTGAACTACTACATAACAGACTTTCACAAGACTGAGTAGCTTAAAACAATTAAACATTTGTTTGCTCATGAGCTGGCCTTCTGGATAGTTTTGGTCTGAGTTAGACTTGGCTTTCTCTGCAGGGCTCACTCACATATCTGTTGTCCACTGCTGGTTAGTGGCCGTCTGGATTTACTGGTCTTGGCTGGGCTCTCTACTCCGTGTGGGGTCTCAGTCAGGACAGCTTGCCTCTGCCTCACATGATCTCTTATCCCCTTGTAAGTTAGCCTGGACTTGTTCTCATGGTGTAACAGGGGTCTGAGAGAAAGCGGAAGCACCATAGGGCCTCCTGGAACCTGGGCTCAGAAATGATGTTACTTCTGCTACATTTTGTTGTTCACAGCAAGTCCCAAGTCCAGATTTATACAGTGAAGAAATAGATTTGACCTCTTGATGAACGAGCTGCAAAGTCACATTGCAAAGTCATATCATAGCTGGGGTCAGCCATTTTTGCTGTCTTCCACAGACGACAAGGGAGTAAGCTTTGTGCATGTAGGGGTGGTGGGGAGGATGAGGGAAGAGTGGCAGAGGTGAGAGTATGCCTGGTTTTAGAGGAACAACAAGGTGGCTAGAGTGACTAGAATGAGGTAGGAAGAGAGTAGTGAATGAAGTCTAGGAGGAACACGGACAAAATCAGATATAGGTGTTTTGTTTTGTTTTGTTTTTTGTCATAATGAAGACTTGGCCTTGAATTAGGGAAATAAGGAACCCTTAGGAGGATTTTTCCCATGGCTGCCATCAAGATTTTCTCTTTATCTTTTATTTTCAACAGTCTGAACATGTGTCTAGGTGTTTTGTTTTCCTTGTTGATACTGTTTTCTGTACGTGTATATGTGTGTTTTTCCTGCTTCAGGCTCTCTGAACATCTTGGATGTATGGCTTGTTGTCTTTCATAATTTTTAGAAAAAGTCACCTTTATTTCTTCAAATATCCCTCTGCCCTCTCTCTTCTTTTCCCACTTGCATGGTGCCTGACATCTCGTCTTCCTGTGTTTCACAAGTAAGCCAGTGCTTGCATCTCATCTCTCCCGGGAAAGGTCTCTCTTCCCTTTGATTCCAGGTTACCCTGTGACCTCAGCTCTGACAGATTCAACAAAAGTTATGATTTTGTAGTTAGTGCACTTTTCCTTGTTACTAGGGTGGGAGCAACATTTTTCCCAACTCTTAACTCCAAGAGAAGCTTTTGAGTAGAGACAGAACATAATCTGACTTATATTTTGACAAGAACAGTCAGGCTGCCATATTGAAAACAGACTGAAGGGTGCCCAGTAGGAAGGGAGACCAGCAAGGATGCTATTGCAGAAGGCTAGGAGGGGACTGATTATGCTTTGAACTGGGATGTACAAGGGATAAGACATAGAAATTCTGGATATATTTTGAAGGTTGAACCAAAGGGTTTCCTGAGGGTTGGCTGTGATATGTGAGAAAAGAAAAATATTAAAGATGATTCTGAGATTTTTTGGCTTGGCAATTAAAAGGAATGAATTACTAATAACTGAGATAGAGTATGGATGGACAGTTTTAAAAAAGGGGTTGGAGAAGATCAGTTTGAGATATAGAAATCCAGGTGGGAATGTCAAACAGGCAGCTGTTTATATGGGTCTAATGTTCAGAGGTAAGGTTCTAGCTGGCGATACAAATGTTGGAGCTGTCTGCACAGAGATAGTGTCTGACACTTCTTCTTCCTCCTGTGTTCCTCCACAGGTAAGCCAGCGCTTGCATCCCATCTCTCCTTAAAAGGGTTTCTTTTTCTTTGGATTTCAGACTACTTGTTTGCCTTGCAACCTCAGCTCTCTGATGAGGTCAAGAAAAAATAACATTTTTAGAAAACATTTATGTTCAGAATGTTTCTAACAAGCTCATAGCCTATAGCTGTATGCCTTAATGCAAATGCTATGATGCTTTCATATAAAAGTAGAATGTATGTTTCTAAAAAAGAAATCCAAAGAGAAAAGAAACAACTAACTTCTTTTTTAGATAGGAAAGAATGATTGCTTATTTTAAGATTTTGGTTTTTTTGTTTATAGGAAAACCATCACCTTGGTTATCAGTTGATACTGCCTTATATATTCTTAAGGAAAATGAGAATCCAACAAACCTACAGCTCATGTGTTTTACTGAACTACGAAATAGAGAAGTATACATATTTATTTTCTAATGTTTAATTTGAAAATATAGTGTGAACCCAAGTTTGGGGACAAAAATAGTTTTTCTATATATTTTTTTAACTTTCATGTTTTTTCTTCCAACTAAGGTGTGTATAATACTTAAACACTATGCATATTACCTGTGTTTTATTAATTGTGAAGGACTTTTTCTTCCTCTCTGAGACTGAAGAATGGAGACTTGATTGGCAATCTTAGCTTAAAAGTTAGCTTAAATCATTACTTAAAAGTTGTGTGACGTTGTACTTGACTTGTCCTCTTCTCTACATGCTCTGATGCCTCACATGTGAACATTTTTTGTTATACTCAGTAAAAATTGTTGATACCAGTGGATGTTCCTGCCCTAAATACAAGCAGTTCAAGACTAGAAAAGTTGCTTTAGATGTTTATCTTACTTGTAATACTACCGAAAAAAAAAACAAACCCAAAACAAGAAACTTCAAGATTACTATCCTCAGGCTTGACTCATATTATAGGGTACAAAAATAGATTGATCTGAAGAAATGCTTTTAAATGATTTTATATGTTGCCCATAGGGTTGCTCTGATCTTTTCTAATTATATATTTACTCAGAGGCCAAATATGTGAGGCAGATACATAAATGTGGCTATTTATTTTATGAGGGCTACAAAATACATCTGCTACACAACAACAGGAATAATACTATTCAAGGGCTTACTGCAATATCATATTTAATCTTTATATAGGTTCAATGACAGACAAACATTTCCCTGATGGAATGTTATATAAAAGTCTTTATTGTAGGCTTCCTAACAGACAAGAATAGTTATAGGCAAGAAACAAATAAAATGACAGAAGTTAATGTTTTGACTAAACTCCTCTTCAGAACTGACTACAAAGTTAAGTTCAAGATAAAGCATTGTCTAAAACAATAGCTGTTCCCATTTTTGTTTTGGATAAAATTACTTTCTTATGAGATTGCATGTGTAAAAATGTGAGCACTAGCAAGCCTGTAATAAAGTTTGAATGAGTTTCTGTTTACCTCTCTACTGTATAGGCTTCTGGTTATCTGTAATATGTCATATTTACAAAGGACTTTTCATTTTTAGTTTTAGTTTCACAATTATTTTCTTTAAGAAGAGTTTTGTGCCTGTGAAAGACTTTTCTATTTGCCATCCACAGTGGCAATTGAAGGTTATATGTGGAGATAAGGAAGGTTCATGGGATAACATATATCAGGAAGCAGCAAGGGCTCTTTTTCACTCCTGGGCATTAGTCTACCTCTGGCCAATCTAAAAGATGATGGCTTCCAAAGGATGGCTTTGGTCAATCTTTAGTGTTCAAAAAGACCCTCAGGTTTTTTTGTTTTTTTTTTAGATTGCTTCCTGCATTAAAACAGGACGTGGTCACTTTAGATGATTATGGTTCATTTCTCTGATCCGTGAGTGCACAAAGAGGGCGGATCCTAGAAATCAGATGAGCAGCTTTATTTTGGGTATGAGTACCCAGGAAGACCTAAAATATACCTGGGTTTTGAAAGTTTTTGAACACAACACCAGATAGAAATCCCCGGGTCTACTCTGTGCTGAAGGGCAGATAGCTGACAGGAAATGCTTAGATTTAATATACTTGACAGAGACAGCCTCTAGGTTTCCTAGGAAGCCATTGGGCTTCAGAAAGCACATAGAAAAGAACCATACAGAGGTAGCACTTTGCTTTCTTTTATAGAAAAGAGCATAAAATGTTTTCCTATACAAATATTGTGGCACTTATTATAAATATCCTGTGGTGAAAAACAATTTTGTGTAAGGTAGTGTTAATCTGGAACTCTGCCATCTTATTTTGTAGTCCATATTACGTAGGAGTAAAATTCCATTGTGTTTGTCTACGTTATTAGATTATTACAAGTATGGCTAATTTATATAAGCACTTTAACTCTTTTAAATATATTTCATTTTTATTTTGTGTCGTTGAAATCTGACTTACAAATCATATATTTATATTCGAATCAAATCAGGAACCTCAAAAACATATTCTAAGATCTCTGTCTTTGCCTCCTGTTGAAGATATTTGCATCACAATCATTTTTGAAGATTGCCAAGGAAGATTTAGAAATTATATAATATCTTACCTATTCTATTTTTAGGCATTTAAAAATATACATATAGAGAACTACAGAGAACTGAACATCTAATGGTCTTATATGAGGGTTACCGCTGAAAAAAATGTCATAGAACCATATAGAATTGGTGAATATTGATTTTAAAAATTATTTCTAATGCTTCTCTTTCAGAAGGAAGATTAAAACTCATTAAGACTTATGATGCTTTTTTTTTTTAAATTCTTTTCAAAAAAGGTTTTTGGATGGACTGGTGAACTAGGGCCTGGAATTTACTGGTTAATTCCTTTCACAACTGGCTGTAAACTGAGGAAAGAAATAAAACCAGTAACAGAAGAAGCCCAGCTTGTCTATAGAGATGAAACAGGGGAGTTATTTCTTACAAAGGAATTTAGGTAAGTCTTGTTTCTTAAGGTTAGATCTGTAACATTTAAACTGCATATATGCATTAATAGCCTGTTTTCCATCCTTTCCTTTGGAGCTGCCACCCCCACCCATTATTCTAATTCAAGTCCTTACTAGGCAACTGAAAGTGACCTTCCATTCACAGGTCTGAGATTGCCATTCATTTCTGAGCTCCACACATTTAGCACATCAGCTTTCGTTGTATATCTACCAGTTTCTCCTCCAGTAGGCATTGCCTTAGACTAGATCCTGCTACTTGCACTGACTTAGATAACTGTCAGATACGATGATATCCAAGCACTTAGGTGGCTCTCCCAAAACCTAGATATATACAACAGCATCTGGTAGAAAGGTAGAAGTAGATTAGAGAAAGGAGAGAAGAAGGGAACCACTACGAATTGAGATCCTTCTGTGTGTTGAAATACTCTGATTGCTTTAGAAGCTTTTTTATCTCATATAATACTAGACCGAATTAAAATATATATTTGGATACAGTAGCTTTATAATTCACGAAAACTGTTCAGTGCCTTGATACTACTTTTGAAATTATCTTTGTAGAAAGCTTCAGTCAAGTTGCCTTGGAGACAAGAAATAATATGCTGTTTTTCTAATTTTAGGTCAACTTTATCAGACATATTTGAAGTTATTGATTTAGATGGAAATGGTCTTCTTAGCCTTGAAGAATATAATTTTTTTGAATTGAGAACAAGTGGTGAAAAATGTGATGAAGATGCTTGGGCTGTCTGCAGAGGTAAGCACTTTTCTCTTTCTTAATAGATATATTAAAAATATATAGCCCCACTGTCATTCTTAAGTAAAATGTCAGGCTTCTCCATGGAATATTACTATAGCAATTAGGACAGTTTAAAAGTAGTAGCATTGTTTGTAGACCATAAAAACTTAAACATTTATTTTACTTAAGTTGATAGTTGGTGTAGTAATCAAAAGAAAATGAATTAAAGTACTTAATTGTAATTCTATTTTCCATCTGTGCTCTTTGGATCTTAGAATGTAAAAAACTTTGTCCTAGCTCTTGATACCATTGGGACTGCAGTGGTCAAGAGTCCTGAACTGTGCCCAGGAGAGGGCAGCAAAGAGCTCTAATAGACTAGAATTTTACTAAAAATTAAGAGGTTTCCAGGATGTTGTTTATACCTATTAAGAATTCGTTGGGGTTTTTTTTGTATTTGAGGTGAATTAAAAAAAGTGCATCCAAAAATACTAAAAAAAAGTACTTTGAATGATACAAAAGCAGTTGTCACTTAGGAGTGTGGGAATTTGTATTTAAGTCAAAGACTGAAAAATCAAAGGGGAAAACCAAAAAGCCATAGCCAACTATATATCACAGAACAAGAAGTTTGAAGAGGCCTGAATGCAGTCACGAAAGAGATTAACTCACATATTTCTATCACTGGGGTAGTACTATGTCCTGCTCCTCTGGTTCTTAAAATGGTCTAAGTTTGGCAAATTCAGTGAGCCAGGTGGGAGTCTAATAAATATGTTTATCTAAATACGAAGTAAGGTAGAAATATTAATATAAAGGTTTTTAAAAATATATCTCTTTGCAATGGAAAGTTTATATAGTATAATCAATAACAAGAAATGTACGCTGATTTATAATATTAAACTTTGATGAACAAGATTAATAATATGCATAAGAGTGTATTATTTTTAGAATGATATAATTATCTTGTTACTTTAATGATATAACCTTCCTGTTCACTATTATTGGCACTAGAGCACATTTCATAAGAGTGATTCATAATTAGGATTTTCTTATGGGAAAGTTGTTGATAAATAAAATGTGTTTAATAATTTAATTAAATTGGTAGAGTTGATAGTTAACATTTTTTAAAAAATTGTATTATATTGTTTATGCTATTATAGTTGTCCCAGTTTTTTCCTTTTGCCATCCTCCACCCAGCCCCTTTCCTCACTCAGGCAATCCCCACGCTGTGTCCATGTCCATATATGTTCTTTGGTTACTCTATTCCCTATTGTACTTTACATCCCCATGGCTATTCTGTAACTACCAATCTGTACTTCTTAATCCCTTCACCATTTTTGCCCTCCCTTTGCCCCCCTCCCATCTGGCAACCATTAAACATTCTCTGTATCTATGATTCTGTTTCTGTTCTACTTGTTTGTTTATTTTGTTTTTTTAGATTCAATTGTTGATAGATATGTATTTATAACCATTTTGTTGTTCATGTTTTTGATCTTCTTCTTAAAGAAGACCCTTTAACATTTCATATAATACTGATTTGGTGATGATGAATTCCTTTAGCTTTTTCTTACCTAGGAAGTCCTGTCTCTAAATGATAGAAATTCTAAATGATAGCTTTGCTGGATAGAATAATCTTGGCCATAGTCCTTGCTTTTCATCACTTTGATTATATCTTGCCAATCCCTTTTAGCCTGCAAAGTTTCTTTTGAGAATCAGCTGACAGTCTTATGGGAACTCCCTTGTGGGTAACTAACGCTTTTCTCTTGCTGCTTTTAATATTCTATCTTTGTCTTTAACCTTTGCCATTTTAATTATGATGTGTCTTGGTGTGGGCCTCTTTGGGTTCATCTTCTTTAGGACTTTCCGTGCTCCCTGATCCTATCTATTTCCTTCACCAAGGGAAGTTTTCTGTCATTACTTTTTCAAATGGATTTCCAATTTATTGTTCTCTCTCTTCTTCAGGCACCCCCATGATACAAATGTTGGTATGTATGCTTGAAGTTGTCCCAGAGGCTCCTTTTACACTACCTCATTTTTTGGATTCTTTTTTCTTCTTGCTGTTCTGATTGGTTGTTTTTTGCTTCCTTGTATTTGAAATCACTGATTTGATTCTCAGCTTCATCCACTCTAGTGTTGACTCCCTGTAAGTTGTTCTTTATTTCAACTAGTATACTATTTGTTTATGACTGGATTATTTTAATGCTATTGAGGTCCTCAGTTCCTTGTGCATCCTTATAACCAATGTTTTGAACTCTGCATCTAGTAGCTTGCTTGTCTCCATTTTGTTTAGTTCTTTTTCTGGAGTTTTGTTCTGTTCTTTCGTTTGGGCCATGTTTCTTTGTCTCCTTGTTTTGGCAGCCTCCCTGTGATTGTTTCTATGTATTAGGTAGAGGTGCTACATCTCTCAGGCTTGGTAGAGTGGCCTAATATAGTAGCTGTCCTGTAGGGTCCAGTGGCACAGCCTCCCATATTACCCAAGTTGGGTATTCAAGGTGCACGCACAGCGTGAGCTGTGTATACTCTCCTGTTGTAGTTGTGCCTTGATTGCTGTTGGCACATCCAAGGTCAACTACTGCCTGTGTTCTGCCTGGGGTCACAGAGCATAAGCTACAAAGCAATCTGCAGATGGCTGCTACTTGTGCTGGGCTTGGAGGTGCCCAGGTGACGCCAGGCTGTGAACCAAGGCTGGCTGCAGCTAGTGCCAGGCCTGGGACCACTTAGCAAGAGGTACAGGGCTCACTGAAGCCAGATGCTGCTTGTTTGAGAGAATTTATGAAAATCTGAAACATAGGCCAAGACAGGCCATTAGTATGGAAAAACCACTGAAAACAGCTTGGGTGGGCCTGAAAGTTGGGTGAGGCAGGGCCTCAGGGAATCACCAGGGTGGGCCAGGTTGATGGAGTCTCAGACATGGCATCCACCTGCTGGCTCTGTGGCTTTGTAGGGAGAGGGCTCAGAAAAGAAGCAATGGCTTCTGCCAACAATTCTGTTTGGGAGAAAGCTGCCCCCCAGCTCTTGCCCTGATGCCGGACAATTCAGTTCCTCCCCATATGCCTCTGCTGACTTTCAATCTGCTGCCCCTACACTGGAGCTCTAAGGAAGTAAGTCCGAGTAAGTCCATGTGCAGGCCTTTTAAAAGGGGCTGCCTGGAACTATAGCAGTTTCTGTCTTCCACAGCCTTAGTTCCTGCTGGTTTTTACAGCCAGAAGTTATGGAGACTTATCTGCCTGGCACTGGAACCCTGGGCTGGGAGGCCTGGTATGGGACTGAGACCCCTCCTCTTGAGATATCCCTCCTGATTTTTATCCACCGCATGTGGGTGTGGTTCCAGCCTGTTCCACGTCTTTGACCCCCGCTACCAGTCTTGATGTGGTTTATTCTTTAATTCTGTAGTTGTAGGACTTCCATTCAGCTTGGTTTCTGATGGTCCTAAATTATGGTTGTTCTAGTTCAGTTGTAATTTCGATGTGGTGGTGTGAGGAGGCAAGCCATGCTTACCTATGCTGCCATCTTGATCCAATAGTTAACTTTTTTGAGAACTTACCATTTTCCAGGTGGAAGCACTTCTATACATCAACCCTCTAGCTGTGTGCTATTATTCTCATTTTACAAATAAGGAAACAGACTCAAAGAGGGTAAATCACTTGACCATGGTTACAAACACAAAAATTGACAGCTGAATTTCAAACCCAGGCACTCAGACCCCAAAACCTTAAGCACCATGCTATAAAATATCCCCAAGAAAGACTGACTTAAAAAATGATTTGGGGGGAATGTCTCCTTTGTCAACATTAATAATACTGCAAAGAAACAGGCTTTATATATTCTGAAATGTTTATATTTTTATCATATGTAATATTAATTTTATTCATCCTTCTTGATAATAAGAAAACACTATCTATAAGATAATTTTAGTAAACTCTTTTTAGACTTAAAGGTACCTTTATTTTATCATTTTTTAATTAATAGACTTTAGAGAAGTTTTAGGCTTACAGTAAAGTTGAAATAGGTCTCTCAAATATCCCTTCTTCCTCAGCTACCATTCTCTCTATTATAAGCATCTTGCATTAGTATGGTACATTTGTGAACATTGATGAACCAACACTGATTCATTATTATTAACTAAAATCCATAGTTTATATTAGGTTTATATTGTATTGTAGAGTTCTGTGGGTTTTGACCAATATGTAATTTCATGTGTCTGGCATGATGATATCATACAGAGTCATTTCATTGACCTTAAACCCCCTGCACTCCACCTACTCATCCATCCAAACCTTCGGCAAACACTGACCTTTCAGCTGTCTCTGTGGTTTTGCCTCTTCCAGAGTATTATTCAAATATCATAGTACATAGCCTTTTCAAACTGTCTTCCTTCACTTAGCAATATGCATTTAAGTTCCTTGATGTCTTTCTGTGGCTTGATAGTTCATTTTTGTTAGCTTTGAATAATATTTCATTGTTTGTTTCATTGTTTTCATTGTTGTTTATACACCTACTAAAGGACATCTTGATTTCTTTCAATTTTTGGCAATAATGAATACAACTGCTATAAACACTCAATGTGCAGGTTTTTGTATGTATATAATTTTCAAATCATTTCATTCATTACAGTTCAGTTATTGCTGGATGGTACAATAAAACTGTATTTAACTTTGAAAGATCTGCCAGAATATCTTCCAAAGTGTCTGTACCATTTGCATTCCCACCAGCAGTGAATTCCTGTCGTACCACATCCTCATCAGCATTTGGTACTGTCAGCTTTTTTGGATTTTAGCTATTCTAATACATGTGTAGTGGTATCTTGCTGTTTTACTTTGCAGTTCCTTAATGAAATATGACATCAAGCATCTTTTTATATGCTTATTGGCCATCTGGTGAGGTGTCCATTCAGACCTTTTGCCCATTTTTTAATTAAGATATTTATTTTCTCATTATGAAGTTCTTAATATGTATTGGATACAAACCTTTATCAGTTATGTGTTTTGCACATATTTTCTCCCAGTCTGTGGCTTATCTTTTCCTTCTCTTAATAGTGTCTTTCACAGAGCAGAAGTTTTAAAAATTTTAATGAAGTCCTACTTACCAATTTTTTCTTTCATGGATCATGCATTTGGTGCTGTATCTAAAAAGTCATAGCCACACACAAGCTTACCCAGATTTTCTCCTGTTATCTTGAAGTTTTATAGATTTGTGCTTTGGGTCTATGACCCATTTTAGTTAACTTTTGTGAAAGATGTAAGGTCCTTGCCTAGATTTATTAATTTTTTTGCGTATAGATGTCCAGTTGTTTCAGCACCATTTGTTGAGAAGACTATCCTTTTTCCATTGAACTGACTTTGCTCCTTTATTAAATATGAATTGCATATATTTTATGGGTCTATTTCTGAGACCTCTTTGCTAGTCCACTGATCCTTTTGTCTAATTTTTTGTTAATATCACATTATCTTGATTATTGTAACTTTAAAGTAAGTCTTGACGTCAGATATATTAATAATTTTTTAAAAATTAATGGAAGATTGAGAATTTAAAATTTTAAAAGTAGATTAGTTATTGGTAGTGTTTATAGTACAGAATCTAAATATATTTTTTAAAATTTTTATTTATTGATTTTTAGAGAGAGAGAGGACAGAAGGTATTCATTCTTGATTCTTATATGTGCCCTGACCAGGGATTGAATCTGCAACCTTGGTGTATCGGGATGATGCTCTAACCAACTGAGCTACCTGGCCAGAGGAGATGTATTTTTTGAAAATACTAATTTCTTTGGATTATATATCAAATATTAATATTTTTTTATTTTGCTTTACTACATAAGTAGCTCCAACCTCCATTTTAGTGACTACCATTTCTGTGATCAAATTTAATCATTTTTTCTTGCCAGAGTTATGAGCCACTTTTCCAACTAAGTATTTTAAACTATTTTTCAGTCAACAGGTTTTAAAGTTATATCTCTGCTGCTTTTCTTACTATAATGCATACAAAAAAGATATCTCAAATAAGAGTACCCATTTGCCTTGGGTATATTACAGATGGGAGTAAGAAAATAGAACCTTTCTTGTTAGAGCAGTTAATAGAGTATAATCCATAATGAATTGCTATTTATTATCTATATTGCAGACAAATTCAGATATTATACACATCTAGATGCTTCTAGAGGAATTTAGTTTTGCTGGCAAATAATGTTTAAATGGACATGCTTATATTTGTCTAGGACATTCATGAAATCCAAAGTATTTCCTATTATCTAACAGTTTTCTAAGGACCATTTTAACAATTCAGTTAAAATTAGAGTAATTAAGCATATAGCAGTCTCCTTGACCTTTCACTATCCCCAGCTCCCTTTTTAGTAGCTTTGAAAGTATTACCTCAAATTCACCTAAATCCTGCTGTATTTAAGTGGCAAATTTATATAAAGCATTTTAATTTTTTGAAATATGTTCTAGTATCTATATAAGCAGGTAGGTTAGAATTTGCCCAGAAAAATTACAGTTTATCTTAATTTGGGAACATATTTACATTGTTTATAACTCAGATTTTGTTTAAAAACCAAATCATGCACTGTGATGGTTATTATGCTGAATTGTGGGAAATTAGAATGGTGCCTCCCAAGCATGTTTTGAGTCATTCTTTTTTAAAAGATTTTATTTATTTATTTATTTACTTCTAGATAGAGGGGAAGGGAGGGAGAAAGAGACAGAGAGAAACATTGACGTGCAGGAGATACATCGATTGGCTGCCTCTTGCATGCCCCTAACTGGGGACCTGGCCCACAACAGGGCATGTGCCCTGACTGGGAATCGAACTGACGACCTTTTGGTTTGCAGACCAGCACTCAATCCACTGAACCACACCAGCCAGGGCTGTTTTTGAGTCATTCTTATTCCACTTTTATGTGGCTCACAGATTCATAAGGCCTCCTTTAAAATAAACATTTATGAATAATATAAAATAAAAATGTTATTAAATGTGTGAATATTATATTATATGAGAAAAATTTTGGTTGCTTTGACAGAGAATTTTGATACGAAGAGGAATGAACTAACAAGACAGGGCTTTATGGATCTAAATCTAATGGAAGCTAATGACCGCGAAGGAGATCCTCGTGACCTTTGGGTAACTCTCCTCTCGATGGGCTACAATAAAGCTCTGGAATTAACAGAGGTAAAGTAACCTCAAAGTTTTGGAGTGGGTTTAATATACATAATATTTTACCCCATGAACATTTTCCTGACACATGACTTTTGAATTGGCACTCAAATTCTTGAACATCAGCATATGATGAATCATGGGTACAACAGCATGTTTTTGCTAGTTTATGTAAATTCCTATTTTGACCTGAAATTTAGTTACTACAAATATTTAAATAATTCAGGAACAAGGGAATTTGAGCAAATGATATGCAAGAAAAAATTATAATGTAAAAAATTATATTTCTTAATTCACGATGGCTATTTGAGTTGCTAAAGTCTCATTTCTGTGGGAAAACTCTTTGTCCTAACAGAATAAAGGCTCCCTTAGAAAAAGAGGAATGTGTCCTTATGAAAACTGGAATTCTGATTTCTTGACAAAGCATACTGCTTGAGTTAATATTTGTAAAACACTTGGGTCAGTGCTTATCTCATTTAAAGCAGTGGGTATATTAGCTATCATTATTATTATTTATTAACATGCTAGATACAGAAGTTGAATAAATCTTGTAATAATCCAGAGGAATAACAAAAATTAAGCCTTATTTATTTTTTAAAAATATATTTCATTGATTATGCTATTACAGTTGTCCCAATTTTCCCTGCTTTGCTGACTTCTGCCTGGTACTCCCATTCCCTCCATCAATCCCCCGCCCCCTTAGTTTATGTCCATGGCTCATGCATATAAGTTCTTTAGCTTCTCCATTTCCTATACTATTCTTAACATCCCCCTATCTATTTCATACCTACCAATTTATGCTTCTTAATCCCTGTACCTTTGCCCCCATTCTCCCCTTTCCCCTACCCAGCTGACAACCCTCCAAATGATCTCCATATATATGATTCTATTCTTGTTCTGGTTATTTGCTTAGTTTGTTTTTTAGATTCAGTTGTTGATAGTTCTGAATTTGTTGCCATTTTAATGTTCATAGTTTTGATCTTCTTTTTCTTAAATCTGTCCTTTTAACATTTCATGTAATAATGGCTTGGTGATGATGAACTCCTTTAGCTTTACCTTGTCTGGGAAGCACTTTATCTGCCCTTCCGTTCTAAATGATAGCTTTGCTGGATAGAGTAATCTAAGTTGTAGGTCCTTGCTTTTCATCATTCTGAATACTTCTTACCGTTTCCTTCTAGCCTGCAAAGTTTCTTTTGAGAAATCAGCTGACGGTCTTATGGGAACTCCTTTGTAGGTGACTCTCTGCTCTTGAGATTCTCTCTTTATCTTTAACCTTTGGTATTTTAATTATGCTGTGACTTGGTGTGTTCCTCTTGGGTCCAACTTCTTTGGGACTCTGTGCTTCTTGGACTTGCATGTCTAGTCCCTTCACCAAATTAGGGAAGTTTTCTTTCATTATTTTTTCAAATAAGTTTTCAATTTCTTGCTCTTCCTCTTCTCTTTCTGGCATCCCTATGATTCAAATGTTGGTACATTTGGAGATGTCCCAGAGGCCCCTCTACCTATCCTCATTTTTTAAAATTCTTTTTTCTTCTTGCTGACATGATTGAATGCTTTTTTCTTCCTTATGTTTCAAATTTTTGATTGAATTTCAGCTTCATCCCCTCCACCGTTGGCTCCCTGTAGATTTTTCTTTATTTCACTTAATGTAACCTTCATTTCTGCCTGGGTCTTTTTTATGCTATTGCCATACAGCATTTTGAGTTCTTTGAGCACCTTGATAACCAGTGCTTTGAACTCTGCACCTGATAGGTTGGTTATCTCCATTTCATTTAGTTCTTTTTCTGAAGTATTGTTCTGCTCTTTCATTTGGGCCATTTTCTTTGTCTCCTCAATTTGGCAGCCTCTCTGTGTTTGGGTTTGTTTCTGTGTATTAGGTAGAGGTGGTTTGACTCCTTGTCTTAGTAGCATGTCCTATTGTAGAAAAGGCACCTGTAAATTGTGTGGGGTGAAGCCTTAGGTAGTCACCATGGTGGGGCAAGCAGTTTCACCACTTTGTGGCTCTGTGTTGGGTGAGGGCTTGGAGAGGGGACAGTACTGGTACCTGACTTCTGGAGGTTTTCCCAGGAGGAAGATGTCTCCCAGCAGTTGCCCTGTTTCCAGTCACTTCACTTTCTGTCCATGTGCCACTGGTACCCTTCCAGCTGTTGCCCTGGTGCTAAATCCCAGAGTGGGTGGGTCTGTGTAAGTCCTAAGTCTGTGCAGGCCCTTTAAAAGGAGTCTCCTGAAAATCTGCAGTTTTTTCCACTGCCATAACCCCCACTGGTTTTTACAGGAAGAAGTTATAGGGACTTACCTTCTTGGTGCTAGAACCCTGGGCTGTGTGGTCTGGTCTAGGGCTAGGATCCCTCACTCCTGATGTATTCCTCCTGATTTTTATCCACCATATGTGAATATGGTACCACCCATTCTGCCACCCCCCCTTGCCACACTGCATCTCCGCACCCACATCCCTCCGCCTCTCCAGCCCTCCTACCTGCCTGGATGAACGTGATGTCTTTAAATCCTTGGTTGTCGGACTTCCATACAGCCCGATTTTCTGACAGTTCTTGGTGATATTTGTTTTGTGGTCTAGTTGTAATTTTTCTGTAGTCGTATGAGGAGGCAAAGGTGTTTTCTGACACCTCCATCTTGACCGAAAGTCATGCCTTACTTCTTAAATAGTATATTTTTGTTTCAGATTCAAAATAAAGAATCTAAGAGTTTCAAGTCACTCATTAGATAACAGTACATTTGTTTATATTCTTAAATTAAAAACTGAATTGATTGTTTACCATAAGGGAGAGCTATACTGGCTAGTTATATTCTCTCCACGCAGAGCAGGACACTTGTTTTATTCACATAGGATCTTGGGGAAGCAAGATTACTCAGGCGAGACTGTTGATTGTCACTCAGTAGTGTATCTGTTGATGTGAATCTGTCCCTGACTGCTTGACTTTCAAAAGTGAGGAACTGACCTTGGTTCTCTTGTAGAACTGTGTTCATCGAGATGAGCTGTTGCAGAGCAGTCGAACAGTTTCAGACCCGTTCTGGTGACTACTCGTTACCATGACAAAAGAATAATCTTTTTTTTCATATGTAGTGAGAACGTTTTGATCCCAGCCTCTCCTGTTGATTTTCAACCAGTTAAGGCTGTAGAAGAAACTAGCAAAGATTCATTCAACCACTGATGTTGATTCTATTTGAAGATGTTTCATCAGTGGGAATCTGATTTACAGTTTGTATATTTTTTATGATTTCATCCTGGTTTTGTCTTTAAGTCATCTGTTGGATAGTGACTGTACAGAGACATTTTAAGACTCTGGACAACATTTATACTCTGAGACAAACAAGTATAACTTGGAGTATTATAAGAAGGGACTGGAGGGCACTCCAGAATCATGATCCTAGATTTTCCAAGCTTGGCCAAGTTCCAAGGACCCCCTAAGTCTTCTTTGTATAACCTTTTATAGTTGGCTCTTACAACATATAGTACCTGAATTGATCAAAAGCAAATCAAGTCTTTTTTATTATCTGAAACTGCTTGAGTTAAATAATTTAAACTGGTTTGTTGTACCCCTAGGACTTAGCCTATATTAATTACTATGTCAACCAACATGAAGGAACATTTTTTTTTATGACTGCCTGGAGTAGTGTAACTGCTATGAATGGGATCACTATATTCAGGAATCATTTTCCAGAAAAAGTTTTATTCTTTTGGAGTGTATGTAAGGAAATATAGCTCATTGAGGGTGTTGGAGAGTCATACACTTGGGATGGCTTAACTAATAGCTGTATAAAATAATTAACCTTGGTTTTGAGTTGGCATTACATAGTCTGATTTCCACATAGGAGCTGCACAAGAGATGGAATTATCCATAGTGGAATTGTAGGTGTGTTGTTTCACAGTGTTGTGACAAATAGTGTTACATTTTATATTTCTCATAGTTCAAACACGTTTTCCTTAAAACTGAGATTTAGGCAAGTTATTGTTACTAATAAGGAGAACATGATAGGCCACAGTCAGGCATGTACATGTTAAATCAGTAAAGAGAAAAAAATAAATCAGTAACGAGTGTGACATAGAAAAAGCTTATTCCAATGGCCTTGAGAAGAAGCTGCTTACTTATGATCATGTGCTTGTTCAAGAACTCTAGGTTAATTCTGTGGACTGTGTGATTCTAGAGGCTCTGTGGGGAACCTCATTGTAGGATATTTAAAGGATGTACCTTTCCCACTTATTTTATGACCCTTTTCATTTTTTCAGAGGTTTGAGAATGGTAAAGACAAGAATGTTTTTGAGTAGGGAGAAAACCATTGTGTACTCAAAATTCATGAATAATTATTCCAATTAAAAGTGGCCCTCGTCATAGAACCAATAGTGTGGAATGCCCTAGGCAGTGATGATGGTTGTAGCTTTTCAATAGGGAAATATTTTGACCCATTCTGAAAATAAATGTACTGTTATTAGTAGTACATATTCATAAACCATTGAGGGAAAATCTGCACAAAATCAATTTGAAAATGCCCAGTCTTTAGAGCATATTCTCAGTTCATGTGCCACAGTTTTTTCAGGTTAATTTATTTATAGCTTAAGTATGGACTAAGCACATCCTTCATTATCCTAGAAAAGTTTTCCTCAGCGTTTAATATTACGGCCTATTTATGCCTATTAGAATGACTTGTTTCATGGAGGATTTTATCTCACATCCAGATAGCCATTCTGGTTTTGTCAGATTTTATCCCCATGGGTCTTAAAATCTGATAATACTCAGTGTTTCTTTCCAGAATTTGGCAGACTACATTGCGTGTATCTGCAGTGAAATCCTTGAACTTCTCCATGGATTTGCTTTATTTTGTGATTGTTTTATATACTTTCTATCTAGTATTGTCAGCAAAAGAATGTCCAGCCTATAGAGAAGTCTTATAAGAATTTTTTGGAACCAAATTTTGAACATGTCTGGAAGCAAAATCTCAACAGATTGAGAAAATGCTCCAGAGAATGGCCGTTTGTGGCTTATTTTAAACATTAGACTCAAAAGCAAAGGAAGAGCCTTTGAAGGAAGAGGGTTACATGAAATTTATTGGTGGTAGATTGAGTGCAGGAGGAAACGGAGGAAGGAAATCTCTCAGATTGGATAAAAAGCAAAACAGACACATCTTTTACATTGCTGAGCACAGGATAGTTAATAACGAACTCTTACATAGAGGTGGCATTTGGGGAACAAATAACAAAAAGGAGTTTTGTGGTCTCATACTCTGGTGGTCTTGTGTGCTGGTGCCTGTGGTTTTGCCTTTGAGAGGTCTAGAAAAGAAAACTGCTCTGACATTTCAAAGGCTAGTTATACTAGATGCATAAGAACAGTGGACAGAGCTCCCCTAAGGTACAGTGAGGAAGCTATAGGCTTGGGACATAACTACCTGGTATGACCTGCCCAGTTAAGAATCTGTGATTTTGTGTAGTTACTTTTAGTCACTGAGCTTGTCAGGCCTGCCATGTGGCCCCTGAGCTTATCAGGTTTATTTCATAGCCCCTTTTTTGTTCATAGTTTAGTAATCTGTTAAAAGCATTTTAAAGTGCTTTCATAGTATTTCCCATCGAATACTTTTAAAGTATTTCTATACTATCTATAATATAATATACTCATATTAGCATCTACAGAACTTCTTTTACTTTGAGGCGGTTTTTTTTAAGATTTAATTTTATTTTTAGACAGAGGGGAAGGGAGGGAGAAAGAGAGGGGTGTGTGGTTGCCTCTTGCACACCTCCAACTGGGACCCCAACCCGCAACCCAGGCATGTGCCCTGACTGGGAAATGGAACCTGCCACCCTTCGGTTTGCAGGCCAATGCTCAATCCACTGAGCTATACCAGCTGGGGCTACTTTGAGTTTTCTTGCTTTTGTTGTATGCTTTCTATATTAATTTAGAAGGGTGAAGAGAACAGGTAAATAAAAGATTAAGCCCATGAACAGAAAAAAATAATAGTTATATGGCAACTTTTTAAGAGTAGATAGGATTTTATTTTTAAAATTTTAGAAAATGTGTCTTTAATCAAAGACCTTTTATGATTTTTATTTTCAGTGATTCTTTAAATATTGATACTCTTTGGTTGAATAAAACTGATAACCAAGATTCAGAAATGGCAAAATAATACCAGAATCTGTTTAGTACTAAAAAGTAAGCCTTTGAAATTCCACAATCATTTTTATAATTATTATAAATAATCTTTTTACAGAATTCTACATTATGAAATATTTTCACACATCACTTATTAGATAGTTGCAACAACCCTTGGAAGAATATATCTTATTTAATTCCACTTTTTCAATGAAGAAATTAAGTGACTTCCCCAGGTTATGTAGCTAGTAAATGGCAAAAGTCAGTTACAAACTCAGGTCTTTGGCTTTCTAATCCAATGATTTTTTTAAAAATTGTATTGTCTTTTTTTAAAAGGTTGAGTTTATTATTAGTAAATGTTGGAATCATAAAGATATATATTTTTAATATTAATAAAAATGTATGTTGATACTCTACTAACTTCAGACTTTTATCTTTTGTCTACCACATAAAATTTATACACACCATCAATGTGTGTAAATTCACTGACTTGTTTGACAAATATTTATTGGATGCCTATCGGTGGTAAACCTGTAATAAAGAGGCATTGAGAATACGATGATGAATAAAATAATAAAAATTTCTGCCATCATAGAATTTTACATTCCATGAAGGAGAATGATTAATTAAATAGGAAAATAAATAAAATCACTTCAAAAGTGTTTTGAAAAAAAAATAAGCCAGAGATCAAAGTAGAGAACGGGAGGGGAATGAAGGAGATTGGGAGACCAGAGCAGCTCTCTCTGCAGAGATGACTCTAGCTCTAACCTGGAAAAGGAGGATGAGGTACCCAGGTAAAAAGATGTGAAAGCATCTTCCAAGCCGAGATAACACTACATACAGATTAGGGGGAAAATATGTTTACAGTTGTTTGTTTGTATGGAAAATAATGCAATAATTAATAAATAATGCTATAAGAATGAACTGTTTTGCCTGTTCACCACTGTAAACCTACTTTTGCTCCAGCCTGTGTGAAGGCTCTGAATAGGAAAGCACTTCAGTTGTTCTACGGTCTGAAAGATCAGGACAGCCGGAGCGTAGCGAGGCAGGGGACTGGGTTGCAAAGAGAGGAAAAGGCCACTCTGTGCAGCATCGTGTGGACTGTGGTAAAGGCTGAAAGGTAAACATAAGAAAAATCCATTTCCAGAGGCACAGAGTCTTTTTAGGCCTCAGGCTTTAAAGGATCTTTTACACTAACTTTGAACCACGAATTTACTTTTTGACAATTAGATCTTTTCGGTATTCTATATCCACCCATTAAGTTTCATTTGTAAATATAATTCCTGTAGAGCCCTTTGATGAGTTCTTTCTGTATCCTTCAAGTTAGAAAAGGTAATGACTATGACACAAGTTAGCTTTAAAATAAATGGAAGTGTAGTACAGTGGCTTAAAGGAGCTGTTACTGATTTGCTAGAGGTTATGGTTTTCTTTCCTTTTCTATGAATATTATCAGTTAATATGCTTAGCAAAAATCAGAATTTCATGCTTTTTTATCTCCTAATTTATAGTGCTAAAATTTTCTCCTAAACGTGTATCAGAAGGACAAGCTAGAAAGTGGAGTGTACCTTCTTAAATCGTATGATAAACATATTAATAATAAATAATTTATTTTAAATTCTGTCAGAAGGCTAAAACAAAGTTTGCTTTTTCTTTTGTATCAGGCATGCCCATTTGTTATTGATATCTATGCAGACAAATGCAAGCCAAGAATTAAAGCTGTCCATATGGAGCCCTGCAGTGGGCAGCTCGAGAAGGCCATTTGTAAATCTGTCCTTAACAAAGGCGATGCCAAAGTAATGGATGGCGATGAAAATGTTATTGTATATACTCGTAAGCATGACACCTGGATAACTTCCGTTATTGAAAACAAGGTATCAGTGATGAAGTGGTCTAATAACTGCGATGTTTACTAATATTTTCCATCTTCTTTTTTACTCTATTCTTGCACAGTAATTAAATATGCTACTACATTAATAATATTTATAATAGGCAATTATTCTTTCTCCTTAGATTTCTAACTCCAACTGGGCATGATTATATATATATAATAAAAGGTCTCTTTTATTAAGGCATTACACAGACTACAAAATAAGAAAACTGATTGACAGAGAATCAAGGGTATTTCCGAATATTAAAAGAAAAAGTAAGCATGATGGTTTGCACATCTGTCACAGCAAAAATGTTATTTTAGCAAACTAATGAAGATGATGATCTTGTTTTAATGCAAAACCTGGAGAGAGTTACTTTGTAAGTTCAGTCAGCTCCATTAACAGCAACAACTACAAAAAGTTGGAAAATATATTCAGCAAGCTCCTTGAAGTTGGCTGACCTATCTTATATATAAACAATATTATTTGGTTTGGAAGTATTATATATATATTATGAATGCAAGGACAAAGCAGAAACAATTTTTTAAAAATTCATCTTGATGTCAGCCTTTTCAATTGCCATTTTATGTATGTTTTATAATATCAATAATAGATGAGAATAATAGTATGTGTATATAATTAAAAATACACATTTTAGGTGTATGCTCAAAATTTTGTTATTTATGTATTTTTGACTTTAAATATTTTTTTTATTTTCCTGCTACACTTGACATACAATACTAATACTACATTAGTTTCAGGTGTACAACCCAGTGACTAGTCACCATAAAACTTACTAAGTTATCACCCTGATAAATCTAGTACACATCTGATGCCATACAGAGTTATTAGAATATTAACTATATTCCCTATGCTATACTTTACATCCCCATGACTGTTCTGTAACTCTTTGTACTTCTTAATCCCTTCACCCTTTTCATCCATTCCCCCAACCTCTCTCCCATCTTAAAGAAGACATTTTAACATTTTTCGTAATACTGGTTTGGTAGTGATAAGCTCCTTTAGTTTTTTCTTGTCTGGGACACTCTTTATCTGTCCTTACACTCTCAGTGCTGTCTTTGCTGGGTAGAGTAATTCTGGTTGTAGTCCTTGCTTTTCATCACTTTGAGTATTTTGTGCCAATCCCTTCTGGGATGCAAAGTTTCTTTGAGAAATCAGCTGACAGTCTTATGGGAGTTCCCTTGTAGATAACTGCTTTTCTCTTACTGCTTTTAAGATTCTCTTTTTCTTTAACCTTTGGCATTTTAATTATGATGTGTCTTGGTATGGACCTCTTTGGGTTCATCTTGTTTGGGATTCTTTGCACTTCTTGCACTTGTATATCTATTTCCTTCACCAGGTTAGGGAAATTTTCCGCCATTATTTTTTCATAGAGGTTTTCAATTCCTTGCTCTCCCTCAACTCCTTCTGGCATCCTTATGGTGTCAATCTTTGTATACTTGAAGTTGTCCCACAGTCTCCTTTTACACTGTTCTCACTTTTTTTTAATTCTTTTTTTCTTTTTGCTGTTCTGTTTGGGTGTATTTTGCTTCCTTATATTTCAAATCTCTGATTCGATCCTCTGATTCATCTACTCCATTGTTGATTTCTTATAATTTATCCTTTATTTCTGAGTGGTTCTTTTTATATTTTCTAGTTCCATTTTTATTTTTCCTATTTCTTTGTTGATGTTCTCACTAAATTCATCTACTCCTCCCTGAAGTTCATAAAGCACCATTCCCAATTTTTATGCACCACACATGGATGTGGGACCAGCCCATTCCATGTCTCTGCCCCTCTTACCAGTTTCGATGTAGCTGCTTCTTATATCCTTAGTCGTAGGACTTCCGTTCAGCCAGATTTCCAGCAGTTCTGCATGATGGTTGTTCTGTAGTTTAGTTATAATTCTGATGTGGTTGTGGTAGGATTCAAGTACTGCTTTTACTTATACCACCATCTTGACCGGAACCTCCTTATATATGTATTTTAAAGACTTGAGATAATTGTTTTTGTCTTAAACTATTATGACATTAAGTGTTTGGAGATCTATAAAGATAGAGCATAAGCCAGGTACAAAATATTTTATTTAGTTTGTTATTAAAAGTCTTCCCACAAACACAACTATTTTAAATAATAGCAATCATGTTTTGAAGAAATGCAAAGAAAAAAATTTTGCCCAACTCTTTATACAAACTTTGCAATATCAGAAATCCTATAGACTAACACTTTACCTAATTATTTTCCACTGTCCAGGACCTATTTTTATCAAGCCAGTTATTTTTAGCTTTGGCCATCTTCCCTGCTACTATGGGTATTGCAGGTCAAGAGAGTACATGCATAAGTTCTTAATGTCAGAGAAACTCAGTTTTCTACAAGTTACAGATTTTCATAAAACCGTAACATAGCTAGGTTTTTTAGAACTATTGGCTTATTTTTTCTAATTCCTGGGTGATCTTTTCATTATTTTTATACCTGCCATAAATTTCTTAAGATGCTTAAGATTTGGCTGAGTATTGAGTCAATGCGAGTATACTTTATATAACTAACTCTTCCAATTAGAATAAGGGGCACCAGAAAGTGCAGCATGGTCTCTGCTTCCAAAGAGTTTAAAGAGACCTGAGAACAATTACAAGGTAAATGTTATATAATACATGTAGTACTGTTGTATGTGCAAAAGTTTTACTATATTTGTCTCTTGTAATTGATGTTTGTTTGGACTATGGACCTTGGGAAAGATTTGTGATGAGGGGAAGGGGACTGTGACTTAGTATTTGAAGGATAACTAGGATTCAGATATATGCAGAGACAGTCTTTAGAAGCAGAGAAAACAGTGTAAGGCGAAACATGAGAAAGGGTTAATATGAAGTGTAGAGGAAGACTGAGACTATCAGCTTTGCAGAAATAGAGCACTGTATTCAGAAGAGCATTAGGAAGATAAATAACAGATAGACTGGGTCTAGATTATACCGGGGCGGGGGGCAAAAGTGGGTTTACAGTTCTAATTTAAACTTCCTTCACTGAAACAAGGTAGTAATAATATTTTAAAGCTTACAATGTGCCATTGCACTTTACCTATATTAATACATATACTTCTCACAAGAATCCAATGAGGTCAATACTATACCCCTTTTACACACAAGGAAACTGAAGCACAGGGGTATGAATTTGCAAAAGGCCACACAGCTAAGTAGTAGAAGAGCTGCGAAATGAATTTAGGTTGTCTAACGTTATACTACCCTTTTGTAGTCATTAGGGAGTGATTGCAAGTTCTTTAGCAGGGCAGTACTTTCACTCCTGCATTTCTCTCACTTTTCAACTCCATTTTGCTGTCTCTTGCCTCCTACCCATCCTAGAGGCTATTATCTGTTATCTCAAGTATCACTTCCTCCATAAGGTCTTCCTTGATACCCCAATCTCGGCAAACATTTTTGTATTTCTATGATGTTCCCTGTGTTTCCATGGCACCCTGTAAATATCTCTATCACAAGACTTACAAAATATTTTACAATTACCATTTTTATTTGTATTTGTTAAAGACAGAACTAACAACTTATGAAATCTTTTTTATAGTCAGATGATAAAGTGATTATTCACATCAACAATGAGCTAAGTAAAAACTGCGTAAACAACAGAGGACTCAACATATTTGCAGTAGAAGTGGCACCCAAATCTACAATGGTAATGCATTGTTTTCTAATTAAAGGCTTTTGTTTTCTCAGTTTGGAAAAAAAATCATTTTTACTATTACTGCTATGAATAAGTGTGTATGTGAAATAAAGTGAAAATTATTTTAAGTTTGATATTTGTATTAGTATCATCCTACACCAGGAGATAGGAGACCTGGTTCTAATTCAGTTTTCACTATTTGGTATAGCTAATATGGAACTCTTCATCCCAGTCTCTTTAAGTGTAAAGTTAATATATCACCAGCTCCAGGTACTCCACAAGGTTAATGTAAAGATAAAATGATATACATGAAAGTACTTTTGAACATCATATAGAAGTACAAAGTAGTACTAATAGTAATAGGAATTTTGATAATCCAAAATGCTTTATGTATATTACTTAGATTTTCTAAGGCAACCTGGAAGAGAAAACGGCGAGTTAGGAACAGTTGCAGTTCTGGCGTTGCAGAACTCTGGGTTTCTGACAGCAAGGAGCTGAAAGGCAGGGACAAATTAGTAGACACTGAAACTAGTCTAATGAAGGGAAAAGGAAAAAGCTTTCTATTCCTACCCTTTCTTTCACTGTACTATCCACGAAGTCCTAAAACATTCTAGAACAGGATAAAGAAAGATGATCTTTTCTGTTACTCCAGTTAGGATTTCAGAAAATGTTGTAGTAATGAGGAAAGGGTATTGACTCCCCTTTCTGCCACCCTCCATAAACACCAGCTACCAACTTTTATAATCAAGTAGAATTTAGTGTGGGTTATCCTGTTAGACATGAGATCATAGATTGCAGGTTTGTGCCAAGGATAAATATTATAGAATTTTATATGTACGGTGATATTTTTTATATAGGGTTTAGAAATGTCCTATTGAAAAATTAGTCTAAAATAATAATTTATAAAAGTAATGTAAAAGCTTTCTATTTTTCTATGCAGGTTTGTCAACACGTAATGCCTCTCAATGAACGACAAGAATGGACATATTATTGTGTATATTCCCTTATATCTTAAATACTGTTTTTAGGAAATAATTCTACTTGAGACTGCCAAACTAAAAAGCATTATTTCAGGTTTAGTCTGTTACTTATTGATCAACTAAAAGCTAATCAATTTAACTGATGTACATAAATAATCTGTTCAATTTGTATGCATTTACATTTCCTGCTATATTATATACTTTATTATTAAAATATGAATAATCTTTTAAATATGTGGTCTTATTTAATGGGAAATCTGGGCACATTTTATTTATGAAAAGTAAGTCAAAATAAAATTAACAGTAAACTTTTAAAAAGTAATATTCAATTAATTCTACAAAATCCTATGTACTTTTGATTTATTCATTTAAAAAAAACGAAAAGAAAAGAAAATGTAAATGGGCCAGCTGCAGCAAGTGCCCTGTGTGATCTCCTTGGCTTTTCGATGCCCCGCCCAGGGAACCTGCACATCTGAGACTCCCATCTGTGCCCCTATGGTTGCAGGCATATGGTTGTGAAAGGACCAGGGGACTGTGGGGGCCCCCTTTCCTTCCTGCTGCTTCTACTGTTGCTGCTGGTGACACACAGCTCCTGCAACGCCTGCCTCTTCACTGGTGGCCTCTGTCTCCTACTGCAGCTCTTCAGCCTTGAGCCTGTGCCTTCCCTGCATGTGCTCACCAGACCATGCCCCACCATTGCCCTGCCCTGGGAGCCACAATGTTCTCAAGAATGTGCTGGTGGCTACTGGCAGGCAGCTAAGAATGAAGCAACAGATGTGGGGTTAGACACTGAGTTTACTTCTGACAGGATTTATGTCTTAATATATGAGGGCACAGTAGATAGGATAACTATCTACTGTGATGGGAATGGTCAGTGTATGATTTGATGTTTGAACAAGTTAGGAAGCTTAATGCTGCAACAAATCACATTCCTGAACGATTTCCCTGACTAGAGGCTCCCTGCCCCGAGGGAAGCCAGCGCAGAGTGCCTGAACCAAAACCTCACAGCCTTCGATGTTAAAGGCCATGCAAATATGGCTACTGATGCTCAAAGAAAGTTCATATGGAGTTTCCTCTACTATACAGTAATAGTTACGCCTGTTCTGACTTGCTAGAAGTTATCTCTAAGATGAGACAAATAGATCACACTATAGAAATGGCTTTAACTTGCAGACCTTGGAGTCTTAGCCATACTGGAGGTGGAGAACTCTGGAAGCAATCGATGATTATGGTAATGGCTACTTTGCTTCATTGGTGCATACCTAATATCTTGTGGGACCTGTGTGGAATTTCAGCTTTCCTCATGCAAAAGAACTTCCTATCCTCATACTGCTTGAAGAAGTGGTCACCTAAAGGCAGTAAGGTTATTACTTGGACTGTTAATACCTCTAATAAAAAAAGTTACAGTGAATTCCATCTTGGTTCCAACTGCATCACCAACAGCATGTTGGAAGACTGCACCTCAGTTCTAGATATCCCACCCCCACCTCATCCCACCCAAGGAGCTACATCTACAGAAACTGCTGACCTCAGACGAGGATATTAAAACATTCTTTGTGCTAAGCCAAGCCCTGGGGGATCAGGTGGCTCAAAAAAGCAGTAGCCTGTGTTTGCATTTTTACTTGAACCAAAGCAAAACCCAGTGTTGCCACCATGCTCCATGGAATGCCGGAGTTCAACACTGTTGCTCGTGAAAAGCTGGGTCTGTGAAAAGGTACAACAGCTTCTGCCCCCAACCTGGCTGAGGGACACCCCTTAACCCAGTGACGATAAGCACAAATTGTGTTGTGCAATTTTGGGGCGCAGATGCAGATGCATGAGAAATGCGTGATCACTCATAGTTGACATTTTAAAACTTGCCACACTTATGTAATTTATGTATTTCAAATATTGTATTCAGCTATGTTATCAATGTACTGTAGATGTTAAACTTGTGACTGCATTGATAAAATCAATAAAAGGAAAAACATAAAATGTAAATGTTGAGGTAGCCATTTAATTGTATATTTAATTTCCCAATCAGAAGATGTAATTAAAACAAAATTTGGAGAAATTTATTTTTATATTGTAGCCAAAATCTAATCACAGCTAGGAATATTTGTTTTGACAGTAAATTTTTAAAATCAGTTTACTTGTGGATTACTTTTAATGTATTTTGCAATAGGAATGAAATCTAAATAGCATTTAATGAAGTATACAGTGCATAAAAAACTATATTAAGCAATTAAGGACTATATAACCCTATGAGCAACAGAATAATTAGCTAGTAAGTGTCAGCTTTTGAAATATAAGTATGGCAGTATATTATTTTGTACTTAATACTTGCTAGCCCATAGTTTAAAATGTCATTTGGATTTTTGACCCTTGATTTAGACATCTATAAAATGGGTAGTCGTTATCTAGAAATGTGACTTCCTTAGATGATTTTAGATGAATTCTTTAGATGATTTTCAGTCTTCTTTTAGTCTTAAAAAGTAATGCAATGTGAAAGCATTTTATTAAATGCCAAGTGCTTTATAAATCCAATAAATATGACTATTCTACTTCACAAAGTATTGAGTTGCAGGGAATAAATTATCTGGCTGTGTTACCAATAGCATATAAGAACGTTATCTTTGCCCCAAGTTGTAAAAATGCTTTTTGTAACAGGATGGTAGATGATGTAAAGTGTTATTGGAATGTGGAAACTCAAGAAAGAATAGCGAGCACTTAAGCCCCACCTTCCACTGCCGTCACCGCTTAGACATGCCAAGGTTCTTTTCCCTTCGGTTACTCACTTATGGGGGGAGGGGAGAACCTATCTTACAGTCCCATTTTTAATTAGTCAGTAGAAAGGAAAGACATTTGTTTCAAGTTAAACTTTTTTCCAAATGAATAAAAATCCGAAGGAATCAGCTAGTTAATATAAACTGGGTTACATTTTTGGACTTTAAATGACTTTTTAAAGACTACTTCACTACTGTGGCACTAGAAAATCAAAGAAAAATTTAATTTACATCTTGAAATACCTGACTTATAGGTTGATAGTAATTCTTTATGCAACCAAATATAGTTGGCGAACAAATAAGAATGTTTTCTTTAAATTTGAGAAGTGCTTCCCTTTTTCCAGGGTAGTTTTGCACAGATTAACCATAGTTTTCAAAGGTAACTTTGCATGTGGTTTAATTATAAAAAGTACGTGGATACAACTTACCAAAACAACATCTAAATGTTCCAAATTTCTCCTGTGTTCTGGGTCCTATTCCTGCCTGTCTCTTCAGTGTTCGCATTAAAGCTTTCTCTGAGTGAGTTTTATCTATAAAAGTCTATGTTGGTTTTTTCCCATTGTTACCTATACACGTTATAGACTTTCTAAGAAATCTCTCACCCCCCATCTCCCTCAACCATTGTTTCTGTTGCCCACATTTGCTGTGCCCGCTTTCTTGGCTCCCACCCATGGCTATTCCCATTCGTGGACTCACTTAACTTCCTTGTGATCAAACCCAGCAGATATTGTAAAGCCTTCCCTCCAGTGTTAGACATTGTTGATCTTTCTGGGACATCACACTCCTCACATTTTCTTCCCACTTTTGACCATTCCTTCGCAGACTTCTGTTGCTTCTCCCAACTTCTACACTCTGTCTCACCTCAGGCCCTTCAGATATAATGTTTCTTTCTTGCCTATAGAATAATTCTTCCCTCCACTTTTCTTGCTTCAGGTCTCAGAAAACGTCACCTTTCCTAAGAATTCTTTCCTGATTACTCCACCCACCAAGATTGCTTTGATGGCACTAATACTTTGTGCTCACTCTTTGTTGTCACTCTCATCATGTTACCCTGGAATTTCTATTTGTCTGTACTCTTCAGGTTGACAGGAGGGACAGTGATAGTTCCAGCCTATGCCGTAGAAACCATAATGGATATGACATAAATATTTGTTGGATGGTTGAATAAAGTGGGAAGAAAATTAAAATACACTTATATGTGGTATGAATTTTTCCTAATTCTTAGAGCTATTTGTAAATTAAAAATAGAAACATAAGAAAAAAGGTCTTATTACTATTTAATCCCAGGTAGGCAGACTTTGTTTTTCATGCCATTAAATAACAGGTTAAAACCAACTAAAACAAAATGAAATAAAAATTTAATATTTTCACTGATTATATAACATGCAGTTTTAAATGAGAGAGGAATGGGCTAAATGATCAGTGATTCCTTCCTATTTTAAAATTCTACCATTCTAATATTTTCAAACTGATTTGGTATTAAGTAGCGAATGCTGTCATAAGCAATTCTTAAATTACTATATTTAATAATTTTGCTGATTTTCCTTTAGATACTATAGTAGACCTGTTTCCGCTTTTTTTTTTTAAGCCAGTGGCCTTCTTTTAGATCTATTTTTGGTGTAGGTTAAATATGAAACAGAAACTTAATACACCACACTAATCGTGTTTTGAATATAATCCAGGAAAATGGAAATGTATTTCTGATTTTGACCACCAGAGGGTGAGTATATTATTTTATTATTCTTTGGTTGCGGGGGGGGGGGGGGGGGTTGAGGAGGCAAGGAGACAGAGAGGGAGAGAGACAGAGACTGATAATATTTCTCAGCACTGGGTTAAGTCTTTTATGACTTCTAAGATTGCTTTGTTGAAATATATTGTATACTGTGAATACATTCATACACAGTCATGTACACCCATTCTTATTAGAGTATATATAAAAATTGTTTCTAACTTATTAAGTGGATACTAAGTCTTGTCTTAAAAGGGTACTGACTTTCACTTTGTTAAAATCCAAAAACAAACAGAGACCAACCTTAAAAATTCCCTGG
Source organism: Mormoops blainvillei (assembly GCA_004026545.1). Lineage (NCBI taxonomy): Eukaryota > Metazoa > Chordata > Mammalia > Chiroptera > Mormoopidae > Mormoops > Mormoops blainvillei. The sequence continues at coordinate 371,747 of PVJD01000029.1, forward strand.
GCAGACAAAACCAGTTTAGTCATACAAATAAACCCTAATTTAGCTTATTTGCAAGAGACTAGCTTGACTTGGGTCATTCCTTGCTTATGTGTCTGGAAATCATAAGTAAAACTTGAACTGCTTGACAAGGCTGATAGGAAGTAGCCACAGAAAATTCTAATATAAGCAATCAATGTGAAGAGCAAACAGTCACTGCATTCTCATGTATAAGCTGCTTTATAACAATATACCCCTGAGTCTCACTCCATGTTTTGGTCTGAGTGCTCCCAGTTTGCAAACCGCCTTTTGGTGAGTGCACAATAAATTTCTACTAATTATTACCTCAGTGATTCATTGGTTCTACTTTTGTTACATCTGAACCTATGACAACTTCATGAAGTTACAAAAGCACATCGAAATAGCCCTGCTAGGTTTACACAGGATTATAAAACTTATCTTTGCTACGCAGCCTAGCTTAATTTCTGGGGGAAAAAGAACTACATAATGGTTTGAGGAGAAATAAGGCAAATGGTAGAACTGCTTTAGGAAAGTAGATGAGATTCACGTGGAATGAGCATGTGGGGGCCAGGAACTCGGAATGGTTGCTGAAGGGGGTAGAGGATTGTGGTCGCTTTGAAGCCTCTGTGCTTATTAACCATGGTGAGTATTGCCTAAGAAAGATGAAGAAGAGGCATTCTCAATTCTTATGAATAATTCACAAGCTGCCTGTATTTGTGATATTTGACCACAGTGAATTTGTATGTTAAAAATGGGTACTCTATTTTTTACATAATACATCACTAAATACATATTTGAATGTTAAAAAGAAGACCTACATATTATAAAGGGGTTAGAGATATGGTTCCATTCTCCCAAATTCAATGTATATATTTTCCTTTTCTTTTAGACACAATAACTACCCAACATTGTATACACATTCTTTATCCTTTACAGTTTAACACAAAGGTCAACCAACTTAAAAGTCAAGTCAGCTTAAATTTAATCATCTTAAGGAGGCTAATATCAACATATAATGTAAATGCAATTGTGCCAGTTACAGACTAAGCTTTGTTACATTATAAGCTTCCTGGCAATTTCAGATATGAATATGTAAAACTACTGAAAAGTAAATTTTTCTGTGCCTTTTCTAAACATCTGTTGCAAACATTTCTGGATTAGCCTTTGAAAGAATTGTTTTCTTCTTGGTAGAGCAGCAACGATTTTAGGAGACAAGTGGGCTGGTGAATGGTAAATAGGGGCATACAATTAACAAGTACCTGTTACGTATTGCGTTAGTTGTAAGAGAAAAGTAGTAGACATATCTCTGTCCTCAGGAATAGAAAAGGCTGACAAAATGAGTTACCTATTAAGGAATAATATTGTCAAGTTAGGAAACACTGATCATTAAGCATAAACTAGAGATGAGGGTGTGGCAACAGAATAGGAAGGGAAGGTTGGCCCAATGTGGGGCAGGACTGGGGGATAAGATTCTTTTGGGGGCTTGAAGGAATGAATGAGGTATAGTTTGAAATGAAGTAATACTTTTATTTGTTTTTAGTCATGCAATACAATGTATTTAAAATTAAATATAAAGAGACACATTTTAATAGCTATTAAAGATGATTCATAGTCTTTAAATTATTAAGTACTACACTTACTAGACTAAGTTTGGTAGAACAAGTTTGGACAAGTTGGAAAGATTAGTGTGGACTGGAAGAATCAGGACAATCTAAAACTTTAAGTGGTCAGAAAAGGATAAGAGGAGTTTTAAAAGGGGAGGGAGGAAATTTTAGGCATTTTCTCATGTTTTTTACTCTTCTAGGATTTTGCTGTATTGTATTTCTGCCTATTAGTATCATAGGTAATAGGTCCATTGATCATATTCTTATTGAATATATGAAGTCTGTCCAGCAAGTATCCAGCCATATACTGTGGAAAATACAGACATTTATTGAAGAAGATATGATAAAAAAAATGGGACAATGATGCCTCAGTCTCCATCAAAGTTTTGACCTTCTTGAGGAAACCTGGTTCATCAGTAACAGTCTGAATCAAGTCATTAGCAACTGCAGCACAATGTCCTTTTTGCTCTGGTAGCAGAAGCCACGGAATGAATTTTACCACAACATATTTCATGCCAAGATCCTAAATCAAAATCCTGGACTCAGTAGCTTTGGAATCCCCAGAGCAGCTTCTACTTCTCACACTGTCAGTCACTGATCTTTATTGATTGCAATCTGTACACATTCAACATTTTCAGGTGTTCTGCTTGTTGTAGGGCTTCCAGAACATGGATCGCCTTCAATGATTCTTGACCATCTTGGAAGCATTTGTGCCACACTTTTATTTGTGATGCACTCATTGCATCATCGCCCTGGAAAGCCTTGATTCATCAGAATGATTTCAGCAGAGAAATGTTCAAGCTTAACACAAAATTTGATGTTGATTCGTTGCTCTACTTGCTCAGTTGTTTTGAATGTGACGGCCATACTTGCTCACTCTACAGCATCTGCTGCCCCCACTGACTAGTACAGTGACATCATTATTGTTCATGCATGTGCATTCCAATCCACTCTCCTTGGCTGCCAGGTTACAACGATGTCACGCAAAACCGTTCTCATTATATTAACAATGGCTGGACTTTTTCCGGACAGACCTCATATACATGTATGTATAGAGTGTATGTATATATATATATGGATATGTATGCATAGGGCACTGCTTTACTTACTGCATATATAGAGGTGAGCAAGTTAGACATTGTTCCTGCTCTTATTATAGATAGTCTATCAGAAAAGATAGATTGTGAACAAGTATTACACATTGTACCTTTAACATACATTTTTAAATGCCTCATCCTTCATGAAACCTTTCATCTTTTCCCCCATCTAGAAGAAACTATTCCACTTCATGAGCTCTATTTTAAAATGAATGCTTTCTTTTGTCATGTTTTTATTTCATATTTAAAAATGTATTGTGATATATTTATTTCACAATAAATTTGACCTTATTTCAGGAGGGGGGCAAGATTGTATATAGATCTATTAACTCATATACAAGTTAGATCCATTTAAACATCAACACAGGACACAAAACAGTTCCATCACCAGAAAACTCCCTTATGCTCGAGTCACATCCTCGTCCTCTTACACACATACCCCACATACACACTTCTAGCCTCTGGCAGTCACTGATCTGTTTTCCATAGCTATGGCTTTCCCTTTTTGAGAATGTCATAGAAATGGCATCATGCAGTTTATAACCTTTTGAGATTGAATTTTTTCACTCAGTATAGTGGCTTTGAGAATCAACCCAGTTATGTGTTTCAATAATTTGTCCCTTTTAATGCTGAGTAGTATTTCATTATATGGAGGTATCGTAGTATGTTTATTCATTCGTCTGTTAGGTTGTTTTCCATCTTTGGCAGTATTTTTTTAAAGATAAAAACCACTTTATTGAGATATAATTCATATACCATAAAATTTACCCATTTAAAGTGCAGACTTCAATGGTTTTGTATAAATATGTGCAATCATCACCATGGTCAATTTTTAGGACATTTTCATTATCTCAAAAGAAACCCCATACTCTTTAGTTGTCACCTCCCCTACTCTCTCAGTCCTAAGAAACCCAAGAAATCACTAGTTTACTTCCTGTTTCTATAGATTTACCTTTTCTATAGATTTTGTTTTTCATATGAATTGAATCATATAGTATGTGGTCTTTAGTGACTTGTTTCTTTCACTTAGCACAACATTTTCAAGGTTTAATCATGTTGTAGCATATATCAGTATTTACTCCATATTTTGTTGATGGACATCTGAGTTGTATCACCCTTTGGTTATTATAAATAATGCTGTTATATACATTTGTGTACATTTTCTGTGTGGATATGTGCCCTGCACCCCATCCCATCATCCCCACCCCTCTTAGTTCATGTCTATTGGTTGTATATCAGTTCTTTGGCTTCTCAATTTCCTATACTACTCTTAACCTCCCCGTCTATTTTTTGTTTGTTTGTTTGTTTTGTTTTTTATCAACAGTTTCCCACCATGACTTTCCCTAGCCCCACCCACCCCAACCTCCCACCCTCAATTCTTCCCCCATTTGGTTCTGTCGATGGGTCATTTATGCATGACCCTTCCCCTTCTTTTCCCCCATTATCCCCCTCTCTCCTTCGCTCTGGTTACTGTCAGTGTGTTTTTTATTTCAATGTTGCTGATTATATTTTGCTTGCTTGTTTGTTTTGTTGATTAGGTTCCACTTATAGGTGAGATCATATGGTACCTGTCTTTCACCACCTGGCTTATTTCACTTAGCATAATGTTCTCCAGTTCCATCCATGCTGTCACAAAGGGTAGTAGCTCTTTCTTTCTTTCTTTCTTTCTTTCTTTCTTTCTTTCTTTCTTTCTTTCTTTCTTTCTTTCTTTCTTTCTTTCTGCTGCATAGTATTCCATTGTGTAAATGTACCATATATTTTTGATCCACTCATTTACTGTTGGGCACTTAGGTTGCTGCCAGTTCTTGGCTATTGTAATACAATACAATATAATACCATTGTATTGTGCTGCTATGAAGATTGGGATGCATAGGTTCTTTTGAATTGGTGTTTTGTGATTCTTAGGGCATAACCCCAGCAGTGGAATTGCTGGGTCAAAAGACAGTTCGATTTTTAGTTTTTTGAGGAAATTCCATACTGTTTTCAACAGTGGCTACACTGGTCTGCATTCCCACCAAAAGTGTTTTAGGGTTCCCTTTTCCCCACATCCTTGCCAGCACTTATCGTTTATTGACTTGTTCATGATGGCCATTCTGACTGGTGTGAAGTGGTATCTCATTGTGGTTTTAATTTGCATCTCTCTGATGGCTAGTGATACTGAACATCCTTTCCTATGTCTCTGGGCCCTGTGTATGTCCTCTTTGGAGAAGTGTCTGTTCAGGTCCTTTGCCCATTTCTTAATCTGGTTGTTTGTCTTCCTGGGGTGGAGTCGTGTGAGTTCTTTGTATATTTTGGAGATCAAACCCTTGCCCGAAGTATCATTGGCAGATATATTTTCCCATACAGTTTGTTCCCATTTTATTTTGCTGATGTTTTCTTTAGCTGTCCAGAAGCTTCTTATTTTGATGAAGTCCCATTTTCTTATTCTTTCCTCTATGTCCCTTGCTCTAGGGGACATATCAGTGAAAATATTGCTGCATAGAATATCTGAGATTTTCCTGACTACGTTCTCCTCTAGGGTTTTGATGGTGTTGCAACTTGTATTTAAGTCTTTTATCCATCTTGAGTTTATTTTTGTGTGTGGTGTAAGTTGGTGGTCGAATTTCATTATTCTGCATGTAGTTGTCCTGATCTCTCAACATCATTTGTTAAAGAGGTTATTTTTACTCCATTTTATGCTTCTGCCCCCTTTGTCATATATTACTTGACCTTAGGGACGTGGGTTTATTTCTGGGCTCTCTACTCTGTACCATTGATCTGTGTGTCTGTTTTTATGCCAGTACCAGACTGTTTTGATTACAGTGACCTTATAATATAGTTTCATGTCAGGTGTTTTGATTCCTCCTACTTTGTTCCTCTTTCTCAAAATTGCTATGGCTATTCAGGGTCATTCATGGTTCCATGTAAATTTTTTAAATGTTTGTTCTATATCTGTGATATATGTCATTGGCATTTTAACAGAGATTGCATTGAATCTATAAATTGCTTTGGGTAGTATGGACATTTTGATGATGCTAATTCTTCCAATCCATGAACACGGTATATGCTTCCATTTTTTTGTGTCTTCCTTAATTTCTTTCTTCAGTGTTGTGTAGTTTTCTGAGTACAGGTCTTTTATCTCCTTGGTTAAGTTTATTCCTAGGTACTTTATTTTTCTTGTTGCTATAGTAAATGGGATTTCTTTTCCTGATTTCTGCTTCTAATATGTCATTGTTGGTATACAAAAATGCCTTCAATTTCTGAATATTGACTTTGTATCCTGCTGTTTCGACAAATTCATTTATTAAGTCAAGTAGTGTTTTGGTGGCGTGTATAGGGTTTTCTATGTACACTATCATGTCATCTGCAAACAATGACAGTTTTAGTTCCTCCTTTACAATTTGGATGCCTTTTATTTCTTTTTCTTGTCTGATTCTGTGGCTAGGACTTCCAATACTATGTTAAATAGAAGTGGGGAAAGTGGACATCCTTGTCTTGTTCCCGATCTTAGTGGGAAAGCTTTTAGTTTTTCTCCGTTGAGTATGATGTTGGCTGTTGGTTTTTCATATATGGCCTTTATTATGTTGAAGTATGCCCCCTTTGTTCCCACTTTGCTGAGTGTTTTTATCATAAATGGGTGCTGTACCTTATCAAATGCTTTTTCTGCATCTATTGATATGATCATGTGATTTTTGTCTTTCTTTTTGTTCATGTGATGTATTACGTTTATTGATTTGTGACTGTTGTACCATCCTTGCATCCCTGGGATGAATCCCATTTGATCATGGTGTGTGATCTTTCTAATGTATTGCTGGATGTGGTTTGCCAATATTTTGTTGAGGATTTCAGCATCTATGTTCATCAGCAACATTGGCCTGTAGTTTTCTTTCTTTGTTGTGTCTTTATCTGGTTTTGGGATTAGGATGATGCTGGCCTCATAAAAAGAGTTTGGGAGTCTTCCCTCTTCTTGGGTTTTCTGGAATAGCCTGAGAAGGACGGGGGTTAGCTCTTCCTTAAATGTTTTATAAAATTCTCCTGTAAAACCGTCCAGTCCAGGGCTTAGATGTGCCTGGAATTTTTTGATTACTGCTTCAATTTCACCAGCTGACATTGGTCTGTTCAGGCTTTCTGCTTCATCTTCATTCAATTTTGGAAGATTGTATTTTTCTAGAAATTTGTCCAATTCACTCAGGTTTTCAGGTTTCTTGGCATATAGTTGTTCATAGTAATCTCTTACAACCCTTTGTATTTCTGCAGTATCAGTTGTCATCTCTCCTCTTTCATTTCTGATTTTATTTATTTGGGTCCTCTCCGTTTTTTTCTTGATGAGTCTACTTAAAGGCTTGTTGATTTTGTTTATCTTTTCAAAGAACAAGCTCCTCGATTTATTGATCCTTTGAATTGTTCTTTTAGTCTCTATGTCATTCAGTTCTGCTCTGATCTTGATTCGTTCCTTCGTTCTGCTCGCTCTGGGCTTTGTTGTTGTTGTTTCTCCAGTTCTTGTAACCGTAGCATTAGGTCGTTCATTTGAAATGTTTCTGTCTTTTTCAGGTGGGCCTGTATCACTATGAACTGTCCTCTCAGGGCTGCCTTTGCTGTGTCCCATAGGTTTTGGACTGTTGTACATTCGTTTTCTTTGTTTCCAGAAACTTTTAAATTTCTTCTTTGATCTCATTATTGACCCATTCATGGTTTAATAGCATGCTATTCAGTCTCCATGAGTTTGAATGTTTCTGAGTTTTTTCTTGGAGATTGGTTTCTAGTTTTAAGATTGTGTGGTCTGAAAAAATGCTTGATATGATTTCAGTTTTCTTAAATTTGTTGAGGTTTGTTTTGCGTCCAAACACGTGACCTATCTTTGAAAATATTCCATGTGTATTTGAAAAGAATGTGTAGTTTGCTTCTTTGGGATGAAAGGTTCCATATAAATCAGTTAGGTCCTTTTGATCTAATGCATCATTCAGTTCCACAATATCCTTGCTGATATTTTGCTTGGAAGATCTATCCATTGTTGACAGTGAGGTGTTAAAATCCCCTACTATAAATATGTTATTTTCTATATCTTTCTTGAAGTCCTCCAGGATTTTCCTAGTTTTTGGCAGTATTAATAGAGCCGTTCTAAACATTCATGTACAAGTTCTTATGTGAACATAAGTTTTTATTTCTCTATAGTAGATACCCGAAGTTGAGATTTCTGGGTCATATGGTATATAAGTGTATATTTCACTTTTTAAGAAACTGCCAAAGTGTTTTCATAATGACTGTACCATTGGAGTCATTATGATGGAGCAACTTTCTATAGGCTCCTTTTCCATCTGTGTATATCCTCATCAGTGGGGTATCTCTTCAAGTCTTTTGTCTATTTTAACTGGGTTGTTTGTTTTCCTACTATTGACTTTTGAGGGTTCTTTATGAATTCTTGATATATCTTTTGTTATGTGATTTCCAAATATTTTCTACTAACCTGTAGCTTGTAGCTTGCCTTTTTGTTCTCTAAACTGTGTATCATATGGAGGGCACAGTTTTTAATTTTGATAAAATGCAACTTATTAATTTTTCCTTTAGTGAATCGTGTGTTTGGTGTCAAGTCTAAGAAGGCGTTGCCTAACCTCAGGTCACAACGACTTTTTCCTATTTTCTTCTAAAAGTTTTATTGTTAATTTTACTTTGGACCTTTATATCTATGATCTATTTTGAGTTAGTCTTTGTATGAGTTATAAAATTTAGGTTGAGCTTGATTTTTTTTAATGTGAAATGTCAATTATCCCAGCACCATTTGTTGAACAGATTATCCTTTCTACATTAAACTACTCTCATGCCTTTGTTGAAAGTCAACTGACCAGATAGCTCCACATGTGTATTTGTGTGGGTCTATTTCTGGACCTTCTGTTCTGTTCCATAAATCTATGTATTTTTTTCCCTTAACAAATACTACAGTGTCTTGATTACTGTAGCTTTATATGAGTATATACCAAAAAAATCCAGGATTTATTTATTAAAAACTGTGTGTTTATTTTTACATGTTTGAACTTGTCACCTTCAAAGTACTCTCTATTTGATGCAATACACCTATCAAGACATTTTTTCCACTACTCAAGACAGTTTTTGAATTTTTCCATTTTGATGCCTTTTAGTGCTTCTGCCATTTTTTGTTTCACCTCTTCCACATGGGCAAAACATTTCCCTTTGAGGACTTTTCTCATCTGGAGAAACAAACAAACAAACAAACAAATGAACAAACAAAAAAATCGCTTGGGGTGAGACCGGGTGAATAGGGAGGGTGGGACATGGGGGTCATGAAGTTTTTGGTCAAAAACTACTGAATACTCAGCGAGGTGTAGGCAGATGCGCTCATAAATCACCCATCATGACATGGGAAAATGCACTGAAAGAACCTTCAGAAAAATTTCACTGAAGCTGAACACAGCCTCTCAACAACTCCAGCTGGCACACTGATACAGCTAGGCTCTTAGGACACTCACCTAGCAGGGGAAGCCTGTACTATAAGGGGCCTGCCCTCCAGAAGATAATTTTGGGGTTTTTTTTGGGGGGGATGCCCCCTTGTATGCAGTAAGTCTTGTAATTAGGTAATGTGATTCTTCAGTTTTATTTTTTTTAAAAACTGTCCTAGCTATTCTGTTCTCTTTCCCTTTCCAAGTAAATTTTAGGACTAGCTTGTTTATATACTCAAAAGCTCTTGCTGGGATTTCGATTCATATTGCAGTAAATGTATTTGGGAGCAATTGACACATTTATTGTGTTAATGCTTCCAATCTACGAATATGGCATTTCTCTCCATTTATTTAGGCTTTTATTTATTTCATCAGCATTTTATAGTTTTCAGCAAACAAATATGTACAATACATTATTGTATTTATATCTAAATATTTTATGAGCTACTTTAAATTACATTATTTTAAAATTTGTTTCCAGTTTGTACTTTGTTAGTATATAAAACTATGATTGATTTTTTAAAAGATTTTATTTATTCATATTTATTTATTTATTTATTTCTAGACAGAGGGGAAGGGAGGGTAAAAGAGAGGGAGAGAAACACCAGTGTGTGGTTGTCTCTCATGAGCCCCCTATTGGGGACCTGGCCTGCAACCCAGGCATGTGCCCCAATTCCTAATCCAACCAGCGACCCTTTGGTTCACAGTCTGGTGCTTAATCCCTGAACCACACCAGCCAGGGCTCTTTATTCGTTTTTAGAGAGAAGGGAAGGGAGGGGGTAAGAGTGGGAGAGAAACATGGATGTGCAAGAGACACATCGATTGGTTGCCTCTCGCACACTCCCAACCGGAGACCTGCCCACAACCCAGGCATGTGCCCTGACCAGGAATCGAACCAGCAACCTTTTGGTTTGCAGGATGATTCCCAACTCACTGAGTCCCACCAGTCAGGACAGTATGATTGATTTTTGTGTATTGGTCTTGTATTCTGGGGCTTTTGGTAAACTCATTTATTAGTTATAGGAGCTTTTTTGTTTGTAGATTCCATGGGATTTTCTACATAGAAAAACATGTTATCTGCCTATAGGGACAGTTTCATTTCTTTCTTTTCAATCTGTTTGCTTTTTCTTTTTTCTTGCCTGTTGCATTGGCCAAGACTTCTATAATTATGTTAAATAAGAATGGCAACTGTGAATATCCTTCCTTTTTTCCCACTCTTAGAAAGGAAAGCATTCAATCCTTCACTGTTAATATGATGTTAACTGAAAGTGTTTTTGTCGATGCCCTTTATTAGGTTGGAGAAATTTCCTTTTATTCCAAGTTTACTGAGAGTTTTTATCAGGAATGGAGGCTGAAATCTGTCAAATATTTTTTTCTGCATCATCATGTGAGTTTTCTTTTTTAGACAGTTAATATGGTGGATTACACTGATTGATTTTCAAGATAAACCCCACCTGGTTGTAATATGTTATTTTTTAAATTATTGTAGATTCGATTGACTAGTACATTGTTGAGTATTTTTGAGACTGTGCATATGAGGGACACTAGTCTATACTTTTCTTGATTCATAATGTCTTTGTCTAGTTTTGGTAACAGGACAATGCTGGCTTCATAAAATGAGTCAGAAATGTTTCCTCCTCTTGTTTTCTGGAATTGGGTTATTTCTTCTTTAGATAATTGAATTTATCATTGAAACCATCTGGGTGTGGAGGTTTTTAAGTAATGAGACCATTCAGTTTATTTCTTCTTGGGTGAGGGGTAGTTTGTGTTTTTTGAGGAATTGTTGCGTTTTATCTAAATTGTCCAATTTATGCACATACAATTTTATAAAAATATGTATGGGATCTCTAGTGATATACCCCTTTCTATTCCTAATATTAGTAAAATGTATTTTTCTTTTTTTCTTCATCAGTCTTGCTGGTGATTTTTCTATTTTATTGATCTTTTCTAAAGAACCAACTTATAGTTTTACTGATTTTTTATTTCAATGTTTTCAATTTTATTGATTTCTTCTTTTATCTTTATTACTTCCTTTTTCTGCTTGCCTTTGGTTTATTTGCTCTTTTTCTAGTTTGTTAAGCTAGAAGCTTAAATTATTGATTTGAGACCTTTTTATTCTATAATAGCTTTAAAATACTCTTGTGCTTATACTTTATTTCTTTTATTTTATTAATTTGTATACATATCTAAACTCCAATTTTAAACTCCTTAAATTCAGGGATTTTATTGTAGTAGCTAATCTGAGCCTACCTAAGTATCGTGTGCTGTGTGCTTAGCGAACATGTCATAGGTGGTTTGCATGGAAGGATGGATGAATAAAAAGAAAGTAAGTGAAGACAATGAATATAAAGTACATCAAAGATACCTTCAAACTAAAGAAATATATGTAACAGGAGCTACAAAACTCAATAATATCAAGGGAAAGAAACAGAGCAATTCACTCATGGGGAAAATTGCTAACACTGGTCTAAGTTACTTCTGACAGGGAGTATTCAGAAGTTCAAAGTGGCAGACAGAACACTCACAGTATGTTGCATCCCGGTTTACATAGCAGAAGCAAAGAACTCTGTTTCCTAGATAACTCAAGAAAAAAAATGGGTTGAGATAATGCAAGCAAAATAATAATTTGGAAATATTTCCATCCCCGATTTTCTTGATTCTGTTTTTAACTGTGCTCTGCCTGAGATGCTTTCCTCTGTTGTTTTCATTGCTAAAACGTTAGGCTAGCCTGAAGTCATGCTTCAGGTCTCAGAGAATCAGACTATGAGGTGACTGGATCATACCCCTTCATGTAATTAAAGTATCTGTATTGGTTTCCTGTGGTGCTGCAAACAAAAATTACCCCAAATTCGGAGACTTAAAACAACTTAGTGGCTTAAATTTATTTTCCCACAATTCTGGAGACCAGAAGTCCCAAATCAATGTCACTGCTATCCTTTACAGTAGGTTCCGAAAATGAGTTCGAAGGTGTCGTCAGGGTTGTGCTCACTGCAGAGGTTCTAGAGCAGAATGCGTTTCTTGCCTCTTCCAGTTTTTGGTGGCTACTGGCATTCCTCAGTTCGTGGCTCTGTCCCTCCACCCTCTGCCTCTAAGGTCATATTGTCTTCTCCTCTGCAGTCACATCTCCCTCTGCCTCCTTCTTTCTTACAAGAACACTTGTGGTTGCGTTTAGAGATCACCTGAATAATCCAGGATAAGCTCCCTTCTCAAGATCCTTAATTATAGCTGCAAAGTCTCTTTTTTTGCCGTATAAAATTACATTCATAGGTTCCAAAGTTGAGGACATGGATATCTTTGGGGGAGGTATTACAGCCTACCACAGCATCTTGATTCCTTAATCAAGAACGTTGATGAAACGGGATAACTGAAGACATTCATTATTTCTTTAAAAATGTCCTTCATAATCTGTATTTTTAAAAATCTTATCTTTTTGCTATTTAAAATATTAATATTTGCATATCAAATATTCATATAAATTAATTTAGGCTGATATCCTTTATAGTAGATCCCAAAAATGAATTCTAAGAAGAAAACCCAACTTAAATCAATCTTTTTAAAATATGGCTTCATGAATAACCATTTTACACTGAAACATGAATTCAGAAACTATTATTATTTTGGCACAGGAACAAACTTAATTTCAAAATGACAGACTCCAGATATTCATTAATTTTTATTCAAATAAAAGTCTTAAGAACCTGGATAACTTACGGATACAAATAGATAGTAAATGGTTTCATATTGCTTCCATATGTAGAAACTAGTCATTTCAGCAAATTACAAATAGGTCAAAATTTCATGTGATGAGCTAAATCTGCAGCCGCAAAGAACCTATGATTTAGGTTTAACAAATGAACTAAAATGGCATTTGTAGCACTGTGCAGAATTAATGTGTATGGGTTCATATGGAATCATCAGTTAGTCATTTGCCAACTACAAACAATTGAAAATTCTAACAGGAGATTATCTACAACTTCCTATTGCTTCATAATTCTCTTAATTGAGAGTCTGTCTTTCAGGCTCTTGGGTGAGAGGAAGGTTGGGGTGACAATTCTAAGCCTAAACTCAAGACTATCTCAATATTCTCCAACATGGATTGTCCCTCCATCACTTACACTACCAGAGAGAAAGTTGAGTGTACACAAACACAGTTATGTTTGTAACAATAATGTAATACATGCTTTTATTGCATGCCACACAAGTGCTCTCTAAGGCCTTGTCTACATGTTGTTATGAAATACTTTCCAGTATTTTTTATTTTGGTAATCAGTTTAGGAACAATGTAATAGCTGTTAGATGGCTCATGCCACTAGATCATCCACTTCGCCATCCAGTGTTTCCAGGATAAATTCTATACCTGTCTTTTTCACTATAAATTCCATATGCCTACCATTTGTTATTTGTTGCAGTCTTCAAAGTTTGATATCCTATGGTAAACACATTTCTTGAAATCATTATGGTTGGAATGCAAATGATGATTTGTGAAGAGTGAAGACAAAGCTGTCTTTAAGGGACACTGTATTTGCAAATGGGATTGGATTGACTATCGTACATTGATCTGGCCAGAATTTAATCTACCTTCCAATTATACACATTTGTATATTTAGGCAGAGAAATCATTGGAGACTCACAAAATTGCCAACTGCTTATTCCTTGACCTAAAGCAAATCTAACAAAATTCTGGATAATTTGGCTTGTAGGAAGGCTCCTTAATGGCATATTAATAACTTGCTTAAGAAGTAAATCTTTCTTGACTTTGAATGTAACCTAATAGATTTAAACTTGGGTTTATGTGAGGCTGGACGACATATAGAAGAAACATATCTAAATCTTTTTTGTGCTGGATTGATGTTTCTAAACAAATTCTCTTTCAAAGTAGAAAAGCCTAATTTTTTCACATTGTAATTCCTGGACTTCAGATGTTGGAGTTTCTCAGAACTTGATGTTGACTGTTTTTTCCTGTACTCTATATTCTCCTGCGAGGTGGTCTCATTCACTCTCATGTTTCTAAATGCTGTCTATATATTAATGGATTATAAATTCATCTCATGGCCAGGTCTCTTTTTTAAGCTCTATTCTTTTGTATCTAACACCTCATTCTGTACCTCCACGTGGATGCATGCCAAACACCTCAAACTTTACATGTCTAAAAATTCATGGGTCACACCATACTATGCTCCGTCTCCACACTTTTTTACCATAGCTCCAGTCCCAGATTGCTACGCGACGTAACGCCTTTTCACTCACTCTAAACATACAACCAGCAAGTCTCGTTGACTCTACTTTCTGGAAATATCTTGCATGTTCACTTCTATCCATCTCCATTGACTTCAATCTACTATAATACATCAGTTTTCCACCTGCCTCTCTGGTTTCATTCACTTCATCCACTTTTTCGCTTTCATTCATTCACACAGTAGCCAGAGAGATCTCTTAAAAATGCTATTATGATCACAGTATTCCTCTGCTTAAAACCCCTTTGGCATGCTACAACAGGTGTGAAACTTAAAGACATTACGCTAAGTGAAATAAGCCAGACACAGAAGGACAAATATTGTATGATTCCACTTATATGAGGATAGAATAGTCAAATTCATAGACAGAAAGTGGTATGGTGGTTACTAGGGGCTGAGGAAGGGAGGTATGGGGGGTTAGTGTTTAATGGGTACAAAGTTTCAGATCGGGATGATAAAAAATTCTGAAGTTAGCGGTAACAGCTGTGCACAGTGTGAATGTACTTAATGCCACTGAATATACCTTTAAAATTGTTGAAGTGGTAATATATATATATATATATATATATAACCACAATTTTAAAAAAACTTTGATTTTCCATTGCTGTTATGATAAAGATTTCAGTACTTGACACCATCTAGAGGACACTGGCTGACTTTTCAGTCTTTGACGCCTGTAAATTTCCCTCTTATTTCAAACCTTCCCTCTAATGTTGCCTCCTCTGGAATGAAATGCTCCCCTTGTCACTGGTCAACTGCTCCTCCTCCTTCCAGTCCTCAGCTCTGTGTCATTTCCTCCACAATATTTTCCCTGACTCCCTTCAATGATTGACCCTCTTATTTACATTCTAACAGCACCTATACCTCCTTGCAGCACTATCGCAATTATGATTTACTATTCACTATCTATCTCCTCCAACACAGAGCAAGTTCTGTGAGGCCAAAGACCATTCTGACTTGTTAACCTAACACTTTTTAAAGGGCTGGTGCTTTGTAGAAGTTCAAAACATATCTGTAGAGTGAATGTGAATGAATCAATACATGAATGCATGAATACCATGTAGAGGATAAAGGATAACTTAATGAAATTAGAGTTACCCCTTAAAAGAAGTACTAAAAAGAAAAATATAATACATTTTTATTGAATAGATCAATACAAATTCCTTATAGAAAACATGGAAAAACCCAGGAAAAACATAAAGGAAATAAAAATTACCCTGTTTCACAAACCAGAGGTGATCATTATTATGTATGTTGATCTATTTCCTTCTAGTCCTTTGTGTGTGTGTGTGTACTTCATAAAGAAATAAAACACTCAAGTGGGATAATACCATTTTTACAATTTTGGTTTTTTATGTGTTATTATTTAGTTAAGCCCACATTATAACTAATTCTGTTAGAGTATCTTTTGATAAATCTTTGACTGCATCTTGGATTTTTATTAGGGTTAATTAAAGTAGATAAACTGTATTAGCATGAAAAAAATGTGAAATCAGGTTACAGATGAAAGGATTATACATCTCACCATAATCTGTGCAAGAAAGACAACTTACTTATTTTATAACAACTTAGTATTTTCAAAACGCTCTTCTGCTCTGGTGGCAAGAGACTTAGATTTCTATGCGCAGATATACATCTGAGTCCATGGTTAGATGTCCGGGAATTAGTACTGATTTTTCTAAACTTCATTTGGATTTCTGTATCATTTGGCTGAAATAGAGAGCCCACCCGCGGCTATCGTTAGGTCGTTAGGTGTAGTCAGTTCATATAGTGCCAAGGCTTTGGAGAAAAACAATGCCTGCCCTTTGGTACCAGATGTCTATGGAAGCACACAGTCATACAGTATTAGTTTGGGTCTACTCTGTCAAGAATTCTCATTTGTCTTTATATGGGTTCTTCAGATCCAGTGGCTTCTTTCATTGTCACCCACGAGGGAACAGCACTCATTCTGCTTTTTTTAAGCACTATAACTTGGAAATCCCTGAAATCAGTTTTGAGTGCAGGTAGAACCTGTGAATATGATGAGATCTCACTCCCGTAATTGTTACATTACACGGCAAGAGGGAGATTTTTTAGTTATGTCTCATCCAATTACACAAGAGTTTTCTCTGGCAGATGGCAGAAGAGGGAGTCAGAGATTGCAGCCATAAGGACTTGATGCAGGTGGCCTCTAGGAGCGGAGAGCAGATCCTGGTTGACAGCCTGCAAGGAAACAAGGACCTCTGACCTACAATGGCAAGAAAATGGATCCTGCCAACAAACTGTATGAGCTTGGGAGCAGATGCTTCCCAGAGCCCAGCCTAGATGACACCTTGATTTTAGCTTTGGTACACACACACACTGAGCATTCAACCCAGCCAAACACACCCAGACTCCTGACTTACAGAACTGTGATGAGAGGTGGTTATTTTAAGCCACTGAGTCTGTGGTAATTTGTTACACAGCAAGATAAGTAACACAAGGAGACTGCATAAAGGCATGGTTACCAAGAGACGAGGACCAAGGGGACCACTTGCTTAGCCAAGAGCAGCAGTCAATGCCAGATCAGCAGACCCACCCAGGTAACTCATAAAATCATGGACAATAATAGTAATAATGATAAATAGTGATTGCCTGAAGCTACTAAATTTGAGTGGTTTGTTATGTAGTTAAAGCTAATTGTTACGGCTTCTGAGGTGAGAGAAGTAGGGAATAATTCCTCTTAAAAAGTCCCATCCTAGTTCTGAAGGTGGTGAAGAATATAGAAAGAACATGAGATCTGGATTTGAGCCTGCCACTCTCTCATAACATGCTATTGCCCTGGCAGGTGTGGCTCAGTTGGTTGGAGTGCCGTCCCATAGCCGAAGGGCTGTGGCTTTGACTCCCGCTCCGGACACATGCCTAGGTTGTGGTCTGATCCCCAGGTCAGGCGTGTACAGGAGGCAGCCAATCAATGTTTCTGTCACAGCGATGTTTCTCTCCCTTCCTCTCTCTCTTCCTCTCTCTCTAAAAGCAATAAAAAACAAAATGTTCTCAAGTGAAGATAAAAAATAATAATGATGATGCGTTGCCGTTCATTGAGTACTTACTAGGACTATGTTAGGAGCTCTGTTCTCAGTAGCTAATTTAATCCATACAACTTCATGAGAGAGGTATTTCTAAGAGTGGTTCAGTGTTATATTTTCATTTTGTGAAGTTAGGTAACTTTGATTACATTCACCATTTTATCAATTCTCTAGCCTATAAAATGGGGGTGATTATAGTACTTAATTCACAGATAATACTCTATAAGCTTTGTGAAGTTCTGTGTAAATATTGGAAATACTTACTGGCAGTCCAGGATTCAGTTTTCACATGTTATTTGCCCTGGAGCTCATTTTTCATGACTATGTCAAAACCCACCTATATTGACATAACACCTATATCAATATATATGTCAACACTTGATTTTTTTATTGTTGTTCAATTACAGTTGTCCCCATTTCCCCCCCATTACTCTTCCCTGCCCTATCCACCCCCACCTCGCACATTCAAACAGCACTCGATTTCTGAGAGTTAGCAGTCACATGCATCTGTCAGTCCTCCTGCTGGATCAAGATACACTGATTAACCATTAAAAGGGCATAAATATAGTCCAATTCACAAGTTAATGATAAGTTTTGGTTTTGGAACTGGGGTAGGGGAGCTAATATTTTTTGAGGGCCTCTACGTTTCAGGTACCATGCCAGGTGAGTTACTTATATCAGCTGATAATGACTGATCTGTTTGGACTGAAGTATGGGTAGTTTATAAAGGGTATCAGGTGATTCTACCATGTATCCATGATTGAGAACCACTGACATACAAGACCCCAATGATTCTTGCAGAAATCCTCTCAGATAGGTTTTGTGTGCATTTTATAGTAAAGAAATGGATGTGCACAGATATTAACAGGTCACACATCTTGTTAAGTTGGAGGAAAAAGTCAGTTTTTTTTTTCCAACTTCACCAAAATGACACGCTTCTCATGCAGCGGAGACAATCACTGTCACCAAATCAAGGGAGATGCTGAACTCAAGATTCCTACTAAATACTGAAGTCCCCTTCCTTGACTCTGTATCTTTCCTGAATCCTTTCTAGCCACCTCAGTCCGACTTGATCTCCTCACCAAATTCTATTATGTGGATAACTGGTGTGTTATGACGGTAATCATACTCAGCCTTATTTTATATTTGTACCCACATTTATCAAGTCCTCCCTGTACACTTATTTCCTAGTTGTCAAATCTGGTGACAACTGCAGGCAAATATCATGGGAAGAGCCCTGGTTTGGGAGCCACACCCACATGAGTTGGCCTCCTGCATGTACTTTTATCTCTATGGCCTTGACAAGCCATTCTATTTTTTGAATCTCAGTTTTGTAAGCATAAAACGGGGCGGAGGGGGTGTACTTTAGCAAGGATTAGAAACATTATATTCAGTAAACCTTAGTTATTAGTATACCACCCTAACAGTGTAAGTAAAGTGACATGGGCGGTAGTAGGACGAATTAGGCCTTTAGAGATGACTCATTTTTCTAACAAAAACACCCTAATTTTTGGAGAGAGAATGAAAGAATGAAGAGTCAAAATCTAGTTGAGGCTGGCATTTCTGTCCCTCTGGACAGGTTTCCAGAAAATTATTTACATATGATACTCTAGCCAAAACACAGGAAATCACTATGCTCTGTATTTTTCTTACCCCGCCTCAAGTTGTCCTGCGACCTGGTCCCTATCCTAAGCTCTGCCCTTTCATTTAGGGGAGGAGCTGAGGATTTCATTCTGTAGTGGTTTGGCTGGGGTGGAGTGGCGGTGTTAGGGTAAATCAGAGAGGCTCCACCCATCTCTAATGAGGCCTGGCGGAAAGCGGGCGGCGGAGGGAGGGCCCTGTCCCCTGTCCCTTTAAGAAGGGCCGAGCACGGCCAGGAGAGCCGGCGTTGCTCCGACCCCGCCCGCACCCTCACCCCTGAACAGCTGCAGCCGCTGCTCCGGCCGCCCCTCGGTTAGCAGAGTCCGATCCGAGTCCAGGAAGCAAGTCGCCAACATGGTGAAGATCGTGACAGTTAAAACCCAGGCGTACCCGGACCAGAAACCGGGCACGAGCGGGTTGCGGAAGCGGGTGAAGGTGTTCCAGAGCAGCCCCAACTACGCGGAGAATTTCATCCAGAGTATCATCTCCACTGTGGAGCCGGCGCAGCGGCAGGAGGCCACCCTGGTGGTGGGCGGGGACGGCAGGTTCTACATGAAGGAGGCCATCCAGCTCATCGTCCGCATCGCCGCGGCCAACGGGGTAAGGCACGCGCCGGCCCCTCGGCAGCGCGCTCCCGGGCGCGGGGCCGTGCGCTACGTGCCGCTGCTGGCGTCCGCCTGCGCGCCCGCCCGCGTGTCTCCGAGTGGGCTTCCTCCCGGCCTCTTCGGTGCGTGGCAGCCCCAGTCTCCATCCCCAGCCCCTCGGCGCCCGCTCCTGCCGCCCTGGAGGCCCGAACGGGGTCGCCGCCTGTGGGAAAGTGGCCACTCTTGCCCCACGGAGCTGCGTTCCCGACTCCCTGGGCGCAGGGGGGCGCGGGCTTGGGAGCGGGGCTCCACCTTGGGGAGCCCGCCTCCGCCTCCCGCCCCTCCCCTTTCTCCTCCTCCCTTCCTCCTCCCCTCCCGGGGCCTCTGACATTTACTTGAACTTTTCCCGGCTGAGGATACGGTTACAGAGCGGAGCGCGGTCTCCTTAACCAGGAAAGGTTAAATGCCGCCACCGCCTTGCTCAGAGCCCCTCGCATGCATCCCCGGTTGCCTTCTATTCTCGTCTGGGACTGGCGCTTCCCTCGGGCACGGAGCCCGACGCCGTGGGGCTGGGGTGACGTGAGCATTCGCCCCCTGGTGTGTCAAGCCCGCGCAGCGGGGAGATGGTTTCGGAGTCTCGTTCCCCCAACCGTCAGTTTGCGTTGGGACCGAGCTCCTGCCGTTGCACGGCCTGGTTGCTGGGGAACAGGGTTTTGAAAAGGCTAGTCTTTGAGCCGAGGTGCTTCTGGATCTGTTCCACGGAGGGGGGCTGGAGCTGAATTCCCACTGGAACAGAAGCTTCATAGCCCACGGCGCTCTTGGGCAACAGCGGTGGCAGGCCAGGAAACTAATGCAACACATTGTGTCCCTTCCCTGCCTAGGGAACGTTAACTGACTTAACGCGGCAGGTTCACTCGGATAGGTGAAACTTTGAAATAGATTTTGAAATAGTAAACTCGATATACGGAGAAAATGCACTTATGAAATAGGTAAATCGGAGCCGATTGTTCGCTCACTTTTATAAAACATTTTCTAACGAATTTTTCTAAGGAACAAGCTTTCTTTCTGTATTTAAAATAAGATTTGACCTTTACCCAACTCTTCTGAAACTCATTCCCTTTAAGAATATTCTAACTCATTTTAATAGTACTTTATTTATCTTATTAACATACTGAGTGCCATTTTGCCAAGCACCCTGAGAACTCCTTCACTCGTGGAATCTCACTTATCCTACTGCAGCCCTGTGAGGTAGATGCTGTTGTGGGCATCTTCAAGGTGCCAAGGAGAATAGGGAAGCTTAGTCAGGATAAATAATTTGCAGGACCTGTCACGGTAGCACTGAGAATGAAGTACAGAACTTGAACAGCTTTTGGGAATAAAGGGACCCTTAAATCTAAAGATCTGACTTCCAATAGTCTCTCAAATCTAAACTGGACCTAATGTAAATCTGCCTTCCTGGGTTAGTGTCTGGATTTTTCTTTATGCTCCTAAGTTTTCAGGCAATCTCAAATTCTCTTGAAAGAACATACTAGCTATATCCCAATAGATCCCTTCATTTCCTTGTCACTTGTGTTGAATTTGCATTTTATTCCCTCCTTCCACATACACTGAGCCATGAACTGAGAAATTTGTGGAATAAAAAGACAATTCAGACACAAGACTTGTCCTTAAGAAGCTTATAGCAGAGTAAGAATTTTAGGGGTCCAAAGGGAAATGGTCTATTTGGCAGTAGTGTGGGGTGGGAAGGAAACAGTTGAGATAAAATATATGTTCTTGAAAACTGATCATCTTTTAGCTACCATTCCATTGCTTTTCCCCCTTTAGGCCAATCTTTGCAAAACTTGTCTGCATTCACCATCATTAATTTGTCACCATCCGTTCACCCCCAGCCCCACTGCGACCTGACTTCTGCTCCCTCCATCACTACATTAACATTTCTCTTGCCAAGGCTACTACTGACTTTCTGGTTGCTAAATCCGTTGACCACTTTTTAGTCCTTATCTTCTCTGACCTTCCTGTTGCATTTGTCACTGCTGACCTTGTACTCGTTTAACATTCTCATTCCCTTGTCTTGATCACTGTTCATGATTTGACTTACATTTTTTGAGTTTCTTCCTGAACTGCTTGCCCCACCCCCACCCAAGCTATTCTCTAGGTTTCTGTCCTCAGCTTGCTGCTGCCTGACTTTATTTTCTCTCTATGTCTCGTTGTCTGTCTTCTCTCTCTCTCCTTACCACGGGTTTAAGTATGCTATTCCTTCTCTTCCGATACGGTTCAATTCAGGTAGTATCTTTGGAAACCTTTCCCCAACAACCCCTCTCTGTCCTCTCCTCCCATTAAGTGATCTTTTCCCATGGGTACATAACACTAGAATAGACTAATCAAACCTAGTGAAATTATCTGTGTGCAGGTGACATTTCCCCACTAAAGAGTAGGCGTCTTTGGATAGATCAGTTTTTGTCTGTATCTGCAGTAGCTAGGCCCATGTAGCATTCAATGAATCCTTGTTCAGTTGCCTTGAGTTGTGAAGTGTGTGGAACATACTTTAAATTAACTGTATTCCAGCATTTAAGTTTATCCTCATTAACATTTATTATATGTTGACTTCATACCAGACATTGTGCTAAGTACTTGGCATACAAAATCTTCCCGCCCTCAGCAAATGCATAGCGTAGAAGGGGAGGTAGACAAGAACAAGTGGACTGCACAACGTGTTCAGGGTCATGGTGGGGCTATGTGTCAGGCGCTGAAGGGGCAAGAGCATGTAGGGCTGCACTTGGGAGAGGATGGTAAGTGAGGAAGGCTTCACAGAGGGTGGTAGCTGAACTGAGGCTTAGAGGATCAGTTGGAGTTACCAAGGCAGAGGAATTCTAGGCAGAATACAAGTGAGAGGAGCTGAGTGTAACAGGGCCACCCCGAAGGAGGATTTGTAATGGTGTCCAGAATGTGGGGTGTCCAAGAAAAATATAGATACTCTCTCTCCCCCATTCCAAGGCTGTGGGGATGGGAGAGAAGGAGCAGGGCCTCTCAGAGTTATTTTGCATGTCAATAACAGCAAACGAGCTTCATACTTTATATCCAAAGACAGTTATTTTGCATATCAACAAGGCTAACCAGTAAGGTTTGCATAACTTAAAACCAGGACAAAACTGAGAAGAAACTCGCCGAGTTACAGCGCCTGTGCATGAGAGCTGGGAGTTGGTACTCACGCCACGGGGGAAACAATGAGAAGACCATTCGGGAAGGAAAGGGGAGAGAGGACTCTGGCTAGCGGGCCATGAGAAGGTGCCACGTGGTTTTGGATTAAGAACTGGAGATCGCGGCGACACAGCTGATGGTGCTGCGAACCGGGAGAGACCTGGCTAGCCGAGCTCCGGACTTCCGTTCCTTTCCTCCTGAAGGGCGGCGCCCCTGCCTGGCCTGCCGGCCTGCCTGGGCAAAGGTGGGAAAAGGCAGGACTGTGCGTGTTGGTGGGTGTTTTAAAGGGATTTTGAGATTTAATGGCGACATTTAGCCATTATCCCAAACCTGTATAACTTCTGAATAAATAATTCCTTTCCTTTTCACCAAACTCTGGCATTGAGAGCCACAATTTCTAAGGGCAGCAGGCAGAGAACCTAGAACAGAGGGACCCTGGGGAAGGTGGAGTGTTGTTTCCCTAACGGTATCTGCGCCGCCCCTCTACGGGTCCACATTTGGTAACAGGAGGACTGTTCTCTTGGGCAGGTTATTTACTTTCTGATTCTATTTCCCCTTATGTGTAAAGGTTGGAAGTTGTACATACCCAGAGAGTCTCTTGTCAGGATCAAATGAAACAGCATACTTAAAAGAACATGGCGGCCCCTTCTCACCTGGAAGCTGTTTGAATGACATTTGTGGGGAAACCTCAGGTTGGACCTGGGGGCAGGACTCTGGGCCTTCAATGTTCTGCTGATACGGAGACACTGAGTTAGCCATACCCAACCTGATGCAGACACTAACACCTCCCCCACCCCCCATAGATATCAGCATGGTCTCCCACCTTCCTCTAACCCTCCTTGGTCCCAGCCAACATAGAGGGATTAACACCCAATTGGATACAAGTGGCAAAAACATAACTTGGATTAGAACAACTCAAAAAGGAGTTTATTGGCCCCTGTTACTGAAAACTCTTAAGAGATTCCTACTTGCAGACTCTCTGGTTCAAACCATTCCTGGTTTCTAAAAATCACTCGGGCCCAGTGATCTGCAAATGACCAGTATTAGGATTTGGGGAAAGTTAAAACTCGTAACTAAATGGAACTTGAGATATTTTGAAGGATAGTTTATCATCTTCAGCAAAATAAAATAAAAACCCTTATGGGAATTTGTGAATAAGCATGTTTTCATCCATCAGTTCACAGGCGTTCTTGTATCATGGATTCCTTTGTTAAACCTATGGTCCCCTTCTCAGAACAATTTTATTTTAAAAAAGTACAAAAGATTGCAAAGGAAATAAGTTATATTAAAATACAATTACCAAAATATTAACCAAATTTGTAATATAGCAAGATATATTCTTTATTGATATATTAAATGAGATTCAGTGGAAGGTCTAATACTCTCTTACTTTAGAGTAGTGATAAGTACAAATGGTATTTTGAGATATCAGCAATCAGTATTTTGAGATAACTACACTATGAAATGAAAATACTTGTGATTTCTGTTTGATTAAGTCCCAGGTAGTAGTAGTATTAGCAGTGGTAATAATAAAAATAAATAATAAGGACTGTGGTTTGCTGCCTACATTCATAACTAAAGGAAATGCTAAGTTTCATTTAGAGGTTAGTGAAAATAAAGATTTTTTGGTTTGTTTTGCCTTTCATATTCATTGACCCCATTATATTCTATCCACGGACCTCTTTGGTCTAAGGAATCCGGAATCCGGGTTAAGAACATCCCCCCTACCCCACCCCAGTACTAAACAAGTGATTCCCTTTTAATGTCAGGTATTTGCATCAAATGGGTGTCAAATACACGACCCAGAGATGAAGGGTCTTGGGTTCTCAGACCAAACCAGTGGGGCTCTAAGAACTTGCATTATATCCCATTTGGGGTGGATCACCCTGTTTCACGAGTCCCAGCTGCAAACACAGGTGAAAGGACATGTTTCTGGGTATAGTCTGAGAAGGAAACAAGAACACAGAGCAGGAGGGAGAATGTTCTGGGGCCCTGAGGTAATGGGTGATACCCTTAGGACAGGGATGACTTGGCAGAGAAACATCTTTGGATACCTTTTTAACATGTTGTAATTCCCATTTTTTTTTGGCGGCGCGGGGGGCGGGGGGAGTTCTTTAATTATGATGGGCTTACGAATGGTTGTTCTCCTGTTGTATACGCTTCCTAATTTTGAACTGGTGTTCAGTACCAGGGTGAGTAAGATTCTGTCTTTTTCCATCCAGGAATGCGCAATCTTTTGGGGAAGATAAGACACAAGAAATACTTACACAGGCAAAGAGCAGAATTAGGAAAAATTCAAACAAGGGAGAAAATGTTCTGGACTGGGGAAAGAAGAGACGGAAATGGGATTGTGTCTTGAAGAGTAGACAGTGTGCAAACAGAAAAGCGGGGCCCCCATACAGGAGGGGGAATGGCAGAAAGGTAAAGTGTCTTGAAGAACGGACAGGACTATGTAGAGCTGGGCACTTAGCCACTAAACAGTCTTTTTTATGTGAAATATTTAAGTAAAATTAAGAGTTTCTCTTTCTTGGCTTCACTAATACTCTTGCTAAGAACTTACTGCTTTTTTTCCTTTCTCTTTTCTTTTTAAACATTTTTTTTAACCCTCACCTGAGGACGTTTTTTCACTGAGAGAGAGGAAGGGAGAGAGAGAATCGTCCATGCAAGAGAGAAGCATCGATTGATTGTCTCTCGTATGTACCTGGACTGGGGATCAATCGATCTTACATGCTCCAACCGACTGAGCCACACCAGCCAAGGCTCCTTTTTCTCTTTTTAACTAAATCTGATAGCCGTGGATCATTAAAGACTAAAAAGAACTTTCTCCCTTTTCACAGTAAAGCTTCTTTTGGTAAACAAGATTAGATAGGAAAGAGTGATTCATTCATTCAGTAAATATTTATTGCGTACCTATGATGTGCCCGGCCCTGTTTTAGGAACTAGGGACACAGCAGTGAACGGGACAGTTTCTGCTGTCACGGGGCTGTGGGGTTCTGATGGAAGGAGAGGCGATAAGCAAATATATGCATCAGAAGGTGGTATGTGCTTTGAGGAAAAATAAACCACGGTAAAGGAGAGAGCACTGTAGGGTGGGCCGGTCCTTTTAGTGTGCTGATTGGGAAAACCTCTGATAAACCGCATGTGAGCAGAGCCCTGAATGAACTGAAGGAGTGAGCCATGCGGATGTCTCTGTGAAAGGACTTCAGGCAGGGGAAGAGTTCAGAGTAAAGGAGAAACACATTTAATGATTTCACATTGTACAGTGATGTTCCAGATAAACAAGTGAACACAAATTTCCATTGTACAGAGGGCGCCAGTAATAAATAAAGTTTATTATAGGTCTATTACAAGTGTATTATAAATTTATTTTGACACAATAAGAGGTTTAAGCAACATTGATCAAATTTAAAAAATAAATTTGTTAGCTCTCTTGGATTTGAGGAGGAAAAACTTTTTCTCTAACCTTATGGAGCCTGCTAATTCAACTGTCGAAAGACAGAGCAGTAACAAAAGATAGGTTTTTATCACATACTTATGATATTTGCAGAAGTTTATGAAAAACAGACTCAAAGAAGCAGTTAGAATTTGGGGCTTATGTACTATTTTAATAGGTGGAAGGGAGGAGGAAAAGGGTGCTTATGGTAAAAATAAATGACTTTTAGGAAAAATAAGACCTTTAGGAAAAATAAGAGAATGGGTGGAGAAGATAGGATATTTTAGTGATAATATCAAGTTAGGTGTGATGTAATCAGAATCAATCTTCTGTGGTTTCTAGAAACCGTCAGGAGGAGGGGATTTATGACAACTGAGGAGACCGCTTTTAGGCAGATAAAGGAGTTCAGAAAAATGCTTCCTCTCAAATGCCTTCAGTTCAGAATAATTTTTATGCCGTAGTGGCAGATTCCAAACTCCTTCAGACTTTCATAGAGCTTTCAGGCAAATGATTTGAGTCGGCTACACCTTTAAGGAAGTTGACTAGGAAAGTTTGAACTTTCTGGTCATTTTCTGTTAAATTCCCTTGAAGTCCACACATCCAGTCATTCTGTTGCCTTTGAAGCTGTGCTCAAAGTTGGGAACCACCTTTTAAGAATGGCTACTGAGCGCCTTAAGTAATTGAAGATCCACCAAGGACTTTAATTGGAAAAGGCTTTTCTCTCCTGGCATCCTCCAAAAGGGAAAATCTCAAAGGGACACCTCTAGGGGATGGTGTTGGGAAGGGTGAAAAGAATGTGCCTTTCTCTTGGGGTGTGGAGATGGGTGTCAATTGTGTGTTTTGTTTTGTTTTTTAACTTTAATTATTGGAAACCCTCCTTCCCAATGCTTCTCCCAGTCATGAATAGTGGAGCCTCTGAGGTATAAGATAGAAATGGTGAGTCAAGCCCTGAAAAAACATTGTTGGGACTGCCGATCAAGCCAATACAGATTTAATCATGAGTGTTAAACACGTTGACCATTATGGTTTCGTAGTGGAAACATTTTCTTTTCTACTTCATCAGTACCCCAGTGTTCCTGAGAAGATGTAATGTGACAGAGAAATGGTCGTACAGAAAGATTGGTGGACTTGTCCAACCTGGTAGAAAATGATGGTGTTGGACCCTGGTCTTCTGATATTTCATCCATTTGATCTTTTCCATAAATAAGTATATCCCAAAGCAGGTAGTTCTGGGGATTGTTATAATGTTCAGGATAAAAGTTTGGGAAAACTGGATTGGGCAGTGTTAAGGTGGACTTTTAGAGCTTTTAATATACAAATGAGTCTGATGAGTTTGCCAGAGGATCCCCAGAATGATTGTGCAAAATACCAGTTTGCACCCCCTGGGGTGATATGACCATCCATACACTATAAGAATCTTCCCTTTAAACTGTCGTTAATGGCCTGTAGGGAGGGTGAGATCTTGTTTTCCTATAGATATAAACTATATGGCTTATTTTTAACATACTAATACATGACTAACAACTAATACATGAATTTGTTTTAGGCTGCTGTCGGGCATGATTGATTCAACCCAAGGAGAACTTTGATCACTGTGTGGTAGCATTTGGGGATAAGGATTTGATTCTCATCAAGTATTAGTCCCTTATACTGAGCTCCAGTATGCTTCTAGCGCCTCTGTTGCTGAAGAATGAGTTGAAATTGCTCCTACATTCTGTGAGCCCGGTGGGCTTAATCAGTGTGCTGAGTAGCCACTGTGGGACCAAACCAATCAATGTGAGATCACAAACACTGGCAGGGAGCTCATGATGAACCTGCCAGTTAGAACTGACTCCTAGGATAAAGCAGAGAGTAAGACAAGCCCAGTCCTCACCCACTTGGGACTTACCGTCGAGAAGGTTTGTGCTGGAGGCCAGGTGGGTCACAGACAGCAAACGCGCGACCGCTGCAAGAGGCTGTCAGAGCTGTTATGGGGGTGAGCAAGGCAGGCTGTGAGAACAGAAAAGGGGTGCACCTGATTCGGACCTAGGGCGCGGGGAAGCGACAACTACACCCAGACCTGGAGGCGAAGAGGAGAAAGAATGTTCCAGGCGGAACCAAATGTGAGAGAGCATTAGCATGTTAAAGAGGTAGGTTGGAGGCTCCCCCACCCCTCAACTGTATACTTTTGTTTCATACTCTGCAAGAATTAACCACACTAAGAACACACCTCATATTTTATATTTTACGAGGTACTTCCACAGGTGTTGCTTTATTTCCTCTACAGCAAATATTTCAGGTGTCACAGGTCACAGAGTCAGGACAAGGGACTGGGAACTGCCCCTTCTGTTCCTAAGAATGTGAGAGAGGTGACAGGAGAAAACAGTCCCTAGGACTGTGCTCCTAATGCCATGTTCCCACTGGGAGTGGCAGAGGACACTGCTAGTTGGGGGAAGTTTTAAGTAAATGAGCATTTGGAGAGGAGAAGTGTGCACACCTTGCTACTTGGGTTGAGGCCACTTTCTCACTATTGGATTGAACTGAAACCAGTTGATGGGATCCCAATGTAAAGGCAGAGGCAGAATTCACATCAAGACTTGACTGTTTTTCTTCCTTTGATCATTCACATCGAAAATAAAAACTGAGCTGGTAGAATATAATGCCAAGACCAGCTGGCCTCCCTGCAGTCAATGGGAGCAAATCATTAACTGTCATCCAGTTAATACTGGGAAGTCACATTTTCCCATGGCATGGAGTTTCAAGTGAGAGTAGAAGGTAAAACTTCAGGATAGTCAAAATCATCCTTAAAATCTCTTAGACAAGTACCACTTTGGAAAACAAAATATGTAAACTAATATGTATGTCTTTAAATCCCAGGGACAACTAGAAATTTTTACCAGGTCTGCCTCTTTGGCTATGCAGATAATCGTGCCCATTCTTCTGTCCACCCATGAAACACACGACTCTTCCCCAGAGGAGGCACCCCAAATTCCTTCCAATAAGTATCTGTAGTTATAAGTGGAGCAGTCACCAGCCATAGGGTTTGCAGTCCACAGTCAAAAAAGATTCCTTAGCTGAGCCATAACCTTCATAGCTGTGCAGACTGGCTCGTCCTTGCCTGAGCTCCTTTCTGTATTGTGGCAAGAAGCAGCCACCTAACACTCCTCTAGTGACTTCTCCCAACCATTGGCCTAGAGCTACAGGTTTGGTTGGCCAGTGGGCTGTCTGCCCAGGTGGCAGCGGTAACACTTGTGCCATGGCATAAAAAGCATACCGATGCCACACACACTTTAGATTCTGTTTTGGTACAGAATGCCACATTGTATTATTAGCTAAAATGTAGATTTGGCTGTTATAACTAGTTCAAAATAAGTTAACTTAAGGAAGACAAAAGTGCACAGTAACAGATCTTTCTAGTCAACTGGGCGTTGGCACTCCAGGGCCTGCTGTGGACTCATGTTTCTTTTGTTGTTCAGCCTCCCCTAATGAGTTGACCTTACCTGCATAACCCCAGATGGCTGCCTGCCCCATAGGGTCAGCTGACTGGTAGGGAGGGAGGCAGAGGAAGAAAGGCACTCTTCTTAGAGACTGTACACCTAAGGCCTCTCCTAGCAGCAAGGGAAGCTAGGAAATATCAAGGTTATTCTGGGCGCTATCTGTCAAGCTAAACATCGTGCGTATCAAGCTAAACGAAAGGGAGCATTGATGTTGAGTAATACCTGCCAGTCCTCATTATCTTAACTGTTTCCACATTTGGTGAAAACCACTCAGTCATTTTCAAGTGATGTAGTTACAGAGAGAAAACAGAAACTAAGCAGCCACTGCTCTACCTTAGGTCTCTATAAATTCACGTGGATGGGTTTTACATGGACTAAATGTTCAGTTTTGGTTGCCAGGCACAGGAAGTTCATTCAGCAAGCAAAGCTCCCGGAAGCAGGAGAAGCAAAGGCCACAGGGTTTGTGTCCAGAACAGGAATTAGTGTCTCAGGCTTCTGGTCGCACTGTTCTGCTCACTAGAGACACACAGTGGGCAGTGGGAAATGACCCCGTTCTCAAGGAGACCAGTTGAGTGGGACAATATTGACACACACAAAAAGGCAATCACTACTATCTATTATAAGAACTAATGCCTAAAAGAAAAGAGAGGGCCGTGGGAGCCCAGGGCAGGAACCCGTGCCCCGGCCTGCGGCGGGGCTGTGTGTCGAGGGGGTGGTGTGGCCAGCCGAGGCCTTCTGTATGAGATGAGTCTGTTTTTCTTAGCAAACTACTTGTCCAGAGCAGACCAGGCTGTCAAAAAAGGGAGAGAAATTTCTCCAGGAGAATAGCTTTTTCATTTTCATGAATGTAAGCAATCAGATTTCCTTTTTTGCAAACATATTTGAACTTATATATCCAAATTAGTATTGTATCCTGCCAAATCACCACTCTGGGAACTGTACACTTACTCCAGCGATGCGTCTAGTGCTCAGAGCATTTTGAAACTCCTCTAAGGGAATTATTTCTCAGCCAGTCGGTTTATGGGTCACCTAGGAAAACCAGTCACATTATTTTATAGTCATGCCTCATTTTTCACCTAAAACGATGTAACAAGATTTGATCACCCACTTTATTCATTAGACATGGCTCCAGCCAATTTTTATCTCTTTCCAAAGTTCAAATCTATTCTCAAAGGATGACATTTGTTATGACTGAAGACTTTCAGAGAAAGTGCCACAGACTGTAAAGACAGTTGCCCAAAAAAGAGTTCAGAAATGTTAGTGCGATGTCAGCATTGTTTGAATAAATATGTTGCTCCCCAAGGTGATTGTTTTGAAGGAGGTAACATTAATTTAGATGAAAATAATCTGGCATAACTTTAAAGTGAGTTACTGTATTTTATGCTGTTCAAGCCAACTGCCTCGTGCCGGGGGAGAGTCAGGCTTCCACTTTGCTCTGCGGTCTCCTGTGGTGGCCTGGGGACATAGTGCTCTTCCATTCCAGTAAACATCTAAACATGCTTTGGTTAGGTATTTAGAAATTGTACGCAATGGGGAGGTTTGCTGAAACACAAGGAGACAACATGGCCCTGACCCAGGATGAGAGTCCTGTCAACTCTAAGCCACAGAACCAGAAACCTAGATGTGAAGCCTGTGCCCACCAGACTCCGAGAGATGGCCCCACAGTTGCAAAGAGGCCTGAAAATGGAGCTGGGATGGCATAGCTGGGTGGAGATGGGGGAAGAGCTTTTGCTTTAGTAGGAAATCTATTCTGTTCCACCGCCTCCACAGGACTTTGAGAAATGCATTCTGTGGAGTAAATTGAAATCCATAGGGGGAAAAAAAATGAAACAAGGGAAATTAGTGTAGGAAACTCAGGTGAAATTGGAGTAAAGTTGGCACCTGTCATGAAAGACAAACTATCCTTGAGCTGAGCCGCACAGTTGGCGCCAAGCCCTCTGTAGCGGAATCCATGAGAAAAACACTACACAGTTTAACCAGTTCCCCACATACAGGTTTGGTATATAAAGACTAATAATACCATCTGCCTCGAAAGATTCATGTGAGGAAGATTCAATGTGAAGCACTTATCAAAGAGCCCAACATTGTAAGTGTTCATCAAACAGAAGATTCTGATGATTCTCGCAATTATTATACTTACTGCAAATGCTGATGCCATCGGTGGGCAGAGGGAGGTCTTCTGTGCCTGCCACAACCCCCAGCACCTAGATGTCCTATCCTGTCTTGGTTCATACCCATCCCTTGAATCTGAACTGGAAGGCAGAAGTTTACATTTGCTCTAAGTCTCAGTCACAGGCCCATTGATATCAGACCTTCGCCTCTTGAAGTCACAAGCTAGTAGAAGATAGTTGAAGATGGATATTTTAGGATGGGCCCAGGCCACTGTCACGTCCTCGGCGGGAAGCTACAAGAAATATCTGCCGGCATTGCTGTAAACCTCCTGGAGTGCATGGGTTTGTTCAGGCTACAAGCATGTGGAGCTCTCTTTATGCACCAGGTGCTCTGCGAGATGGTTGGAGGTGCGAAGGTGAGTAAGATAAAGTCCTAGGATGCTCATGCTCGTAAAGGAGCATCCCTAGGAAGTTACAAAAACATGGTGTGAATACTAGAGTCTTAGTTTCTTCTGGCTGCTGACAAATGACCACAAACTGGGTAGCAAGGTCACAGAAGTATATTTTCTCACCGTTCTGGAGACCAGAGCTCTGAAATCAAAATGTTGGCCTCTAAAGGCTCCAGGCGAGAAGTCTTCGTTGCCCTTTCCAGCTTTGGTCGGCTCCAGGTGTTCTTGGCTTTGCGGCTGCCTAACTCCAATCTCTGCCTCCATGTGGTCCTCGCTGTGCGTCTTCTCCTCTTCTGTCTCTTTTAAAGATACTTATTATTGGATTTAGGGCCCCCTTGGGCATTCCAGGTTGATCTCATTGCAAGATCCTTAACCCAATTATACCTGCAAAGACGCTTGTATCAAATAAGGTCACATGATCAAGTTCTGGGCGGACATATCTGTTGGGACGTGGGTTGGGGTGGCTACCGT
Source organism: Mormoops blainvillei (assembly GCA_004026545.1). NCBI lineage: Eukaryota > Metazoa > Chordata > Mammalia > Chiroptera > Mormoopidae > Mormoops > Mormoops blainvillei. The sequence goes on from PVJD01000029.1 coordinate 404,517, forward strand.
TCAGACCTTTTACAACTGAGGAGATATTCAGGTAGTCATGGGAACACAGAGGAGAACCACACAACTCCACCCCGATGGGGAAGAGAACAAGGGTGTCTACTCTTCCCAGACGAGGTGATTTTTGAGGCAAATGCAGAATGATGAAGAGGAAACTTGAGTGAACAGGGAAGTGAGGGTGGAGGTGAGGACAGTCACTAATTTAATGCATATAGCTAATACCTTTGTTGTCCTACCTAAAAGTATACTAATGGTAATAATTGATGAGAAGATTCCAGAACTCCATGATCCACAGTGCTTTTGCAGGCTCTTGACATAATGCTAGATGGAAGACATGCCACTTGGTGACTCCCTGAATCTTACCAAATAACTTCAGTTTCCAGTGGTGGGTGGGAACCGGAGGGTTCACATTTCAGTTGTACGGTTTACTGTGCAGTCTTACGTATTCTGCTTACCTGATCTAAAACCCAGTTTTCTCGCTTGTAAAATGGGATTAATTCTATCTGCTCTACCAGAGAGGTTTATGAAAATTAAATAATGGGCATGGAAAGGCTTTGAGAACGCAAAGGTGCAACCCGAAGGTGAGTTGTTAGGGTTGTTTGGAAATTGCTTCAGGAAAGTCACCCCACTGGACTAGTATCGACCTCCTGCCAAAACAAACCTCAACATGTGATTTTATCTAGCATCTCTCAAAGTCCAGAGCTCAGATGGCTAAAGAATAACCAAAAAGCAAAGCTTCCACACCATTTTGAGGTTAGTGGGATGTCAAAATCACTTTTTTTACATTAGAATTTTATGGCAGTATAACTTTGGTGTCTGACAGACTTGAGTTTGATTTCTGGATATGCTGTTTATTAGCTGTTTCATCTTAGGCAAACTGCTTGAACTCTTTTTTTTTTTTTTTTCTTTACTCACTGGTAAAATTAATATGTCACAGAGGTGTGTTTAGGAAATAATAAGATAATTCATAGGAAGTTACCTAGCCTAATGCCTCACACATAGTCATAGTAAACAGACCGCTACACTCAGCAGTGGGGATTTTGATGAGAAATACAGAGACTTTAAATGTCTCTGTTGATGGTCCCCCTGCCACCTTGCACCTTCTCAGTTTCACTTTTCTTCTCAGCTGTGTCAATGACATATCAAGATGCTCCACACCTGTTAGCCTATACAATTCTGAACAGAACTGTCTCTTACATAGAGAGTTTCAGGCCCAGGGCCCATGGTGGGGTGGGGGACCTGTTCTGTATAACTTCAGATTTTCAGTAATATGTTATCAATCTGATACTCAGTTGTCTCATCTCAAAAGGACACAGCGGCCGGCCCCCAAATAAGGAGAATCACCCCTGAGTAGCTTAAGTACTAGTCAGAGTGCCCGGTGTTTACATACCATGTCTACCCAAGGAGGTGTGAGGGTAGAAGTTGCTTGAGTCTCCTTGCTCCGGCAGCCTCTCCTGAACAATATTTGAGGGGGTGCTTTCCATCCCTCGAACATTTACAGGCCGTTTTCTCATTGCTCTGTATTTGCTGTGCATTTGGGGCATACACACTGCGCACGGTCTGCAGCTCCCTGTGGAGCTCGTCCTCCAGCGAGCTTTATAATCTGGTGTGTCAGGTGCCTCCTTGGGTGTCATTGGGAGCCCTGGGGCGGTCAGAGGAAGGTTCCAAGGGAGATGAATTTGAGCCAAGTCCTGAAGGATAATGAAAAGGAAACCAGGAAGTAGAGGCATTCTAGGTAGAGGAAGCAGTGCAAGCAAAACAAAGAGGCCATTGTGGAAAGGGAGCCCACAGGCTGAGACTAAAACAGAACTGTCTGGGCTCTGGCACTGCAGGAAGGGAGGTGGGGGCAAAGCAACCAGTGATGAGTTATCACCACACAGGTCCTTAACCTCTGAGGCTCTCTTTTTTACACAGGCCAGCCTAAGACTCAGTCTGAGAATTGTCCTGTGACCCCGGCAGGAAGGGAGACTTAGGTTAGCAAGCCTTAAAAGCTATTTATAAGGGGAACTAGGTCACAGTATTTGTCCAGTAACACATTAAGGCTTTATCAGTGTGCTGAGACTGTCTTTCTTTTAAAATTAAAAAAAAATATATTGGAGTAACATTGGTTCCTATCATTATATAAATTTCAGGTGTACAACTTTATAATGTGACATCTGTATACTCTACCGTGTGCTTACCACCTAAATTCTAATCTTCTGTCACCATGTATTTGACCACCCCTATTCTCTTTGTCACCTTTCCCCTCTGCCAACCTCTGTTCTGTTGTCTGTATCTATGAGTTTGTGTGCTAGAGGGCCAACTACCGTCTGCCACACAACTCCAGGGAGTATGATTTGCCTTGTATTCCAGCGAATGGGGCCCGCTAGAGTGGTGCAGTGCCGCGGAAGCCGGTTAGTGTTCCAGGCTGTGGGAGTGCTTGCTTGTTTTTCTGTTTCCTACCACAAGAGGGAAACATATAGCCATGAATTATTTGAAAATAAAAATTCTTTCGATAGACCTGTTTTTCACTGTGGGATTTTAATACATAGTTCCTGGCATTAGTCAGAAGAGGGAAGATATTCTGTTAGCTCCAAATGAATATTCTTAAGGGAGTTAAATGAAAATTTTCTTGAGGATGTTCCAAAAAGGAAATAACATAAAAGATACCTACCTACCTATCTATTTATATATATGAATTTTATATGAACCATATACAGTCTATTTTTATAGGTCAAAATGGTTGAATATTGGTAATTTCTACTAAAACAGGAGTCCTCCTCACATGTGCCATATCTATGAAAGGGATTTACTAAGCCCGAATAGAATAATATATGTGAATTATACCTTGTCGTGTAACAACAAACCAGTGAGATTGTTTTCAGGCTTAACCACACAAACCCAGAATGCCACTGTGGAGGCAAGGAGTGCCTTCTGCAATTCCTCCCCCTCCTCTCAGCCCAGGTCCCTTGCAAGCTCACAAGTTAGCACCTTTTTGTTCATTTTTAAGTGATTTGTTGGCTTACCTGACTCTCCTTTTAGACCGAAAGTTCCTTGACAGGTTGTGTCTGTCGTCCTCCCATGGTGCACAGTACCTGGTGAACTGAATGCAGTAAGTCAATGTATGCAGTGACTGTTGAGTACTTGGATGGATAAACAGATGGACGGCAGACTGACGGATGCTCAAGGATGTGTGTGCTCTGAGGCACCTGTTTAGTTTTCAACTTCAAAATGTGCTTCAGGAGTCGTTTTGAACCTGGCTTTCTGTGCAGCTACAAGCCATCTGGCCCTTGTAATTCTTTTGGCTCTGCACCTTCTTTATAGTTTAATGTATCGTCTCCATTTCTTTAAAGAATGTTTCTCAGCTCTATTAAGATGCACATACCTGTAAATAGGTACGAAACACAGCTACATACTTTCAGGTTGATTGAGGGCAGTAATAAAGCTAACATTTATGTAGGGCTCACAAGGCACTAGTACCAGCTGGCGTGAAGCTCCTTACATTTATTAACTCATCATATTTTACACAACAAACCTATACAATAGTTACTGTTTTTTTAAACTCTCCTTTAGAGAGGCATTTTTTTAAAATTGTGTAATTCACATGTATCCTTCTGTTAGTTTTAGGTATGCAGTATAATGATTCAATATTTGTATTGCTGTGAAATGGTCACCACAGTGAGTCAAAGTTGGTTCTATTTTCAATCCCCACTTAAAAAATGAGAAAATGGGGGCACCAAGAGGTTAAGTACTTTGCCCAAGGCCACTCAACTAGTATAAGGTACTCTTGCCTGTCTCCTTGCTGTTGACTGAGGCTACTTAGAGGAGAAGGGGAGGGGGTCTCTTCTTGTCCCCTTGCCTGGGTGGGACAGCAGCAGGTGGGGCCTGACTTGGAGCAGGCGGGTGGAAGCCAGCCCTAAAGAGCCCCACTCAACACAGTGACAGCATCAGAAATCCGATCAGACTGCAGTGAGCCTCCGAGAGGACTATATCATAAGGCTAGAGGGGTGTGTCCTGAAAGCCAAGGGGGGGCTGCGGAATTGGGCCCCATCAGAGCCTGAGATGGGAGGAACCTCTCTCTTCTGTCTGCTTATCTCAGCACAACTACTTAATTTTACTCTCTGCTGATGCACTTGTCAACATAAGTTGGTGGCGGCGGCGGTGGTGGTGTGTGTGTGTGAGATCTTGCTCATAAACTCACTTATTCAAACTCCTACAAATATTTTGAGCTTATAAAGCAAGTATGTTTATTTACTTTTTAAGTTCTTTTGTCTAACAAGCAAAACTTTGAAAGTATTCAATTTGTTCTCGTATAATCTAATAATGATAACAGCAGTTACTTGTGTAGGGAATCCTATACCAACCCTGGCTTTAGAACTTTCTAAATATTACCTCATTCAATCATGATTGCACCAAATAAGGTAAGGGGGACTGTTATTCCCCTCATTTTCATAGATAAGGCATTAGAAGCACAAAGAGGCTAAATAACTTGTCTGAGGTCACGCAGCTAGTGACTGGCAGAGCTGGGCTTCCATGCCTATCACTCTGGCCTTTGAGCCCATTCCCTGAAATATTACAGCAAGCTATCTGCATCTGATGATTTTAACTTATATATATAGTACATTCAAAGTTTTCTCGAATGTTCCAATAATGTTTCTAATTTTGATAAAACTCTCTTACCTGCTTAAACTTAAAAATCATAAGTCAAAATAAGTTACTTAACTACACATTATAAATTGAATTCACAAGGCTAACCTGTTTAATATCCCAGTTGCACTATTGTACTTAAAGTACCAAAAATACTTAGATTTTCTTCCAAACCTACTGAAAAAATATTAATAGTATAAGTTTGCTTTATTTTTTCTGTATCCTATGAGTTTGATTTACTTCGTCTAGTCTATACTTAATTCTAAATACTTAATCTTAAATCTTAATACTATATTTAAATCTTTCTCTCACCCCAAGCAATTAGGAATTACCTTTCCAGCTGGGTTGGGGGTGACATTGTCAGCTGGCTGAGGTGCACGTCGGCCGGACACCTGGATATGGAACCACCCCGGTCCAGAACGGCGGTGCCAATTTGGAGTCTTAAGTGGGTTGTGTTCAACCACATTCCCTAACTCTTATGTCTCATGAATCTGCAAACCCTACCATCTTGAGCAGGTTCATCGAACCTATTTCCTGCTTGATTCTATTCTGAGTTTTCTTCCAATTCTTCCCATCCCTGAGGCCCAGAACTCTCAGGTATGACTAAGTGACCCAGAGTTGGGTTCTACACAGCTCACATGTATTTTCGTGTGCTGTGTGGCTGTCAGTCACAGATCTGTAGAGATTCTCAGGACGTGACTGTCCCTGCCCCACAGCTGCTGGGTTTTCCTGTGCTCTCAGTTTGAGGACTAACTGGATCTGACCTGTACACCTCTGTGCCCTAATTCTAGATTGCTAGGAGAGAAGATATGACGTGTCCAGCTTTGGTCAGCTGTTCACCCTGGTGATCAGGGTCTGGCGTCAGGACCCTGTCGTAGCATCATGGGCCCAGGAATTCACCCTTGGAGGGGCATGGGGGCAGTTTTCAGAAAAGAGAGGAGATGAACGGAAGACATTACGTGGAAAAGGGGGTCAGAGGAAACAGAGATGTTTGGGTCATGTCCTCATATTGGAGCGAAAGAAAACCTAGCAGGGCTCAACTGGCCCAGGGACTCAAAGTTAAGGTCACGTATAGGAGGCAGCAGAGGAGCAGCTCCGGGCGGGATCACACCGACCGGGTGAGGAAGGAATCCCCGGAGCCACCACAGCTGAGGGGGAATCCATTTTGCAAGCTGTGGTGAATCTTTTCCAGTCTCTACTTCTCCAAGCTATTCAGTGCACCACCAGCGCCACTCACCTTTCCAAAAAATATGAGTTTACCTCCTGCTCAAAAATTTCCATAGTTTCTAGTGCCTGCAAAATAAACTTCAGTGTGGTTCATGAAACTCTATGATCTTACCCCAAGTATTTCTCCAGTCTCACTGCAACCTCTCCAGAGCCACAGCTTGGACACGCACCTGAGACAGCGCCGACGCCACTGTGCTGTGATGGCTGCTCTCTGGCGTGAGCTTGTTGAGAACAAAGGTCTGTTCTCTATCCCCATCTACCTTTTTTTCTATCCCCATCATCCCCCAGAATGTGAACAAAATTTTCATGTTATTACATCATTTTGTAGTTCACAGAGGCTTTCCCAGACATTCAGTGAGGTCATTTTCACAAAAATCTTGTGAGGCAGGTGTTATTATCCTGCTTTAGAGGTGAGAACTGGCAGGGTGAGGGGGCTCACACTTACTGACAGTTTGCTACATGCCAGACACACTACTGAGTGTTTTCACATACGTTACCTGATTCGGTTCCCAGAACAACCTTGCGAGCTGTCCCCATTTTACAGGCTCAGTGCCGCTGAGTGACTTGCGTAAGACTGTAGCTCTCCTACATTTTAGAGTCAAAGAGTTGAGCCCTGGCTGTGTCTGGCCCCTAAATCTGTGGTCTTTGCATTGCCTTGCAGTGCTTACCCTGGGACTGGCATTTAACAACACTTTTTTACTGGACAAATGTCTGACTGTTTCCTAGCGTGTGTGTCCTGTCACTGTGGTCAAACACCCCAAAGAGTCAGGGGCAGGCACTTGCAGCCAGTCACAAGCTCAGGGCCTAGGGCTGGGGGTCTGATGATCCCTGCTGCTTTTAGCCCAGTTGGTAGCTTTGTTTCCAGCGCTTGCCCCCGGAGACAGGTTTAGCAGTTCCATCTTCTGTGCCTGCTCCTACAGCGTTTGCTAACGAAGAGCTGTTGGTATGAAGAGGTGGGTCTGCTCAGGCCCTAGGTCCAGTGTTCACATGAGCCCTGGGACAAAACAGTTAGTTACCCAATAAATATTTATTGATGGAAAGAAAGATAGAATGAATGAATAAATGAAGGCTTGGCGAGTCTACAGTTTCTGCTGTGTTCTACTAGGAAGGTATCGTTGCCGATCGGAATGGGGGCTGGAGTCTTTGCCAGGCCGGGAGCGAAGGGGTTCATAACTCTGCCATTGTGAAATTGATTGGACCCAAGACCAGTATGAAAGTTCCTTGTCTGAAGGGAGTAATCCTTAAATCCCCCATATGGTTTAAATGTAATTTGTGTCATTGTGAAGGAGTACTGGCAATGCCGGCGAATTCATTAGGCCAAATTGGGTTCGCTCTGCTCGACAGTAACGTTCCTGAAGATGAAGTTCAACCTTTGCTGGAAAGCTGAAACAAATGAGTTTCTTAATAGCTACCCCACTTAGTCTGAGCGTCTTAGGAAGCTTAATGTTTTTAATGCCTCTCCTTTTTTACCACACTTCACAGTCCATCTAACATTGCTGCTGCTGGTAATATTTTTATATGGTGTTGAGTACTTTAGTGTCCATAAAATTATGAGTCAGGCCCATGTTTAGAATAGAAGCTTTTCTAGGGCAAGGATGATGTCTTTTTTGGTCTGGTTTCGCATACTGACAAACACCATGACAGACACATGTAGTTTCTGAAACCGTTGCTGTCTGTTTGGGGGTACAGAACTCTTTCCTTAGAGTCTTAGGTTTGGTATGCACTTAAATTGCCCGGTGTTCACTGACATGCGCAGGAACCACAAAAGATGAGAATCTTCCCTAGTCCGTGCCTGGCTGAAGAGCTGGCTTATATGCAGGGAAGTAAAAATGCACGCGTGCCCTCACAGACATTCCCATCCATCAGGGGGACACTGGGTTTACCTAGTGAGCTCTTTCCATAGATATATGGAATCTATGAAATTGACCTCTCAGTGCTCAAACACTGCTATCTATTTTCACTTGTGTTAAATAATTTTTTAAATATGAAGATGACCAACTGGAGAGGTTCATTTAAAAATCATGAAATGAAGAGGCAAACAAGTAATGAACTCCAAGGTGGCATTATCAGTATTTGGAAAGTTAAGCTTGGAATAGCACCAACATTATTAAGTTTGCAATAACTACTTTAGAAACATTTTTTTTTTAACTTTTAAGAATTAGAATAATTACCTTTGTAAGACTTTCTGGGTCAGCCACTTTTTAGCTAGTTAGAAACTGGCACTAGGCCTAATAGACTTAATTCTAGAAAAGTGTAGCTTTCCAACAGTTACAATGTGAAAAAATATTTTTACAAACAAGCTTTGTTTCACATGAACGCACATTGATAAACTGAGGTGTTCTAGTGCCTGAGGTGGACACAATCTTCAAGAAAAATAAAAAAGCATTTGTCATCCTTTGAAACAAGGTCTGTTGTTGGATCCCATGCTACTAATGAACCCACTTTTTTGTGTATATTTTTTGTGTCAAATATCTATTTTGGATTTGCACACTTCTGCCTTGATTCCTCATAATTTCTCATTTTATGAAATTGATTAACCATAAGCTATAAATAAAATAAATAAATGTATGGGATAAAACCAACAAAACGTTATTCTTCTAGTTTTAGCTTCAGAAAGGGCTTCTCCAGGGTAGCAGCAGACCACCAGCAGAGAGTGTGCTGTAGTGTGCGGGTGGAGAAGCATTGGTGGGTTGATGTCAGAGCACCCTGTGACCAAGTATCCCTGAATCAAATCTGGGATTTCAAGATCTCATTAAGAAAACTACCAATTACGTGGTTGGTTGCTCTGTTATTCCAATGAAAAGATTATTGGGTTGATATTTCATGAATCTGGATCTATTATTAAATATGTCAAGATGCATATGCTGGCCTAATTTGCAAGCCTATCTAAAACCAGAGGAAACTTGGCCCTGAGCTTAAAAAATATGATATAAAAAAAACAATCCATTGTAGGAAGTTGAAAAACAGTGGGTATGTAAACTACTGTTAATAAAGCAAGCTTATTTCATAATTTAATTTCTAAAGAATTTTGCTTTAAAAACTATAATAAAAAGCAAAAATAAACTATGAAAATTAATTGTCTTTCAGCCAGCTGGCTTTCTGCTGAATGGCCGTGCCTTGTGAATTGTTTTAATGTTATGTCTCGGGGTCTTCCCTCCTCGTGGGCTAGCCCATTTGTCATTTGAAGGACAAATATTTTTAGAAACAAGCTCTGTTGTTTGTAAACAACAAAAGCAAAGGAGGCTCCCGTGCTAGTTGGTAGCCGCCTTCACGGGGCTGTTGGTTCTGCCGGTCCTGCGCAGGGCGGGCCCTGGAACACAGGGCCGTTTGGCCCCAGAGGGGGCAGCCTGCTGCTCTCAGCACTGGTTTGCTTTTGTGCCTTGCTGAAAACCTAGAAAATACTCAGATGCTGTTTGTCAATGGATTGTTCACTTTTTCCTTGAAAGCCTTGACTCCTCAGTGCATGCCAAACTCTCCAAACATGTGGCGTAACTAGACATGGTTTGCTTTTTAAGCATCTTTAGCAAGTCCACCAAGACCTTGCCAGTGGAGTTTATTAACAACTTCTGCTGAACCAGATAAAGAATGCACACGTATGCATTTAAGTAGATTATTAATAAAATCTCAGGGATCAAATGGGGTTGGATAGCAAATTTATTCAGGTAGTATGTTTCAAACCTTTTAGGTTCTTCAAATGCAAAGGACTTAAACTACTTCACTAAAAATGTTTTCTTAAAAGTCAAGTCTATTTAAAACTAAGACAATTAAAACACAAAATTTAATCTTATGTTCATACTATTTTTCTAAATAATAACTTGATCGAACGTCATGCGCCCAGAAAAACATGCCGCGCCCCCACCTCCGGCCGCCCCTCTGCTTACATTTTCAAGATTTTGGTGCATCTTCATCCATGCTTTTCCATAAATTCAAGAAAATGATCAAGCTATTGCTCGTTCATGGCATATTTGTAGGTATCTATTCTTCTAGAACTCAATATTATTTTGTTAAACCCTTGGTGGTCAATGAATAAAATCTTTTCTGTTAAATGACGTTTTTCCTTCTAACTGGACTTGCGTGTGGGAAGTAAAAAATCACTTGGGTATCCAAATGACGGTGATGTAAGAAAACCAGAGGTAACTGAGATCCTTCACTTCCATTTTAAGATTGACCTTTCACTTGCTAGGTGGCATGGAACAGCTTTAGCTTCAGATGGCCTTCTCAGTGATGCATGCCCGGAGAGGCTCTGCTTTAAGGGGTGTCAGGCGCAGCCGGAGCCACACCAGGGTGTCTTATTCATGAACCTGCGTCTTGCGTCTGCACTTGCTCTGTCTTTGCCTGGGCTCTGAGAGTGGAATCTGGCAACCATCTGGTGTTTGTAACTGAAGTCTGCTGCATGCAGCACCGTCGGAACTATCTCCACCCTAACGGGACATGAGGCAAAAATAATTGAAGGGTATTTGGCTTGGTTATGCGGGCAGAAGTGTCCTCATCAAAACAACTTTGAAGATCTGCTTTGTGTGTGGGTGTGGGTGGGTGTGTGCCCCTTAACTTTCTCACAAGGGGCGGAAACAACAAGGAATTAGCCCAGCCTCCACCTCACTCTCATCACCCAGACAAAACTTCTGTTTCAGTTATTTGGACGACACGGCTGCAGCTTCAGGTCGGACAGACTGTTCGGGGGACTCTTGAGTGCTTTCTGGATACCCTCGCTGAACCACGTGGTAGGAATGAAAGATGAGTGATTTTGGTGAATGGATTTCTGGGAAATACAGAAAAATGGAAGAAGGCCCCGTCCCTCTGTTGACTTTTGCTACAGCGCCCTACTGTGACCAGAAACCAGGAACTAGCGGATTGCGGAAGAAAACCTATTGTTTTGAGGCAAAGCCATGCTACCTGGAAAACTTTATCCAGAGTATATTCTTTTCCATAGACCTAAAGGATCGCCAGGGATCCTCACTGGTGGTTGGTGGAGATGGGCGGTATTTTAATAAATCAGCAATAGAAACAATAGTGCAGATGGCGGCCGCCAATGGGGTTGGTATACGATAAGTATTGTTACGTTTCTGGTTCTCCACATAACTTCTTAATTTTGCAGAAATGTACAAAAGTACAAAGATTTGTTTGTGGTATATACCTCAGTTCTACTAATATCCAGTTAAGTTTCATTGTGATTTCAGAGATTGACTATTGTGTAAATACTGCTGAAATTACATGTCAGGTTGAGATACAGGAATATTGAGTTCACCTTCTTATGTGTTGTGCTCGGTACCTATTGCGTGGACAAGTACCTGTTGCTTTCTGGGCATGTAAGGCACACCCGCAGCCTTTAGCTGTCTTACCTACATTTTAACTAGTTTTGAGGGGCGCTCTCCTTTATAAGAAGGCTCTAATGAGTAGTGGAGAGAGGAGGATTTTGTTTTCTTTCAATGGCATCCTTGTTGAAGTTCAGTCACTTGTCAAACCAGAAAACAAAAGCCAGGGCATGCTGTTGTTTATGAGCCCTGGTAGTCACGCAGAAATACTTAGGGGGGGATTGGAAAATGTTAGGTGTGAGCCTTCCGAGAGGACCTGTTACAGGGGAACCTTCTTATAATGACCTTGGACACAAAGAAGCCCTGTGTGTGGTGAATTTGTGCACCGGGGTAGAGATAATAACTGTGAGACTATAATGTAAGAAGACTCTGCTAACGCTTTGTTTTGCGAAAAACAGTGTTGGCCGAATTAACCAAATTAGAAGGAGTCTTGCACCAGAAAGCATCGATCTTGATAATCTAACAATTTGCACAGTCCCACTGATTTGGAGGAAAGTGGGCATCAGGACATTGCTATTTTTGCTCTGTAAATTCCTCTGTGAGAACAAAAATATATTTTTAGTACTTTAGATTATATTTAGCAATAATTTGAAGCACACAGCCTTTTAGTACTTGTAAATTTTAAAAATCTTTTGTATTTCTTTTCTGGAAATGATTCTGTTTCTGGGATCCTAAAATTTAGCATTGACATCAAATGTGTTGGGCATTCATTTTCAATCTATTTTAATCATATGCCTAGCAGGTGTGATTGCAAAAGCCAAATTAAAAAAAAGAACTACCAAATTAAATTTTTAAATGTTTGTAGATCCTATCGCTTATAATGTGAAATTTCCTTTATACCTAGTTTCAGAATCTGAATGCCTTTCATGTAAAAATTGCTGATAAAGCACTCAAATATGAAATTATTATGACACATACACATTTTTAAGATAAAATGTGACATGCTGTAAATTTCACCTTTGAGTAGAGCTGCAAAGGGAACGGTATTAAGAAGCTTTTAATCTTCTGAAGAGAATGAATGGAACATTATTTCTGAGCATATATCTGGATTGTTGAGTGCATCTGGTACACTGTCCCCTTTGCTGTGATATATTTGGCTTCATTTCATTTTTGTGTGGAGCTGAACGATGTGGAAGGGGTGGTAAGAACGTGTAATTCAGGCAGACCCTATAGACTCTCTCTGTTTTACAGTCGGAAGTTTTGCTAGATTATACATTTAAGTGATAATAATCGACTAAATATGGTAACTCCCTGTTTGTTAGAGCTGTTGCAGCGCAAGCAATATTTTTAAGTCTTCTTCAAGGGCATTCTTTATTGACAAGAGTGCTGCCTTTAAAGCAGTCGTGCCACCCGGCTGGATCACTTAGCACGTGTGGTGGCCCAGTAAAGCTCTTCAATCGGCGAAAGCCTGCAAAAGCTTACCTAGTTTGATTTCTTCTTTTTTTCTAACATATCCTAGATTCTGACTCTTTTACCATCCCTCTGACTGTGGGGCAGATCTCTAGGGAGGAAATCTAAAGGAAAGATAACCTGCTGCCACAGATTTTGGTGGAAATCAGTGTTCCTTCCTCACCTCTGTCAATACCCACTCCACCCATGAGCCAGTTCTTGGGGGCACTTTCCAACCTAGTGAGCCAAATGGACATAATTTCATTTTTTTCTCTTTAGTACACTTTTATCTGGTGCATTTATTGATTGTAGAATATAACTGACCTTTGTTAGAAGTTTCCCTTTGTTTTTGTTTTCATAGAGCTGTATGCAGTTACAGGAAACTTTAATGTATGAAGTGAAATATTGAAGGAGCCTTGTTTATAATACTGATATCTCCTGTGGTCCCCAGAGCTTTAAACTTAGAGATATATTTAGAAATGAGACTAAAACCCATGTATATGACTAGCAGGGTAAAGATTAAGGATCTTGTTTTTTGTGAAACATAAGAAAACACCAGGCCCTCTTTTTTATTAAAAGGAAAATTTAAGTTTTCTCCCTGTCACGTTTGACTCTAAAATATTGGGCGAACAGCGAGGTATCCTGCTTGGTGGTGCGGCATGAGTGATGCAGAAGGGGGAGCAGGAGAGGGGGAGGGGCAGGAGAGGCTGCTGGGTGAGGGATTCTCAGTGCCAGGCTGAGGGAGTTGCCTCTAAGCTGGTAGACACCGGGGAGCCAGAGAAAGATTCTTCTGTTTTAAAAATGTTAATAATGTAATTTTTTTTGTGGTAAAGTATACATAGCAAAATTTAGCACCTTAATTTAGCATCCTAATCATTTTTATGAGCACAATTCAATGGTATTAATTACTTTCTTGATGTTCTGCAACCATCTTCATTACCCCTTTCCAGTAGGACTTTATCATCATTCCATGTAAAGCTCTACACCCACTAAACAGTAATTCCCATTCTCCTTTCCTTCAGCCCCTGGCGAGCTCTGCTCTTCTTTCCGTCTTTGAATTGGCCTAGTTTTAGGTACCTCACGTAAATGGAATCACACAATACCTGTCCTGTGTGTCTGGCGTCTTTTACTTAATATAATGTTTTCAGGGTTCATCCATGTTGTGGCACGGATCAGAATTTTACTACGTTTTAAGGCTGAGCAATATTTCATCGTGTGTATGCACTGCATTTTGTTTATCCATCATCTGTGGAGGGACCTCTGGGTTCTTTCCACTGTTGGCTATTGTGTACAATGCTGTGACGGACAAGGGTGTATCAGTTATTTGTTTGAGTCTCTGTTTTCTTTTGTGTCTATACCTAGAAGTGGAATTTTTGAATCAGTGGTACAGGGAAGATTTTTAAATAGTGGCGGGCCACAGAATTATAGTTTAGAAGGATGAACGAGGTGCGTGGGCCTGAGGAGGCAGGATCAATTCAGACAGGGTAGGGCAATGGAGGTACAGGGGAGATTAGAGTCAGGAACTGTTACAATGCTTCAGACTTCCTTAAAGGAATAGAGTAACATCTCCCCAGGGTCGAGTTGAGGATTAATATTCCTGAGGATGGTTCATGGGGAAGAGTCTGCTCTGGAAGGCGATATTTTGGCCAGCTCTACGTACCTCTTTTGGGACTCTAGAGAAAGATGTTACCAAGGATGCCCATTGCTTCTAGTTCCCAGCTTTCCTTTTTCACTCTTAGCCCCTGGTGTAATCCCTAGCCTTGGACCATTACTGTCTGTAGATACTACCATAAGGTCTGGTAGAATTAAGGGGTGATCTGGGTGACATAGCTTAATATTCACTTATCAGCCTCCCCTCCCACACCAAATATGTACAAAATCTGAGTTAAAATCAGGATGCTTGATGTGCAAATAGAATTTCCAGATAGCTCCACCAGCCATTCTGGCTGATTAAGTTGCCATCTCTAAGCCTCTCCTATTAAAATTGTCGCCCTCCTCAACCATTGGCTTTTATTTATTTATTTTTTTTACATTATTGATTTGAGAGAGAGAGAAAGACATCAGTTTGTTGCTCCACTCATTTATGCATTCGCTGGTTGCTTCTTGTATGTGCCCTGACCAGGGATCGGACACACAGCCTTGGCATCTGTAAAACACTAGCCAAGTGAGCTACCTGGCCAGGGCAACCATAGGGTTTTATTCTCATCAGAACCACACCTGGAACTGCTGGAAGTGTCAGAAGTTACCATTCCCACTGTATGGAGTTTGGAAGTATCAGCGCTTTTCCCAGCTATTGCCACTAGATGCCATGTGACCTTGTCATGTCACCAATCCGAGCGTCTACCATAGCCCCTTTCCATAATTGCTTGTTTTTATTGCTGTTAGATGGATTGTAAGAATGAACAAATGGGCAGAGCCGTGACAACTCTTGACTTCAGCTTCTTCATTTACATGACGGGAAAGAGCAGTTGTGAGAATGACTTGAAATTGCCATGGGCTATAAAAAGCATTCTGCAGCTCAGTAATAATCAATATTGATTTCACACCATCTTCAAGTTCCTCTGGTTTATAAAGGAGCCTATTTATGGCTCCTGCCCTGGCCGTTACCACTTCCTGAGGGAGGCGGGATACACCAAAACCTGTTCAGAGACAGACATAGGAGACCCCAGAGGTGACCGAAATGGAATCAGCTGCTTCCTGGGAGGCAGCTGGTCACGGAGGGCTGGAATTATGGGACGGCGGCCTACAGGAAGGCAGCAAAGGTGACGGCCCCAGAAAAATCCAAGTATCTCATTGGCATGTTCTCCGTTAGAAACACATCTTCTACTATCGAGTCATTTCTTCGATTCTCTTTATCCCTGGTGGGACAAAAGGAAATAACAAACGGAAGATTTAAAAAACATTCCTGTCCTCTCACAAGGGGGAGTGAAGGGAGGGCACAGACTCCTCGCTTCATAAATCTTTTTATGTAGCAGTCACATCTTCCTCAAGTATGTCAGAGAAACTGACAGAACTTTTTTTTTTTGTCCAATTTGGGTCATGTTGAAACTGGTATAAATTACTATCATTTTAGTGAAGGCAGATTTAGGGCCTGTGCTGATACCATCTTTGAGAGAAACAGGGAGGTACGTTAAGAGCGCAACAGAATTATTACTCATGGCCCCTTCATGTGGACAATTCTGACTGGTTTACCTAGGAGTAGTAACTCCCAGCATCCCATGCTGTAGGCCCAGAGGTGACTTGGTGCCCCCTAACGTGGTACTACATTAGCTTGACTAGAAACATAAAGTGTGAGATACATTTTTATAATAGTCTTCATATAAAGTCTTTCCTTTTTACTTTTCCAAATAGTTTAATTTACAGTCTTCTCTTTGGGTTAGAATTCCTTTAACTAGCTGAATTTATATTCTTCCCCCAATATGGATTGAAAGTATGACTGAATTGGATAAAAATGTGGGTTTTCTCACGTTCTTTCAGTATATCCAAATTATGAACCTGGTCTGGACATACTCTGTGTTGAATATTCTTATTTTTTTTGCCAGGGTCTTACAGTACCCCGAGATCATACACTATCCTAAAACTGCGAAGTCCCAAAAAACCTTCTGAAGGAGTGGCTTTGTTCAACAATAATGATTCTACTTCAATAACAATATTACTCAACAATAATAATATTCTACTTCAAAATAATAATAACCACCCAAGCGGTAAATATTCATTAAAGGACATCTTTTCTGGTCCAATAGGATATTTCTTTGTTCATCTGCCTGCTGTACCAGTGTTTCTGTGTAGTAGCTCTGGACATATTGATGGCAAAGTACCTTCTGCATTTCTTCTAGATTGGTCGCTTGGTTATTGGACAGAATGGCATCCTCTCCACCCCTGCTGTATCCTGTATCATTAGAAAGATCAAAGCCATTGGTGGGATCATTCTGACAGCCAGCCACAACCCTGGAGGACCCAATGGAGATTTTGGAATCAAATTCAATATTTCCAATGGAGGTGAGTTTGCTGCTATTTCAAGGGTGGTCAATTGTATGTTCAGTAGGATAAGCCAATAATCAATGCCTTGAGAGACCCGAGTTGGGTTCTGGTTCTGGTACTTAGCAAGGGGATATTGTGTTTCCTTTTGGTGGAAATGAAATGCTTCTCATCCTGCCATACCTGAATATGAGGAACCATGCATGAATGGTCATTAACATGATATTTTCTTTTAGAAAACCCTGATACTTTGCTGCCTGAATGATGAAATGAATGGCAGATGTGCTAGTGAAGAGGAATTGACTAGTTTTGTGTTTTTTGTATTTACATGTCAGCTGCACACAATGATCCACTTTTTGCTGTTTGATTTCCAGGTCCTGCTCCAGAAGCAGTAACTGACAAGATTTTCCAAATCAGCAAGACAATCGAAGAATATGCAATTTGTCCTGACCTCAAAGTAGACCTTGGAGTTCTGGGAAAGCAACAGTTTGACCTGGAAAACAAGTTTAAACCCTTCACAGGCATGTTTACCCACTACCTCCCGCCTGCCCATCCCTAGTTTCAACTTGAGCAAGTTGCCTTTCCAGGTTTTAATAACATAATAACATGGGTCTTCAGCTTCAGAAAGATTGTGGTCACTAAGCTTTGCGTGCATTAATTAGCAGGTCTGGAATTGGGTCTGGGAGTCTAGAGACCTGGGCTGTCTAGGCCCTGCCAGTGATCAGCAGTGTGACCCTGGGTAAGTCATTTCCAAATCTCAAGGCCTCAGTTTCTGTACCTATAAAATGAATATAGCTCAAAGATCTGTGAGATTACATTCATAGCTAAGTTTTATTGAGCTTTTATTATGTACCAAGCTCTTACCATTTATTATCCCATTTTATTTCTTTAGTAGCCCTATGAGGGCAGCACTTTTGGAATTCACTTTTTCCAGATGAGGAAACAAAGGCTGAAAGAGCTTAAGTAACAGGCTCAAGGTCACACAGGGAGTGAGCAGTAAACCAGGATTTAAGGTCAAATGTGAATGGTTCCAAAGCGTGGGTATTGATTTTCTTTTCTGCCCTAATATTCAGTAAAATCAAATGAGGCCATTTTGGGGGCTAAGTTGAAATTGCTTGTGTAGGCAGTAGTGGTAAACATTTTGTTGTTAAATACCAAGGTATTTCAGTTATTGATGGAATAAATATTTATAAAATTATTCATATTAGTCAAATGAGATGGTTGGCAATATGACTTGCATTTTGACTTTACTCTAACATGTATTCTTTCCTCTGGGTTGCAATTTGAGGAATGTGTGTTTTGTTTGAACTGACAGTGCATCCTAACAAAGACAAGGTGGTGCTTTGCTACATCTTGAAGACATACTTAGGGCTTAGAAAACACAAGTAGAGAATTTCTTAAATTCTTAACGTTTTGGAAATGTTCAGACCCCTGAAAATGCAACAAAAAGGACAACAATTCTAAGTTCTTATGTTTATTTTATTCCTTTAGTAGTGCGTGTGAAAATGATTCATTAAAATTTTTTTCCTGCTTTTTACCATTAAGTCTTCCAGGCATTGGACCTGAAAAAGAAAGTAGGAGTCACATTTTCTGTTATTTATGGCACCAAAATATACTTCTCATGGAGATGGATAGGGAATCAATGTGGCAGCAAAGTAGAGTTTAACCATCAGGCAAACCTCTGTCAAAAATCCCTGTGTGCTCCATCCCAGCTGTGCAGACAAGTGACTTAACCTTACAGACCTTCAGTCTCCTTGTCAACAAAATAGGACTAATATCATTTACCTCGCAGGAAAATTGTTAGTATTGAATAAGAGATCATGTAACAGTGCTGGCATCTTGGGGCTGTTCGATAATTAGTTTTTTTGAAATAGCTATGGCATGTTTATAACAATATAATCATTTCAGAGGATAATATTTCTAAATATGCTTAGTTCTTCCATCTTTCAATATTGCCTATTCCCACAGTGGAAATTGTGGACTCGGTGGAAGCTTATGCTACGATGCTGAGAAACATCTTTGATTTCAACGCACTGAAAGAACTGCTTTCTGGTCCAAACCGGCTAAAGATACGCATAGATGCCATGCATGGAGGTATGGAGCCACCTCTTTTCCACGCCCCTCTCTCAGATAGGCAGCTGCTCTCCGCTACGTGCACCATGATGCTTTAACAAGCCTTTTCTTAAGACTATCTGGCCGCCACCCCCCCGCCCTGCCCCCTGTGCCACCATTTTAAATTTAAATTTGCTGGGGTAACTTTAGTTAATAACAATCTATGTTTTAGGTGTACAACTTTATAATACATCATCTGTATATTGCATTATGCACTCACCACCCACACAAAGTCTAGTCTCCTTCCATCACCATATGTTTGACCCCCCCGCCTTCTTCCCGTCTGATAACCGCCATGCTGTTTTCTATGTCTATGAGTGTGTTTGTTGCCTTTGGTTTTATTTCCCACATATCAGTGAAATCATATGGTTCTTGTCCTTTTCCATCTCTGATGTTTTTTTAAACAGTTATTTTGCAACCATTTCAGCAATATCCATGCAGAGAAAAATCTAATTGTATGCAGCAAAAATAGTTGAGACATTCCTCATGGTAAGGTGGTGTGAAGGGCAGTGTTTCCACATTAAGCATCAGGTTTTGTGTGACATGCAACTGTTTTTGTGGACTCTTCCTGCCCCTCAGCAGATACTTCACATTCTTCCTAAGCACCCCCGCTATTTCCAAGGGGGCATTTCGTCATTTACTAGATGCGGTAAACGTGCTCGGGAGCCCCGCAGCCCCACTCGCCTGCTCCCACATGCTCCTTTTCTTAGAAGGGGATGAGAGCAGGACCAGGATTAAATTCAGGAACAACAGGATGTGTGTCTGTCCCTCTTCTTCCTCTGTGGGTTGCGTGACCAGGTCAGTAGAGACAGCAGCTGTCACTATGAGCAAGAGCCATAAGGTTTTCTTGCATATAGTAATGTGGGAATTCCTGAGCACTTAGGTAGTTTATTTATTTTGTAATAATTTAGAATTTTGGAATCTTTGAGTGGCAGGATTTTCCCTGGGGTGGGAATCCAGCTGTTTGCCTGGTTGGAAAACGTTTCTACGTGCATTTGAACCCTTTTGATGATACTGTTCAGAGCCCCCTGCTGACACTGTCTAACCATGGTTAGAAAACCTCCTCCGAAATCCTACATCCCTACAGCTCCTGCCCTTGGGCCCTGACTTCATGCGGGAATCCCACAGGATGGGTCTGCTTCTGCCTTCAGACAAAAGCTATCCGATCTTTTCGAACCATGCAACAGACATGTATCGAGTACCTGCTACACGTATGCTTGGTGGGTAGGCAGGGGCTTGGCAGGTGACATCCTTCAGATAGCTTGCAGTGTCTGGGAACATGTGGTGGGTAAAAGACTCACACTGCCAGGCCAAGAAAATGAGGGTTAGAGAGACTTTCAAGTATTCTCTCTGGGGCGTGGAAGAAGGCATAGTTTCACGAGGGGTTGTTAAGAAAGGTTTCTTGGAAGAAATGGCAACCAATTTGGCTTTTATGAAAGAAAGATTGAGGGTGGTAGAAAATTGAGTGATGGTCATTCTCAGCTGAGGCAATGGCTGTAGCATATGCATGAAGTCTAAAAATAGAAAAATAGATGCCACATAAGAGGAATGAGAAGAAGCTTGGGAATGGGACTTAGGATGGAGTATTTGCTAGGAGAAGCTGGTCATGAAGTAGCCTTCTGTCTCCAGGCCTTTCCATTGCTCTGCTAATGCCTCAGTCTCTATTCAGTATATCCCTTGCAGCCCTGGCTGCCTGAACCTCGGTCTGTGTTGTCTCAATAGCCTCCTTGACATGTGGCCCCTAATGGGAGACATATTCTATTCTCTTCTGATCTTGGTGACGTATATTGTGTTAGTACCTTCCTTGATGAAAACACATTCTCAGTGTTTTAGAGATGAATGTTCTTGGTAGTTATACTAGATGTCACCATAAAGTATGGGACTAGTTGTTTTTTTTTTTCTGTTCATTGTTGTTGTTGCTGTCTTTTGTTTGTTTGCATTCATACATTCATCAGCTTGATAGAGGAGAAGGGTCAGGGCTCTGAATCGCAGCTCCGGCTCCCACTAGCCGTGCAAGTTTAGGCAAATAGCTTCACCTCAGAACCTCAGTTTACTTACCTACAAATTGAAGGTGATAACTAGAGTGCAAAGATTCGTAACGTGTGCTGGTACTGTTTTCAGTACTTCACATTTATTAACTCATTTAACCGTATTAGGTAGCTACTCTTACTATCCTCATTTTGCAGATAGGGTAGACAGAGGCACACGGAGATTAAATAACTCCCAGAATTGTACAGCCAGTGACTGGCAGAGCTGGGATTCAAAACCAGCCACTCTGATTCCAGAGTCCCAGGTCTTAAACACTAAATCTTACCACCATGTGGGCCCTTTTGAAGAGCTGAGTGAGAAAGCGGTTGAGAAGCATCTGGCGCAGCTATGTAGTAGGGCCTTCACAACGGTCAGCTCCCTCCCTGTCTCCCACTCTCTCCTTCAACAACTGTCCCCACCCTTTCCAACCCGATCTCTCATTACTCTTTCATGGAACCGTCTACTCCAGTGAGGCTTCTCTCTCCTCTCGCCTCCGAATGCAGTTTGCACGTCTCCACTGTTGCTCAGGCCACTTTTCCTAGAATGCCTCCGCCTCATCCGCCAACTCTCACAGACATTAATAACTTTTGTCTTCTGATTCTTCATTTCATGCTTTACATAGTCGTGGGACCGTACGTGAAGAAGATCCTCTGCGAAGAACTCGGCGCCCCTGCCAACTCGGCAGTCAACTGCATTCCTCTGGAGGACTTCGGAGGCCACCACCCTGACCCCAACCTCACCTATGCAGCTGACCTGGTGGAGACCATGAAGACAGGAGAGCATGATTTTGGGGCTGCCTTTGATGGAGACGGGGTAGGGACAAGTCATTTCAGTGAATTCAGATGCAGGCCAGGCCTGATCCTGCAGAGGGGGAAAAGGGGGCTGCCCCTGCCAGACCCTGTGGGCCTAGTGAGTGAGAGTCAAGGATCTATCATGGCACCTAATACTGTCTAATACTGACATGGTCAGCATTAGAAAATGTTTTCAAACAGAAATAAGAGTCCTTGAAATTAACTCATATTTTAAATTTCAGACACTCACGTTTGCAAAGAGTGGCAGGGTAATTAAGAGTCCGGTTATGACTGAATGACTCCTGATTAATGAGCTGGTTGGGTTCTAGATACCCATCCTAAAGTAGGTTTCTACTCTCAAGTAGCAACTAGCTTCTTATTCAGTCTCTGGAAAGGATTCTGGAAATATAATATATCCATTCATTCATTCACATTAGCTGAATGATGGAACTATAATGAGAGAACTAACCTTTAATTCCTTCTCTATAATTAATATTTTTAATACCAGCTGTTTTATTTACATTGATGAACATATGCCAGACAAGGAGGAAATGTGTTTTAGCTTGTATCCTTGGTATCTTGGAGATAGTAGGCACGACACATGTTTACTTCATTGAACATATATTTTTGTTTGTTGCTGTTGTTCTTTAACATTGCCTAGATTTCACTCTTTCCTAAAAAATAAATTTTCCCATATCAGACTTTGGGGAAATTAAAGGGGCCAATAGCAAACACTCTTTTGCAATGCATCTTTCTGAGGCATTGCCTGATGGGAGTTTCTCTCCACCACGCTCGGTACTTACCATGTACCAGGCACCAAGGAAGCAGGGAAGGTGGCAGCATGTTTTGTTGGATCCTGCATCAAATGGACTGGCCATGATTTAGAAGCCCCTCCTTGAAGAAATCTGCTTTGTTCCTTGAAGGATGCCTGACAGACCCACCAAACTGGATAGACAGCCAACATTTCCATTTTTGTTTCTGTCTCTCCTGTCCTCTGGGAGGGAGGTGATTGGTTCCAGAGTTTGGAAAAGGTCTGGGAGGTTAAAGTCCGCTGGCCTCTGGAGGGAGAACAGAGTATTCGGTTGAAAGGAGTTTGTGCTCGCACTTTAATTGAAAACAGTTTTTAGCTCTTTGGCAGGTACTGTACAGATCCATTAGAAACAAAATCCAGTATTTAGAACCCACTATGAATAAAGGTATCCGTTTTAAGTTTTATAATTTAAAATGTTATCCTCCCAACCCCCATGTAAGATAGTTCGGCTTCTTCCATAGTTTGACTAAAAGATCTTCCTTTGAATCCCTCATTCTCAAAGGATCGAAACATGATTCTGGGCAAGCACGGGTTCTTTGTGAACCCTTCAGACTCCGTGGCTGTCATTGCTGCCAACATCTTCAGCATTCCGTATTTCCAGCAAACCGGGGTCCGCGGCCTTGCCCGCAGCATGCCCACCAGCGGAGCCCTGGACAGGTAGGTCTCTCCACGCCCTTGGCCCTCAGCAGGCCCTTTTCAGGGCTTGGAACGCTCTTCCTCCCCCTTCAGCCAGGACACCTGATGCATAGTAGGCGCTAAATGTGTTTATTTTAGGAAGGAATGGGTAAAGTTTTTCTCTGGATTAGATGTCCCCTCTCTGTGATCCCTTAGCACCCTGCACTTCTTCCATCCCAGCACATACCACACTGTGTCCTGATAGCCTATGTACTCGACTCTATGTCCTGCGCGACTATAAACTTCTGCAGAGAAAAGATTGACTTATTCACCATCCTAAATTCTGCCTGACCATAGTGTGCCTAGCACACAGGTAATAGGGGACACACACACAGTTTAAAAAATGAATGATTGAATGTTCATGAATAAATGAATGGATAGCACTTCCACTGTAGCCAAGACATCATTCTAGAGAACCACTTTCCTTTAGCAGTGTGCAGTTTGGGTGAAAGAGCAGTTTGAAGTAAGGTTAGTATTTCAGGAGAACTTTCAAAGAAACATTCCTCATCCGTCCCTCATTGGATACTCATGTACATACAAAACAGTAAATCTTCATTTATCCAAAATCTAAATAAACCGAAAGCTCAAATAGTCAAAGAAAATTACATTCAATTTTTATGAGAAGTAAAGGACCCATTGACAATAAACAATTGATATCTCTGATTTGCTTATTTGTTTATTTATTATATATTATCTTATTTACAAAGGCTTTAAGGTGGCTTATAAGTTCACATCTAAAACAATTGGAAAATATTAGTAATAAATAACAACAAGAGAGAACATGTTAGGTGCCCATTAAATTTTCGCTGAATGAGTGGACAAAGAACAAGTGAAAACGCGGCAGTAAAACAGAATGTACACATCCAGGCTCTCATAATAATAACTAGACACTAAGTACTTGATAGGGTTTAAGTCATTAATTCTCAGACCACCCCCATGGAGTAAATGCTGTATAAGCCCCACTTTACAGGTGGGAAAACAAAAGGGACAAAGAACTTAAGTAAGTTTCCCAAGGTCACCCAGCTAATAAATGGCCGAGTCAGGACTTGAACTTGTAAACTTTGCTCCCAACACTGGGCCATACAGTGGTTTCCGTGTGTGTGTGTGTGTTACAGAATAGAACTGACTTCAGCTAACAAAAAAATAATGTCCAATATCTATGTAGTGGTTTGTAGTTTACACAGCACTTTTTTACATTCACCATCTCAGCTGGTCCTCACAGCAATCCTGATTTTCAAGATGAAGAAACCAAAAGCAAAGTTAGCCGTCTTGTCTAGGACCCCACACTAAACCAGGGCTAGAATCAACCCCGGGCTTTTGCCTCTGCTTCCTCCACCCGAAGTCACGAGCTGGTCTGTGGCCTCACTATTGTACCTTAGGCCTGTCAGGTCCTGAAATACCTTCTGTGTCATTCAAGAATGGTTTAATTCTACCTTTTGAAAAAACGTTGATAATCCACATATAGAATCACAATGGAAATACCTCATTATCCAGACAAAAGTTTATTGTACTTTCACAGTTTTCAAAATCATAGATTTATTTTTCCTCAAATGTAAGAATTGAAACATGACAGTGTTTTGCTGGCAATAAGGCAAGCATTCTGGAAAGGGAAAACATCTAAAAAAGTCACTTAGAGAAGGTTTTTAAGTAATCTAAAGGTATATGGGGAGAAGAAAAAGATGCGTTGGAGGGGGCAGGGGACCATGGGTCAGTGTGGACGAGGCTGGCGCGAATGGTAGAGCCCACCGGGGCTTCTGGCAGAACGAAAGGAACGTTTACAGGGCAGCCGAATAGCAGGCAGCTGGTCATCCTGGCTACGTGGCCTTGGGTTGGCCACCTGACATTCTGTGTCCTGTTTCCTTCTCTGTAAAATACTGACCTCCTAGACCCCGTATTTTATTATTTTGTGATTGTAAGTACATCAAAACATCATTCATTTGCTCTTTATGGAAAGGTTACAGACGCCGACTGTATCCAAAACGCTCGTGTTTAAATAGCCCCCCAAACGGCCTTGTATATTTTGCTACTATTGCTTCTTCTAAGATATTAAAGTCAGTGAGCTGAATTAATTCTTTCTTCTTCCTCTTCTGCCCCCCTCCTCTGAGTCCACATATAATAGCCCATTGTGCACAAGTTTTCTCTTATGATTTTCCACCAACCTTAGAATTGTGTATATACCCCTGAGCAGCGCTAAATGGGCCCCTTGATCACAATAATGGTTGCTATTTTCCCTCCCTCACATGGCCGTGCTAACAGTCCTGCTGTGATGTAACTTTGATTTCATGCCTTTGAAGGGTGGCTAATGCTACAAAGATCGCTTTGTATGAGACCCCCACTGGTTGGAAGTTTTTTGGGAATTTGATGGATGCAGGCAAACTGTCCCTTTGTGGGGAGGAGAGCTTCGGCACCGGTAAGTGCGCGGCAGCCCTGTGCTCCCACTTTTCCTGTAAACACTACCTGCAGTGAAAACTTAGACTGCTAGGGCCGCCCTGAAATAGCAACGGTAGCTGATGTGTCCTAAATCAAGATACAATTTATTTATAACAACCCTGATGAAGTGTACACATTTGAAAAGCAGCGAGTGCGTTCAGCCAAGGAGGGCTAATTTTACTTTCAGGAGAATCACATCTACGGAGACAGGAAGTTTGGGGGCCTCCTTGGCAGCCCGGTTATTGAGTCTGTGGGGATTAAACAGAGTGATAAACATATTTTTCTTCGCTCAGTGGTCAAGGAAACCTTTATAAATGTTTTCATTTCTGGGAAGAAATATGGTGGAGCGAGTCAGTTTTTCATTTTTATTTAAGAGGTTTCAGCACAGCATTAAATCATTCTCCTTAATAGGCCCAGGTTTTCTATAGCAAAGAGTTATGATTTATTGAGGTTAAATGAAGGGAGACCATTAGGGTGGAACTAAGTTGCTAGGTGATCAAGAAATTAAAACTACGTTCTTGACCATGAGGATGTATGTGTAAATTGTGGTATAACGAAGGAGTGCAACCTGATATGTTTGGGAGATGCCCCAGCACCCTTAGATCCCACTTTCTGTGCTCTCCCCATGTCTGCCTGTCCAATATTGACCTGAATTCTCACCTCTATGACCTTCCCTACCACCACATCCTACCTACATCAATCTCTCTTTCATTCTATTTAGGTGTGAGGCCCTTTCCCACGTGTTAGTCTCCAGCTAGGTTGCAAGGTACCTCAGTGACTAAATTTCTTCTCTCCTCCTATTCTCTCTACCCAGTCTTTTGAAGGAAAGGGACGAACCTTCTTGGTCCTTCAGTACTCTACTTCCAGTCTTCTGCACAAAAAAGATCGAAATCTAGCATTCCGTGAGTCTTGCCATTGAGAGGCAGCTTATGTGAGGTTAAACAGAATAGAATGCTGACTTCATTTCTTTTCCTGCAAGTCCTGGGGTAGGGTGGAAATTTTGAGACATCTATTTACAAAGTTCTAAGCAAACTAATATCCTGTAAGGAGTGGCAATACCTCTTAGTAATGAATTGGCTTGATGGAATAGGAGGGTGTGAAGCAAGACGAATGAGTTGTGGCATTGAACAGCGCCCACAAAGAAGGCTTGATGATTTCCCAAGGCCCTAGGTCTTTGGTCAGAGAATACAAGGGCACTGCTTAGTCCTTTCCTACCTCATAAAATGTGGACGGTGCTACATCACTCCACAGGACACTAGATGAATACACAGTGAACCTGTGAGGTGGTCTGCTCCCGTGAAATTCCCCCTAATGTTACCCACTGCAAGCTTGGTACCAGCCATTCTTCGTGCATGAAGCTGTCTTCGAAAGCAGACACCATGTCTGGATCTTTGGTTTTCTAATCCCATGTACCTATTTCAAATGCTGAGGCTAATGAAAGAGAATAGCCTAGAACAAGATTTCCCAGGGTGTTTGGAAGGATACTAGTTTCACGAGAGGGTTCTGAGTTCAATGAAGATTGGGAAACTTGGGTATACCTCTCTGTCTTAGTGATTCACAATGATGGTAGCATTTGAAGTTTCCAAAACATTCTACTGAGAGAAATCCTGTTCATACAGTTTTATCTAAACATAGGTAACTGCTTATCTCTTTTTTGTGGTATATCTAGTAACATCTTGCTCTACAGACCCATGTGGGAATCACTGGTCAAGGTAGAGCAGAGCGCTGGAACCAACTAGGCCTCCCACTGACTGGCTGGGAATAGGCCTGGAGACAGGACAGCACACGCTGCTCCTCTATCATGTGACAGGCCTTTGAATACTGGAAGGCAGCCCCCAGATTCTCTCTGCCACCTCATTTCACATTATTTATATACCTCGCACCAGCATCTAGATGCGTCCAAGTTCAACAGTGCTCCTCTCAGAAAATCATGTCCAGAACTGAGCCCAATTCCCCAGGGCTGACCTGACAGGTAAAGAATAGAGTAGGATGATTGTTTCTAGAGAACTGGGCTCTGTACTTTGCTTGATATAACTTTCATTTATGTTAGCTTTTGGGACATTTTATAATATCCATTGGCCCATATAATGTTATAGATAATTAAACTCCTTTCTGTTTTTACTCAGGAGCATTGGCCAAGAAAAGCCCCCCATGTTACATTTATGGAATTGATTTCTTTAAACCCAAGTATTAGACTTTAAATTATTCCTTGTTAAAGTTTGTTCTTGTTTATTTATTAACCCACTCAACAAATACTAAGCGCCAACCATTGTTCTAACTTCCCTTAGATGTCTTTTTCTTAATCCACAGAGAGAATGCCTCATGAGAAGAATCCACAAACTCTTTCTCTCTCTCTTTGAAAAAAAAGAATATTGTTCTGTGATATTTCTGAAGTAGCAGTTTAGAAACCAGACTGGATAGCCACGGGTCTCCACGGCCGTGAATGAGTGCAGCTGAACTTACTTAATTTAACTTCTAATTTAATTGAGTTAGGGGTAATTTAATAGAGGAGTTAATTTCTACTTGTTAGGTCCCTTGATGGCAAATGTGGTTTGTTTGTTTTTTTTAAAGATTTTACTTATTTATTTTCAGAGAGAGGAGAAAGGAGGATTTTTAGAGACAAAGGAAGGGAGAGAGAAAGAGGAGGAGAGAAGCATTGATCAGTTGCCTCTCACATGCCCCCAACTGGGGACTGCAACCCAGGCATGTTCCTTGACCAGGAATTGAACCAGTGAATTTTTGGTTAGCAGGCCAGTGCTCAATCCACTGAGCCACACCAGCCAGGACATCTAGCAGTTCCTTCACAGAGTTTCTCAGGGTCGACACTGGTGATTCTACAAGCTCTAAATATTTGCATTCTGTAGCTTAATTGAGTATGGGGTCAGTTATTTCTGTACTTTTTCCAGGAGAGAGCAGAGGCCGTTTCCCAGGAAAGCCTCCCTAACTTTCCAGAGTGGGTCAGATCCCCTGATTTTTGGCACTCATAGCGTCACACACTTCTTTTTCACATGTGTTGCAGCTGTAATTTTACAATTATATATGATTACTTGATTAATGTTGGCTTCACCAGACCGTCATTTCCAGGAGGCCAGGAGTCACATGTGTCTTATTCTCCGCCATATTCCCAGAGCTTCCTGTAAAACCCAACATATAATAGGTGCTCAGCAAACACTTGTTCAACGAACGAAAGAACAACACTGTTCACTTGGCACCCTCCATTCAGACAAACAGGACCCTGCTGTTAGAAAGGAAAGGACTCTCAAAGTCACCTGATACAATTTCCTATGTGTCACTGGAATCGTCAGTGACCAGTTGGTACTGTTCTGCTTAAACACCTACCTCAGTGGAGAGCCCCCACCTCACCTCTTGCAGTCATTTGCAGCTTTTATGGGAACTCACCATCACTCACACTCCATAGTCCCGAGTTGGGGACCCAAGGTCTTTGTGAGAAGAGATGAGCTTTTATAAAAGAAAAAGGAAAGTTTGCTTGCGAAGAGGTGCAAAGGAGTCATACTTTAGAAGAACTGGCTCACCAAATAAAACAAACCACTAGCATTTAAAAACCCAAGCCACAGTATTACTAATGTTACCAACTTTACATTAGTCTGTTTATGTTGGAGAAACAGCAGCTATCTCACTTGGTTATCATAGCCGCAGAGGCGGGGACACTTCCTCTGACGTCAGTATTACAAACACCAGGCATAAAGGTGTTTTTTTGTTAAGGACTCAGAAACGTGCACTAGAACTAGACAGCATCAACCTGTTATTTTTGGCTGATCTCATGGTGCAAAGTTATTTTTCTCCCAACTATGGATGATGTACATGTTTATACACAAAGGCAGAGGTCAGAATGGTCAGTTCTGTCTCAACTTGAACTTATTAGGCAATTGGGAGGGAAGTAGAAAGTGAAGCCTAGAATAGAATAGAATAGAATAGAATAGAATAGAATAGAATAGAATATCACTGGCTTTGAAACTCATCCTCAGGAAAATGGGGCCTTGGGAAAAAAGGATAGGAAACCAGGTTGAAGATCAGCTTGGTATCATATGGGAATATGCAAGTAAATTATGATCTGGCCAGGTCTAGCGGTTAGCAACGTTTTTTTCCCTGCCCTGTCTTTAAAAGTTTCCAGTGATGATGCATCATGTAGGAGCGATAACTTGAAGAAGTGCAGCACTCGTGCTTTGCAAATTTCTTTTAATTTTAACCTCTATGAAAAGACCTTCAGGTTTGTAACTCTTTTCATCAATCCATTACTCAAATGGTTATTGAGCTTTGACTGTATCCCAGATGCTAGGTTATACACTGGGGGCACCATGTTGTCCTGGTGGAGGGCTCTGCAGCGTCCATATTTGGGGAGGCAAGTCAGATCCTGACCAGGTTATTACAAGTGTGCAGTGATAGGAGGCAAAGTACAGGTGCCATGGGAACTTTATACTCAGGGCACCTGGCTTGTTTCTGTGGCGTACGTAGAGGGTCAGATTTCCTAGTTCTCTGCCCATTCAAATTTGCGTATCTCTTTAGTACATTTTCTTGTAGGTAAAACCTCCATCTCTGGAGATTTCCCAGAGAGAACAGCCCAATAGAACTAGACCAGTACCCTAATTATAACTAACTCCATTAAACTGTTATCTATATGTCTGTCTCCCCTACCTGTTTGTCTGTGCTCATCTGTGAGGGCAGGGAATATGTCTTACTAGTCTCAGTATTGTCTCATGTGCATGGAACATGGAAGGCACTGATTCTTATGTGTTGAGTATAAGATGGAGTTTGGGTCAAAACATACTTCCTGTTTGTCAGACACTTACTACCTTTCTTCAAAGGAAACAAAGTTCCAGGGGCAGTCCCAAGGCAGCGCGGGATTCATTGCTAAGTGGAAAGTCTGGGGGTGGCTGGGGGAGAGCCCCGGAGGGTTGGTATGATCTGGAAAAGGCTTCCTGAGGAGTTTACCTGGCCTTTCAGAGTGAAGTCCTTTGTGCAGTGAAAACCAAAGATGACAGGACTGTGGGCCCAGCAAGTCTACTGAACCTCCTTGGCAGTTGGCTGGGGTCTGAGCATTCTTTGGGTAAAACGTTATTGAGAGCTGACTGCATGCCAGGCACCAGCCAGGGACACAACTCATAGTCTAGGGTGGGGCAAGAAGACAGGCTGTGATAGAAGACGGGTAAGCACGAAGGGCGAGAAGCAAGCATCCTGAGTCGAGAGCGAAGTTTAAAGTAGTTGCAGAAAATGTTAGCCAGGTATGTGTGGAGTAGAAATTCCCAGGCAGAGAGAACAGCATGCATGGGAGACTTGCAGGAGAGATAGAAATGGGCCAGGGAAGGGGAGTGGGGACAGAGACAGGGACAGAGACAGAGACACTGACTCTACAGCTGTCAGGGAACTCCGTGTAGCTCTTTTTTAGCTTCCACATCCCCATCCGCAGGCCTCTTGCCTACAGGGGACAAGGGCCGGGTCCCTCCTGAGATGCCCAGACTTGTCAATGGAACCTAATCCCCAAACCCTTAGCTCTTGGCTCCCTCAGCAGGGGTTGACATTTTTCTTGGCTGAGACCCAGAGTATGCCCTGACTGAGCTCAGTTTATACTTATCACAAGGTGCTGATTAGGCCGAAGTAAAGTGACAGGTGGCTGAAGATGCTGAAAGAGCAGAATTCCCATGTGCTCAGTTGGTCCCTGAGCTGGACCAAGCGTGAAGAGAGCTATGCAAAACCCACAGCCACCTTTGTGTCAGCTGGGACCAGTGCTGCTGCTGACAGTGCTCTCCCTTTTCCACAGTTAAGTGAGCTGGGCTTCATTTACTTTTTTTTATTTAAAAAAACATATCAATAATTTGCATTTATAATAGGCAAATTAGATAAGGAAGAAGAGAAAAATATTGCAATCCCACTGCGCAGAGAAAAGAGCATATTGGATTGTTTGCTTTCATTTTCTTCCCCAATATGTATGGCTAAAGAACATTATTTTGAAAACTTAACCAAGTAGTCCATGGAAAACTTAAGTTTTTCCTAAGAGGTTTTTTTATTTGTTCCCTTAATCATAATAGTATCTTGCATCTTTATAGTATTTAACAGTTTACAAAATATTTCCACTCTTTGACAGAGTAATGCTTTATAACAGTGTGAGAAAGGTGGCTTTATCCCCATTGTATAGTTGAAGAAACTGAGGCTCAGAAAAGTTAAGTGACTTGTCCACATTTCAAGAGCTTCTAGATAACAGTCTCAGATTTAGGTTTTCTGACTCTTAAGTATAAAGCATCTCCCATTGAACCACAACTGCCACAACTGTAAAAATAAGAATGGCTTTACAAACATACATATATTGCCTTTTTTTCACTAGTAACTTGTCATCATTCATGTGAACCCTAAGGAAAATGAAATTTACCCAGACTTCCCGAGTATTAGTCAGATTTAGAGTTTTGATACATCCAATGTGGTTAGTGAGATTAATCAGAATTTCTAAGAGACTGAGGATCATGCAAATGGAATAGAATATTTGTTTATGTTATCCAAGGCAGATATTTTGTTTATTATATTAGGTATGTGATTGAATTATCTTCAAGTAACTTGATCAGAGTTGGGTATGATTTTTAGATTTTATTTTTATTTTCACATAAAAGAAAGCTACATTCTTTATTTAGAGCAGGAAAAGCACAGAGGAACATTGTCCCTATACTTTCAGTCTAGCCTAAAACAAAACAAAACAAAAAAACAGAGGAAGAAAGAAAAAAACATCAAGAGTGCACAGACAAATAATTTCAACTTATATATGCTTCTGTGATGGATTCTCAGCATAATGGGGAAGCTGCGAGGGTCTTGCTTCCCAGGATGAACTATTGCCAAAACATCATCATTTGCAAAATCTCGAAGAAGCAGAAAGCTAACTTTTTCTTCCTTGAAATAGCAGTAAAGGCAAATAAAAATCCATAGATAATAAAATTAGGTAAACATTTCCAAAATATGTTATATAAAGCACTAAAAGTCTTGCCTAATATCTCTAGTTTTTGCCAGCATTCAGGTTTTAAGAACTGTTATTTCTAAAAGCAGTAACTTATTAAAGAGAAAATCTTTTGAAAGAAAAAGTTGTGTGTTTTTATGGAGCAAAAGAGAAAAAATTTTGGAGTAAATGAATTAATCGATTAGCTCATTCATGCGCTTCTTCACAATTAGGTATTTATACCATATTCCATGTGCTGTGTTAATTAGCAGGCTTAGTTACGAGGATAAAAATAAGAGATGCTTCCAAGAAATGTGTGATTGGTGGGGTGAAAGGCTCATAAATAAATGACTGAGGCTCAGGGAGGACGGAGCTTTACTAGATATTTTAAGCAGGTCACAATAGGAGAAGAGAATGTAGATCATAACTGCCTAGGGAAGCTGGGGGTACTTGAGCTGGGTGTAAAAGGATGAAGAGGGGAAGGATGCTTACTACCTACCCAGCATTGTACTGGATACTTTGACAATTTTAAGAGAAGTAAGACCCAGTGGGGAGTCAAGAAAGGCAGATAGGCACATAAATAATTTAAGGCATGATAATATGCAAAGCTATATTAGAGAGAGATTGTATGGAGCTCTATTCAAATTCAGGAAGTAGAGTTCAACATTGTCTGCTATTTTTTTAGAATGAGGAAGTTAATGGCAAAAAATGAGAGTTCTGTTCCACATTAGGCTCTTGGTAAAGGGTCTCCTTGCATATAAGCACATCTAAAGGAGTCAGTTTGTTATTTTGGGTAAAGATTTTAGCAAGGAACTTAGCAGGAGACAGTTGTGCCATAGCTTACTTCACCAAATTCCTATTGATTGAAGAAAGATGTCTTAAAATTGGAGTAACTGGATCCACAAGTAGGTCCATTTTTAAGGCTTTAATAATTTTTGCCAAATTGCTCTCTGGCAGGACCGGACCATATCCCTCCCAGCAGCAGCATGTGGGAATCCCATTTCCCTTACCCCTCCCCTGATACTAGGTGTTCTTATTTTTAAATCAGTGGCCATTTGTCAAGCAAGTAGCAGTTTCTTATAGTGGTTTTAACTTTATCTTCTCAAAAACAATGCCAGATTTTTATTATATTAATTAGGAACCATGCATTTTTTTTTCTTTAGTGAATTGCATGTTTATATCCTTGGCCTGTTTTTCTGTTGCGGTTTTGCTTTTTTCTAGTTAATATAAGAATTTTTTTAATATACTGAGATATTGAAAAACTACTTTACATTGCAAATGTGTTTTTAAAGTTTGCAAATGACTTTTAATTTTATAGTAGTTTTGCTGATAGAAATGCTAATTTTTAAGAAGACAATACATTGTTTTTTTCTTTATGAATTCTGAATTTATGTGTTAATCACATCCAAGATTTTTAAAAAGTATGTATAATGTATATATATTATATATATAATATATATATTTAGTATTTAAAGATTTCCAATTTTTACATTTGAATGTCATCTATGTAGGATTTTGTTTGTTTGTTTTGTTTTGTTTTGTTTTTTGGTATGGTGTTTTATAGAGAAAAAAACCTGAATTTTTTCCCAACTATCTAGCTAGTTAACCAAATACTATTTAAAAAGTAATCCATTCTTTTCCTAGAGCTTTGAAGTGGCCTCTTTTTCATATATCCAAGTCTCATGTAGGCTTAGGTATCTTTAAAGGTGCTTCATTTTATTCCATTATGCTACAAGATTATTTTAATTATTAAAATTTATAATGGTCATATTCTCTGTCGTTTGCTTATTTAAGATTTGTTTTTTCCCCCCACACACATTAAAACTTTATCATTGATATATCAAGTTGCACCAAATTATTCCACTGACATTTTAATTGGCATTTGTCTTACTTAAATTTTTAAATTACTTTGGGAAGAATCAACTTCTTTTCAATATTATGTTGCTTTATTTAATGTGTGATTCTTTCCACATACTCAAGTTCCTCAGTAGAGTGTTGGGACTCCTTTGGCTGGATCTACATGTTTACTGTTGAGTTTATTCCCAAGTATTTTGGAGAAATCGCATTTCTCGCAGCTGCTTGCTCTTCTCCCACCAGGCTCTGACCACATTCGTGAGAAAGATGGGCTCTGGGCTGTCCTTGCTTGGCTGTCCATCCTAGCCACCCGCAAACAGAGCGTGGAAGACATTCTCAAAGATCACTGGCAAAAATATGGCCGGAATTTCTTCACTAGGTAAGCAGTACACTTCACCACTTCACCAGAGCGGCTCGGATATGAGGTAGGGTGGGGAAGTGGGCAGAGAGAATTCTCATGCATACAAATTCTTTCCTGTCTTAACTGATAGTAAAACTGGTTCATCCAGCCTCTGCCAAGTGGGGATTTTTAAAATAATCGAGTCGGGGTCAAGATGAAGTCAGCTTTTATGTCATCCATAAAGAATGAGGCTTACAAAATTTAGTTAACATTATTCAAAAGAATAAATATTATTTTTTTAGGCCTTTTAAATGTACCTATCAGGTGCACATGATAACAGCGTAGGATTTAGATTCAGAAAAATGGATTCAAATTTTATTTCTGCCCTTCAGTAGATTAGGCAGTCATTTAACCTCACTCTGCATTCAGTTTTCTCATTTGTAGAAATGGAAATAACAGTCCAACTATTGAGTGAATTAAATGAAATATGAACCTGAATATGTTTTATAAACTCTGGGGCACTATAAGTATGAAAACTTTTTTCTGAAATTACAGAAATGACTGCGCTTAGTCTAGATTAACTTTTCTGACTCCTTCAAATAGGCCTCCAAAGGCTGCATGCTTGTCAATATTTC
The DNA here is from genome assembly GCA_004026545.1 of Mormoops blainvillei. Lineage (NCBI taxonomy): Eukaryota > Metazoa > Chordata > Mammalia > Chiroptera > Mormoopidae > Mormoops > Mormoops blainvillei. The sequence continues at coordinate 439,656 of PVJD01000029.1, forward strand.
ATTCGTTGATTCAGCAAATACTGACTGTGTACCTATTTTCCACCAGGCACTGGGGATTCAGTAGTGAACAAAATACTTCAAATACTTAGTAATTCTTCTTTACCTTGTATAATTCTATTTTTTTAAAACATTCATTTTCATTTTTACCGGTAGTGTTTTTCATTAATTTCAATTTGCCTTTTCCCCAATAAGTGTAAAAATCTAACAAAATTTCTCCTGGACCTCAGTATTCTAATTAAGGAAAGGAAATAATGAGAACAAAGATATTAGGTAAATTGTTTATCTGTAAAAACTGTGTAGTTGTAATTTCTCTGGACCTCAGTTGCCTTTTCTATAAAACAGGTGAGTTAAACTAGGGAATTGAAAAAAATACATCACAGATTTAACAGTCCATGATCTCTGGATAGTCAAGAAAGAATTCAACCTTAGGCAACTGGGCCTCCTTCATCAGAATTCTTTTCTCAACTTTGGACAAGTTCATTGTTCTCTTCTTCCTTCAAGTTATTCCTTTGTGGAAGGTATAAGTAATAACTGCCACGTGGTAGCCCTGGGAATGAAGGCAAAAATCTCTACTCTCTAAGAACCAGAAAAACCTGGTAATTCAGAACAGCAGCCTTGAACTCTCTAGAGCATAGAGAATCACGAAAGCAGAACTACTTCTGGTTTTGTGCTCAGTGGTATCACCAACACCTAGCTCAGGGTTGACACTGCAGATACGCTTTGAATAGACGAATGAATGAGTTAACAAGGAAGCAGTTGCCAAGGTGGAATAATGTCAGGGAGGGTTGTTCAGAGAAAGACATGAGTTAAAATTCTTGAGTTAACTCCTTCTTGAATGAGTTAAAAATTCTCCCTCTAAAAACTATTTTAACAGTTTTTACTAATTTCAAATAACCGCTAAGCAAAGATCGCAATAAATGTTGCAAATAAGTCCTTAGAACCTGCATTTGTTGCTAGTTATGTTTCCATTGTACCCTCTGTGGACTGAACAGAAGTGCCAGGCACGTTTGCACACATTGCTTCATGTCGACCTCAGAACAGTTATTAATAAGGCAACAGATTCGAAGAGATGAAGCAACTTGCCTATAGTCAGTCGCACAGTCGCTAAGCAAAGAGGCTGGATTCATAGCTCGTTCTGTCTGATTCCAAAGCCCAGATTCTTTCCATTATACCCCTCTGTGCCTAGGATTTATAGAACATTTCCCCTGAACACCCAAAGGTCACAGATGTAAAGCACAAACACCTGGTTGTAATTTCTGGCTGTTTATCATTTTAACGGGGGGAAAGAACTGACTTCAAGATTAAGGGGACTGCTGTCCTTGATTCATAGAATCCTGGAGCCAGAATGGGTTGGCCTCCATTCCCTGGTATTTCTCATGTCTCAGAGGTGTCATGTTGCACATATCATATTTGTCCCACTGTTGCAAATAAATACAGACTCTGCTATCCTGAGCCTCCACAAAAATACTCTCTCAAGAGGGTGTGTCCCACTAGGTCAAGAAAAGCATCCTGGAAGAGTCTTTAACCTCCCGAGAAAGAAGTCAAGAATAATTCTTGGAAGAAGAAAGTAGCCGTAGAGCTCCATTTCTGATGTACTTTTTCTTTTTCTTGTTCCTTTTGCAACTACACCAGGTCACCTCTGTCAGGGTGAACCCAAAGCAGTTTGGATTAAAATCGCCTGTCACTAAAAGGACAGAGGTGTTTCAGATGTAAAGAATTAGGGTTCGGCTCCTTCATCTGGTCAGTGACAACTTGGCCTTGCTTTAGGAAGCTCTCGTGGAGACTGGGACTGTCCTTATTATTCAAAAGCTCAGCTGCCTCGGGCAGGTCCCTGCCTGGGGGCGCTGCCGGCACTTACCCCACAGAAGCTCAGGGCGTCTGAAAGAGAAGTTGCCTGTCATGCACTCCTTTATGCAGAGTTCCCAAGAGATAACACTGCTTTTAATTCTGCCTCCTCAGGATGTGATGGTTAAATGTTAGATACTATCTCTCAAAAGCCTTTGAAGCTTCTTAGGGCTTTATTCTGTAGAAAAGCCAAGATGGGATTTTTCTGCTTATTCAGAATCTCCTAACTCTTCCCTGAAATCCTCCAATCCCTTCCTTTTATCCCTGGCCTACTCCATCCCCAGGGACTGACAGGCTCATCTTTTTGCCAGCTTCTTCTGAAGTTAGCTGGTTTTGGGAGAGGGCCAAACAAATGATGAACAAAGTGCTGATATGCATTGGTAGGATCTGAAGTCAGCCCGTGGGTCTCAGCGTCTTGACTTCTTCCAGGTATGATTATGAGGAGGTGGAGGCTGAGGGCGCAAACAAAATGATGAAAGACTTGGAGGCCCTGATATCTGACCGCTCCTTTGTGGGGAAACAGTTCTCAGTGGGTGACAAAGTTTACACCGTGGAGAAGGTTGATAACTTTGAATACAGTGATCCAGTGGACGGAAGCATTTCAAGAAATCAGGTAGGAGTGATTTATGTGGGTGTGGGAGAGACTCCTCAGAGCTTCATCTCTGAAATTTCAAGGGATAAAAAGAAAGAGGCCTTGCGGTCATCTCTCCCTTGCTACCCTGCTTTTCTAGGGTAGCTGTTTTTAGCTGCTTTTCTGCTGAATCACACATGACTTGCACATGTACTCGTGGGGGAAATGGTTTATGCCCTGGTTCCCTGTCCTCCCCTTTGTCCTCATTCTGCAGTTCTTAGCCTAGAGTCTAGAGGGATTTTTATACCCTCACAGGGGTGTCCAGTCTGCGGCCTGTGGGCAGCACATGGCGCAGGACGGCTGTGAATGCTGCCCAACACAAAATCTTAAGTTTACTTAAAACATGATGAGATTTTTTTGTGATTACGTGTTGCAGTGTATTTAATGTGTGGCCCAAGACAACAACTCTTCTTCTTCCAGTGTGACCCAGAGATGCCAAAAGGCTGGACACCCCTGCATCATATGCAAGATGTTGTGCTTGATAGTGCAGAAAGGAGCCCCAGAATCTGAAAGAAAAGAACTGCTGCTTTAGGTATCAACCTCCCTGTTTTCTCTCAAAAGATTATAGCAAAAAGCCAGTGTGAGAGTCATTGTTATAGATTAATATATTATAATTTCTAAAAAAAAAAAAAAAAAGAGAAAATTCAAAATAGCCCTGGCTGGATGGCTCAGTTGGATAGAGTATCGTCCCATACACCAAAAGGTTGTGGGTTCGATTCCCATCAGGGCACATGCCTAGGTTGTGGGCTCAATCCCTGGTTGGAGCGTGGACAGGAGTCAACTGATTGATGTTTCTCTGTCTCTTTCTCTCTCTTGCTCTCTCTCTCTTTCTCTCTTCCCCTTCCTCTCTCTCTAAAATCAATAAATATGTCCTCAGGTGAGATTAAAAAAAAAGAAGCAGAAATAGATAAGCCATTCACACAGGCATTAGCCGTTATTATCCGCAGCACGTTACTTAGCTGAGGACCTGGACTGTCTGGATGGAGAGTGCTGGGGACCAAGGCCGCAGGCTGGGTCCGCCCTTCTCCAGGCGTCTCACAAACACACAGGGTCGGTGGCCCTCTCTGCCCTGGTTCTGTTGTTGTTATCACAGAATGGACTCATCTATAGTAATTTAGAAACAGATAATGAAGAGGAAGTTGCAGATTCCAAAAAAAGCCTTTCCAGTTTGCTTTGTCCTGATAGACCCAGATTTTTTTACTGGTCCTTTTCATGGCATCCGATAGGCTTTGGAGGAACTGGGGTATGGGGTTTATTTAAAATTTCCCTCTGGAGAGCAGGTAGTGCATGGAGCATTGTCCCAACGACCCTCAGTGCCTGGTGTTTCCCTTTCTCAAAATCCTAACACAGTGGCCTTTCTTCCTATGCCTTTTCACCATCTGTGAGAACTCTGGGTCCTGTATAGGCGATTGTAAATTATGTCTGAGATACTTAGAAAAAGAGGGGCCTGGGGTAAAGGAGAGGGCTGGGTGTAGAAAAGGGGAGGGTGGGGCCCAGGTGCTGGCAGAGCAGAACAGAGCAGAAGTTTTTGCAGTAAACTCTTCACAGAGAGAATGGTCATTTAGGAAAAGTAATCCCCAACCCTGCCCTGCCTCCAGCAGCTGCTAGGAGGGAGGAGAGCAGTAGAGGGTGCAGTAGGGGTCACGGCCCAGTGTCTGCCCTCTGTGAGGAAGACGTCAACAGCTCCACATTCTGTAATAAGAAAACCTGAGTATTGATTGATTTTAGAGAGAGAGAAGAAGGAAGAGACAGAGAGAGAAACATCAACTTGTTGTTCTACTTATTTATACATTCATTGGTTGATACTTGTATGTGCCCTGACTGGGGATTGAACCTACAACCTTGGCTTCAGGATGACACTAACCAACTGAGCTTCGTGGCCAGGGCCAGAAAATCCGAGTATCAAAATGGAAGACCAGGTAGGAGGGAAAATCTTCTGAAGCAGATTTAGCATCTGCAATCAAATGCAAAGAATTTAGAAACTTCATGTTGAAGCTGTGGGAGCAGATCAGTCCTGGTACGTTTCCAGAAAGCAGGACATGGTGAATGGGAATTAACTGTATCTTGCCATGATGACTAACTTGGGAATGTCCTGTGTGCATTTCATCTACTCTCTCCACTGCTGAATGGCAAACCCTAGATGGGGTTTGGTGACGAATGGTAGATGTGCAGTGGTATCTTTCCTTCTGGCCGTCCTTTGGCTATGTACCAAACTCTTCTCTTTATGGAAGAACTCATAAAGACTGATGGGTCCTCTGATAACTGTCTTGTCCAGCCTTCTCACCTCAGGCTGTGGAATATCTACCCAGAAGTCCCCGCCTTTTCCTCTGAAGCAACAAGATCATTGAGGATGAGAGATGTGTCCAGGGAGGAAAAGGAGAGGGTAGCAGAGAAAGGGGGTTGGGCTTGGCATCGCACCCACTGGACCCACTTTTAGTCCTCAGGCACCAGTGGGAGATTGACCACTGGATCCTGCTTATAGGTGGGGACTAGCTGGTCTCTACCATCTGGGGCACGTGGCCTCCTGTTCTCTTTTGAAGGCTCCAGCAATGTTTTGCAAAGAGTTCTTCCTCTTGTCTGCCTGAAACCTCCTGTGTTCTGGTTTCAGCCCTTCCTGTCCACGTTTCCCTCCTGGTTGGGGGATTGAATTTCTGCATCTAGTGGCTTATTGGTTTATTTACTTATTTATTTACTTTATTAAGCTTTAAATTGGAATGGTTAGTCCATGAATCACAGTGAAGCAGGGAGGGTGCGGGCGTGGTGTCACCCAGCCTCCCCAGGATCGAGTCTCCCTCCTGACCCTGCAGATGCTTCTCCCCCATGAGCCCAGCCCCCATTGCTTGGATGCGTTGACAGTCTGACTGAGGACAGACTCACGGGGCTCAACCACTGCCATTTATCAAGGATCTAAGCTCCTGATTGATCAAGTATAGATGAAATTAGATCTCCAAATGGACCACTTGTAATTTGCTAGCCTTCAATCTCCCAGCGTATAGGGGGAAAAAAAATCCCTCACTATCTTTTCCAGGGCTTGCGGCTCATTTTTGCAGATGGTTCCCGCATCATCTTTCGACTGAGTGGCACTGGGAGCGCAGGGGCCACCATTCGACTGTATATCGACAGCTATGAGAAGGACATCGCCAAGATCTACCAGGACCCTCAGGTAATGCCCAAGCCCTGTGCCCTGACGAGTTCTTTCTGTTGGAGGGAATGATAGTGGTTCCATCAAACCTGTGTTATTACAGCCTGTTTTTCAGATCAAAAAACAGGTATGCTCATGTTCCTGCATGTCTCCTTTAGTACATCATAATGGCACTAACAGCTAGCAGCTATTTGAGCATTTACTGTTTGCCAAGCTCTGTTCTAGCACCATTATATGGAGATACTCATTTCACTCACAAATGAGGTGAATTCTATTTAATTATTCCTACTGCAGGTAAGGAAACCGAGGCACAAGGCACAGACAGGTTAAGCGTAGTTAGTAGGTTCACACACCTGTTAAGTGGCAGATTCGTTACAGCTAATTTTTAAATCAGCCCCTCGGCGCGTGTACTGGTCTCTCCCTGATCATTTGCCACTTTGCTAGGTCTGACCTCCCGCCCTGCAGAACACGCGCTGGCTCTAGACTTGGTGGGAAGGCAGAGAGTTTCATGACCCAGCAAGAAATGACTTTATGGAAAAGACAGTGGACTTGTGGCCTGGCTGTTTAGGTTCCCAGTCTCATTCAAAAGAGTCTCCAGAAACATGTCAGAGTTTGGGGGGGGGGGGGGTCCCGGCGGCCAGCGACAGGACAGAGAACTTGGAGGACAGACTCCCCAGTGGAGGAGCCAGCAGGAAGCAGTGACACAGGGTCAAGTTTTCCCACGTGCACTCCTCGTCTCGGTGGATGCTCCCCAACCATAGCACCGTTGGCCAAAATACTGAGGAGGTGCTGTACATCAGCCCCTTCTTGGCAAGTCACAGCACACACTGCATCTGAAAGGCTCTGAGAAGGCTTGTGGTAGAGTCGCCCTGTTTAAATAGCATTTGCCAAGCTTATTTTTGCACAAAGCCTTTTTTTCTTCCTACACCTAATTAAAATCCTGTGAAACTCACTTGAAAATCCCTGGCATAATGGCTTTGAGCATACGTTTTGGAGTTAGAGAGATCTTGCTTTTAATTCAGTTTGTGCCACGTAGCTGTAGTCATTTCAACATTCTGAGCCTTGGCGTCCTGGTCTGCGAAATGTCAGAATATTACCTACTTCACAGAGCTGTTATGGGGATTTCAGGTGACAATAGATGCAAAATTCTAAACACCAAGCCTGGCATACAGGATTAGCTTTAGAGAAAGACTGGCTCATATAGTAGTTTTTGTTACAAAAACAGGGAGGTGAGAGAATACTTCACTTTACATTTTTTTCCAGTGACCAAGCTCCAGCTTCAGTCATCGCCAGATCTCTGTTGTATTGCAGGCATCCCTAAAACTTAAACAAAAGGCATTGCAGTCTGCATTGTAGACCCGCAGAATAACCGAGAAAGAGAAAAAGAAGGAAGGAATTGTGTTTCTTTTTCTTAATGCCTGAAACATGGTAGATGCAAAGAATGAATGAAAGATATGTTTCTTCTGAGCAGGTGGGAGGGCCCTGAGGGGTGCAGGGTGCCCACAACGCCCAGGTGTGCCACCGTTCTGGCCAGGGCAGTACCTCTGCTCACTCTGGAGCTGCTGGGATACAGCCTCGACACTTTATTGGGACTGTCGGAGCCCCAAGGGGAAATCGCAAGTGGTGCAGTCAGCATGTGGAGTTGGTCCTCTAGTTTTCACCCGGATGTAATCAGTTGGTGGAGATTTCAATGAGGGAAAGCAGTAGCAGGCAGTAGGAAATGCACTACTCTTGGCCCCACCCTTGATTCACTTGGTCAGAGCACCTCTTTGGATATCCGTTTCCTTATCTGTGAAACGGGCTGTTCAACTGGATAAGTAGTTTTCATTTTGTGTATTAAAATATTTATTTATTGAAGCAACAGAAGACTTTTTTCCCCTTAAGTGAGAGGAGGATGAGAGGGGGGTGTTGTTGCATTTTGAAAAGACCTCTTTGGGTTCAGTGGGGGAAAAAACTTGGAGGATTCAGAAGTGGATCTGGAAGCACCATTTTTCCAGGTTAGAGAGAGAACATTGATTTAGCAAGAGCTATAGCACTGGGGTGGAGAGAAATGGGTGCCATGGAGAGACATTTAGAAAATAAAAAACAAAAAGTGCTTACTGATAGATCAGAAAGGGGTGTATGTGGGAGAGGAAAGGTAAAGAATGACTCTTAGTTGTTTCTTTGTTTTAGGTGATAGATCGTGGTGTTGATTCACCACAACAGAGAATACTGGTGGGGGAAAGAATGTGTCTTTGTGTTTAGACTGCGAGAGTTTGAGGAGCCTTAAATAGGTTGGGGGCAAAGTTAGGGCTGGAGCTATGGATCTATGTCTAGAGAAAGTGATGGAAAACGTTTCCTTTGTGTCTTTCTCAGGTCATGTTGGGCCCCCTTGTCTCCATTGCTCTGAAGGTCTCCCAACTCCAGGAAAGGACAGGACGCACCGCTCCTACTGTTATCACCTAAGAAGACAGGCCAGATGCAGTACGTCTCTTCACCCCAGGAGCCTCCAAGTCACCTGATTGAAGACCATGGTTAGAAATAATGTGTATTCACCCAGGCTTTTTAGGATTTGGTTTTTCCACTAACCAGTTTTTAATGAATGGTACGTTTGCAAAGCACTGCCTATTGAGATGCCCTGGGAACCATGTGGGAAAGAAGGGAAAAAGACTCAGGGGCTTGTGCTAATGTCAGTCCCTTTTCATGCCCTTTCCCACTGCTGCTGTGTGGGTGTTTGTCTCCTTAGTGCCAAGTTCTGTTTACACTACAATGTAACATAGAGGTTGAGCATCAGCTGATGAGGCCACTTTTCGTCCTTAGGATGGGCCAGTGAAATGACAGTGCACCTTTCTTTCTCCTTGGTGACCCTTTCCCCCCAATAATTGTTTACATCGAATCCAGCGAATGCAATTTCTGGTGCCTTCTCTCCAATCAGCTCTTTCTTCAGAGTGAGACGTACTCGTCTACAGATTTCTGCCTTGTTTTGCAACATAGTCCCATTCACACAAATACTTTGGGTTATTAAAGCAAAATAAGCTACTATTTCTTGATGTCTTTTTTTCTTAACGATAAAATGCTTGTTTTATTTTGGAAAGAAAACAACTTGGTTTTTGAGAGGGAGGAGGGTACTGCATTTTGTTTGGATGCCCTAGCTAGAAAAAGAAAACCAAAAAACTTCTCTGTGCTAGGTTTAAAAATCCTGACACTCAATACTATAATTTCAGATCTTAGCAGGGTCAGCTAAGGCCCGGATCTTTCTGAAGAGAATAAAATAAGCTTGACATGGTTAACTTGGAATGAAAGGAAGATGGTTTTCAGGAGGTCTTAAAGAGCAACGCACTGCCACGTGACTTGCGGTGCTGAGATGCCCTCGTGCCTATTGAGGGGGGGGAGGCAGAACTCTCAGAATCCAAGACTGGGACTATTGGCATTTGTCTGGATGCTTTGAGCCCTTTGGTACCTTATTCATCTCAGAACATTCGATCCAAGAGTGTATTATCAGTGGTTAAAAGCATAGACTTGGGAGCCAACAGACCTGAGTTTGAGTCCCACTGGAGTCACCTTTGAATATCATTCTCATCCTCTTTAAAATGGGGAGGAAAATAGTTCCTACTCTATAAGGGCATTGAGAACCTTAAGTGGGTAGACCTGTGGGAAGCCATGGGTACAGTATCTAATTCACAATAGGTTGTCAGATAAGTGGGAACTAGGACTGCACTTATTATAATATTGTTTTTAGATTTTCAAGTATTGGAAAAACAAGAACTATAGCACTGGTATTTGCAGTGTATTTTACGGTTTCCATATGAGCTGTACCAGAGAGACAGTTCAGCTCTATACCCCTCTGGCACCCAGTGTGGAACCTCTGTTCCAGGTGACAGGGTCTTTACCTGGGGTGAGGTTTCCAAGGCAACATTGGAACAAGGTTAGTCCAGCCCAGCAAACTCAACTGAACTTTGGCAATGATGAGGCGAAGATATGTACTTAATGAACATTCAGTGCCATGCATTGGTCTAAGTACTTTCCATATACTCTTTAAATGCTCCTAATAACTCTGCGAGGTGGGTACTTTGAATATTCCCATTTGACAGATAAAATCCAGTTTCTCACCCAAGGTCACACCACTGGAGCATGGTGGCATGCCCCCGGCAGTGCAGCTCCGCCATGCACGGTTTACCAATTCTTTGTATTGCTTCTACTACTGACTGGCCACAGATACCTCTGCAGTTTTACTTATTAAAGGGCGATACTGTATGCTTTGGGTGCCAGAGACTCTTAGTTTTAGCATTATTGCCTGTACCCTCCCCTCTCGATACTTGGGTATCGAGTGTTATAGTCAGCCAGAAAAGAGGTATTGACCCACGTTAAGTGCGAGATGCCATGGGAGCGAAAGGATGTGTAACACCGCTACTGCCCTCCTGCTACCTGTAAGACTGGCCGGGGGAGTGAAGTCCCGCACAAATGGGAGATGGTGTAGGATAAGTGCCTTATGAGTCGTGTGGGCAATACTGCTGTTGAAATCCAAATTTCCCAAACACCTATTCTCTTTCAGATGTGGGGCTACGTGCTTTCCGGCAACCTGCTAAGTGAGGCATTATTATTCTCATTTAGAGTTGAGGCAACTGAAGCTGAACAGAATTAAGTAATTTGCTCCAGGTTCCCAGCTACCATGTGGTGGAAGTGGAATTTTGACCTGAATCTCACTCACTTTCCATGACCCTTCCCTGCCTCCCCATCTGTTGAATCAGCTGCAGACACTCCCAGGTCTGTGGCCCCTGGAATGGCTTCACAAAGTTCCTCCTCGTCCCTGATCATAATTCAACTGCTTTCCCTGATCTCATTTGGCTGCAGGTTTGGGAGCTAAAAGCTCAGCAGAGGAAGAGGGAGGTGGCTGGGGCCATGGAGGAGTGGGGGTGGGTAAAGGCCACCTTTCCTCCCTTTGTGGCTTCCAGAGAGATACCCCAACACATGTGCCCCGAGGAGCACCAGGAGACCGAGCGCTAAGAGGCTGGCCAGCGGCACGCCGCCAAGCTTCCCAGCTTCCTGGCACTGATGTGCTCTGTGAGTCGGGCCCGTGTTCTTTGGGGTGTGGTGAGGACTGCGCTGAGAAAATTACGTTGGAATTGTTTGGGGCCTAGCTCTGAAATTTCACTTTTCTCCTCCCTCTTGACGTTCAGCCCTCATTTTGGAGCAGCAGATTTCTGTTCACGGATGTTCCCCAGGCCTAGAAAATGGCCAGGCTTTCAGGGGATGAGCCCTGCCTCAGAGAACAAAAGGAATGGCTGGGCTCACTGCAGGGTGAGGAGGCAGGCTTTGGGGCCTGTGTGCTTCTGCCTCCTCTACCCCGAGCCCATCCAAGCTGTGTTCTGCTCCATTTCTTGACTCATTAGACAGAAATTGGCCTTAATATTAGAAGAATCCTCCAGAAAACATATTCCTATGTGTAAGAGGCACTCTGCTTGTGTTTTCACATTCCAACCCCCCGCCCCAGCAGAAGAGGCTGGACGTGAGTAATAGCAGCCGTCATTCGCGGAGTCACTGCACCTCACCCGGGTTATAGAGGAGCCCTCCTCACGTCCTCTGGCCTTCGTCCTCTGCCCCTTGACCCTTTCCCCACATCATCAGCTGGGCGCCCTTTCAAATACTGAAGTCCAGACGCCTTTATGTAGCCTACGAGATCATGCAAGCTACCTGTCGCCTTCCCCAGCAACCCCTCTCCTCTTTCTGCCCATGGTCAGTGCTTCAGCCGCGTGGACCCACCTGTACTTCTCTGGAAATTCTCTGCTCCCTTGTCTCCAGGCCTTCCTTGCTGCTCTTCTGCCTGCCCCAACTTCCCCCCAACACCTCACCCTCCCCGCTGTTCCCCAACTCCTACTCATTCCTCAGGTCTCAACTTAAACGCCACCTGCTCCAAGAAGCTTTCCCTGAGTTTGGGAAATGTCTAGCTTGGGAGCTTTTTCAGGTATTCCTAGAGCACCTTTTTATGGCACTTACCACAGTCTGTGTGAATAGCCTGTTTATTTTCCATCTCGCTGGCTGCCCTGGGAACTCCTAGAAGGCAGGGATTGCCTTTTTCATTAACCTTTATCTGGGATCTAGCCCCGTGCCCAGCACATAGTAAAAGTTTAATGGACAGTTATAGGAAAAAGGGAATGAAATCTAGTTGCATGGTAGAGTGCTTTCTAGTGCTGTGGACGCCCCAGTCAGCTGAGGCACGATTAGCATCATGTCACAGGTGGTGGGGGAGCTGACCGGCTGTCACAGCTAGTGAGTGCCCGACTATGACCTCTCTTCACGCTCAGGTGTCCAACTTTTTGGCGTCTCTGGACCAACTGGAAGAAGAAGAGTTGTCGTGGGCCACATGTTGAATACATTGCAACATGTAATCACACACACAAAAAATCTCATGTTTTAAGTAAATTTACAATTTTGTGTTGGGCCGCATTCATGGCCGTCCTGGGCCGTGTGCTGCCTGGGGGCCGTGGGTTGGACACCCCGCCAGAGGCTGAAGGTGAGAAAGCACCTGCGAGTGTCAGGGTGGATACTAGCAGCAGATAGGAGGTCGCTTTGAGTAAAACTTGATTTAAATATTATAAAGCATTGTATCTCCCATTGCTACAAAAGTTAATTGCTCAGGTAGCCAGGGAAGGGTTCGTCAAATTAGCTTGAATATGGAAAGAAGTTATTTTTCTTCAGGAAATAGAGTCAATGAAACCTCTAAGCCCTGAACTTCACCCCCCCCCACCCCCCCGCTCCCACACCCGTACTGAGCACATTCACAGAAGAGAAGCTGTAATGGGGCCAGGTGGGGACCCTGGTCCTGGGGCTCACACAGGCAGGGCACACAGCATATATTTCTGGAAGGCTCAGAGCTCTTCCAGATCCCTGTTATCAGAGCATGGAGCAATCCCACAAACTTGGCTTAACATTATACAAAAGAAAGGTCATTGCCAGCAAGAGCGTATCTCATGTCTCTGCTTGTCCGATGGGGACTTCAGTGCTTTGGTTTGGTTTTCAGCAACTGTGGAAGCTCTACCTAGGATTTATGGGTGTGGGCTAATGACCATTTTCCAAAAAGCATGTCTTCTATGATTCAGGGTGCTGCCCTCCCGGTGACAGAAAGGCTAGTTAAGAGTAGCAGCCTATTTGCTTTTCATGACCATTGTTTTGTGAAAACTTTGTCTCCTTTGGTTCCTGATCGCATTTTTGTGCCGTGATAACAGAGCTATTATTATTCTAGCTAAAAAAAAAGGGAAACTTTGAGGGTTTATGTGGCCTGTTTAGAGTCTTACAATCATGATGCAGGAGAAAGCAGACCTACCAACTTTACCTGTCCTTGGTGTTTGGGATGCTTTTTTTGGTTTAGCTTTGCTGTGTAAGAAAGCACCCCAGAATCTAGTAGTGCTGCACTTTTGCATGACCTGACCATGCTCACAGATTCTTAGGTTGGGAGAGCGGATGGGGCACAGTGGAGAGAGCTTGTTCCTGCTCCGTGGCGTCTGAGGCCTCATATGAGAAGACAGGAGCAGCTGGAAGTGACAAACCCCAGGGGCTGGAACCGTCTGATGGCTCCGGGACTCCAAGGCAGGATTCAGCTGCGACTGTTGACCACTGTGCCTCTGCCTGACCTCTCCGTGTAGCTTGAGTTTCTGACAGCACGGTGTTCGCTTCCAAGGATGAGTGCGCCAGGAGAGCCAGACAAAAGGGGTATTTTTCTTTCCTATCTAGCTTCAGAAGTCACGTGGCATTGCTTCTCCTATATCCAGTTGGTTAGGATCAACTCACTCAGACCCGTCCAAGTTCAAGGGGAGGAGTGTTACACTCTGCCTCCTCTTGGGGGTGGGTAGGGAGTAGCGAGGTTACATTGCAGAAGAGTATGTGAGATAGGAGCTCCCGTGGCCATCTTGGGAAAATATAATCTGTCACAATCCTCAAATTAGTGTTTTTCCCCAGTAAAGGTACCACTCAGGGTGGTGTGTATGAGAATGAATTTAATTCAGAAATTCTTTTCACCAAGAGCATCCGTTTATCAGTTATATCAGTATCGGCATTGCTATCATCTCACATTCCCATGCCCATAACAGACACAACTAATCAATTGCAGCACTTCCTAGGGAGCCTAGGTAGGCCTCCAAAAACCTCAAGGTTCTGCCCTGGACAAGGAATATTAACGGCAGTGGCATCGTGAATGAAATCTTATTTGCTACATAGGTGGAATATTCCTACTTTCTTACTTTCACAAATGTTTAACATTTGTGGGTGTGAAAGTCTATTTGAAAATAGACCAGTTAACTTGTAAACCGATGAAAAATATGTGCCCCATAATTTTACTGATATTTTAAAATTCAGAAGTGAACTAAGGGGTGACTTTACTATTTTACGGTCACGGCCCCAGCCTTTGCCTGCACCTCGGCTCTTTCCCGCCTCAGCTGCGACGGGCCCCCATGTCTCACTCCGCGGTTCCTAAAGCGAATGTGGTACTTTTCAAAGCACGTCAGCTCTCATTCTTTTACTTAGTCTTCTCAACTGTGTTAGGAAATACGTGGATTCGCTATAAATGTGACATTTGACAATCAGATTATTTGCCCCAAATCATACACGTCACCAATAATAATGTATGTTGATCACCGTTTAGGTACCCGATGCCATGTAATCACTCTACATGCACCAGTTCATTTAATCCTTAACACAGCTGTAAAGGTGGGTGTTGTTAGCTCCATCTTACAGATGAGGAAATGGGACCTGGAAGAGACTAACTAATTTGCCTAAGGTTGAAATTAGCAAGTAGTGGAACTGAGATTCGAAACTGAGTTGCTCAGACTATAAAATCCAAGTAAAATCTAGAACGGGAACCAAGGCCTCAGTTACATTCTTTGAGAAATAAAATTTCACTCATATCTATTTTGAATGATGATTTTAGCAAGATGAACTGATAAAATGCTTTGATGTAAAATTTGATAACATGATTTTGACTGAGGGGTAGTGGTGGCAGGGAGATGACACAACTGATACTTGGGGATAGGTCAAGTCTAGTTTAAAATAGAAGCACAAGTTCAGGGTTCCCAAGTGTCATCGATAGATGACTTATTGCAATGTGGCTGGTTTACGGAAGGGAGGAGAGCCTTGGGGGTTAGCCCTGTATGCACAGCTTCCCTGACCTAGTCGGCCCCTGGTCGTCCTGCTGGAGAAGCACCTGCATCACAGGAACGGGTCATCCCAGAACCCCTAAATTCATGTTTATGTTCCCATCCTCTTGCCTAAGGGAGATTTTCTTTTCTGTCATATGTGATTTCCAGAGAATGAAGGACTACCTTCAAGATGTCTTTTTTGGGGTGTGGGTGGAAAAGAGAACCTCTATCACCACCACCAGGGATCCCCGTCCCGGTCCCTAGTACAGTCCCTGGCCCAGAGTGGGCCCACACGAGTGTTTGTGGGATAATGACTCTCATATTTCTTTAGCACTTATTTCATTCATATTTAATTTATCCACTCCTTTGGCAGAGAACTTCCTGCAGTATGACAATTCGAGCTAACGATGAGTACCTTCCTTGTGCCAGATACTGTTCCAGCGAACGAGGAGAAAAACTGATTGAATACCGTTGAAAATTATATATTTTGAGATATCAATTCAAGTTGCTGTTAGTTCAAGAAGGGATTTGTTTTTGAAGCCCAGATGCTTTTCTCCTTTTGAAAAATTTGACTTTGGAGGAAAATTTTCCAACTTGTCAAGTCGTGCCCTTACATGCTTTCCTTTGGAAGTTAGGGCTTAAGTCATAAAGTGGTATAGGTTCCATATAATCAGGGTATTTTTTGTAGGTCACGTGAAGTGTGATGTGACAAAACCTAAACAGGATGTTTATGAAAGTTTTTTTTTTTTTAATGGCTCTTACTCTTAACAGACTCTGCTGGGTAATTTGAAATAATTTTGTGATATTGCAAATTAAAATCACCCTGGCCAGGTCAGCACGACGAGTGAGTGAGCTGCTCTTCTCAGTGCTCCACAAGGTGATTATGTCCCCTGTGTTACTGATGAGGAAATTGAGGCCGAGAGAGGGTGCAACCTATTCAAGGTTGCAGAGCTGTATAAGTGGCAGACAGACTCTAGAGTCTTCTTTTAAAAATTTAGATATAACTCACATACCAAGAAATTCACTTTTGAAAGTGAACAAAACCCTAAAAAAACCTGGTACCCATTAGGAGTCCCTCCGCATTCCCCTCCACCCCAGCCCCTGGCAACCGCAGATCTGCTTACTGTCTCTATAAATTTGCCTCATCTGGACATTTCATATAAATGGACTTGTAAGATGTGTGACCATTTGTGTCTGCGGAGCCCTTACGTTAACACAAAGCAAATGCCCCTAGGCTGTGAGCTCCTCCAGCATGAAGAACATTTTGTTCATCTTTGTCTTCACAGTGCTCCATATCCACTGTGATTATTAAATGAGTGACTGAACGTGTTAATGAATTATGAAGCAAATATATGTAGATACCAAATAAGGTCAGTCTGAGGTCTGCTGAGCACCCACTCTAGGCATGGCGTGGTGCTAGGTGCTTTGCAAAGATGACTTGGCTGCACCCTCATGACACTCTTCATGAGATGAGCACTGCAATATGCCCATTTTATAGCTGGGAAGCGTGGCGAGGTTAAATAACTTGCTGCAAGTCCTAGGTAGCAGTGGTGGAGCCAGACTTTGAACTCCCGTTCCTGGTCTCTGTGTCCGCACTTCTACATCGTATGTACCAGAAAGCCCTTGAGAAATAGTGTCTAATCTCTTCTGCCTGCAGCAGGAAAATGGAGGTCTGTCCTGCATTTGCAGATATTTGTTGAGCCCATATTATGGGCCAGACACAGCACTTTGGTGGAGGCCACACACTAGTCAAGAACAAAAACAAGCAAACCTCCAGTGGCAATCCCCTGGGCCAGGCACTGGAGTGGAGGTAAGTGCATCAAGAGCTGTGGGAATGGTGGTTCCAAGGCACTTGCCCAGGGCGCGCAGCCAAGGGCCTGAGCCAGCCTTTCTATCCTCTGCTGTTTGCAAAACACAGCTTCATGTGTGAGCTCTTGGGGCTCACTGTCACCCTCCTCAACACCCCGAGGGGCTGCCTGGGAAGGATGCCTCAACTTGGGGATTTTCCCAGCCTGTCAGGGCGCAGGCGGAGAACCCTGCCCTGGCATCGGCTGTCAGGGCCCTGCCTTTGTCTCTCAGGGAAGCGGGCGGGCCGGCCGGCCTTTCTTCCCTGCTGCAGGCCAGGGCGGAGCTGCCAACCAACTCCCTCAGTGTTTCTGGCCTGCTAGTGGCTTTTCTCTTCTCACAAAGACTTCTATGTTGGATCTGTTTTTCTAAGTCAGAGAGTTATTTGATTTTCACCTCAGAACTCAGTGCCAGCATTCCATGTTGCCAGCCTCACCACACAGGCTGTGGTGTGAGAAGGGATTTGGGTGCCTGGAGCCCGGTCAGAAACTTCACTCCTCCGTGCAGGTGGGTGGAGCCAGGAGAGGCTTCCCACACCCACTGTCTGACCTGTGCCAGACTTGGACCTGGTCAGCAAGGAGGCAAAGGGGCTCAGGTGTCAGGAAGAGGCAGGCTCCACTAGGCCAAGCCGCCATCGCGAGATACCACAGACTGGGATGGAGACCAACCCAGAGCTTGCCCCTGGTCCCCTTCTTCCTTTTCCCTGTTCTCTCTGTCTCCGTCCAGTGTTCAGGGTCGAGGCAAACTGAAAGGGACGTCCTGTGTGGGGGGTCATGCCAGGACGTAGAATCCCAAGGCCAGGCTGGGCCTAAGAGGAGAAAAATTGTCATGTGGGCAGCCAGGGGCCTTATAACCAGGGAAATCCCAAACTAAGTTCAGAGGGAGGCAGCAGTTCCAAGCCAGAGAAATGATGCAAATATCACTGGCTCAGTTCTGGCTGCAGGCAGGAAGAGGGATCATGAGGACAGAAACCAGGAAAGTCAGAAACAGGTTTGGAAGGGATCAGGGATGCCCCAGTGGCCAGTGGCCACTTAAAGGCCTCTGTGGTCCTCACAAGCGAAAAGAGATGGCTGAAAACCTCAGCGTGGGATTGTGAAACTATGCTCAGTGGATTTTTCCCTTGGTGCATCCTAGATTGAGGGGGTCCCCAGAAAAGTTTGTGTTCGTTTCCCCCAGGCACACCAGGGTATGACTACTCTGGAACCCTTTTTAAAATCGAAGATTTCAGGACCACACAAGTGGAAGGAATTTCGACCCCAATCCCATGAGAAGACTCATGTTTGTAAAGTCTCAAAGGAGAGGGTTTTTTTGCACCCGGAGCCCAGATCTAGACACAAATGCTTTGTTATTCTCTGTCCGTGGAGATGGGTGCATAATTTTTTCGGGTCCACTATTTCACCATTCACTGAAGTGCCCATATTTACATGTGGTGTGGGCAGGGGGAGAAAGGTTCTCAGATATAATACTCATCTCATTTGGGCCTAAGACCTTCTCTCTTTTTTTCATGAAGCTGTTAAAATGTAAGTCTCTTGGTCACATACAATTGGAAGAACTTTCCAAGGGACCTGCAGCATCAGCTGCTCCCTTGACCCTCTGTTTTTGTTTCCCACTGTCTTTGCCCGATGGGGATTTCTCATACTTTCTTGCAAGTTCTACTGTGCATCTAAAAAGACCTTTGCTATTGTTTATTGAGCATTTCTAGATATTTTTTAGGTAGCTGGGGGATATTTCAGTTTGCCCAGAATCTGAAGTCCTTTCTGCTTCCACTGTTTCCCCTTTCATTCCATTCTTACAAGAGCTTGCGTGATCTTTAAAAAAAAACACAAAAAAAACCTTAACTTGTTTTCACTTGCATACAACCCTTCAGTGATTTCTCATAGCTCTCTGCTAATTATGATACTGCTTTGTCAATATATTGCTTTGTCAGTGTTTTTGTGTATCTTACAATCTTTCCCGTTTCTCTTTTATAATGAACACCATTTTTGCTTGGGGGAAACTCTTCGTATATTCCACATTGTCCTGTGGCCGTCAGCCATGGTGCCTCCCTTTCTCTCTTCAAATCCCGCCCTCATTCTTTCATTCTGGCTACAGCAGTAGGAACGCGGCCCAGGTTAGGCTAATCATTGCACTGCATCCTGGTGGACACACTGATTGGTTCATTGGATAGGCATGTGACCCAGCGACAATCAGAATATTTTCCTGATTTTTTTTTTCTAAATGGAGATAGAGGGGTAATTTTCTCTTACTTTCAGATTGTAGGTTTTAAAGCTATAGGTCTAGTAAAAATGTTACCGTTTCCCTACCAGACCGTCAGAATCTGTCAGTGCAGGAGAAAATTAGACCAACTAAAAGGAAATGCAGAAACAAGCAGAGACAATTAATTCGTTGAAAAGTTTTTAAAAAAATTTTATTGAATTTATCGGGGTGATGTTGGTTAATAAAATTATATAGTTTTCAGGTATACAATTCTATAATACATCACCTGTGTATTTTGTTGTGTTCACCACCCAAAGTCAAGTCTCCTCCTGTTACCATTTATCCCCCATTTACCCTCTTCTACCCACCCCACCCCCGTACCCTTTCGCTCTCTGGTAATAACCATGCTGTCGTCTGTCTATGAGGGTTTTGTTTTTTTTTTGCTTAATTCCTTCACCTTTTTCACCCAGCCCCACAACCCCTTTCCCCCTCTGACAGCTGTCAGTCTGTTCTCTGTATCTATGAGTCTACTTCTATTTTTTTTTTGCTAGTTTATTTTGTTCATTAGATTCTACATATGAGAGAAATCATATGGTACTTGTCTTTCTCTGATTGGCTTATTTCACTTAGCATAATACACTCCAGGTCTATCCATGATGTCGCAAAAGGTAAGATTTCCTTTTTTTTTACAGCTGAGTAGTATTCCATTCTGTAAATGTTCCACAGCTTTTTTATCCACTCATCTACTGATGGGCACTTAGGCTGCTTCCAAATCTTGGCTATTGTAAATAACACTGCTATGAACATAGGGGTGCATATATTCTTTCAAATCAGGATTTGAGTTTCTTTGAATATATTCCCAGAAGTGGATCTCTGGGTCATAAAGAAATTTCATTTTTAGTTTTTTTAAGGAAACTCCATATTGTTTTTCACAATGGCTGTCCCAATCTGCATTCCCACCAACAGTGCAAAAGTGTTCCCTTTTCTCCGTATCCTTGCTGACCCTTGTTGCATGTTGACTTATTGAAAATAGCCATTCTGACAGGTATGAAGTGATATCTCACTGTGGTTTTGATTTGCATTTCTCTGATGATTAGTGATCTTGAGCATCTTTTCATGTCTGTTGGCCATTTTGTATGTCCTCTTTCAGAGAAGTGTCTCTTCAGGCCCTTTGTCCATTTTTTAATTGGATTGTTTGCTTATTTGTTCATTTGTTTGTTTTTTCTGCAAAAAGCTTCATTGTTTCCATTTGGTCCAATGCATGGAAGAAGGCTCCAGGGGGGTTAAGAGGATGCCTAGTGGTTTCAGGGAGAAGCTCAGGCAGAAGCCACATGCAAAGGGGAATGCAGAGGGGCCCTTCAAAGCCCTCTGGGCTCCAAAGACTCCTAGTCACACTTGACGGTGAGGCTTTCAAAGAGATACTTGCCCAGCCCAGCCTGTGGGCTTGGCCAGCCTCAGAGATTAGTCAGCCAGGCCCATCTTCTTGATGAATTTCACCTGCTCATTCAGGAAGTAGTTCTCCAGAAAGTCCAGAACGAGATGAAGGTTTATGCAGGTAGAACCCAGGACCTGCAGATCCAAAAGGACCTGGTTCAGGTTCTTCTCCAAGGCCATGGCAGCCTTCATGGTGCTCTGAGTCCCATCCCACTCATCACGGGATGGCTTCTGCTTGTCCTAGAAGAGGACATGGCCACCGCGCTGGTTTTGGATCTCTAAGAGACACGCTGCACCCTCATGCCTCTCATCCAGCTCATGGAAGAAGTGGCCCCCGCCCTCCAAAGCCACATCATCCTGGTGGAAATAGAAGCCCAGGGAGAGGTAGGTGTAGGAGGCCCACAGATGCAGGTTGACCAGGAGGTCGACACAGGCCTCCACCTCAGTGAAATAACTCTGACAAACTTGGAAACTCATGGTTGTTCAGCAGTAAGGAGTCAAGGTCAAAAACTGGTGTTGGCTAAGGTGGTTCCGAAGGTGGTGACTAGAAAAGAGGTTTGAGGGTAGTCAGAGCTGGAAGAAGGGGTGTTCCTGGGTCTGTTCCATCCAAACACTGTTGAAGTGAGAGACAGATCCAGGGGACCGCCAAGGGCACTACTGGTTTGTTGTTTTCTTCACGTTGAGTTGTATAAATTCTTTATAAATTTTGGATATTAACCCATTATAAGATGTATCATTGGTGACTATGTTCTCACATTCGGTGTGTTGTCTTTTCATTTTGTTGATGTGCAAAAACTTTTTAGTTTGATGTAGTCCCATTTTTAAATTTTTTCTTTTGTTTCCCTTGTCCAAGGAGATATTGGGTTGGCCAAAAAGTTCATTTAGTTTTTTCCATAAAATAAGAGACACATTTTTTATTTTCACTGATAACTTTATAGCTTTGGGTATTTTGAGTATGTCGGCTATCTCCTGCTATTGGCTTCTAGTGGGTAAAGGCCAGGGGTGCTGCTAAACATCTTCCACTGCATAAGACAGACCCACAGCAAAGAATTATTTGGCCAAAATGTCAATAATAGTAGCAAGAAACTTAGCAAACCACTTTTGACACATTCCATCAGTCACAGCACCTTATCCATGCACTGTGCAAATCTTTTGTTGCACTTCTGTTGTGTTTTTACCTTTCTTGAAATAATAAAGCATAATACACCAAAAATGTTGCATTTTTTCCACCTTCAGTATTAAAATGGCTACACAAAAATTCACCAATTTTGATTGTTTCTTTAAATGCATGCTGATATGGCAACTGTCACAATACAATCTAACAAAATTGTTTGAATGAAGTTAAAGACAACTGAGGACTACTAGAGCTATTGTATGGAAAAAACTAAATGAACTTTTTGGCCAGCCCAATACATCAGAAAAAATATTGCTATGAGAGACGCCAGAGATTTTACTGCCTTTGTTTTCTGCTAGAATGTTTATGGTTTCAAATCTAACATTTAAGTCTTTAATCCCTTTTGAGTTTATTCTTGTGTATGGTTTGAGAAAGTGGTCTAGTTTCATTTTTTTTTGCATGTATCTGTCCAGTTTTCCCAACACCATTTATTGAAGAGACTATCTTTACACCATGGTATGCTTTTGCCTCCTTTGTTGAATATTAATTGACCATAAAGGTGGGGACTTATTAAGGGCTCTCTATTCTATCCCATTAATCTATACCCGTATGTCTGTCTTTATGCCGGTACCATGCTGTTTTGATTGCAATACCCTGGTAATATAGTTTGATATCAGGTAGCATGATTCCTCCAACTTTATTCTTCCTTCTCAAGATTGCTATTTCTATTTGGGGTCTTTTCCAGTCCTATCTAAAATTTTGGAATATTTGTTCTAGTTCTGTGAATATGCTACTGGTATCTTGATAGGAATTGCACTGAATCTATAGATTGCTTTGGGTAGTATGGACATTTTGATTATGTTCATTCTTTCTCACCATGAACACAGCATATGCTTCTACTTGCTTGTATCTTCTTCAATTTCTTCCTTCAGTGTCTTAATAATTTTCCTAGTATAAGTCTTTTACGTTCTTGGTTAAATTTATTCCAAGGTATTATTTTTATGCAGTTGAAAATGGGATTGTTTTCTTAGTTTCCATTTCCAATAGTTCACTATTGGTGTATAAAAATGCAACCGATTTCCAGCCCTGGCCTGGTAGCTCAGTTGGTTAGAACGTTGACCTGATATACCAAGGTTGTGGGTTTGCTTCCCAGTCAGGGCACATACAAGAATCAATGAATGAATGCATAAATAAGTGGAACAACAAATCAGCGTCTCTCTCTCTTTCTCTTCTTCTTTCTCTAAAAAAATCAATAAATAAAATTTAAAAATAAATAAAAATCAAAAAATAAAATTATGCCTAATTCTGGATATTTATTTTGTATCCTACTACTTTACTGGTTTTATTTGTCAGTTCTAATAGTTTTTTTGTAAAATCTTTAGAGTTCTTTAGATACACTGTCAGGAAAGAAAGTCTTGATGATACTATTTGAACTCCTGGGTCCAGCCATACCTGAAGCTTTAACTCTGGACTTTCCAATTACATGAACCAATAAATTGCTTTTTCGCTTAAACTAGTTTGCATTAGGTCTTTGTCATGTGTAACAACAGCAACAACAAAACAACTTGAATAAATATGGAGCCAGATCCTTAACATGGCATTCTAATGCCCTGTGCGATCTGGTTGCTACCTATTTCTCTACTCTCACCTCGCACCACCCCTTTTCTCTCTCTTGATGGCTCATTAATACAGAACTTACTTCGTTTCTTCAAATGTGCCAGGCTTGCCCTGACTGGTGTGGCTCAGTGGGTTGGGCATTGTCCTGCAAACTGAAAGGTCACCGGTTCAATTCCCAGTCAGAGTACATGCCTGGATTGTGGGCCAGGTCCCCAGTTGGGGGCATGCAAGAGACAACTAGTTGATGTTCCTCTCTCACATCGATGTTTCCCTCCCTTTCATTCTCCCTATCTCTCTAAAAATAAATAAATATAATACTTTTTCTTTTTAATGTGCCAGGCTCCTCCTTGTCTCAGAGTCTTCACACATGTTGCTTTCCTAAGTCACTTTGCCTGGCTAATTCCTACACATCCTTCAGGTGTCTGCATATATATCATGTCCTTAAGGAAGATTTTCCTGACTGACCGACTGGGCCGGAGTCCTCCTCTCCCCTTCTGCAATGTCCTCCCACAGCACCCTGTGCTTTTTCTGGTAAACACTCTGCACAGTAATAATGAACAAATTCTTGTTTACAACTCCTTGTTTGTAGTCCATCTGGATTATAAGCCTCGTGAAGTTAGGGACAACTTGTTTGGATCATCACTGTGCATTCAACGCCTAGCCCAGTGCTTGGCACAAAATAGGTGCTCAGTAAATATTTGTCAAATGAAAAAACACAATTAATGGTTCAGTGTTTGACCTGGAAGCCCATGCTTTCAACCTCCATGGGCTTTGTTAACTAATAAGCAAACACTGGGGGTCCTGATTCATAACGTGGCTACGGAAGGTTCCCGGGGGAAAGTAGAGAGCCTAACGGTGTCATTCAGTCAGGTATTCTGAGCTAGATTTCTGCCTGGCCAGGCCAGAGCGGACCTTGCTCCCAGAAGATGGCAGTGTTGTACAGTCTCTGACTCTCCAAGGCTCCCAAACTCACTTTTCAGAGGCCCTGGAAGCTACTAGGCTGCACCTTGACCCCTCCTGCCCCGAAAGCCAAAATCCGTGGCCCTTTGAAAGAGCTGTGTGTTCAAAGCAACTCAGAAGCAGAGCCTTTGTTTCCGAGACTGGCCGTCCCTCAATCCAGGATAAACAAACGCAGACTGATAGATTGATTGATCTGGTTTGGCCCTCTGTTCAAGAATTCCATCTTTCTCAGGGTGGCTCCAAGGCTGCCTGTCAGCCTTTATGCCCTGTATTCTCCTAGGAGAGAAGACTTATCAGGCCAGGCGGCACCTCCTGGGGCTGTGGAAGAGTCTTCCTACTCGTAATTTCTCTCAAATCCGGAGGCTGCCACTGAGGGTGCAATATAGCACAACTCTCAACATGGATCCACAGTTCAAATCCTGGCTCTACCACTTATTGGGTGACTAAGGATAAACACCTTACTTTCTCACAAGAAAAAAACAGTAGTATCTACTTTTCCAGGCTTGTACCGAGTGATAGAACCAACAGCGTGGAGGCCACCTGGTGTCAGGCCCAGAGCATAGTAGGTGCTTACTAAACATCAGTTCCCTTTCCTCTGCCTCTCCACAGTACTGTGGGGCCACATGTACAAGGAGAAGACAGGAGAAAGCCTGCTCAGTAGGTTTTTGCCGCCGGCTGTCTAAAAACAACCACCGTCTCCAGTTCCCCCAAGCACCTTTCTATCCCCATTGTGACTCTAAAGCTAGATTTTAAAAGTGCCCTTGGTCATTGGAACTCACCCCAGTCAGATCGTTCACATCCCGGGTCCCATCCCTGTGAGCCCTGCTCCTACTGCTCCCCACTGTGGGGAACCAGGTGCTCCTGGGAATCCTGAGATCTGCCCTGGCCCTGAGGCCTTGGCTCCTTTTCAGTTCATTTCTTTCTTTTGTGGTGGAGCATCTGGGCTGTAGAGCTGGAAGTGTTTTGGCCCTGGTGCGGGGGCCCTTATCTCCGGGCTGTGTGAGCCCCATTCCTGCCATGTCAGAACCCATTAGAGGCCACTCTGCTGAGGCTTTTGAAGGAGTAATCGGTTTGTAGAGGGAAGGGGCCGTGCCAAGCCAGGCCAGATGGAGTAAGTAATGAAGGCCCCAGATTAATCTCACTTGTCTCTTTTTTCCAATATGAAGGCTCAACCCAAGGGCTTGGCAGTCTCAAGACAAATTATACTTGTCAGCTTCAAAGCACAAGTTCCCTTCCAAGTCAGCATGTTTGTGCTTTCTCTTTCTCTCTCCCCGTCTCCTTCTCCTTCTCTCTTGGAATAAAAAAACTGGAGTAAAAAATGGGGTGCATATGAAATGTTGTGACATTTTTGCATCATCGTAATAATAAGAGCTTCCATCAGGCATTTACTACGTACTAGGCAACACGCTGAGTCCTCTGCATGCATTCGACTCATCTATTTCTCACTGGGACACTGCAACACAGGAATACACTAGTATCCCCATTTTACAGGTTAGGAAACTGAGGTTCAGAGAAAGTGACTAGGTCAAGGTCATACCGTTAGTAACCGGTAGAGCAAGGGTTCAGACTGAGGTTTGTATTACTCCGGTCACTAGGTTGTTCGCAGCCTTTAGTTTTCAGAGCTGTTGATCTCTCTGACTTAAGTCTTTGCCTGAAGGAAGAATCCAGCTCCGAAGCCAAGAACACAGTTTCCTACTTCTTCCCATTGTTAAAAATTCCCCCTGGAGCCTCTGGCTGAAAGCAAGGAAGGGGGAAGGATTGGGTTCCCAGAAAAGTGTTTCCCCGGGTGTACTTTATAAAATTCTAGTCTTTGAGATATATGGGAACAAAGATCCTGTAGTTAAATAAAATTTGGGAAGTACTACACATATACAATGGATCCCTCTAGCGTCATGAGGCATGTGAACAGGCAAGAAGTCCCGAAGGTTAAAAACAAACAAACCAACCCGCTGACCTATATTTTACCCAATGTTTTCCCAAATTATTTAACCCAATTATGTTTTTCAAGGCACACCTAGAAACATCCATAGAACTGAGTCCTCAGAAACCAATCAATTCAAGAGCCCTGCTGCTTAAAGTCCTGTGCTCAGACCAGCAAAGTAGTATCACCAGCGTGATCGCTGGCAATGCAGAATTTCAGGTCGCACCCAGACCCACTGACTCCCCAGGGGATGTGAAGATCCTAACACCTGGGAAGCTCTGCTCTGGATCGGAGTCGCCAAACCGAAGTCAACAAACGAGGGAGCTCACTAGGTAGATAGCTTCCATCCAGGCCCCAATTTTTGCGTGACATCGACATGAGTGTTGTACATTCGCAAAACTAAATTAGAACTAGTTTCCACCTTGTCCAAACAGCCCCAGCCCCACAACCAACGGAAAGATGACATGGAGAAAGAATGCCATATTTAATGAGGACACTGGCCCGCCAATACGTTCTTGGTAATTCCTCGCGAAGAATTAGCTCAGTGCAGGGTTGTTTTCTCCTTCATTTCATACGTGCTGCATCAGAGCTGAGTTCCCATCATTTTGGTTAAAAATGCAGATGTTTGAGCTGAGCCACGTCTGGCAACCCCACCGTCTGCCACACTCACAGCCCTACCCAAGTGAAAATGCTCCACTGACAACCCCTGAGGGAGAGACAGTCCCCTGTGCCACTGCGCATTCCTCCCAAATCTTAGTCAGGCCAAGGGCAACTGGACCACAGATTGGCACTTGACTAGGGCAGCCAACCCATATGCTAACTAGCAAACTCATGTGTTCAGGGGCAAAATTCAAACTATTAAAAACAATGGCTGCCTAAGCTAAAAGGTTCTAATACAGAAAGAAATTGGACAGGACATGGACAGGCTAAGTGTAAATCAACATTATGACAGAGCGGAAACTGTGAAGAAGCAGAGGCTGTGAGGTGGGGAGAAGATAAACCAGAGGAGGTGAAGGGTAAAAAACAGAGCAGATGTATGCAGGGCTGGGGCATGCCTGAGGGAAAGCAGTGGGCCATGAGTATCATGAGTGGGCCATGATACCTCGTATCAGTTTCCTGTGGCTGCTGTAACAAATGACCGAAAAGTTGGTGGCTTAAAACAACAGAAATATAGTCTCTCATAGTCCTGGAGAGCAAAAATCTGAAATCGTGGTGTCCTTAGGAACACACTCCCTTTAGAGGCTCTAGGGAAGAATCCTTTCTTGCCTCTTCCATTGCCTGTGGCTGCCGGCTTTCCGTGGCTTGTGGTGGCACCACTCTCCAATCTCTGCCTCCTCAGTCACATTGCCTTCTCCTCTGCATCAAATATCCTTCTCTCACTTATAAAAGACACTAGTAATTGCATTTAGGACCCACTTGGATAGTCCAGAATAATCTCCCCATCTGAAGATCCTTAATTTAGTCATATCTGCAAAGTCCTTTGTCCAAGTGAGGTAAAAGCTATAAACTGATTTTGTGTCCCTCCCCTGCCCATCCCCCACCCTTATCCCTAAAACTCAATGTGACTATATTTGGAGATAGAGCTTTTAGGAGGTAAGTAAGGTTAAAAGAAGACATAAGGGTGAAGTCCTGGTCAGATAGGATTGGTGGCCTTAGCAAAAGAAGAGAGCTTGCTCTCCATAGGCACACACTGAAAAAACCCATGAAAGAACAGAGAGAAGGCATTTGTCTACAAGCAGAAAGAGCGCCCTCATCAGGCACCAAGTTGACCAGCATCCTGACCTTGGACTCCCCAGCCTCCAGAACTGTGAGAAATAAATTTCTATTGTTTAAGCCACGCAGTGGATGGTATTTGTTTTGGCAGCCTGAGCTAATACAGTAATGCTTGCAGGTGCCATTAGAATGTGATAACTTTGGGGGTCATTACCCAGCCCACTACTCACCTCAAGCCCAGGACCCTTGCCTTGGATCTACAATAGCTTTCCAGTGCCTGTTGACGCTAGAGCCTGGAGTCAGCTCTTCTAGCTTTCCTTTTGTGTTCAGACTGGAGACTTGGAGCAAGTCTCTATTCTTTGCAATCCAAAGTCCAGGTGGCTCAAACGCTTACACACGCTTACACAATATGTTATAAGAGACCTGTTGTCCTCAATCTCACCTCTCCTTTCAAGTAAAATTCCAGTATTTTGTGCCTTCATGATACACATTGCCCTCAGCCTATATTTTTCTTTAAAAATGAACATACCCCTGGGAAAGATAACAGATTAAGCCTATGTTAGTCAGAGTCCAGTCAGGAAATAGAACTCAATAGAGATGATTTAATTCAGGGAATTTGTTACAGAGGTGTCTGAAGGGCAGAAAGTGCAACCAGAGGAAGGTAAGGTGACCCAGAAACTAATGAATTTAGGAGGAGATGGTATTACCAGAGTCTAGGGCCAGGGCTGCCTGGTGGGAGCTGGAACCTTGGAGGAGGGGCTATCTGAGGGGTCACATGACCTGGTCATCAGGTAAGAGCCCACAGCAGGGGCCGCCTCACAAGAGCCAAGGCCACTGATTGATGGGTGCTCAGTAGAACCCATCAGTACTAGGCAGTAGAACCACAGATGAGATGCAAATAGGGCTAGAGGTGCTGCCTGGAGCTGAGAAAAATGGTGAAACACCCTGGCTTCACCTCAGCCCGTGCCCTCCATTTTCCACGAGGGCCTCTCGCTGTCTGAACCTGGCCAGAACGCTGTGGACCAAGGAGCCTAAGAAACATTTGCAAGGATGGCCATGAAATTCAGGATAGTGCAGAAGGTCGGTGGGAACGGACCATAGAACCAGTGTAAGTATCCCTAACTCCTGGGAGAGTGCCTGGCGCAGAGCCGGTGCATGAGAAATAATGTTGAATTCATTTGCATTCTCCCTACATCAGTGAACTCTTTGCCTTATCCCCTCTGTCCAAGAATTATCAGAGTTTACTACCGATGTCATGAGCACGTGAAACTAAAATTGGAAAAATTATGCTAGAACTTAGGCTGGAGACAGATTTATTGATCTTACCTTGTGCCAGGCACTGTGGTAAGCACTTTCTATGGATAATTTCATTTAATCCTAAGAACAAGCATTAGTTTGAACCATATGGAATTGTTATTTCTATAGGTCAAAATGGTTAAATAGTGAAAATTTCATATGCTTTTACTCTACACATAGCTTAGCTCCTACTATTGTTATTCTCATTATACAGGTGAAAAACCTGAGACTTGAGAAGGTAACTTAACCAAGGCCTCAGACCTGTGCTTCTCAAACTGCACTGTGCAGAGGAATCACTGGGGGCCTTGTTAAAGTACAGACGCTGATTCGGTACATCCGGGGAGGGGCTGAGACTCTGCATTTCTGCAAGTTCCCAGGTGGTTCCTGCTGGTCTGTGGACCACACACTTTGAGTAGCGAAAAATAGCTAATAGACAATTTGAGTTTACCTGACCCCTAAGGCAGCGGTCCCCAACCATTTTGGCACCAGGGACCAGTTTGGTGGAAGACAATTTTTCCACGGGGGTTGGCGGGAGACGGTCTCACGATGATTCAGGCACATTACTTTTAAGGTCACCTCCTGCTGTGAGACCTGGTTCCTAACAGGCCATGGATAGGTACTGGTCTGTGGCCCAGAGATTGGGGGCCCCTCCCCTAAGCGACCCCTAGAACTGAAATGGGGATAAGGTAAGAAGACTGCCAAACAAGTTTGTACTATATTAATATTTTAGAGTGGGACCTTTTTTTCATTCAGAGTGCTTACTGTGCACTGAGTATATGCTAGGTACCCATTTGCCAACCAGAAGACTCCTCTCCCATTCCCCCCTCCTCCCTCCCTCCCTCCCTCCCTTCTTCTGTCCTTTTTGGAGTTTTTTGGGTTTTTGTTTTTTTTTTTGCTTTCCTCTCTCTCTCCCTCTCTCTTTCTGTACCCCCCTCCCTCCCTCTCCCTCTCAACTTCTCTTTTCCCTTTGGTTGCTATTGTATTAGTTAATTTTTTTTAGATACAAGTAACAGAAACTGACTGGTTTTGTTGAGTCAGAAAAGGAATTGATCAGAAGACTATGCAGGCTCACAGAATTTCCAGAAAGTCTGGAGGACCACACCTGAAACAGATGCTAGAACCAAGACAGCTCCAGAAAGGCCGAGAAGCCAGAGCCCCAAACTCTGTTATCTAGAGGGAGCTGTGGCTGGGACACAGCCTGCTGCTGCAGACATGGACGCTCCAGCCAGACACCCCTCTGTTCCCCACAATAGCTGCTAGTATAAAATAATTTTAATGACTGTTCACTTTTCCACCATCCCTTAAGGAGTCCAAGTCCAGGGCGAGAGGGTTCAGTTGGATGATCTTGGGTTGTACGCCAGCACTGCGGCTGCCAGGGGACCAGGAGGCGGCAGGGCACTGCCGTTGCCAGGCTACACACAGCGGGCATTGCTCTAATAGAAAGGGGGTTTATGCTGGACAACCTGACCTGAAAATATCCACCACAGCTGTGCAGGGCTAGTCCCCTTACTGTGCCTTCTAGAAAAGAGAAAATATCTCAGCTGCTCTGCAATTACTGAGGACCTCAACGAAAAAAATTGACAAGTACAGCCTGTGTGGCTGAGAGCCTAATGACCACAGTTTAAACAACACCAGGATTTTTTTTATCTGCTCAGCTGCAGGAGAAAGGGAGAAAGGAAAAAAAAATTTACCCTGATTTCAGAATCTGTTGATGAAAGTTTCGAAGGACTTGCTGATGACTAAATGGTTCTGTAAACCAAATGTGGCTCTCTGTAGTTCGTCATGAGCAGAGGGGCTTATAGAAAATGTCTGCACTGCTCTGGCTGTGTGGCTCAGTTGGTTGGAGGGTCGTCCCATATATCAAAGCATGATGGGTTTGATTCCCAGTCAGGGCGCTTACTTAGGTCGCAGGTTCTATGCTGGGTCAAGGGCGAACAGGAGGCAACCAACCCATTGATGTTTCTCTCTCTCTTTCCTTTCTCTCTAAAATCAATAAACATATCCTCGGTTGAGAAAGGAAGGAAGGAAGGAAGGAAGGAAGGAAGGAAGGAAGGAAGGAAGGAAGGAAGGAAGGAAGGAAGAAAATGTCCTTTCTTTCTCCCCCTCCTTTTCTTCATGCTTTCATTAATTTAAGCATATATATTTAAAAAACTTTTATTGAGTACTTACTATTTCCCAAAACCTGTGCTAGCTGCAGAGGAAACAAAGATGAACAAAATAGAATTCCTTAGGAGCTCTAGGAGAATGAGATTGTAGGATATGATTGTGATAAAAGGAAACTGTTGTACAGTTAGTCCTGGAAGGTTCCTGGAACTGGGGAATTTTTTTTTTTATGTAGATGAGTAAAACATGTCTACCTCCAGTAGGCAGATTTACTATTGAAAACAAAACATTCTTAGCTGCAAAAGTATCAGGATGTTTTCAAGGCAAGAAGCTCCCAACCTTAACCTTACAGAGCAAGTCACCTGCCGTTTGCCACCAGTAGGGGACGACAGCACAATAGATTAAAACGGGTCTTTGGAGAAGAAAACGTACAGGAAACATTTAACCTCCTCATGTAGGAGCTGGGAAAATAAAGTCTGGCAGTAAAAAATAATTATATCTTTTCTCATAGAAAGCTGTTTCAAAACTTTACAATCTGTTCTCAGGGAGTAGGTCCTTATGCTAATGAGGGAGGAAACTCACATAAAGAAATCAGATTCAGCATAAAATCAGTGGCATTTAGGCTATAATTACAAGAGCCTAGGGGACCAAAAACCCAACAAAAATATTCCTCAGTGTTAAAACATAATGTGTCCTTATGGACCAATTGATTAGCAGTATTTATAGAGCAACTACTTGGTGGTGTTCTAGGGACCAGTGTGGCATTCAAAGAAGGCAACCTACCTTCAACAGAAATAAAAAGTTAATTTTTTACACTGAGTACATAACAATAAGATTAATGTTTTTTGTCCTGGAATCTACTTTATGCTGCACTGAAAAGCAAACGGAGTGCTCCGTGTAACTTTGGGTTACGGGCTTCCACAAGCCTCTCTGCACTCAAGAATACGGAAGATTATTTCCATTATTGAGTTGTCTCATTAAGCAATTAATCAATAGTGCATAAGCACCCCAGTGTTGGAAAACAGAGAGATACTGTGATCTCAAAGGCATGTTGTTTGTCCAGAAGGCCCTTGCAACCCCGTGAGAGAAGTAAAACTTGGGAGCAAACATGCTGTTTAGTAACGAGGGAAAGGGCCAGACAGGTGGTTCGGTTGGACAGTCAGGGTGATGGAAGGCTGTCTAGTACAGGGGGTGAAGTGTGGACTTTCCAGTCAGCTGGCATCCTGACTCTACCTGCGGTGGTGGTGGTGACGTGGGTGGGGGACAGGGCTGGGCAAGTCCTCACCCTCACCAAGAAGTCACTGGGGCTCTAGGGACAGAATGCTGGGTTTGATTCTGGAACCGGACCTTCATCTCTGGGAGAACTCAGGCAAGTTCACCTCTCTGAGTCTCAGTCTGTTTATCAGTCAAGTGACCATTATGGTAAGGGTGCCACCTTAATGGAGCGGCTGTGTGGGTAATGCAGGTAACCCATGAAAAGCATTTAGTCCACCCTCTGGTGCATTACTAGATTTTATTATATAGATGGTGCCTCAGTTTCCTTTTCTATAAATGGGGGATAACAGTGGTGCATATTTTGTAGGGCTGTTGCAAGGATTAAGTGTAATGAAGAATGTAAATTGCTGAGCACGGTTCTTGACACATAATAAATATTCAAGAACTCCTGGGAGTGAGAGAAAATCCCTTCATGCCAGAGGAGTCAGGGGAGGCTCCTGGAGGAAGAGTCTTGAAGGGTGGGGGGTTGGGGGAAGAACACAGAGGGAGGCGTTTTAGGCCGGGGCACACACGCGCAGGCAAGGCGTGCGGGCAGAAGTAAGGGCACGCTCCAGGTAGGGTGGGGTCCCTGACAGAGTACTTGATCAAATCAGAGTCCTGGACAGGCCATGAGATCCAAGGCTTAGATTCAGTTTTGGCAGCAGCCAAACGTGTTGCTAGGCCATGAGACAAATCACTTCAACAAACCACTTCCCTCTCTGGGCCTCAGCTTCTGGGCTGGAAGGGTTGGACAGGAATGATTCCTCATCGGGGACTCTTTCAGGGCTAACATTCTCTACCTAAGTCCAAGATTGTTCCACAGTGGACTAAAATAAATATGTGAGCATACATGTTTACACAACTCCAGAGGACTCTGAAATTCACATGCAAATACCTCAGTGCTTACACCAGGAGGCAAAGTTTCCTTGAAGTTGTTCATTCATTTTTTTAATTCTCTATTCATCTATTCCTCCATCACATGTTTCATGAGCACCCACAATGTGCAAAATACTGCTCTAGATGCTAGGGCTTTCTTTCTAAAACCAAGATCTGACCATGTCGCGGCCCTGCTTAGATGTTTTCCATGACTTCCCATTGCCAAATGCAAACTCTGGGTCACACACACCATGTGCGTGCCCACCTGCATGCTTTTGTTTATGTAGCTTCTCCTCTCTGGATTGATCCAGGTGCTTCTGAAAGATCTTTCTTCTCTGAAGTTGTCGGTAAAGCTGCCTGGCTTCCCACCCCTGCCCCATACTTTCATAATGCTCTCTCTTCTCTGTACCCGCACAACACTTCGTGCCACCCCTGTTGCTGCTCTTGTAGCCTTTTATTTTAGTTCATTGTTTATGTAGATTTTTCTCCTGCTAGGTTTTGAAGTCAATGAAGTTTTATTCATCTTAGGTAACCTCTCAGCACCTAGCAGACTGCTTGGTACGTGAGAGAGAATTAAATATTTGATGAATTCACTTGCTGAAACTTTGGAAGAGGATGAGAATGGTTAATACAAATAATGACAACAATAGTAACAACTTTATTGCATATATTTCTTATATGCTGGACTCTGAGCCAAGAGCTTTGTATCTGTGATCTGTTTAGTTTTCAACCTCATGATGCCCTGTGAGGTGGGGGAACAGAGGACAGGTGAGGTGCATGGTATCTCTGGGGTCAGAGGGCTGGGATTTGAATTCAGCTCCATACGTCCGTTGTTACTTCTGCTATGTGCATTTCATATGAGGTTTTAACTAAGCGGGTACGTGGAGTTAAAAGCCCCCTTCTACTTGCAGAGCCAATGAGCTGCATCTACCTTAGAGAGGGGACACCTTTTCCAAATGTAGCAAAAAAAAGGCACTCTAAGGGGGCCCTCACCTCATCTGGCCCCACCTCTGGCCAGGTATGGCCTTGTGCATGTTTCTTTACTCTGCTTTTTGCCTTGACTTCCTCATCTGTACAACAGAGTTCTAGCACTGCCACCATCAGAGGGTTCTTGTTAGGGTGAGGTGGGATAACATGTGTGATACACTTGAACCCATCTAACATATGTATTCAATAAATGCTAGTTAATGTTATTATTAGTGGTAATAGCCCTATTTGCCAAACAAGAGAATTTCAGGTGAAAAGAGCCGGCAGAGAGCAGACACGGTGGCGTTCCTCCATTCGGGGGCATGAAAAGGAGCCAGGGGAGGGCAGGGCTGGCAGTGCTGAGCGAGAGTGAGTTTGAGGAGAGGCTGGTTAGGTGTCTGGTGCTTCTGAGAGACTGAGTTGGAAGAGGCAGAGAAAAATCCCCTGGTTTGACAGTTGGAGGCCATGAGTGACCTCTGAATGGAAAGTCTCAGGATAGCAGTGAGAGGACACCAGGCTGCTGTGTGTTAAGGAATCAATGAGTGATAAGGTAGCAATAGTAACTCTGGCCTATTCATTAGAAATTAGGCGGTGAATGGTCAGAGACAAAGAGGTCTGTTGCTTTAAAAGAATGCAGCATGGATAACAGCTCACTCCCACATATCTCTTTATTTAGAGAGCTAGGTGTCCCCTTCAAAGGGCCAGATCAACAGAACTCTCAGGGAGCATGGACACCCCTTGCTCCACCTGAATCCTAAGTGTGTTTAGAGAATTGGGCCATCTCTCCAGATCCCTGGGATGACAGAGAAGATACCTTGCCTCAACTGCTCAACTTCCAGATGAGACTCTCTTTAATTTAGAGAGAAGAGAGTGGAAGTTTTTATTTATCTGTTTTGGGCAGCGGTCAGTCAAGAGAATGTAAGTGCAAAATAGATAAGGGAATGGGATCAGGTGCCCAGGCGAATGGATTCGTCCTGCGGTGGAATGAAGGGTATGGAAAAAACAAGGTTGAAGACACATAGGCAAGTCAAGGATGTAGCAAAAGGAAGTTGAAGGACTCTCTGGATAGCCTGTTTCCTTAGAACAGAAAGAGGCAAGTTCTACTGAGAATGCGATGAGTAAAAGGCGATGGGCCTTTGAATGAAAATGCTGTCTTCTCTGCATCCTCACCAGTCAGGATAGGTTAAATACTGCAAAAAACACCCCCTGAGTGTTAGTGGCAGAACACAATTTAAGTTTACTTCTCCTCTCATGAAGTCTGGTCAATGTGGGTTCAGAGAGGCCTCTGCTCTGCACAGCTCTCAGAGACCCGGACTTGCTCCATGTTGTGGCTCCTTTGGGATCTCAGAGTCCTGTCTGGACCTTCTGCATCTGCTGGCAAACACGGGACAAGAGGATGACTGTGAAGGATTGTGTAGGAGACTTTGTAGGCCGCTCTTGGAAGTGCTGCATTTCACTTTTGCCCACGTTCCGCTGGCCAAACCTCAGTTGCCTGGCTAATCCCAACTGCAAGGGAGGCTTATCAAATGTGGTGCACAATATTGTCTTGTCTGTATCCTCAGAGTGTAGCACAGTGTCTGGAGTAGAGTGGATGCTCAGTGAGCATCATTGCATAAATGCACAGATGCATATCATCTCGTGCGTTCCTCTCCACTATTCTCTCTCCCTGTGCTCTGTTTGAGGTTCAGAAATAACATAGACCTGATGTCCTGGATATGAGCTAAAGGTTGGGCTTGTGCTTGTGCTTGGAGCCATTCTTCCTGTGATGCTGATGTGTCTCAGGGGTCCATTCACACAGTCTGCACCTGTACGCTTGCCTCCAGGGCTTGGCTTGAAGTCTGGGTCAGTAAAGCTGGTTGAATGATGCTGACTTACTCTCAGGGAGATAAAGATCAGGGTCTTTTTTCCAATGCCCACCACTAAAAGGAGTTGAACTAATCATCCAGGAAAATACATTAACTGATACCTGAGCTATAATTTCCAACTCAAATGTGAGCGAACCAGCCTATCATTTTGCTAACCTGTCCCCACCCGAACTATTCAGCCCTTTGTTAACCCAGCCAGTCCCAAGATGAAGAAACAAGTCACTGACTGAGCTAAACTTCCCTTAGTGAAGCTCACTAGTTCCCAATCAAACTGTTGGCCACAAGTTACCACCCGGGACTGGGATTAATCTTCTCCGTAACCTTTGTAATGGCCCTTTTATGGATAACATGAGCTGTAGAAAGGGAAGGAAAACCGGGGCTATGAGTCATAACTTCCCTAAAGGGCAAATCAAGGGCAAAAAAAGGGCCCCTTATCGAGCTGGCAAAGCTCGCCTGCAAGCAGAGCATGATGCAGAACCGTGTCGGGCAGGGAATGCCAGGGATATTTTTATAAACAACTCCAGAGATATCAACAATGTGGGGCCAGTGCAGAGATTCCCATATTTGCAGATGATATTTCATGAACAAGGGTGCTCGCAAATGAGAGCGAGTGCCAACAAGCCCAAGAAGGAAGAAGGAAGCAGAGGTAGACGGTTATAAAACAAGTCACTGTTTCAGACTCGGGGGGACATAGAGGTTAGAGCCAACATCTTTGACTCAGCCAGCCCCGTGGGGGCAGCAGAGGTGGGTCTGGGTAGCTGGGTGCTGGGTAGATGTGAAAGGGGACAGGGTAGCCAGTGCCAGAGGCCCTGCCCTGTTTGAGGGGACCACAGGGATGAGGTCCCTTATGGTGAGGAGAGATGGACAACCCTTTTAAAGGGATAGGTCAGTGGAGTTCTCAGGAAACATGATTCCCTCTCCCCTACCTGAATCCTAGATCTGTCTGGAGAATTGGGCCATCTCTCCAGACTCCTGAGATGACAAGGAGAATGACTTACCTCAGCAACCCAACTCTAGTCAGGACTGTACTGAGCTGCTCATGATAGAGACCACATTTCAAAACAGCAGCCGTGATGTCATGGGAAGAGACCAGGCTTTGTTTAGTGAGTTCTAATCCCTTCGATGACCTCTTAGAGCTAGTGACCTTGTTCTTTGTGCCTCAGTTTCCTCTTCTTAGGAATAGTAATTCTATGTTGCAGGTTAGCGAGGATTTAATGAGACTGTGCATGAAGAGAGCCTAACCCTCTACCTAAAATGCAGTAGGCATTTCTTATAAATGGAGATAGACTCATAGATGGAGAGCAGGTTGATAGCTAATGGGGGAGGGGGAGGTTAGAGGGCGGAAGGATTGAGCAAAAAGGAAAAAGAAGTTATGGACACGGACAACAGTGTGGTGACTGCTGGCGGGAGGGGGTGTAAGGGGACTAAATGGTAATGGAAAGAAGTACAATAAAGATTAATTAAAAACAAACAAACAAACCTGTTCCTTTCCCTCCCCTACAAGCCCTACTCAGTGGCCAGGTTTAAGCCTTCCCTCATCTTGCATCACAGCTACGGCGACCACCCTGACCATCCTGCCCTGGCTCACGTGGGCCTGCGAGGGCTCCAGCCTGCCTGGCAGAACTTCCAACCACTGCCAGGCTGTGGCCAAGACCCAGGCCCAACATACTTACTCCTCTCTGACCCTGGGAGAGCACAGGCAGGCAAGGGGCCAGCATGTCAGGAACCACGGGATGGAGGCTTAGGGACCGGAGTCAGATCTCATATAAATGACCACAGCCTGCCCCATGGATGAGGCAGCGGTGGCTGGCCACCCAGGCCTTCATGCCTGTATCTAACAGTGTCCAAATTAATGTTCAACTCTGCAGGTGAAATATTCTGAAACACAGTGACTTGACCTAAAAAAAAGGGCTACCATTCAGGCACATTTATACCACATAATTGGCATGCGCTGAGCTGGTGTGAATGAGAACTTGTTCATGGGCAACCAGGGAGCATTCTGCATTCCCGAGTCAGGTTGGGATGGTGTTGATTGTGGGTCTAGGGACTGTTCAGCACATGAAAAACTCCAAGCTAGTGTTTATTACGGAGGTGGCAGGGCAGGGGTAGGGGGTTATCTCTGGATGACCTTCCCAGCACCTCCAGGCATGCTTGTGCATATTAGATGCCCCAGTCTCTCATCCCTCTCCGCTCTCTCACTCCGCTCCAGACACCCTGTTCTTCCTGCTTGAACTCTCCAGGCATTGCCACCTGGAGCCTTGTGTCCACTCTTTCTCCTGTCCAAGGCTCTTCCCTCACCTCCTTCAAGACTCCCCTTACCAGAGACCCTCTGACTGACCACCTTTTATAAAACAGCAGCCCATTTCCATCATCCTCTATTCCCTTATTGTGATTTCTTTTTCTTCTTAGAACTTAACATCAGGCCTATTATTTCTGTCTTGTTTATCACTGGTCTACCCCCACTGAACTACAAGCTTCACGAGGCCAGGATTTTGTTTTGTTCACTGCTGTCTTATGCCTAGAACAGCCAGGCTCGTAGTAGGACTTTTGTAAATACTTGGCAGATAGATATTGGAATTGACTTTCAGTTTGCTCTGTTGTTGATTTAGTGAATTCGGTAGAAAGTTATCATTAGTTACATTATATAGATGAGAAAACTGAAGTGCACAGAGGTTACATGATCTGCTCAGGGTCACCAAGTAGTTAGAGACAATGTCAGAACCAGAACCCGGATACCCCGAGTCTCAATCTGATGCATGTGCTGAGAACTGCTGTGTCCCTTTAATTCTTCAGCCCATTTCCCAAAGGAGACCCTGTTGCATTGCCTTAAAGACCACCCTTAAATGGAGCATTGACTCCATTTTAGCTTGATTGATTTTGCTCATGGACTTGTCAGAAATTGGAATCTAGAAGCAATAGGCAGACTAGGGTTTTTTAATAAAAACCACTTTTTTAGTTCACCCAGCCTCCACTCTGAACTCTGTTTATTTCAGGTCTCATGCAGAAAATATACGCACTAAAAAACAAATTTAAAATAAAAGATAAGTGAGTTAGAAACTGCCCAGGGCTGTCATGAACTTATGTTCCATGCTATGTGGGTTTTGAGTAAATATTTGCTTTGCAAGCCAAGAAGCAAAATGTATTTACCGAGGCAATCTCCGGCTGAAGGGCACATATGCTACTTCTGGGATTTGGCATAATTTCTCCAGAGCAGTGTGCCTAAGCACCATAGAGTCCTGAAAAGAGGAGGCGACTAGGCATCGCGAGGCCTGGGTTCCCATTTGTGCTCCGTC
Organism: Mormoops blainvillei; assembly: GCA_004026545.1. Classification (NCBI taxonomy): domain Eukaryota; kingdom Metazoa; phylum Chordata; class Mammalia; order Chiroptera; family Mormoopidae; genus Mormoops; species Mormoops blainvillei. The sequence continues at coordinate 478,834 of PVJD01000029.1, forward strand.
CCTCTCTTATTGGATAAACTGGAGCAACTTACCGCCCTCTCTGGACCATTTCACCCTTAGCAGAGCCCTACAATGTCAAGAGAGAATGTTAATAGTTTTCTAATTAGCAAATGACTCAGATGAGAGAGAGAGAGAGAGAGAGAATTTACTTATCTGTTTCTTCTGTCTTTTCCCCTGAATCAATTTTCTTTCTTCATTTTTCTCCACTCAAGCATCTCTTTTTCCAAGAGTCTGCAACCAAGGCTAGAACCATCCAAGAGTTCTTGCTCTGTTCTCAAACTAGAGCTAGTACATGTTCCCAAGGTCCGTCTGGGCTTGTGGAGTAAGTGTTCGGCTATGTGGCTCCTCTGTCCAATAACATCAATCCTCAGACCCCACAATGGAAAAATGCTCATGGAACACATTCAATGGCCATTGATTAACCATCTGTCACAAGGACACACTGGGAAACAACGCTCATTCCCCCCCTCATGAAGCTTGAGGTCTGCTGATGGAGAGAGCGTTAAGGATCAGGTGCTTTTCATGCTCCCATAAAACAACAGCAGGACGCTACATCCCCAGGAGCCCCAGCAAATTTGTTCCTCAGTCTTGAGGGGGAGGAGCTGCAAAACCTTTCCAAATTAAATGAGATCTACACCAACATGTGAAATTGGGAGTGGAGAAGTTATTCAGGCAAAGATGGGGAGAAAGTGTTTGAGGATGAGGGTGTAAATGTGTGCAAATGCACAGGACAGGGTGGGGGCGGAGCGTGTGTGGGGGGTTGTATTCAAATAAGGCAGAAAGCCCAGTGGGGAGAGGGAGGGGCAGGAGATGAGGGCTGAGAGGAAATGGTTTGGCTCGGGTCTTGCCTCTTGCCTCCAGCCTTGTAAGCCACTTGAAAGAGTTTGGATTTTGTGCCCAGGGCAGTGGGGAGTTTCTGGAGCCAGGAAGTGTCGCATTCAGATTTTAATTTCAGAAGGATCACAGTCACTGCGGTGTGGTGCCCTCCCTGGAGGGAGGCAAGGCTGGAGGCCCAGAGACTGGGTGACTGGGTAAGAGGTATACAGGTAACTGTGCAGGAGAAACTTCTGACTCTGAGAGCGGGTCTAGGTTTTGGAACTTCTAGAACAAGTGTTGGCTCCTGTTCTTTCTCAGTCCCCCATTGTTCCTTTTCTTCCTGAGCCACAGCATTCTCAAATTTGATTTCAATAAGTTCCGGGGCTTACGTCACATTAGAACAATAGCATTTAACCCCTTTGAGCATGAGGGCCCTTTGCTAATGTACAAGACTTCAACCCCACATCACAGTCACTGTGCTTTTAGTATCTGTTAATTTAGAAAATACCAAAAGAACAAAGCCTCTGGAAGATGGAAGCGCACTTGAAAATTATATCTATGTATAGCATGTGGAAGCCCGCCTTTAGTCAGCCTATTGACATGGCTATTGTAACATATGGGTCGACAGAGCCATCTGAGAGAAGTCTGCGTCCCCCAAGGGGTTGGGAACCACTGCCCTGGAACATGTGTGTTAAGAAGCCACATAGACATCTGTCCCCAGAGTGCAGTGCATGGCTGCCTTCTCCATAAACGGTGGGGTGCATAAACTCAGCTGGTTCTAATTGCATGGGGCATGCCATATTGTTGCCCGATGTAATGTCAATTTTTATTTATTTGTGTTGTGAAAAGCAGGGCTGATTAGACCACTTAAAACTACACAGGCGAGTTAGAGCCAGGCTGGCGTTGGTGATTTCAGCTGCCCTCCCTAAAGCCATCAGCGCTCCCAGCTCTCGGCCTCCCTCTGAGAATGTAAACTTGGGGCCTGGTGCTATCATGATTTCTATTTCATCCTGACTCTTATAAACTACCATATAAAAAGCAGCCGCTGAAGGTTATTTTTTTCAATTTCATTTTGAGGCTTGGAAAATCACAAAATAAAAATAGCCCTGAGAGTGGAAAGTTTGGGGGAGTTTGTTTAGCTTTCTTTGAAATACACTTTGTGAAGGAATAAGTAAGTCATAAGATCTCTCTTTGTGGAGTACTGTACAGTTTAGTGATTTTCACAGCCCCTTTCTCTGGTTTGGTCCTCACGGAGACCCTGTGAGGTGTGGGTTGTTACTATCTTCATTTCACAAATGAGACCAGAGTTCCAGGCGATGGAAGGACTGGCCTAGCCCAAGATCACGTGACCAGGTAACAGCGGAGTCAGTCCAGGGAAAATCTTCCTCCCGAATCCTGGCCTCCTCCCGCATTCCTCAGCCTCTGCTAGGGTCTCCTCACCGAGGCCAGCTCTTGCCTCCCTCCTTCCTCAGGGCCATTCTCAGGAAGGGACGGATGTATCCAGGCCAAGTCTAGACAAGCACAGGCTCCATGCTAGTCATCTAGCCTCTCCTTCCCTATCAAGGGACCTACAACTCAGTATAATATTTATTACAGGCCTGTCTGAGTCCCCGCACAGGCTGCCAACTCCTGGAAGGGAGGACCTTTTTACCTTGTCATCTGTGTCCTTAGGGTCATAGTAGATGCTCTGTAAATGGTTTCCTAATTGAAACATCATTAAATAAGAGTGGATTTTTAAAAATAATTCTTCTGTTTCATTCAATTTCTGTCCTGAGCTATGGATTGGCCATTGGAAGACTGATGAGCGTCTTGAGGTTATTACTTGACTCATCATTCCCCAAACTGTGTTGTGAGGAGTGTTCTGAGACATGTCAATAGATATTCTGGAAAAATTAAAAGTCATGTCAGTTTGGGAAAGACGGATTCAGTAAGTTCAACAGACTTTTTAAATTGCAAATTCTCTCAAAGCATAGATTCTCTTTTAGGTCTGGTTCCCTTCAAGACCTGCTCATCTGTATGAGTTTCAGGCATAGCTCTCCATTCTCACGATTGTTTAATGAGTCACTTTTAAACATACACATCTGCACTCATACACAGAACTACTTCGCCGAATGGTTCGGAGTTTTCAGGGCTGCTTCTCTCACGGTGTTGGCAGTTCTCAGTGACGGGAGGGGTGTGTACCACCCTTCCCTTTTTAATCTTCTCTGCATTCTGTCAATCTTCAGGCCAGAGACCTCCTGATGGCTGAAACACCCCCTTTCCTCCACTTCCTTCCCTTTAACCTGAAAAGGGCTCATGTCACTTTCATTTAAAGAAATCTATGACCATACCGTATCTTCAACCTGCGGTTTCATTTCTCTCCTTCTCTTTGACTTGAAACTTTGTGAACCGTTGCTCTCACCCAAGGCCACACCCCGTCTGGCGTGCAGTCTGCGCCCAGTGAATAGTGAGTGCATAGGAACTGAGTCAGCCTCCTTGCCCCAATTCAGCATTGCTCTGCAGGTCCACCCAAGCTCGAAAGCTCCTCCAGGAATTAGCTGAGAACTTTGCTGTGAGGGCTACAATTCCCCAACTTCTTCCTCTGTTCAATTCTGTTTCTTCATGTCCTTCAAGATGTTTATTCTGAGTGTGTTCCCCGATGAGTTTCCTATATGCTAATGCCTATCCCAGAATCTGCTTCCCAGAAAATCTGACCTGCAGCAGTTGGTTTCTGGAGTATCCAAAAATGCATATGTTAATAGGAAATTTTTGAGTTGGCCACTAGTGATAAGAATGCCATCACTAGTGGTAGATGGAACACAGATGGCTCCAGGCACAATTTAAACATCGTAATTGTTGAAATTTTCCCTGTGGTGAACTGGGAAGGTGTACAAGTATATTTCTATACAGTGGCGTGTCAGATGCTTGGATAATATGGAGGAAATAAGCTATAAAGAGAATGGAATTGGATTGGATATGGCTGGGAACAATTGGTGCTTTAGCGAATGATAATGAAAATCTGAGAATAAATATTCAGCAGCATATACAGAAACTCACATTTCCTGAAGCCTGAAAAAGAAAGAACTGAGGATCATGCCCAGGATTTAATTATAAGAGTAGCAGAGATTCTAAACACAGGCAAGATTACTCCATCGACGTCGAACCTTGACTAGTAAGGGATGGGAACCTGAGATATGGCAGGAGAATATCTGGGTTGGTGCACTTGAAAATCTTGAGTCTCCAGATAGCCCTGTATCTTGCGAGTCTACAGAAGTTGCCTACCACTCCCTGTTAAAGACTAGGGCTTTCCCATTTGCTTGAAGACAATGCAGAGGACTTTGCCTTGCATGATAAAACATGACACCCCTATTGGCTACCAGACACCGCCCCCCCCCAATAAAAAAGGAATTAAATCACAATATAACCCAGTTAGGGAAGTGGCAGGCCTGGTAAAGGAAGACAGGAACTATCTCCTAGAGGAGCTGCAGAACCAAGCCAACGCATACCAGCAGAAGCTGGGAGAGTGTGTGGATTGGATTCTGAGAGTACTTGATCAAGGAAGGTCCAGACCATAAAAGTGGATAAGGAAAGGTCTGTAGGTACGGCAGTACTCTGAGTAGGACCCTGAAGAAGATGCTAACACACTTCCAGGATGACTCTTCATAAGTTGAAGAACTCACAGTAAATGATGTTGAAATAAAATAGGGGCTACCGAAGATGTTGGAAAGAAAGAGCAAATGGCTCATAGAAGTACGCAACCTAGAAGAAATAAACTATATAAGGCTGGGAAATCCACCGGAAGACTATGTTGCACAGGTAGGCCCAGAAGACGCTCCAGTTGCCAAAGCAATAAGGAATGCACTGAGAAGAGTAGGACCAGCTTCACTGGAAAGCTCAGAGATGGCTATTCTCTGTAGGTCACAGCTGATTCTAGGAGAATTGGGCTCCTAACAGCAATGGAGATTATATGACCCCCAAAACGGAGGCCAGGTTTTAGCATTTAACTTTCAGAATCAAGGAAGTTACAGTGATCATGAGTGGCAAGACAGAAGAGGCGGCTCTGCAGAAAGTTATGGTGATAGTGTGCTGTCCGTAACGGGTTGAGTCCATGGACCTGGACACCAAGGGTTTTATGCAGGAGTAGCCACCTTATCATCACTCTCGGTTACTCACTTGGGGAGTTTGTCTTTCATTCCCATGACTCTGGGCTCTACAGGTTCAGAAGTCTTAGCTTGCAAAGAGGGAAATGCTTCCACCAGAAGATACAGTAAGAATCCCATTATATTTTCAACTACATCTTATTTTCTTGTCCTGTTGGGCTCCTGGCAGGGGTAATTGATCCTGATGATCAGGAAGAGATAGAGCTGATGTTACACAATGGGAGCAGGGAAGAACAAATTGGGCACCCAGATGACTCATATGAGAGTTTCTTGGTACTCCTTTACTCAATTTAGATGGTAAATAGACAAGGGCAGCTGCTGTTGTCTGTGAAAGGCAAGGTGAACTAGAAGTTTAGACCCCTCAGACGTGAGAACCTGGGTCATCCACCAGGTAAGCCTTCTAAATCTGCAGAGGTGCTAGCTGGGGATGAGGGGTCTGGAGAGTAGAGAGAAACAGATGATGAGTACCTGCTTTGTCCTCGACACCAGGTGCAACAGTCTGTGCTGTAGTTTCTGCCATAACCCTTTTATTTTTAAGTTTCTCCAGAAAAAGAAGTCCACTAGAATCCTAAAAGATCTGCTTCTGTGACATATACTAACACATGGATCTGAGCAGCATGAGGAATGGAGTGCAGTGGACGCTGGGGCACACCAGCCAAATCACTGTGAATGTTGCTATGAGTGTGGGTACTTGACAGAGTATGGCTGTCAGACCCCAGAGGTTGCCAGAGATTGCCCTCAGCTAAAGAGAATGACCTTACCCAATGTTCAACACCATTCTTGAGGACAGCCCTGTCCAATGCAATGAGTCATTACTATAGGCTTATAAAGGCTCAGTCCCATTATTCCAATTTGGGACAATGATCCAGGACCAGTCAAGTGCCAGAGTGTCCCATGGGATGGGCTGCGGCTATTTTTGTGACTATTTCACAACCTAACTTCACCCTTGCCCAACCCTTTCCCTTCCTTCCTCTACAGATCTTGATCCTGGGAGTTCTCCCCAACAAGCTTTCTGCATATTATTCTTTACTTACTTGTTTCCCAGAGAGCAAGACGTTCAATAGAAACCAATCCTTAGAACCCAAACAACAATAAACGCCTAACTGGATATCTAGGTAATCTCTTGATAGATAAATATAGATAGATATAGATATATAGACATTGGAATATATATATGTAGATATAGGTATCTCCAATATCTCTAGCTTTGAGGAAAACTTCAGGAAATCAAAGCTATATATGGAGGCAGAGAGAAAGAGAAGTCAGAAAAAAAAAGATAAGACTTTTCTTAAAAGATCAGTAATGCAGCCCTGGCTGGGTGGCTCAGCTCGTTGGAGTGTCATCCCGTATACCAAAAGATTGGGGGTTCGACTCCCAGGAAGCGTACATACCTAGGTAGTGGGTTCAATCCCCAGTGGGGGCATCTACAGGAGGCAACTGATTGATATTTCTTTTTCACATTGATGTTTCTCTCTTTCTCTCCCTCTCCCTTCTGCTCTCTAAAATTAATAAACATGTCCTCAGTGAGGATTAAAAAAAAATTTTTTTAAATCAGTAATGTGTCTGAAGGCTGTCTTCTCTAGAGAAAATAGTGAAGCCAGAAAATGGTGAAAAGATGTCTTCAATGTGCTAAAATAAAATAACCTATAATTCCTTACCCAAGAAAACTGTCAGTCAAGAATAAGGTAAAATACAGAAAATTTCAGAAATACAGAAAATTTCAGGAAAACAGAAACTGAGAAAGTTTTCTAAGAACAGACACTTACTAAAGAAAGAAATTAATTTCTAAAATAATGATAATGTCACATGTCTGTTGGGTGTAGAGAACCTAGAACTAAAATATGGACAAAAATAACATGAAATTTTGGAGGAGTAGGTCATCAGATATGAGGTATTCTAAGGTTATGGTATTTTTGAGAAAAAGATAAAGATACTATTTAGGCTTTGTTAAAAATAATAGACATGGAGCATTTAATTTCCAAACAAATAGAGGAGAAGTGGGATGGGTTAGGGCAGTCAATCCAAAGAAGGAAGGAGGGCGGTTGTGAGATAGCATAATGGTGGTAGTACGAGTAGAAAAGATGGACAGAAATAAGAGAGTGGAAATAAATTCAAATAACTCAGTGATCTAAATGCATATAAATGTGTTAAATTCTCCTGTTAAAATGCAAAAACTCTCAAACTGCATAAAAACATTTAAGTAGGTGATTTATGTAAGAGACTCAAAGTTTTAAAGTCAAAGGCTAGAAAAAAGAATCAAGAAAATATTAACCAAAAAGGAAGAAAATAGAGTCCAATCAATGCAAAACAAAATAGATTTTGAGGAAATAAAAGCTTTTTTAAAAAAATTCCTCACCTAAGGACTTTTTTTTTTTTTTTTTAATTTTAGAGAGAGAGGAACAGAGAGAAAGAAGCATTGATGGATTGCCTCCCATACGTGCCCTGACTGGGGATTGAACCCTCAACCTTTTGGTGTGCGGGATGATGCTCCAACCAACTGAGCCACCCAGCCAGGGTGAGGAAAAAAGCTTTTTAAACAGATAAGGAAAAATCACTGCAGCATGCCAAGAGTTTCAATCTATCGGGAAGATAATAATTGAACACTTAAATTCACCTCATAGCATAGCTTCGAAATATATAAACTCTTTGTTAGTTCTACGAAGAGTTATTAAACACTTCACTACTTTGATACGCCTCTCTTTGTTATTGATAGATCAAGTAGAAAACATTGGCAAGGATATTTGGAATTTGAATAGCTTTTGGGAAGTGCCTTAGTTTAGTATGGCCCTCCCTTTGCCCCACAGTTCTCTCCTTCACGTCATATATGCCCCCATTGTTCTTGTTCCTGACATTTTCATTTGCACAGCTCAGGAAGCTCTTGATTTGTGTTTTGTGCCTCAGTTTTATTTGCCTCTGGTTTCAGGCTCTCCTCATACCCCCAATTTTGCTTTCCCAGCTTCTTAAGCAAGATCTCTCTCTATCTGTCTCTCTCTTCCAGTATCTTAACCAAGAGAAGCCCCTAGTACGTGGGGCCAGACTTTAACCCTTCACCTTCTTCACATTACAAAGTGAATAGAGAGATTGGTTCAGATACCACATAAATATCAGTGGTTGGCACATGTTAGGTAAGTGCTTATAAAAGTATGTATAAGAAAAACAAAAAATATTAACTTATATTAATGGGTTTCTCCCAACTTTTTTAACTCAAGACCAAAGTGCGTAATCATATCCTATCCTAATCCCAAAAGGCAGAGAGCTTTATTAACCTTCATTCTCCCAATCCTGTATCCCTACACATTCCAGGTCTTTTTCTTTCTTCTCTATTTAGTCCATGTTTCCTACCGCTTAGTGCCAAATGTGAGATGAGAGTCTGGGAATGGTTTCTCCAGTAGGGCTTGTGACAGGAACAGCAGTGGCAGACGGAAACCGCCCATAATATCTACCACATATGTAGGGCTTTCCCAGCTGACAGCCTTCTTAGAAAATGAGACTCCATCTGGCAATAAATAACGAGGGCTACAAAGCTGTTCCTACTTTTTGATTCAGTAATTCTACTTCTGGGAATTTACTCCAAGGAAATAATTTGAGGGGGGAAAAAGTCATCTGTCTAAAGATGTTCATACCAGTCCAATTAATAAGAAAGGAGAACAAAATAATCGAGATTCCCAACATTGGGGGGACAGCAGAGCAGACTGTGACATTGTCACAGTGGAGTACTCTACAGCTATTACAAATGGCACACACATACGCTAGGTAAATCTTGGAACTGTACTGGCAAAGCAACATTCGTTGAGAGGCAGCAGACCAGAAAACATTTACCTAATGTCTGTGTCATGTAACACCTTCCCAATCCTGAAAGGTGATAGTATCATCTATTTCTAAGGATGAGGAAACTGAGGCTTTAGTGACCTGCCTAGAGATGAGCTGGAATTCCAACCTGGACCACTCCTACTCCAAAGCTTACCATCTTCCTGCAAATGCAGCTCCCATCTGTGCCTAATTTTCTAGCAAACATCTAAAGGGAACATAAAGTGATCCAAAGAGATTAGAGTCTATTTTTAATTGTCTTATTAATGAAAAAGTATTTAAATTTAAGTTAGGGAAAAAAAGAGAATAAAATGCGATCTGTCCCGTGGAGGCCAGGCTGGACCATCGCCTGACTGGCAACTCCCTATCTGTCTCTCTGTTATGTATCCAAATCACTTGAAGGGCTTTTCAGTCCACCCCTGCCTTCCTCCCTCTGCTCATACGCTGCTCTGAAGTCTATGATATACCATAGTGAGTTACTGCTCCAGGTAGAAGCATGAACACTGACTTTCGGTTTATTTGGAGCCAGAAACAAAGACTAAAAATCACTGGTATGAGCACTACCTTCAAAAGGTTCCTGTGAGATCCCAGGAGCTTGTATGTCAAGTAAGAAGAACAGCATTTTCTTATTTTAAACATGTCACCCATGCAGGTGACATTGCATTAGATGCATGGTATTCGTGTGGGTCTTGGACTAAGGGTGATTTGAGTTCAAGATTTGGCCCAACTGTCATTGTAGTTAAGACCTATTTCACACACTCACACACACACACACACACATACACACTCCCTTGGCTTGTCCTTAGAAACTCTTAGAACGGTCTGTTTATTTGGCCCTTTACGCTAATAAAGTTGAATTTTGTAACCAAGGAAATGTCCTGGTTCTTGGACTGACAGTGTGTGTCTGGAAAAGCTAAGGACTAGAAATACTTTGCTCCTGAAGATCTGTTCCTTGGCTGCTGTGGACTGAATACTTGTGTTCTCTCAACATTCATATGTTGAAACCTAATCCCCGATGTGATGGTACTTGGAGGTGGGGCCTTCTGGGGGTGATTAGGTCACGAGGGCTCTGAATGTGATTAGTGCCCTTATAAAAGAAACTCCAGAGAGCTCCTTCCCTTCCTTCAGTCATATGAGGACACAGTGAGAAGACAGTCATCTCTGAGCCAAGAAGTGGGCTTTCATCAGACACTAAATCTGCCAGCACCTTGATCTTGGACTTCCCAGCCTCCAGAACTCTGAGAAATAGTATATGTTGCTATAAGCCACCCAGCCTATGGTACTCTGTTATCGCAGCCTGAATGGACTGAGCCATTGGCTGATGCTTGTGTTTTTACTCCTTGGTTTCCTCTCATGCACCCTCCACCCAAAGCTGCAGTGGCAGCAGTTATCTTGACTTTTCCTGAGGCCACCCTGCACCTGCAATCCAGCGGGCTAACTTCACTACCTCCTCCTTACCTGTTCCTGACTGGGGAAGCAATAGGATTACATGCTTGAACTGACCAATGCACGAAGGGCAAGGGGTCATTTTGAAGTGGCAGCCTCCTGGTTTTAAAGGAGCTATTTCACCAATCCAGCTAGAAAAATGATAGAGGCCACCAGGCTCCAGGGCAGTGGGCCCAGGGGACACCTTGCCGTTAGGGCAGTGGCTTCTGAATTGTCTTTCTTGGGTGCCCTTTAGAGCCAGAGGCTATTCCCTTAATGACTTTGGAGAAGTAACTTGATGCGTTCGGTGGGAGAAGACAAGGGACATGGGCTTGCTTCCTGCTGCCATAACCATACCCTTTAGGTGAAAAGTATTTTTCTCCTTAAGTGACCGTTGGGATTTTTTTTACTTGCTATTGCGAACGCATAGAAAGGAAACAATAACTGTAAGGGTCAGGAGCAGGCAGAACAGCTCCGATATTAAAGTCGGGAACTTGGTCACAGGGCAGGAATTAGAAGAGGAGGTCCATGTTGTATAGACCTCTAAGAGCCATCAGCAGATACAAGGACTTAGTCACAGTGTGACTTTGGGCCAGATACTGGGACTCTGAGAAAGAATGTACCTGCCAAAAAGGACTCTTTGTGGGTAAATGGGCCAAAATTTATGATCAGAGTCTAGCAGCCATTATTCATAGAGGCCTCTCACATACACCGCGTATCAGGGAAAAGCCTCAGACTGAGATTTGAAGCCTTCTGCACTGTGTTCCTGCTGCCTGAGCCAAACCTTATGAAGGAGTTCCTGGAATTGTATTTTAATCAATGGGCTAAAACTGGCATGGACCAATCAGAGCAGCTCCATAAGGACCAATTAGAACATGCAATTCTGACCAGTCAGGACAGTGCTATTTGGATGAAACTGTGCAACTTTGGGTTCCTCATTAGCATATAAATGAATCAATCAGGGACTACGACAGGTACTTTATATAAGAAGGCTTCCGATTTGTGTCAGGGGAGGGCATTTCTGCTGTCCACTGGAGGCTGAATTTCCCAGGTTTAAAAACTGTTCACCTGAATAAAGTTTCTCCTTTTACTGCACCCCAAATGGGAGAATTCTGTTGGCATTGGTGACCTTTTATTGACATTATGTAAGAGAAGTTGGTTTTGCCCTGCTAGAGAAGTCATTCCCAGACTCTCATCCCACAATGGACACTAACTGGTAGGAAATATAGGCTAAATAGAGAAGTAAGTTAAAGACCTGGACTGTGTAGGGATGCGGGGCTGGGAGAATGAAGGTTGATAATGCCCACTCTAATCTTGAGGTTCCTTATGTGTAGAATGGGGCTAATCCTTCCCAGTTGCAGAGTAGTTACAAAGATTGGAGACCCCTATGTTCATTGCAGCATTATTCACAGTGGTCAAGATATGGAGACAACCAAAGTGTCCTTTAATACAGGATTGGATGAAGAAGATATGGTGCATATACACAACGGAGTACTACTCAGCCATAAGAAAAGACAAAATACTGTCATTTGCAACAGCATGGATGGACCTTGAGAATATCATGCTAAGTGAAATAAGTCAGTCAGAAAAAGTTAAGAACCATATGATTTCACTCATATGTGGAATATAAAACTGAAACTCATGGATACAGGCAACAATGTTGTGGTTGCCAGAGGGAAGTAGGTGAGAGGTGTTGGGTAGAGGGTGAAGGGGGCCTAATATATGGTGGCAGGAAATGGTTTGACTTTAGGTGGAGAGCACATAATGCAATACACAGATCTGGTATTATAGAAATGTACGCTTGAAACCTGTTCCATCTTATTAACCAATGCCGCCCCAATAACTTTAATAATAAAAAAGAAGATTAGAGAGAATGTGTCTAATGTGCCTGGATGTCAATAGCCATTAAGTGAATGAATTGACTTCACTGTTATGGTGCACTGGTGTTTTGAACTCTCCTCCTCTCTTCTTTGCCTCCAAAGGTGAACTGGCTGTGAATCCAAGGAAAAGTGGGCAGGACAAGTGTCACCAGTTGAGATGGTTAATTTTATGCATCAACTTGACTGGATCACGAGGTGCCCAGACATTTAGTCAAACGTTATTCTTCGTATGTTTATAAAGGCATTTCTAGATGAAGATGGACACTTGAATTGGTAGACTGGATGAAGCAGATTTCCCTCCCTACTGTGGGTGGGCCTCATCCAATAGAACAAAATGCTGAGTAAGAGGGAACTCCTGCTTGGCTAACTTGGGCTGAGACATCAGTCTTTTCTTGCCTTCAGATTTGAACTGAAACATTTGCTCTTCTTGGTCCTCAAGTTTGTTGGCTTTCAGACTGGAATTTATATTTTTGTCTTCCCCCCGATTCATAGGCCTTTGGACTTGAACTAGTGTTCTACATTGGTGATTCTAGGTCTCCAACTTCTTGATTGAAGATCTTGGGAGTTCCCAGCCTCCATAATCATGTGAGCCAATTCCAATACCTAACTAACTAACTAACTAACTAACTAACTAACTAACTAAGAGCGTGGGCCTAGGGGAGGACCTGCAGGGGCAAGGGAGAACTTCCACACTGAAAAAGGGGATCCAGCTGCAGGGGCCAAGTATAGGTGTGATAAGTAAGGAAGGGCAACTTCGCTCCCTTTCCTTGATTGCCAGCTTTAACCGCCAGAGATAGTCTGACCAAGTCTGGCTCCCGTCATTGTTCTAGGAGTGGCCCTTGTTTGGCTGAGCTTAGAGTGATCTGAATATGGAAAACAGGCAGAATGAAGCGTTCCGCCTTCCGCGTGCCCTGAGCGCTTTGTTTGCAGTGGATCTGTGCCCTTACAGTATCCCATTGTATTTTAATTACGTGACCGGCTCTCTCACTGATCTGTGGACTCTGTGCAGGGAAGGACTGAGCCAGATTCCTCCCTATTCTCTCAGTTCCTAGCTCAGGACCTGGCACCAGGCCTAGCTCAGAGTGGACACTTTTGTACTTTGAAATCGTAGAATTGTACTTGAGTGATGGAAACACCTCATTCTTCCCTTTTTTCCTGCACATTTTCCTCATCTATTTCTCAGATGTAAAGAAATTTAAACCAAGTCGGCTTTTTTTTTCTTTAATCAGGTTGGGCTAGGTCGTGTTGCACATACAGCCCACTCTAAAATCTCAGTGACTTAATGCAAGTTTATTTCTGAGTCATGCAAAGTCCCCTGTGGTTATGGGCGCCCCTCCAGGGCAGCTGTTCTCCATACAGTGGCTCGGCAATCCCAGACTCCTTTAATTTAGTAGCTCCATTATCTCAGTACAGGCAGGGCAAGAGCTTGTGGGGAAAACATGCCCTCTCAGCTGTGCTTCAGCCGGGAAGTGTCAGCCATCATTGTCCCTCAGAGCTTCCTGGCCAGATCTACACATGTGGTCATACCTCATTGCAAGGTTGCTGGTATGAGTAGATTTCCAGGCACCCAGGAGAGAAGGGAGGACTGGACGTTGGTGTGTACTAATCATGCCTACTGCAAGAGTCCAAGCTGAAATGGAGGACAGCCCAGATTAAAAGTGGAAAAACTACCAACGTTTATTGTCCTTATTGTGTTACATACATTTATTTATTTATTTAGTCATCCAACAAATATATATATTGAGCACCTACCAAGTGGCAAGCATTATTCTAGGTACTGGGAACAGCAATGAAGAAGACAAAGTCCCTGACATCACAAGCTTACATTCTGTTGGGGAGAGACATACGATAAATAGGTATATAATCTCTCAGACAATTGTGTGCTGTGAGGGAAAGTAGAAGAGGGTAAAAGGGTGGAGAGGATAAGGAAGTTGCTGCTTTAGTGATAGTGGAGGTTCTTGCTGATGAGAGATTTGGTGAGTGAGGGAGACGTGCCAACGCACGGAGGGAGGGAGGCGGTATTGCAGGCAGAGGAAAGACTCAGCACAATGATCAATTTGTTCACCTCCATCCAGCAAACATTTACTGAGCTCTTAAAATAAAAATACAAGTGTTATATGCATTATGTACTGCTATGTAAAAAAAAAACAAACCCCAAAATTGTGGCTTAAAATCACAACATTTTGTTGTTTCTTATGATTCTGTGGATTGACTGGGCTCTGTTGGAAAGTTCTTCTGGCACAGGTGATACCAAACAGATCACACATGTGGATGCCTTCAGCTGGGAAGCCTGGTGTGGCTGTGTACCCACGGCAGCTTCATTCTCATGTCTGGTGATTCATTGAGGTAGCTGACTGAGTCAGTCCATCTGTCTGTCTGTCTCTCTGTCCAGAATCCCCTCATCTATTCTAACCTGAACTTCTTTACATGGTAGCTGGATCCCAAGAGGGTGAACGGGTGAATAGGCTGCAGGGTCTATTAAGGATTGGAAGTTACAATGTCATTTCCACTGCGTTTTTATTGGTCAAAACAGGTCAACCAGCCAGCCCGGATTCAAAGGGAGGAGAAAGAGACTCGATCTGCACGCCTGTCCAGGGCCGAGAGGAATTGGTAGAGACCATGCTTTCAGGCAATCTGCCACAAGTATTAGCAGATAATGTGTGTATGCTCCCACACTGTCCTCTCTCCAGGACGTAAGCCTGTGACAAAAAGCACCAATTGCTCCCAGTACACTTAACCTGCCGAGCCTAGGCTCTTCTCAAGTCGGCATCCCAAGTACATTGACCAGAGTCAGGGCAAGAGATGAGACCCATTTCTCATCCCAGCCATAAAGGAGTATCGCAACTGCCAAAACTGTGACTGTGATATGATTATACTAACTGTATAACTATTGCAAGTGAACTAAGAAGGGGACAAGTGTTAGGACTGTGGATGATACTTTGTGTCATGTTTTCGTGATAAATACTCAGTTCTAAATGTCCAAGAGAAGCAAAAATTTAAAACGAATTATACTATAGGACAAAGATTTTGAGAAAGAAGAGAAAACAAAAACTCTTGAGAACGGTCTAAGTAAAGAGCAAACATAGCCGGCCCAGAGAGGGGGCAGTTCAGAGGCGCTCAGGAAAGGAAGCAGGTGACAGGCATTTCAAGGGGCTCTAGAAAGGACAATTTTGGTCTGAACTCAAGAGGCTGTACTTGGGTTCCAGCCAGAACGAGCTTGGCACGCCCTAGCTCTGGGGCTTGTGGAAATTGTCTAGCTGAGCTTCGAGGTATATCAGGTTGGAATGCAAAGACACCTTCATGTGTCTAATTTTGCGAGCTGAATTCTAGAGCAAAGCTGGGCCCCTGCATTTGACCTGTTTCCACAGGGTTTGAATCAATCCCCAAAATGCATCATAATGTGTTAAAATCGGTTTTGTGTTCTAAGCTGCTGCGAGTGGTATATTTTAGGCACTCATTGTAAAAGGGTATGGCACAATAGTCAGGTCTACTTTCATAAAGATAGAGGCCGAAGAGGAGAAATCGTTGTTATTGTCCTTGGTGGTGATGGCAACTGAATTAACTAGGCACCAAAGTTAAGGGTCAAGGGATTTCCTAAGAGATCATGAATTTATGGTGTCTTCTGATCCTTTAAATTAAAGATATTTTCACCCTATCCTTTCCTTAAATCCAAATCTTGATGTGTAGGCACTGTACGTAATTTAAGGCAAGGATGTCTTTGCCTTTCCCCCAGGCAGTGGTGATGTGGTGGAAAGCATGTCGAATCTGGAGTCAGGAGGGGTACTCCCTAAGGGACATTTGTAGTATACAGTGGATTTTGGCATCATCTACACTTGGACTTGAAGCCAGACCTTGCCATTTCCCAGCTGGATGGCTGGCATGGCTCAGTTGATGAGTTTGTAAGGTGGTTGTAATGATGCCTGCCTTTCAGAGTTGTTATGAAGATATAAACGTCTTCAAAATACCCATGGTAAAGGACTAACATCTGCAGAGCGCTTGCCATCTACGGGCTCTCATCATTTTATTAGTGTTTATCAGCCCACAGGCCTTCAGATGAATGAATTTCATTCTTAGCCAAAGAATTTGAATTCTGCTGCAACTTAGTTAGAGGGAGCTAGTCCAGTTGCTAAGTGGTCCCAGATGTAGTGGCCCTGGACCCCCTCCCGAACAAGTATAAAGAGATCCTTTTGTGTTGAGGCTTCAAATTGACTATCTATGAGACCAAATCACTACAGGTTCTGGAATTCAGGGAAAGAATTTTCCCCAGGTAAAATAGAAAATTGCCTTTCCTGACACCTAAGCCACCATCTGGGTTTCCTTCTACATTGAGTATCATATTTTGGCTACTGTACCCTGTTAAAACACATACCATAAGCTCTATGCTAGGGTATTTCAGGCCCTCTCCATAAAACTTCCCAAGCAGAAATATCCTTTGGGAATTCAAGGGATGGTCATAGATTAGGAGATGGATTGAAACACTTCAATTCATCACACAGGGAACCTTCACAAAAGTATTTTATTGGAAGATTTCTTCTTTTGTTTTATTGTGAATGTAATGTTATTTAAGTCCAAAATATTTCTGTATTGCCATCTGTTGTAATGTTCATTGGGTTTGTCTGGCTGAGAGAAGCTCAAGGTTTAGTGCAAATTCTGTCCTAGACAGAAATACTCCTGTTGTTGCTGGTTTCAAGGTATTTGCAGTTAAGCTTCTGTCTTGCATTCATTCACTGTGTTCTGATGGCAAGGAGGACCTGGGAAGTTGTCTATTCATCAAACATATATTGACTGTATGCTGTGAGCCAGGCACTTTGCTAGACATGGGATGCAGGGAGCAGTGAGACCAGGTTTCAGCCCTCAAGGTGCTCACAGTCTGGTGAAGGCTGACCAAGGCCCTTTCTTGTCCTCAGAAAGACTGAGTCACCTCTATGTACCTTATTGATTTATTGACTACCTGCAAGGTAGAATGGGTTATGTTTCCCAACAACTGGTACTTTGGCCCCATCTTCCATATTTAGTTAAGGTAGTGCTAGATGCTGTAACAAATACTGCTCCCTCTAAATGTATAATGGACCAATAGAATAGAGGTTCATTTCTTGTTCATATCAAACCCAAGTGTACATCTCTGTTTACCAAGCTCTTCTCCTAGCAGGAATGCAGGGACCCAGTGTCCTCAGGACCCCCGCTTTCCACCAATCAGTGGGAAAAGCGGGAGTAGAGAAAGCATACCCACTTCTTAAACACTCTGACCCAAAAGTGACACACGTTACATCTGTTCACATTCCATTGGTGAGAACACGTCACATGGCCATATCAAAACGCAAGGGAAAAGGGAGACTCTGGCTTGGCAGCCACTTCCCAGCAACATCTCTTCACTATGGAAGGTGACCATGACACTTTGTGGGACAACTGTCAGCGTTAGTCACTTCTGCCTGCCATTGGTAGGTAAAAAACTTGAATCACCTTCTCATTGATTTGCCACTCTCATTCCTTTTTAATTTGCTTTGCTCCTGTATTTACCCCAGGATCTTGTAATCCCTTTCTCACGTGATGGTATTTAAAAATTATGAACTACAAGTCAGAAGATCTGGCCTCTAGAATTATAAACACTCCCTCACAGGATGATCTTGAGCAAGTCATTTTCCCTCCATGTGCCTCAGTTTTCTTATCTGTAAAATAAAGATAAGAATACCTACCATACAGTGGTGTGGTGAAGATTAAATGTGATTCGCAGCCCAAGTGCCTAGCACACGTGCCTGACAAATCAAAGGAGCTCAACATAAATGTATTCATTATTAATTGAGTGAATAACAAAAGAAATTTTTATCAGTCATTTTTCTTTTTATGTGCCACTAGCTTAACAGGACTCTGGCAGAATGGAAAGAGCATGGGCTTTGCAAGTTCAACAGCTTTGGCTTCAGAGCCCCGGTTTCCTTATCTGCAAAATGGGCACAGTATTCTTGCTACCTTTGTTTGCTGTTTCCTTCCATCACAGCGTTGTTGAGAGGCACCTTAGTAGAAAGGTTAGGAGGTTCAGCTCTGGAGGCAGGTTCTCTGGGCTTTGTGACTGTTGGCAAGTTGTCTAGGCTTTTTGTGTCTCAATTTCCCCATATGCGAAATGGAGACAATAATACTTCCTACCATATATGCTTATTATGAGGACTAACTGGGTTAGTTTATGTTAATTGCTTAAAGGAGTATCTGGCACAAAATAAGCAATCAACTGCAATAAGTAATAATAACACTAGCATTGCTAGTATCAAGAGAATTAAGTTAATGTAGCATTGTTGGATAACTCTATAGCCACGAACGATAGGTGTCACTACT
This sequence comes from Mormoops blainvillei, assembly GCA_004026545.1. Classification (NCBI taxonomy): domain Eukaryota; kingdom Metazoa; phylum Chordata; class Mammalia; order Chiroptera; family Mormoopidae; genus Mormoops; species Mormoops blainvillei. Next base: position 497,225 of record PVJD01000029.1, read on the forward strand.
AAAGCAATAGGTCTTCCCCTGACCCCACCAGGCTCTATTTTCTGGGCTTTGGAATTGCGGGAAGCTTCTCATCGTCATGTGGGTCACTAGCTTGATTTTTATGCTTCTGACTCCGATGGCTGAGAGCTGGTGGGCTTCTTCTAGGCAGAGCCTGCTCTCTGATGCTTTTGCCCTGTCATGTTGGGAATACACATTCCCTTCAGTGCCAACTCCTGATTGTATTAAGAGAAACATTTGCCACTGCGTGTTTGCACTGTCCCTGGAGGGGAAGGAACTGGCCCCAGGCCAGCACCACAGACTACAGGGGAGAAGCCAGGGTGCCAGGAACTCCGTTAGTATGAGCCATCTTCTCATACCGCACCCTGGGAAACAGAGTGGGAAGTGAAGTGAGTGGAGAGCAACACCCACCCCCCCAAGGCTAAGAGTGTGGGGCTTGTGGTCTGACAAGCCTGTGTGAGAATCTCAGCTTTCCCTTTCCACAGCTGTGTTTTACCTTTGTTTATGGACTTCACCCGTTTGAACCTCTGTATGTTCGCTTAGAAACTGGAGATAATAATATCTGCTCCACAGAGCTGTGTGCCTGGGAGGCGATGGTTCAGAGTCTGGTAAATAGCAAGCATTCGAAAGATGTGAACTAAATAAAACCAGTGAGCTGGGGCATCAACAAAAGCGGGTGCTGATAAAATGTCTGCTACAGATGCTCTGCAAGGCATTTCATGGCTCTGGGTCTTAATTTTCTGCGTCTTTAAAGCGGGTATGGTGATTTTATACCTTGTCAACCTAGCTAAGCTGGAACCATGTTTCTCCGAATTCCCTTCCCTTGTGTGGATGCCATTGTGAGGTGTCTATAAGACAGATCTGTGCTAGATTTGGAAGGCAAAAGCGAAGCAGGAGCCATTTTTATGTTGGAGCAGGCCCTGTGGCAGCACGCACGCATCACTGCTGATCTACTAGCTCAGCTCATCGGAGTAATGCACCCTGGCCCATGGCTTCTTCAGCTCCTAGTTGATCCTCCTGCAGCTTTTTCAAGTCCTGGGTCAGGGTGCATGTAGCTGCATGCATAGGGCACAGTTATCCTGTAGGTCATCCACGACCCTGAGGTTAGAGGTGCTGGGAGACAGATGCAGGTTCTAGGTTATCTTCGCAGCATCCATTTTTTCCACATGGGCTCCACTTTGTCTTTTACTTCGCTTCACATCTAGCTTTCCTTTCCGACTTCCAGTTCAACTGAGCTATGTCAACTTCAGGCACAACAACCAGTACAGACACTTCTCCAGCAGCTCGCATATTGCAGAAGGTCTAATTTCTAGTAAATCCTTTTTTCTCTATTAACCATAGTTATTCCACTTCTCTGCTCAAATCCTAACAGACACCGTGGGGACAGAAGCAGCCACCTCACAAGGCTTTAAGGATCAAATGAGATAATAGATGAGGAATTGCTCTAAAGAGTTCAATGTGTGTTATGGGTATGTGTGTCTTTAAAAAAAAAAACCACAATGGAAAACTTTCTTAATAAAACTCACAAGTGTAATTCTTTCAAATATTTTTTTTTAAAGCAGAACTCCTAGTCTCCCTAAGACCAGCTCTACTGTCTTTTTCCACTTGTTCAGGCCAAAATCTTGGATCATCCCTGACATCACTCTCTCCCACACATTCTTTTTTATATCCATAACCCAGTCACTTCTCATCACCTCCACCACTAACTCTCTGGTCCAAGCCACCATGCCTCTTGTCAGGATTATGGTCTCCTCACTGGCCTCCCTGCATTCACTCTTGCTCTGAAGTGATGCAGTTAGAGTGTGAGTTAGATCATATCATTCTCCACACCCAGACCTCCAGTGGCTTCCCCTCTCAGTGACCTCAGAAATCCTTGTCTCTTACTAATCATTCTTACTACCTTTTCCTTCACTCACTATGCTCTAGCCACACTGGGCCACTCGTCAAACATGCCAAGAGTGTGCCAGTTCTTAAAACAGGATAAAAGTTTTTGGAGAGAAGGAATCAGACACTGGAATCATGGCTGTCTGGTGTTATTGTTCCCTTAGACACATCTGGGGATGTCTCTTGCCACCTGTGCACAAGTATTGAGGAGTAAACTCTATGACCACAGACCGAAGCTGGATGTCATTCTGGAAAGTGCTTTTTTTTTTTTTTTTTAAAACCAGGAATGATATGCAAATTGGGCTTACTGTTAATATTATGGTTAACAATGACAACTTAGATTTTAATTATTACAATCCACAATAACATCTTGCATCTCTGTGGCTATCCATGGTTTTCAAGGCCCTTTCATGTTGATTATTTTATTTAGTTCTCACATCAGTACTAGCAGTGGGGTATTATTTTCCCCCTTTTTACAGATAGGAAGACTGAGGCTCAGAGGAATCCATTGACTTGAAGTCAAAGAGCTAGCAGTTGAGAAAGCTAAGTCTCAAAGGCAGGTCTGCTGATGCCAGGCTCAGTTTCCTCTCTTTGTATGACAGTTAGAAACTAGTTGGAAGACCTTACTGATTTATTAGTAGAGTCAGATGGGAATGAGAAAAAGCTTTCTTTTTCCATTGCCACCATCCACAATTCAAAACGTGCAATGTAACTCAAAGTGCTCAAAATGGCTAGGTGGCATGGCACAAAACCATCACATCATGTTTGCCTTGTAATTGAGGGGTGTCGGGTTAAATATTGCTAAATTCTTTTCCAACATACCATGTGCCCGATTGGCCGAACTTCTGCAGTAAAGTTGTGATGAGGGGGCTATAAAGTTTATTCCTCATGAAAAATGTGGGAAGGTGCACATTTCTCAGCACTGAAAGGATTGCCCCATAAAAGCAAACAAGTGTTTCAAAAAACACTCAATTTTCTGTCACTGAAGCAAGTGCCTTGATTGCATCGCTAGGACATTACCATGGGCCCAGGAGTGCCTGTTCCTGGCACAGTCGAAAAGGCACTGGTATTTGGAGCCAAGAAGCTCTCAGTGTGCATTGTGGTTCTGATACTTATTGTTCATTACTAGTAAACATCACCAGTACTGGACATCGATGCCAGGTATTGTGCTTTACCTGCGTTATCTCACTGAGCTACCCCACCCCACCCACCAACCCCATTAGGGGGCTTGTACGTATTTCCAGTTTATACATGAAAAAAACTAAGCCTCGAGATTATAAAGTTGCTATGTGGAAGAGGTGGGATTCGAACACAGGCCTACCTCACTCTAAAATCCACGTTCTTTGCAATATGGCACATTAAGGCAGAAAGGAAAGGGCACAAAAGCAGAGGTGATGACTTTAATTGACTTTAAAAGACTAGACAAAATCCATTTGGCTCCAGATTACTTACTACTGTGAAATACAGGCTCCCTCACAGGGTCGATTTGGAATCAGAGAAAACTATATAAAGGCCCCAGCACAGTCCCTGGAACACAGTAGGTATAAATAAATGGCATCGGACTTTGTGTAGAACAATGGTTATTAGGAACGCTACTCTGAGATGAGACTGCCTAGGTTCCAATCCCACCTCCTCCACTTAGTAGCTGTATGACTTTGGACAAGTCATAAAATCTCCTGAAGCCTAAATTTCCTCATGTATAAAAGAGAGATAGTAACTAACATATTATTATAAAGATTAAACAAGATCCGTACAAAGTGCTTAGTAAAAATAAATGACCTGGCTCATTGTCATCACTGAGAAACTTTGACTTATTAATAGGATTATTTTTCAGTCCTCGCATGTACTGCTTCTGCTCCAAGAACAAGGCTGTGACAGGAGTTGTGGTGAGAAACAAATGGGGAAGGAGGTAAATCTTCCCACGTCCTCAGTGCCCCTCGCATTCAGTGAGCTCTTCTGCATTGTGAGGAGACCTCCAAGAAGTCTGCTGGACCCAATGTCTCCCCTTATTCTAGCAGTTCCCCTTATTGTAGTAGCTCAAGTTTCACATGTGGTTTAGGAGGGTGAGCCAAGGCTGCATGGGAAGAGTCACTTAGGGCCCTGAAGTGAGGACAGGGAGAGGGTGAGGAGGGCGGCAGGAGGACAGTACTAGGTTTATGTGAAATGGGATGGAGACGGAGGCACCCAGTGCTGGCTATTGGGTCCCAAGAAGATTGGTGGCTTCAGCTTTTACATTCCAGTGTGGACGGCACAAGGGACCAGGGACTTGGAGGGAGTGAAGCTTCAGGCTGACTGTCATGGAGGGCAAGGGTGGCAAGTTGGGGCTACTCTCTTATTCCTTCCAGGGACCCCAGGGGCAGCACAGACTGCTTAGTGGTTTTGTGCCCTTTTCTTGGGACAAAGTATCGAAGGCATCCACCTTGTACAAGTCTCAGGCTAGCAGAGGTGAGAAGGTATGAGAGGTGTGAAGTGAAAGGACCTGCTTCTCTCAGGGAGGACATTTGTCCTTCTTTGTCCATGGCCCACGTGGGACAGGAGCCGACGGGCCTATCTAGAGATAAGTGTCCTCCAGCCAGCTACTGTAGCTTTCCCTCTCTGGCACAAATGAGTGAGAAACAACCAGGGTTTAGCCCCCGAGTTACTTTCCACTCTGAGGCTATCCCAAGACACTCGTGGTACTTCACCTTGGGCTTCAAGGGTAGAATTTTGAGGGCTTTCTTGTTGCCTTTTTCTTTTCTGATGCTAGAAATATAAGCTGTGTATACTATTGAGTGAAAATGAGGGAAAAGTTAGTTTTACCACAGAGACTACAACAATGGAAAAGAACACAGTGTCTCACCCATAGTTGCTCAATAAATATTTGTTGAGCGAATGAATAAAGCTCACACAGACGGAAAAAGAGTTGGAGGAAAAATAAAACCAAACCTCTAAAATGTTGTTATTGGTTGGTGATAGGATTAGTGGTGATTTTTATATTTTCTCAGTCCTCTAGAGTTTTGTATTGTGGTAATAAGATTATTATAATAATAGGTAATTATGACCAAAGGGAAATTAGAGCCAAAATTAAGGGGTCATTTTTATATGAGGCAGAAGCCTGCTTCTAGAACCTGCCATTCAGCTGTGGAAACCATGGCCTGTTGCAGAAGGACACATTTATGTATCTTTTTCACCTTTGCTCTTTCCAAAATAACTAACTCCCTACCTCAAGCGAAGACAAGCCAATCCTCTTCTCCCTCCGATTAATTAGTGACCAATCTAAAATCCTGCCAAAATTCTAAAGAGAGGAGAGGTTTGTAGTAGTTGATTAAGACATAAGGCTTTAAAATAATAGACAGATCATTTTAGTGCCTTAAAATGTACCCTTAATTCTGAAAAAAAATGTCCGTTTGGTATGCATATCTTTCCAAAAAGCATCATTCCCGATTTTAACATTGGGTTGAGAACTAGATAAAGTTTACAGTAAACAGTTAGCTTTTTACTATGAACTGGCATGGTCCTGAAGATTGACTGTTGTCTAATGAGGGATAGATTAGATTTGGGGAAAATCCTCTCCCAGACCTCCCTGTTTTTTTATGAGGAGTTGGTCCTGAAATATTTACTCATTATCTTCTAACCTCATAACCCTCCCGGCTAAAATAAAGCCTGCCAAGGGAGCTGTGTCCATTTAGGGTTAGTCCAGGAGAGCCTGGCTCCTGTGCTATCTGGCGACAAGATGGCATCACCCTCTTCATCTCCTAAGACCTGGTCGCAAACTCCACGCAGCATGTGGAGGTAGGGTCGCTACAGTGATAGGCTGACATAAGCACACCATGAACAAAAGTGGCATTTAAAAAAGAACTTCATCTTTCTTTCGACTATGCAGAAACCCTCTTAGTCACAGAGTCGGGCTGAGGTATTTGAACTTTTGAGTAAAGAACAGGTCTGAGGCCCTGACTGGGTAGGTCAGTTGGTTAGAGTGTCGTCCCCAAACGCCAAGGTTGCAGGTTTGATCCCCAGTCAGGGCACATGTAAGAATCAATCAGTGAGGACTGCCCAGTGTGGCTCAGTTGGTTGGGCATCCTCTTGCAAAGTGAAAGTTCATGGGTTTGATCCCTGCCCAGTCAGGGTATATGCCTGGGGTGTGGGTTCTGTCCTTGAGTACAAGAAGGAACCAATTGATGTTTCTCCCTCATATTCATGTTTCTCTCCCACATCCATGTTCCTGTACTTCTCTTTCTCGTCCCTTCCCCTCTCTCTAAAAATAAATAAATAAAATCTTTTTAGGAAATCAATCAATGAATGTGTAAATAAGTGGAACAACAAATCCATCTCTCCCTCCAATCAATACATTAAAAAAAAAAAAAAGAACAGGTCTGTGAAGTCCTAATATTAGAAGTTCCTGAAAAGCATCTTCCACACTAGGGAATTCCATTCCATCCTCACCAGGAAGTTACCATGGGGATCTTGGTTTTATTCCTGGCTCTGCCAAGAGCTAACTGGGTGACTCTCCTCAAGACATGTTGCTTCTCTGGGCCTCAGAAGTTTCCTTCTGTAAAGTGGAAACAATAATCCTTACCTCATAGGGTTGTTGTACAGATGAAATGAGACAAGGCAGGCGAGAGTGCCTGACCAGTGGGCACTGCTCAGTCATCCTGACTCTCTCTCCTCCTCCTTTGACTACAGAGAATCAGGACAGTGCCTAGCGCACTCAAGTTTGTCAGCTGCTGCACCACGCTATGCTAGGTCTTTCCACATATCCCACCTGAGCCAGAGCTTTTAATTAAAGCCAGGTGTACTGTGGCTCAGCTTTATAATAGTCCAGGAGCTCTCAGTCATATTTCCTCACAGATTTATTGGGTAGGACTCGTGCTGCTCTGGGTGACTGGGGCCACACCCTGGTATTTGAGAGTTGGTGGTGGTGGTTGCATTTTGTTGTTGGTTTGTTTGTTTTAAAATATCCACATCCTGTCCCACAGCTGGGGCATAAAATCAAGCTTTAGTTGTGGGATTTTTGTTTGCTTTATTCACTAGCTGGGCTGGTCAGGAGTTTAACCAAGGTCAATGCCTTTATGTTCCTTGGATCCTGCAAAGGGACTCCAGCAGTTGCTGGCTACTAAGTGTACTGGTGTACAAAAAAGGGACTTCAGAAAATTTGATCCACACAGTCTGGTTGCTTTTAGGATAAATTCATTTTTGTTTTGCCTATAAAACAATAACAACAAACTTCTAAATGTTTATATGTTTTTATTTTGCACAGGCAGCTTTGGCAATGGGGATTTTTGTTTAAAAATAAAGAAATAAATGTGGCAGCTCTCACAGCTGCAAATCATTGATTCAGCTCCACTTACAGGGAGAGAGAGAGAGAGAAGGAAAGAGAAAAAGGAAAAGGAAAAGCAAAAGAAGAGAAAGAAAAAGGCGCTTAGCCTTGTTGCCAGAGGACGGCTCCCTGTCAGTTCCCATAAAATCTTCCTCGCGTCCGTTCTCTCAGAGCATTTCAGAAGTCTGGAAAGTATTTGATTTGCAAAGGCTGAGAGTAGACAAAGTAGAGCTTCTCAAAAATATTTTTCAAAATGTAATAACAGTGCATGCTGTTTCCGTGATAAACATAATACATGTTCATTAAAGAAAAATGAGAAAATATTAAAAAAAAAGAAAGGGAAAGAATTCTTGGCTATCCAAACACAACTATGACTGATGTTTTTGTGTACTTTCTAGCAGTCTTTTTCCTTTACATGTGTTTCCTCATTTGTTTCTCATAGACATAATGACGGGGTGTGTGTGCTTTTTGTTCTCTGCATCTCTCACATAACAGACAACAGCATTTACCAAAACCTTGCAGTGTGCCAGGTACTGTCTGCCATTACCCAGTGTCTTAAGCCAGCTTGACATTCTCACACATCCATTATCACCATCAGCTACGTAAACACGATTAAGTTCCTGTCTGTTTCTTTGGCATCGCATTGTATGAAAACAGCAGGATGAAGTTTCACCCAGTTTGAAGGATATTTGAGGATGGCCTTACTTCAGATTTGAGATACAGGACATGAAATTTTTACCATGGAAAGCCTTGGGCGGAAGGGGGTCTTGGCTTTTTTATTTCCACTGGGAGGAAGTACTGTGGGACTTTATTCTGAAGATTTCACTGAGCTGAGTTCAGACATTTACGCTTTTAGAATTTTGCTATAATCTTATGGGTTGGTTCAGTATGTTTTAATCATAATTTTTCCAGTGGGTACATATAAGAAATTATACCTGACCTAATACCCTTTAAAGGAAATAATTCAATGTCAGGAAGAAATTAAAAACAAAGACTTTTAAAAGAATCTAACATATCAGTCAGAATGGGGTCAATGTTTGACATCCAGAGAGGGGGCATGCAATGAGACTTTTTTCTTGGCAGTTGGTCAAGAGAGACACTTTTCCAAAGGCATCTGGGGCAGACGCTCAACCTGAGAATGTTGTGATACCCAAGTCGATAGGTGTATGTCCTTCAGAACAATGTAACTGAGGTACAAAGAGAGGCATTTGTGATGTCAGTTGGGAGAGGCAGGCTATTGGGTTAAGTTACCATGGACATATAAAGCCAACGGTGGTTTCATATACGAGGTCTAACCCAAAATTCCTGTGGACAGGTACTCCAAAACATAACGGTGAAGCATGGCATTGTTATATATATATTTGATGATTTGGAGTGAGATATAAAGATATATTTACATATATATATATCTCAATCTGTAGGCCAACAAAAGTATATATAAAAACATTTTTTAAACCAAGTTAAAAATTATTAGAAGTTTGTTTGAATTATTACAACTCTAAACATTAATTTTTGAATAGGCTCTATTAAACTTAATGATTCTCCAGAGCAATTTTGTATAATACAGCTTGAAATAATAATGACACTTATTAAGTTAAAACACTCACTAATGCTCATAAGAAATATGCTAGATGGCATGCTTAGTACTGGATTTCAAATAATTCCTACAACAACCTCATGGGAAAGAAGCCATTATTATCCCTGTTTTATAGATCTAGGTCAGGACTAGGGTGAGATGAATCAGTTTCCCAGGGTGCAAAATTTAAGGAGGCACTCACCCTCAGGCTCTTTAAACTTTGCCAACCTTACAAGTGAGTGCTTCCTTAAATTTTGCACCCCAGCTGTCTCACTTGCCTCACCTAGGCTTCATGCTTTTAGAGATGAAGGAACTGAGGGCTAAGAGGTTAGGTAATTGTCTGAAATCCTCAGGTAGTAAGTGGCAGATTGAGAACTTGAGCCTGGTCTTGATCAGCCTCAGATGATCTAAATGTTGACTGATGACCTTCTATGTTGGGCACTGAGGAAACACAACCTCTACCCTCAAGAAACTGATAGACACTGGGGTGGGAACAGACAAATGTGCAGTAAGGTAAAATGTGTATTGTCTTAATGGTCGATATCAACTGGCATTCTTTTAGGGGATGAACAGTCTTTGTTTACAAAAATCAACTATGGACAAGGTGAAACTGTGTGGTGGCAGAAAAAATAAAATGGTTAAGCTGTTTATGGGAAAAAGAGAGAGAGAAAGGAGGAGGAAGGAGAGAAAAGAAAGGGAGGAGAAGAGAGTGAAAGGGGAGGGAATGAAAGGGGAGGGAAGAAGAGAGGAGCAGAGATGAGAGATGAGAAGATCTGATGAGGTAGTGTGAGGTTAGGGTTATGTAGGAAGAAGTGGTACTAAAATCCCCCTGGTGGAGAGGAAGCTAAACAGTATTTTAAGAAGTGCCACCATTTTCATCTCCCCTGACTCCCACACAGACCCTGGGACTGAAATAGTCTTCAGCATCAACAAAAGCTTGTTAGGAGGAGGGGTTTGTATTGGAAATTTAGGAAGGGCACAGGCCACTGCTAGCGCAGATTGTACATTTGTGCAAATTAGTACAAGAAGCCTCTTCTGGGTGGATGCAGGAGGTGGGCAGGGCATAGGCTGGTTTTCAGACCTCCTTGCCCCCTTAGCTTGGTGCCTTTGATTAGGACACAGTCTGCAGGGCCATACAGGATGGCCCTGGTCACACCCGCGTCAAATCGTGCAGACTAGAGGCAGCAGGAGTAGAAGCAGGAGCTACAGACGGTGGGGGGGTGGGGGGTGAGTGGCAAGGGAAATACAGATCCCTGGGAATTCACAGAAACCGGAAGAAAGGCTTTGGACTTCACAGGGCAGAGGTTTGAAATTCAGTGGACCTTATCTAGCTCCATGGGCCTAAAATATGGATTGTCTGTGTAGACACGTGACCTATAATATGGTGAGTATGCTGACAGAAATAGGTACAAAGTGCTGTGGAGTCCAACAACAGCTTGGGAGAGCTCGGGAGGCTTTATGGAGGAGGTGACATTTAAGATGCTATTCAAAGACTGAGCTTGCTGAGAAGAGAGGTGGGGAGGACACCTTTTATGAAAAAGGACATGGTGTGTGAGGGGCATGGGGCGGGATTCAATTTGGTTGCTGCAAAGCTTGTACCTGGGGAAGTAGCATGGCATGGGAATGGAGGAAAGCCACCGCTGAACTTCTAAGGGTCAATTGCAAGGTTTTGACTACCTTGTAGGGGCTGGGGAACCACTGGCTAAGTAATTAGCAAGTTTTCTCTGATGTCATGGAAGAGGATGGAGCTGGGAGAGAATGTTTGCCATGTTCCAGGTGACTCAGAATGAGGCCAGAATTTAGGTAACGGCAGCAGAGATTGGGGAGGGTGTGCTGCTTTGAGCAAACATCAATTAATTAGGGTTGTCAGGACTCGGTAGGGGAATCTATAAGGAATGAGTCATAGCTAAATTGAACTTTCTAATTTGGGCAACTGGACACAGTATTACTCCCCAGTCCCCAGACCAAAGTGGACTTTGTTATGTTTTGAGGGCCTCGCCCTGCTCCATACTTGGCCCTGAGGCCACAGCAGAGTCCTTCCTCAGTCTCCCTGGGCCTGGAGTCAGAGAAAGGGGGGCGTGGGGAGGAAGGGACTCCCAGGCCAGGAAAGCCATGCCCAACTTGGCTGTTCACTGCACGTTCAAAAGCAGAGTAGCTGCAGACCACTTGGGGTAGACGTCCTGTCTTTCTCAATGGCGGCTCATGGAGCAGGGAGTGGGCAGGGAGAGAAGAGGGCTCCATGCACATCCGTCAGCCTCCCTAAGGCAGAACAAATGTGCTGAGCTAGCATCTAGCACTGAACCCATGAGATGGATGACAAAATAACAAAACTAGTAGAAGATTGACTGAATCCTTCTCTCCCCTTTCAAGTGCCCTATTTTTGTGGGTCAGCCTGAGCCAAGGTTTGGCTCCAAGAGCCTCTCCGAAGCAGGAAAGCCCACTTGAGGTCTGAAGTTGAAGGATCCAGTAAGGTGAGAGCTGTAGGTTTGGCAGGTAATAGTACTCCCTTTTCACAGATGATGATATTCAGGCCCAGAGTAGTTAGGTAGCTTGCTCAAGGTCCTCCGGGCAGCAAGGATTAGAGCCAATAATTACAGGCTGGTGGGTGCTCTGTGCAAGCGTCGCTCCCAGCATCTTTTTCGGATGTCTAAGTCCAACCTAAAATTGTTGGACTTATAATTGACATAACACTGCATAAGTCCAGGGTGTACAACATAAGGATTTTATATCTGTATATATTGAGAAATGATCACCATAATAAGCTCAGTCAACACCCACCACCTTACATAGTTACACTCTCTTTTTTTGCAATAAGAACTTTTAAGATCTACTCTCTTAGCAACTTGCAAATATAGTAATACAATATAGCATTATTAACTATAGTCACCATGCTGTACATTAGATCCCCAGGACTTATTTATCTTATACCTGGAAGTTTGCACCTTTTGATCAATGTCACCCACTTCTCTGACTTTATTCTCTGCTTTTGGCAACCACCAATCTATTCTCTACATCTATGAGTTCCGTTTTTGTTTGTTTGTTTGTTTGTTTGTTTTTTTAGGTTTCACTTATAAGAGAGATCACACAGTATTTATATTTCTCTGTCTGACTTATCTCAGCACAATGCCCTCAAGGGTCCACCCATATTGTTACAAGTGGCAGGACTTCCTTTTTTATGGATGAATTATGTTTCATTATATATACACACCACATTTTCTTTATCCACTGACCCATTAGTAGACACTTATAATAGCCGTATGTTGGCTATTGTAAATGATGCCGAATGAGCATAGGGGTGCATATATCTTTTCAAAATAGTTATTTTGTTTCCTTATTCTCAACATCTTATTTGAGTTATGTCATCTTTGTGTTATTCCCATTTGATAGGCAGAGAAACTGAGATTCAGAGAGCTTAAGTAACTGGCCCAAGGTTATAAATCTTGTATCATGGAACTGGAATTCAACTCTAGGCAGTCTGACATCAAAGTGGGTGCCTGTCCACGATGCTCCTTTGCCTTCAGCACTGGCCAAGTCTTCTGATTCCAAGCCCATTGCATTTTCCAATACATTGTAACAGTCAGTTCTTGGCATACAAATGTCAAATATCATGCAAATAGTTTCATATGTAAGGGATTTCAAAGGTATACCTCCAGGGAGCCTATGATCTCAACCACATTGTAAGAAATAAACTGTTAGAGTTTACTATCTTAAATTCAGATCACAAACACAGTATTAGCAGTGGGGTGGAAGCATTAGCAAAAATTCGTTCTATTAAATAAACATCTGCTTTCTGGAATTTAACAGCATTCCCATACACGTATGACTAGGTTGAGATGGCTCACTGAGAAAGTTTAAGTACACTCTGTATTGCAACTTTCTTAGTTATAAAAACTAGAAAGATGAAGCCAGTGAGTAAGAAGTCTGAATTTAAGTACCCCTAAAAAAGAAGGCATTTAAAAAAAAATGTTGATTGATTTTGGAAAAAGAGGGAGATATATTGATGTGAGAAACATTGATTGGTTGCCTCCTGTATGCACCCTGACTGAGGATCAAACCCGCAACCTATGTGTGTGACCTGACTGGGGATCGACCCCCAGCCCTTTGGTGAACGGGAGGACCCTCCAACTAACTGAGCTACACTGGCCAGGACAGAAGGCATTCTTTTATCTACTCAAATCTAGAGTCACTGCATCTCTCTCTCCCTAGTCTAGTGCTAAGGAGACACAGAAAAATTTGGCAAAGAAATGGCATTTAGTGGACAAAAGGCAGGAAAGTGGGCATGGTCCAAAATCCCAGAAAATGCTACTGCTGTCTACCTAGTTTTGGGATTGAGTCCTGGTGGCTGATTGGCTGCAAAATATGTCTGTAATTCTTCAAGCACTTTGCAATATGACTCTGCCTTCCATCAGGAGATAGAGTCTATTTCCCTACCCCTTGAAACTGGGCTGTGTTGTGATGTATTTGCCAGTAGAATGTGGTAGAAGAGATGGTGTGTCTAAGGTGTTGAACACGTCTACTCTCCCTCGTTCCTCTGCCTTCACCATGGGAGAAATCTTGAAATAGGCCGCTGAGAAATGAGACACCATGGGGAGCATAGCTGTCATCCCAGCTGAGACCATCCTAGATTAGCCACCCCCAGCAGACCTTCTAATTGGTGGCAGACACGTGAGCACACCCAACCCACATCACTGAGACTGTCCCGGATTAGTAGAGTTGCTCAGCTAGCCCCTAAATGCATGAGGATAATGAGTATTAGGATGGTTTGTTATGCACATTATTATGGAAATAGATAATTGATAAAAGCACTAAAGGCAAATCTCACCAGTGACAGGAAGTTTGTTCCCCTCTATCACGCCCTCTTTTTCAATGGTCCTGCTTGCTTCTTTGGCATTACATCCAATGGTGGTTACAGCTCCACCTTCACCCACCCCGTAGAAAAACCTGAAGTCCAGCCATGGCTTACTTACTTGGGGAAAGTGGCTAACGCTTACATTACAAATGTAGAAAGGAAACCACGCTCCTGCTCTCTCAGCCTAGGAAAAGAAAGTCAGTGACATGGAAGAAATCCAGACCTTCCTTCCTTGTTCCCATCATGCTTCCACTTTAATCTGTTTCCATTTAATTCCCAACCATGGCTCCACTTCCCATTTTGAGAAGGTAAAGCACAGAGTTTGGAGTCAAGAAATCTGGAGTAACACAAATCTGGCCTCGGACTCTGGCTCTGCCACATACTAGCTGTGTGCCCTAGAAAAGATCCTGAACCCATCAAGCCTCTGTTTCTTTGTACATACAACGGGGATGATTATCTATGGGGTCATGGTGAGGATGAAGTGACGTGTGCACTCAGGGCACATTAAGCGCTCAGTAAATAGTAGTTGTGACTAATTTGTTGATTACCTGACCCCATTCTCTCCAGCTCCAAGCTCTGGGGCTCCCTTTCAGAACCCTGTTTTCAATTCAGACTGCCTGTGCCACCCCAACCAGTACTCCCACGGTACCTGGTTTCTTAGGACCTGAGTCCAATCCCTAGTCCCTGTGAGCGCTCAGACTGATGTACTAGTATATCCGATGCAGATTCACTCTGGAACGTCACAGAACAGAATCAAAGTCCTTTAGCAAGTGGGTCAGTGGGCAAGGCCACCTCCCCAAACCCCCAAGCTCTGCTGACCGCTTGCGATTAGTTTCACATGATGCAATGCTCCCTCTCTCCTTTGGAGCAGTATTAAGTTTCCTCCTGTTCCCATACACTTCAGAGACTGCTGCCCCTCTCACATTTCAGACGCTGACCCGCTCCTTTACACTTTTCCCCTCTGCTTGTCTGGGGCCCTGCGTAATGAAATTCAGACAGTGGTGACTGCTGTGCTCTGTCTCACTGTCCCTTGGAATGGGTGACGAGAACTGGGCAGCTCAGCCCGTGCAGGGAGCATGGTTCTCCCAGGGTCTGGACCTAAAACTGGGCGAGAGCAAGTCTGGTGACTTCATTTCTTTTTGTCAGATCAGAGGTTCCTCACTCTGAAAAGAAAGGCAAACACGTTTGATCTGACTATGGGGAGGTGGGGGGAGAGGGTGGGGTGGAGAATACATGTGATATATAAAATGAAACAAGCTTTCCAAAAACAACAAGGCTGAATCATAATAACTTACATTTGTGGAACACTGTAGTTTTTTCACACGCATTGTCTCATTCGCTTCTCGCAGCAGCCCTGGCCAGCAGACAGGACAAGGATTAACATCCCTGTTTGACCATGAGTTCACACAGCGAGTAGGTGACAGAGTCCCAGCCCACACACAGGTCGCTGGACCCCACACCCAGCACTCTGTCCTCTGTATTACTCTGTCCTGTCTCTTGCATTTTACCCCATGACGTAGGCCCAACATTTGTAAAACTTTCCCATAGAAACATCCGTTATGGCAGAGGGGGAAATGAACATCCTGGAAATGCAAAATTACTACCAGATCCTGTGTTTTATCTAAAAATTCACTCAAATTATGAGTTCTGATTCATTAATTATGTCATATTTATATTAAATACACAGTTGACCCTTGAACAGCGTGGGCATTATGGGTACCTACCTGCACGGTGGAAAAATCTGTCTATAACTTTTGACCCTAAAGTTGGCCTTCTGCATCTGCAGATTCAACCAAGAGTATTTTTGAATCTTAGTTGGGAACCCATGGTTGGAAATGCCAAAATACTCTTTTTTGATCTGCAGTTGGTTGAATTTGTGGATGTAGAACCCATGGGTAGGAAGGACTGGCTGTATTTATTGAAAGAAATCAGCGTATAAGGGAACCTGTGTGGCTCAAACGCCTGTTGTTCAAGGGTCAACTGTATTTTATATTCTTAATACAAAAGTAAGGTTTTATTTTAGCCTCCGTCCTATACAACATATGTTTCAGGAAGATGGCTTTGCTTAGCCCCCGGTAACTTCAGGGGTTTGTGGTACCAGGTTCTAAATGCTTCCAACCCGTGTGCAAGATGAGTGTGCAACACACATGCGCATAACCACAGCAAGCACCTAAAGAAGTACTTCATTTTAGCTCCTCCCTCAGGAGGAATGTTATTTTTTTAATTGGCACCGTTGACTGGGGTTTTCTTTAAACCATCTGCCCCAAACTTTCTATCCTGAGCTTTTTGACAATGGAAAGACACATGTTGGTAAGGTATGTTGGTTTGTGTCTGAGAGGCTGAAGGAATGAGCTTTTGGACATTCCCAGATGCACTGAGTGCATTTGCAGAGCAGAAAACATGTGCTGTAAGCAGGAACCAAAAATGGGGAGCAAGAAGAGGAGCCAAAGGACCAACTGTGGGGGGCTTAGTCAAAGGGGCTGAACAGAAGATTCAGGTCCTTGGAATTGTAACTATGCAGTACCTTACATCACCCTCTGGGCTGCTCTCTCCTGAAGGAGCCCCGAAGAGGAGCACTCTCATTGGGACACCCTTCTCTCTGCTCTGCAGGAGGCCGAGGGTCTCTAATGCATAACTCTGACTCCAAAGGGCCCTTCTGGCTGAGGTTAGCCTTGTCAGCCTTTGCCGTCCATCCCAGAGCCCTTGCTGGTGAGCTTTTTGCTCCAGAAAGGTCTGCTGGTGCCAGCAGTCTGCACAGGTGGTGGGGACAATTGCAGCGCATTCATCAGAACAGATGGGATCTGAACTCGAGCAGAAGCGGGGAGATCATCATGAGAGCTGGCTCCTTTGGTGTGGGTTTCAAACAAATGGGAATGTGTTCCAAAGTGGTCTGGCAATTGGTTGCAACCATGGAGTTGAGATTTGCTGAAAGAAAGAAAGAAGGATGATCTCAATAGCTAGCATGCACGAGGGCTTCTTACGTGCCAAGCACCAATCTAAGCATCTTAAATGCATTAGTTTCTTCTTACAAGGTAGACGTTATTATGATCATTCCCTTACATGAATAAAAACACTAAAGCACAGAGAGGGTAAGCAATTTGCTCAAGGAAATCAGCAAGTATTGGCGGAACTGGGATTTGAACCCAGGGACTCCATACTTTCAGCCACCATGTTGTGTTGCTTCTCACTGACTACATAACTCACCCAACAGTAATAGTAACTCAACCTTCTTTTGCCTTACATATGCCAGGTGCTGTGTCAAATGCTTGATGTGCAGTGTTTCCCACAATCCTTCAACAATCCTGGAAAGAAAAGTTCTGTCATTACTTCCATTTTCTAAATGAGGAAACTGAGGCTCAGGTATGTCAACTTGCCTGAGGTTACATAGCTAACAAATGACTCAGAAAGCCTACACTCTTAATCATTCTGTTTTGTGGACTTCCATGTAAACTGCATAAATTATAAAAAGAGGAAAGCAAATGAAAATGGTTTACAGGGAACGTCCTTCTATTGTAGACACTAAATAGGTGCAAATTTATCTGAAAGAAAATTCGACAGGATTTGAGACCTGACAGTATGGTAAAAAGCAAAGAACCCTTAGCTTCTGGTCGGAAAATCGAGGTTGAAGTCTCCTCTTTGGCACTTACATGGCAGCCTCAGTTTCTTCAGGTGTAAAATGAGGCCTGCTTGTGGGAACTGAATGATAAGACACACATGGGGCTTTTATTTAACACATGCAAGGTGGGTTTTTTGGTTTGTTTGTTTGTTTCATTTTTTACACTAGCATTCCCTTTTGGTGTTATACATTCTAAGGATTTTGACTTCTATCTATCTATCTATCTATCTATCTATCTATCTATCTCTATCTCTATACCTACATATAGATATATAGATATATAGATATATCTACCATTATAGTATCATACAGAATAGTGTTATTGCCCTGAAAATCCTCTGTGCTCTAACTGTTCATCCCTCCTTTCCCCTTAACCCCTGGCAACCACTGATTTTTTTTTTATAGTTTTCATAGTTTTGCCTTTTTCAGCATGTCCTATAATTGGAATCATACAGTATGTAGGCTTTTCAGACTGGCTTTTTTCACTTAGTCGCATGCGTTTAAATTTCCTCCATGTCTTTTCACAGCTTGACAACTCATTTCTTTTCAGTGCTAAATAATATATTCTGTTGTCTAAATGGACCAGAGTTTATTAAGGGGTTATGTATTTATGTTTTTAGCCCACTCTCTTCATTTTATAGACAAAAAACCCCTGAACGCTCTAGAGGTTAAAAAAAACTCTCGAGTCCCACAACTAGTTCATGGCAGAGTCAGGAAGCAACTCTTCACCCTCCTGTCCAGCACTTCTGCTTCTCTCCTGGGCTGATTTTCAATACTCTCTAGAGCTTGTTTTTGATGAGTCTCCTCTCCTTGCTTGCATCCCTTTGCCAAGCTACTACTTCTTTTGTACCTGTGGAATAGGGCCAGGAAGACTTTGGATAAGGTTATGCATGCACATCCTCTACAACCATTGAGCAGGTTAGCAGTTTTCACTCTGTTCCTCATTGTAGGAGTTTTAAAAGAGCAGCTATGGCAAGTGGCTTTCCATCTCCCCTGTCTCCTACTCATCTTTGCAGGATACACCACAAAACGGTGTTGTGAAACAGGAGACATGGAAGACATAGTAAGGTCCTTTCGGGTAGTTTTGTCTGTTGTAAAGGCAGCAGTCGTGTAGCCTGGAAAGAGGGAATTACTAAGGAAGAAATCTAACACATGTCAATGGAAAGCCCTACACTTGGGTTCAAAAAGCCAGTTGTATCCAATGCAGAGTGGTAGAACAGTCCACACAAAATTGATTTTGGGGTTTCAGCTGTGGAAGCTCAATAAGAAACAATAATGCTGTGGGGTTGCCAAAAAGGCGATTGCACTTAGAGTGTGTTAATAGCGTTGCTCCCTTGCCCTGATCCTGTTGTAAACTAACTGAAAGACTTGAACAAGCTTTTAACCATCTCAGGGAGAGGACTCCCTCTGTATTTTGTATTGAAGTACAGATGCATAGGAAGGCCTATTTGTGGATGTCATATCTAAGCCTTGTATTGACAAACTAGAGCAAAACCAGAGGCTGCAGGCTGCGCACTGGAAAGGAACTCACCTTTGTGGGGCCTTCCATGTGCCAGACACTTGGCAGGACTTTACCTACAGTTACCTACCACCTCAGTTAATCTTCCCACCAATACCGACATGCAGTTTTTATTAATCTCATATACATTCCTTAGGGGAAGAAGCTTACCCAGGATCACTCCCTTTGAAAGTAGCTGGGCTGGCTTCTCTATCCATGTCTTTCCTGCTCCCAGGACAGTGAAAGATTTAAAAGCTGAAACATAAGAGGACAACTGTGGAAACGAGTCACACAAAGATATCCAAAAATATGTGAAGGACTGTCAAGTGGAACCAGGAATTAGATTTATTCCTTTTTGGTATTCCCTACACCCCTCCCTCCCCCAAAAATCCTAGAGCCACAGGATGAGTGTTACAGGGAAGCACTCAGGAAATTGGTGTCAGGAAAAATATTAGAGGATGGTTCAACAAACAGTCCAGCTGCCTTAACTCATCCCAAGTGCCTCCTCACTGAAGGAGTATTCAAGGGGAAACAGATCGGCCAATGGTCAGGACTGTTATTCATTCATTCGACCAATATTTAATAAGTGGCTATGATGTATCATCGCTGTTTTAGGCCTTGAGGATCTGGCAATGAACAAATCAGAACAAAAACAATTCTTGCCTTCATGGGGTTTGTATTGCAATGGAATACAGTGGTACATTAGACTAGGGGACCCTCGGGGTAGCAATCATAGATGCTGTTTGTGCCTACCTGTGTCCCCTGCAGCTTATTTCGCTGTTGGGTCTGCTAGCTCAATTTGCAGTGATCAGAGCATTCTCTGGTCACTGGAGCCCATTCTCCCTGAGTGTTGGAAGTGATAGGGGAATTAACACTCTTCTCAGCAGCTGTCACCCAATAACTGATTGGATAAATATCCCTGCCTTCTTCTCCCTTAGGTGGAATGGCTCTGAGGTGCATGATCTGTGCTGTTTCCCAGAGTTCCCTAGAAGAATGACACTCCAGTTGTCCATGGTAGAAATTTGCTTGATCAGTTCCTTCTGTTCCCTATCTCGGTTCCGACCACCCAACCAGTGGTCCCTGGAATCACTGCCCAAATAAACCACTTGCATTTGAATCCTTGCCTTAGGGTCTGCTTCTGAGGGATCCCAAAGTAAGGCAACCTCTATGATTCATGAGCTGAGCACTGGCTGAACATCAAGGGATTTGAGTTTTCATCATGTCTCTTGCTTGTATGCTCTTGGGCAAGTCGCTAATCCTCTCTGGCTCCTCATATTCTCCAAATAAGAACATTGTGCAATGAGAGCATTGGACGGGATGCAATATATCTGCACCTCTATATTCATTTCCATAAGCATACCTAGCACTTGGTAGACCCTTTTACCTGCTTTTGAAAGACCCTTCATATTCTTGTCTCTTTAATCATCAAAAGTACCTTCGTGAATTAGACTGGGTATAGGTAACTTTGCCCATTTAAGAGATTAGACAATTGCATACCATAAAGACTTAGTTTCCTTTTTTCTCTCCTAAACCTTTTAGTTAATGTCCTGAAGTTTGAGTGATTCCCGTCCTTGTTCTCCTAATCTCTACCTTCAATCTTGATGTATAGAATAAGTTTCTTGTCCCTTGATTCTCCCTTCTGACCAGGAAATAGCTGAAACTGTGGCTAAAAGAAGAGCCTCTGAAGTATAAAATCATGTCTTCGACAGCCCATATAAGTTAGGTGCTGTCTGGGACAAGACTGGGTGGGTAGACACAGACCCTGGGCTAGGTCCAGATGGCTTTGTGAACTGTGTGCCCACACTCTGATAAAGGCAGTATGGGATACATTTTTATATTTCTCTGTGGTTTATAGAAGCACTTTCATAGCTTTGATCTCACTTGATTGCCACTAACTGTGTGAAATGTGACTTTTATTATTCCTGTTTTGATGGGAAAGCAGAGGCTGAGAGAGGGTGAGGGGGTGTGGTAAGTGTGAAGTCTCCTTTAAAATGTTCAGGCAGATGCAAACGGAGGTGGTCATGCCCAGGCCTGTTCAATGGCAATCTGTTGTTATGAGTCCTGCGGAGGCTGTGTAGACTCAGTCAGAGGGTGCTTGCCAGCGGGAACCAGGGGAACCGAGTCGTAAAGAAGGGGAGAGTAAAGACAGTGACACTACACAGATCCTTGCATTATTATTAGAGAGATGACTCCATGTCACTCAGCAGAGAGAGGAGGGAGGAAGGTGGGGGGTGGGGAGGGCAGGGGAAAGTAATGGGGGAGGGAATGGGGACAACTGTAATTGAACAACAATAAAAATATTTTTTTAAAAAAGAAAGACAGACTTTAGCACTCCACTGAACCTTAGGGATCATTCTGGTCCAGAGAGGGGAGGGACTTTCTTTAAGTTCGTAACGTGAGCGACCATCCCAGTTTGCAGTGAAATTCCTGTCTCCCAAGGAACCCTCATGCCTCAAACAAACTCGGAGAGTGTGTCACTCTACAACTAGTAAATGTTTTTGAGACTCCCAAGTCTGTCTGATTCCCAAAGATGACCTGTTTAACCACACTGGCACTAAATGTAATCATGAGCGAGGGTTTTTTTTGCCCTTCCGGACTTCACGTTTCTCATCTTTAAAATGGAAGCAATAATATCTAACTCGAAGAGCTGCTGTGGGATAAACGAGAAAATGCATGTAAAGTGCTCACTGAATGGTTGCTATTATGACTATTATTATTACTTACTAAGACTAGAAACAGGTTTTCCTGGCTTTCTACCTACCCCTTTTTTTTATTACTCTTGGTTGCCCCCTGCAGGATCGACAAATCGCCATTAAAGGTTTTTTTTCTCTGATTGTGAAATAAAATCTCCATGTTATAGACAGAAATTTTTGTAAACTTAGATTCCCAGGAAGCATAGATCTTTTTAGGGAGCAAAAATCCTTTGCTTTCTGTACTAAAAGTCATGTCTTCCAAGAGGAATTTTGCATATGGTTCAGCCATGCCCCAAATATTTCTCTTTTAGATTATGAAAACAAGCTACCATAAAATATACAACAGATTGGAAGCATTTAGATGTATCTGGCACCAAGGGTGTAGCTAGTATTTGTGGCGGGAGAGAATGACTGTATTTCTTAAATCATATCCAATTATGCTAGATAAGACTATATTGGCTATCGCTACCATTTGATCGCATTTCTCTGTTGTTGCTGTTTCTGCCTATGCGAATGTGCTCTGGTGCATTATATAACGAGCATAACAAAATCCAACATTTCATGCTAGATTTAGAAGGCCGTCTTGTTCTCCTGTTGTAGAGCTCTGAGTTGGCATTTGAACTCTGAAACCCTGAAGACTGAGCCCCTCAAACAAGCTCTTTCTGTGTCCCAGTGGGAAACTCTTTGCTTTTCTTCTTCAGTTTCTTCAGCTGTGAAACAGGAATCCAAATAATTACCTCTAGACCAGAGATTTTTCTGAGCTGGTCTATAAAATTACACAAAGATGAAAAATCTTGTGGTGACAATACATGCCTAGCATTGTTATGCATCTAGAGATCTATGTGATTAAAAAAAAAGAAAAAGGATCTATCATGCAAGAGGAAAAACCCAAAGTGCTCTCTGCTCAGACTGTGGTGTCTTGCGATTAACTTTTAGAGATCAATTTCTGTGTACCATTCTGGGGTGACCTTGCATATGTTTTTCTAGTCTTTTCTCTAAAGGAAGCCCAATCTGTCATGACTTTATAGGATTCACCACCACATCCTCCTTCTTCCTTCTCCTTCTCCTTCTTTCTTCTCTTTTAACTGTACTAAAGAAAAAAAATGAGTGCAGCTTCCTTGCTGATTGTGGAGAACAAATCTGTATCTCTTTGGAAGCTTGTTGATCAAAAGATTCGTGTCATCTGTGTGTAGGCCGTTTCTCCGAAGGAAGAAGGCAGAGTAATCAAGAACGCTTGCTTGCTTTTCTTCTGAGAGGAAAACAGATGCACTGTGTGCGTAATGGGACTGTGTTTAAAAAACAAAGTCAAGAGCCTGGAAGAATTATACTCGTGCTCTCCCTGCAAATGTGTGGAGATAATGATGGCTCAAAGAGGGACCCCACATTCCAGAGCTTTCGGTGTCTATGGCAAGAAGCAGATGAAATGTGTCAATAAAATCTGGCATTTATTAGAGAGATAAGGAAGTCTGGAGTAAATGGTATACTCTGATTAAGACAAGAAAAGGGAAACAGAAACATTTCTGTACCATGATACCAACTTTCCTTGGACCTGGTGGTAACTGGGTTTATGATTTAGAATTTTTAACACATTTCCTTAAAATGAGCCCTGACCTGTGTGGCTCAGTGGGCTGGGCATTGTGCTCCTTAAAATGATTGTTAGTTTTTGGGGTTTTCTCTTCTTGGCTTGATAAGATTCACAAAGCACACCAGATCTTTAACTGCATTATTAAGAAATAAAAATAGAAGGTGGGTTGTATGCACTGCATTTTCCTCTAGGGGAATGAAACCCACAAAAATATTAAGCGCAAGCATTTCACTGTTTGAAAGAGCAAAACAAAAACCATAGACATATAGAAAGTCAGCTGCCTCTCCCCCCATGGGTGGCTCTTGCATGGCTATATCTAACTGTCGAAGGCAATTATTCTCACAGTGACCTGTGTTTCACAGGGACAAAACCCCCTAGAGTCAGAATACTGAAAACTTCAAGTTATTCTTTGTGTTTCATAGTTAGGAGAAGAGACAAATGAGAAGATATATTTGTTTCTAGAATGGTTTTCGAAAATGTTTTTAGATTGACTAGTCCTATATTGTTCATTCCAGGCTTCCTGATTTAGTGTTTAGGTTGAAAGAGGAAAAATATTTTGTATTGACAGAAGATCAAGAGCAGATGTACGCGAAGGCCTTAAGCATACGTTTTAACTTACATCGTGTGCTGTGAGGGACTATCTCAGAGCCAAAAAGTGATTTGTATTCACTAATTGTAGGGAGTTTGGTAGTATTTCCATATAAAAATAACCTTTTGATCTGTTATCTGTTGGTTTCCCCTCTGTTGTTCTAAATATGTTTTGTGTTTTTCCTTTGCAGGCTGATTTAAGGGTTAATGGGAAGCTCAGTGTCCTGGGCAGCACTGGGTTTTACACCTAAAAGTTTCCTTAGGAAATTTAATGTGGTTTTGAAATCATTAAAAATCGTGGCCTTTGGAGCACAGGTCTTTGAAAACAGGGCAGTTGCCAGGTAAATTTGATCAAGGTGGAATGTCAAGTTGGATCATTTGAGAATCAGGACCCCCAAAATATATCGACTTTGGTGTCCCAAATAATCCAGATTGAATATCTACATTGCTCAAATGTGCTGGAAGATTGCCAAATCTGTGCTTCAGTTGGTGTGTGTGGAAACTGCTTACACATGCAGCCTACAGGGGGTCAATTCTGTTCAATTGCTGTCCGAATGTCAGCGCAGCTCATCATCATTTCTAGATGACAATTCATAAACATGGTCGGCCGCTGGCATGGACGGAAAACACGAGTTGCTCATATAAGTGCCCACAGGGCATATAAGCCTGGCTTATATGATAATAAGAGGGGCAGGGAATGTGTCAGGGTATTAGAGATGGTGGGGACTGTGGGGACATGGAAAGACCACCTATTCCTCGCCCCTCGCTCTCCATTGCTTTTCCTCCCTGCAGGCTTCATGTTGCCAGGCCTGCTCACTGTTTTTTCAAAACAAGCAGGAAATTCCTATTTTTATGTGAAATCTCTGAAACTTGATATGTTGACTCAAATTTTTAAAAACACTATACACTCAGGGTCTAAACACTTCAGAAGGTCAAATGTAGCTGCCATTTTGAGACCTTGGAATTAAGTGTCTCTGGGAAGAGATCCTCTCTGCTGTCTATCTAGAGATTCTTTTTCCAGTAACAACCTTGGACCGTGTCTTTTTTATTTTATTTTATTTTTTAAAGAACACTGGATTAGGAGCTGGGAGCCTGGCTAAACCAACTGTACCTCTCCTAACTGCATGACCAAGGGCATACACTTAACTTCATTCATCCTCAGCTTTAGAGTATATCAATTCATAATACATGTCCTACCCACCTATCTCACAAATTAAATTCACCCAACTAATATTTATTTTTTTATTTTATTGAATCTTGAGAGAGAGAGAGAGAGAGGAAGAGGAAGAAAAAGGACATCGATTTGTTGTTCCACTTATTTATGCGTTCATTGGTTGCTTCTTGTATGTCTAGGGTCTGACTAGGGATTGAACCCACGACCTTGGTATATCAGGATGATTCTCTGACCATGTGAGCTACCCAACCAGGGTGCAACTAATATTTATTGAAAACTTACTTGAGCATAGCTTATTTTATTTAATCCTCAAGAAGGCATTATGAAGTAGTTATTCTTAACATATGTATAGAGATTCTGCAGATTTTAAGGAAACCGCTCAAGGTCACATAGCTAACTAGTGATGAGATGGAAATTCAGACCAGATCTTCTGATTCTAAACTTTGCTTTTTATTGTGAAAGCAATTCTTAAAATAGATAAGGAGATATAATCCATCTAAATCATCATCCTTACCAACAACATCATTGAGCCCCTACATACAGAATTTACAAATAGATTTTACCTAGGCAAGTCACTGTACCTCTCTAGGTCTCAGTGTTCTTATCTCTTAAATGGGAGGAGTAAGACTTGAGCAAAGGAGGCAAATTGGCATTTCGAGGACTGTATCTAGCTAGAAGATGTCTTTGCTTGGGCCTAAATAAGTTTTATTCTATTTGTAAAAAGACAAGTTATTGCCCTGACTGGTGTGGCTCAGTTGGTTGGGCCTTGTCCTGCAAAGCGCAAGGTCGCTGGTTCAATTCCTGGTCAGGGTACATGCCTAGACTATGGGTTTGGTCCCTGGGCAGGGCGCACACAAGAGGCAGCTGACTGATGTTTTTCTCTCATATAGAGGTTTCTCCCCATTTCTTTCTTCCTCCCTTTCCCTCTCTCTAAAAATAAATAAATAAAATCTTTAAAAAGTTATTGAGGTATAGCCGACATAAAATAAAGTGCACATATTTTAAGGGTACAATTTGATAAAATTTGACATACAAGCACAACCATGAAAACCATCACCACAGTCATGATGATGAACTTATCCATCACTCTCAAAAGTTTTCTCATGCCCCTTTGTAATCCATCCCTTGTCTCTCCACTCCTTGTCCCAGGTAACAACTGATCTGCTTCCTTTTACTATGCTTCTGTTTGCATTCCCTAGAATTTTATATAAATGGAATCATACAAGGTGGACTTTTTTGGTCTAGCTTCTTTCACTCAGCTTAACTATTTTGATATCTATCCATGTTGTAGTGTTTATCATTAGTACATGCCTTTTGATAGCTGAGTAGTCTTCCATTCTATGGACGTACCATAGTTTATTTATTGACTCAACTCCTGATGGACACTTGGGTTGTTCCAGGTTGCAGTTATTACAGCTGTAGCTGCCATGATCAGTCATGTATAAGGCTTTGTGTGGACATATGCTTTCATCTCTCTGGGTTGCAGGCAGAGGAGTGCAATGGTCGAGTCATATGGATGGAGCATGTTTAACTTTCTAAGAAACTGCCAAATTGTTTTTCAGAGTTGTGCCATTTTACATTCCCACCAGCAGTGTATGAAAGTTTCAGTTTCTCCTCATTCTTGTCAACACTTCAATGAGCAATCTTTTAAGTTTTCCATTCTAACATGTAGGTGGTGGTGTCTTAATGTGGTTTTAATGGGAAGTTCCTCAATGACTAGTGATGTTGAGCATCTCATCATGTGCTTATTTGCCGTCTGTATGTCTTCTTCAGGGTTGGGTCTTTGTTTTTTGCTCATTGATATTGTATTGTTTGTTTTCTTATTATTGGGCTTTGAATGCCATTTATAAATTCTGTATACAAGTCCTTTATCTGATATACTACTTGCAAATATCCTCTCAGCCTGTTGCCTGTCTTTTCATTCTGTCAGCAGTGTCCTATGGAGAGCAAGAGTTTTTAATTTTGCAAAAGTCAAATTTATCCATTTATTTATGTATTATGCTTCTAATTTTTAATTAAAAAGGTTTGTCTACTCCAAGATCACAAAGGTTTGCTCCTAAATTGCCTACACGACTCTTATACACAATTCTATATAATTTAAAAAGTATTTGCCAAGCTTTAAAAGTTGGAAGAGTTTATATAAGAAATTTGAATTTCCAGTTTCTCTTAGAAATGGAAGAGCTGAGTACACTGGCCTGCATTCCCACGGGATGGCACTCCACTGGGCCTACGTGGTGCTCCTGTCTACCAAGATCTCACTGGATCGGTCTTAGACATTTGCAGTCCCAACCTTGCTACTGTGTACGCATAGATCTAACACCCCACCGCTAGATGCCTTCCATAGGCTTTGCAGTTTTAAACTTTGGCGGTGCTGCGAATTTTCCATTTATTATTACATGTAAGCTTTCCTTGGAATTTGGGAGGGTGAGTTAGCCTGCAGTGCACCTGGAATCAGTCTGGAGATCCTGGAAGAGTCACTGTAGTTAGTACATTTGCTTCTACCATAAAGGCGAAGTTTCACAATCAGGAAATTTTTAAAGTCTTTTAAATCTGAAAGCGATCATTTGACAAAGCTCTGAGCACCTGCCTACCCCCTAAGTCTTTCTCTTTTGCTTTCTGCTGTAAATTAAAATTTTTTGAAATATAAATATATCACTGTAAAATGTACATACCTTAATGTGTAGTTCGATGAGTTTAAAAAATATATAACTACTACCCCAGTTATGATATGTAGCATTCCCATCACTAGAGAAATTTCCCTTCTGTCCCTCTGCAGTCCCGTCATGGGGAGAATAAAGGAAATGGTAGCTTCGCCTCTAGAGTTAACCGCTAATACAGTATAATATCAAACCATAGCCGAGTTTTATCTGTTTTTGAAATTCATAAAAATTGAATCATAGAGTGAGCACTCTTTTGTGTCTTGCTTCTTCCTCCAAGTATATTTTTGAGATTTATCAGTATTATTCATTCATCAGTAGTTTGTTCTTTTCATTAGTGAGTAGTATTCCATAAAATGAATATGCTACATTTTATTCATTCATTCTCCTGTTGATGGACATTACGTTTGTTTCCAATGTTGTGCTATTATAATAAAGCTTCAGTGAACATCGATGCACAGATCTTTGTACCTATGTTTTTATTTTCTTTTGGGTAAATATCTCAGAGTGAAATTGTTGGACCATAAGGTAGGTACATATTTAGCTTTATAAGAAACTTTTAAAAAGTTTACCACGTTGGTTATAACATTTTTCACTCTCACCAGCAATGTATGAGAAATCCAATATAGCTCTCCATCCTCTCAGCATTTGGTGTTCTAGTCTCTTTAATTGTAGCCATTCTAGTGGATATGGAACAGTAGAGCCTTATGATTTTTAACTAGCATTTTCTCTGATGACAAATGGTGTTGAACAGTTTTTCATGAGTTTATGGACCATTCACTTAAAGGTGATTTTTGATGAACAGGTTCTTAACATTTTGTTGAATTCTAATTTATCAGTTTTCATTTTCACAAATACTGCTTTCTGTGTCCTAAGAAATCTTTGCCTGGCCCCAATTTACAAAGAATTCATGTATATTTTACTCCAGGAGCTTTATAGTTTTAATGTTCACATTTAAGCCCCAGTTCATCTCAAATTAATTTTTCTTTATGGTATAAGGTACAGATCAAGTTTCATTTCTTTTCCTTGTTGGTATCGCACCATTTGTTAGACTTTCTATTTTTCACTGAACCACATTGGTGCCTTTGTAAAAAGGAAAAAAGTCAATTGTCAGTATGTATGTGAGCATATTTGTGGACTCTTACTCTGTTCCACTGATGCATTTTTCTGTCTTTATGACATATTTATAATATTGAGTTTTTTAACCTGTGTGCATGATATAGCTCTCCCTCTATTTAGGCCTTTTTGATTTCTCTCAATAATATTTTGTAGTTTTTCAGTACAGAGATCTTTTTATTTCTTTCATTAAATGTATTCATTGGTTGTTTATATATTTTGGTGCTATTATAAATAAAATTTATTTTGAAATCTCATTTCCAATTGTTTGTTGCTAACATATATACATACAATGGATTTTTGTCATTGGTCATGTATGCTAAGATCTTGCTAAATTTAGTTATCAAATTTAGTATAAGGTTTCTTAAATTGTTGTTACTGATTTTTTTCTTTTTGGTTTTCTGTCGATCATCATGTTTCCTCCAAATAAAGACAATATTATTTATTTTCTCCCTGAGAAAATAACTTTATATTTAAAAAGTTATATTTATAACTTTTATTTCTTTTCTTACCTTATGACCTTAGCAAGTTACTTAAAGTAATTTTGACCCAAAATGGTAAGGCTGTATGTCCTTGCCTTGTCCCCCACAGTAAGGGAAACAGTTAATATTTTACCACTGATCATGATGTCAGCTACAGATTTTCCTTAGGTACTTTTTCATCAGATTGAAGTTCTCTTTTACCTCAAGTTTTGTGAGATCTTTCTTTTAAAATCATAAATTGATTTGGATGTTGGATTTTTTCCAAGTGCTTTCTCTTTAACTATTGAGCTCATTAGATAATTTTATCTTTAAATCTGTTAATTACATTGATTATATTTGGGAATTATGTTATTTTAGAATGTCAAAGCAACATTGCATTACTGGGGTAAACCAAACTTGGTCCCAATTTATTATCCTATTTATGTACTGAATTTAATTTGTAATTATTATGTTAAAGAGTTTTATATCTAGCTCATGAGAAATATTGGTTTGAATATTTCTTTTCTTGAAATATCTTTTATCACTTTTTTGAGGCCATAGTAGGTTATAATTCTGCAATGACCCTTTGAAGCCCCCAATGTGCATTACTTCATCCCGAGCTCAGGATGTCTTATATACCTCAATCCCCCTTTTGATCTTTGAACTTCTCCTTCTCATAGAGTCTTTGACTTTTTCATTTTTGTGAGTTTCCCATACATGTGTATGTATTAAGTTTGGTTATTTTTCTCTTGCACAATAACAATAAAAATAAAATAAAATGAGCTAAAAAGTATTCTCTCTTCTTATATTTTGTAAAAAAAAAAGTTTGTGTATTATTGGTATTATTTCTTCCCTAAATGTTTAATAGAATTCACCTATAAAGTCATCCCAGCTAGGGGTTTTCTTTGTGGAGAGATTTGAAATGAAGAATTCAATTTTCTTTCATAGGTTCATAGCTATTTAAGTCTTCTATCAGTTGTGTTTTTTAAGGACCTTGTCCATTTCATCTACATTGTTTAATGTGTTGTCATGAAGTGATTTATAAAAGCCCTTATTATCCTGTACTATCGGTAGGGCCTCTGGTTATTGTCTCTTTCATTATAGATGTCAGTAATTTGTAGGTTTTTTTCTCTTATTTTTATTGCTCAATATTACCAGGGGTTTACAAATTATATTAATATTTTCAGAGAACTAACTTTTGGCTTCATTGATTTTATCCTTATTATCGTTGCTTACTTTGAGCCCACTTTACTCCTCCTTTATTAGCTTCCTAACGTAGAAGCTGAGATTATGATATTAGATCTTGTTTTCTAATATAGACATTTAAAGGTATGAATTTCTTTTTTTATATCGCTTTAGCTGTGTCCCCCAAACTTTAATATGTTGTGTTTTCCTTATCATTTAGTTCACTGTATTTTCTAATTTCTGTTGTGAATTGATCTTTGATCCCAGGATTATGTAAAAATGTTGATTAATTCTCAAACTTTTATGGATTTTCTGCATATACTTTTATTATTGATTTCTAATGCACTTGACCTGTGGTCAGAGAATATACTCTGCATTATTCCAACCTTCTGAAATTTACTGAGACTTGTTCAGCATTATGACCTTTCTTGATGAGATGAATGTTCTCTATGTGCTTGGAAAGAACGTGTATTCTTCAGTTGTTGGACATAGTGTTCCATAAACATTTACTAAATCAAGTTGGTTGATAGTGTTCAAATTTTTATATATTTGCTGATTATTTGTATTATTTCTCTATAAATTACTAAGAGAGAAGTATTCAAGTCTCCAAGTATGATTGTTTATTTTCTATTCTCCCTTTAGTTTTGTCCATTTTTGCTTTCCATGTGCTTTTAAGTTCTCTATTCTTAGGAACATGCACATTTAGAAACATAATATGCATAAACATATAAAAATTTAGGATTTTTATGTGTTCTTGATGAACTGACACTTTTATCATTATGAAATGTCTCTTTTTATCTATAGCAGTACTCTTTGTTTTGAAGACTATTTTGTCTGATAATAGTAGAGCCACATCAATGTTCTTATAATTACTATTTGTGTGGTACATCTTTTTTTATGCATTTCCTTTCAACTTGTGTTTTTACCTTTCAACTACCTGAATTTCTTGAATAAAGCAAATAGGGAATTTGTGCTTTCTTTCTCCATAACCTTGGACTTTGCCCCCATGAAAAGAACTCTTTCACTAGACTCACAATAAGAGTCCCATTAAAATTTAAGCTGATATCCCGTTACTTTGTATTCCTCACGTCTAGAAACCAGTAGGCAAGGAAAGGAGTTATCATCCCGTCCTGATGGGAGAAATTGGCCCTGATCATCAGGAAGAGGATGCTATTTTTTTAACAGTGTATAATTCTTTACTATACATGGCATGGTCACACAGAACCCTAGAGGTCTATATCGTGATTCTCCTACTGAAGGTTGACATTAATTAACTCCATACAGCATCTTTCCCCACCACAAACGCCTTCCAATAACATATGGTCTACTGGGTCATGTGGGCTCAAGCAGCAGGGCTACTTGCACCCCACACTGTTGTAGGACCTTCCTGCTGAGATCAAGCCTCTCCTTTAGTCAGTTGAGTACTGGTCAGAAAACTGATCGTGGCCTGCAACCTGGACAAGGTACCATGAATTTTTACAGAGAAAGTTGCTCTCCACTTCCTGATCATCCATCCATGATATCTTTTGGCTAAATGCTTTGGACAATTCCCTTGTTGGCTGCCTATATATCTTGCCCTTAGGGATATTGCGTTCTATTAAACATCATAACTCTGTGAGCCAGGCTTCCCTCCAACCTTACTGCTCATCACAATAATTGTGTCCATGTTGCATCTTCAGTTAAGCACTTCCACCTGGTCTCTATTTGGGGCTATTATCATCCCCATTACTATCAACAATCCCAGTTTATATAACAGCATCTTTTACCGTCAGCCCTGGCCTGCAGAGGAGGGCCACTACTGAACATCTCGGTGATGCCTGTGCCCTCCCATCACCCACCCTGCTTTCCCACACCTATTTCTTGATTTCAAGTCTTTCGATTCTTTCTTTCAGTATTTATCTTCATGATCTTAAATAACATGTAGCCACATCTTGGTAGTTCAGTGTTAGTCATTATCTCTTGACTTTCCACTATGAAATAAATATGAGCTCTCTTCCACAATCACCACCATCATTACCATGTATGTTCCATTTTTGTGCTCTCCCATCATAATTGATCATAATTTGTTTCGAGTCAGTGTTTGCAATATTATGTCTGTGCAATCTCTAGCTACAGCTAAACCATGTAACATGCTGTGTTTATTTTTCTTTTTTAGCACAACTTCTTTTTATTCCATGCAGTTAATAATTATGTTTGTTTATTTTTCTATACACTTATCACCAGTTCATCCCAAAACTCTCCCTCAAAAACAAAAGTCCCTTTCAGACCTAAATCCACTTTAGGGTCTATCAGATGATGATTTTTCTCCCAGCGTCTTCAGATCTGTTCCAGTCTTGACTAATTCTCTCTAATCAGTTTTTGAGTTTTCTTCCTGGAACATGCTTTTATTATGATCCTGGAAATTCCTTTCTCTGTTTTCTTTTTTCTTTGTTCACGTTCTGAATAACTGGTGTACATCCTCTAATAGCTTCCTTATAGCAGGTGTGTGGAAGGCTGAGTAGTGGCTGTCCCAAGAGCTCTGAGTCCTAATCCCCAGAACCTGGGAATATATTCCTGTACAGAGCAAAAGGGACTTTGTACATGTGATTTTGTTAAGGGTTTTGTGATGATATTATCCTGGATCATCCAAGTGGGTCTTGAGTAATCATGAGGGTCCTTATAAGGGAAAAGGAGATGTGAAGATAGAAGTAGAGGGAGATTTGAAGATGTTACACTACTAGCTTTGAAAATGGAAGAAGGGGCCATGAACCAAGGAATGCAAGAAATATAGCTCTAGAAGTTGGAAAAAACATATTTTCCCCTTTCCCAGAAGGAAAAAGTCCTGCTGACACTCTGACCTTAGCCCAGTGAAACTGAGTTTGGACTCCTAGCCTACCAGATTAAGAGAATAAATCTGTATTGTAAAACCACCAAGTTTGGTAATTCATTACAGAGGCCATAGGAAACCGACACAGGATACTTGGAAGATACTTCTGAGGCTTTGCATGTCAGAAGATTTTCTTCTCTCTCTCTAAATGATAGTTTAGCTGAGAATTATAAGTAGAAAATAAATGTCCTTCAGAATTTTGAAAACATTTCTCCAAGGCTTTTCATTTCAACCTAATCATTATTTCTAATTTCCAGGATTATTGTTGTTCATTGTATCTTCCTCCCCTCCCCATGCCCTCCCACGCCCTGTCTTTATTTCATAAAAACAATGTCTTCGCTTATCTCTATGAATGTGTGAATGACAGAATGTGTGTGTGTGCAAGTTTTCTTTTACATAAATAGTCTATTCCTTTCCATTTGCTTTTTTATGATTTATTGATTTACTTATTTATTTATATTTTAAGAAATCCTCACCCAAGGATATATTTATTGATGAGAGAGAGAGAGAGAGAGAGAGGAAGGGAGGGAGGGGTGCAGGGAGAGAGGAAGCATGAGAGAAAGAGAAACATCAACGTGAGAGAAATATCAACAGGTTGCTTCAAGTACATGCCCCGCCGGAGGATCAAGCCCGCAACCTCGGTAAGTGCCCTGACCAGGAACTGAATCCGTGACTCTTTGGTATACAGGATGATGCTGTATCTAGCTGAGCCACACCAGCCGGGGGATTTCTCGTTTATTTTTATCTCATTTATGTTTAGAACCTTTCCTCAAATGCTGGCCTTTGGCCGTCTGGAGGCACAATATTACATTGAAAATTGACTGAGGTGTGACTGACATACACTAAACTGGAAACATTTAAAGTGTATGAGCTGACGAACATGTCAGTTACTAGCTTATTGTTCTCAGTTCTGATTGCACCCTTCAATACATGCTCTATGATAAACAAGGGCATTTCTTCAAGCATTTCTCCCTTAAAGTGAGCTTTTTCAGTATCACACTCTGGAGGGTCACTGAAGGAGAAGGAGGCTTCCTGTAGTTTCCAGCATGGGCTAAGTGGTATGAGTGTGTGAACATCAGTGGAGGCTGCCCCAGCACGGGTCCCGAACCCGATCTCTCTGCCACCTTCTAGCCTTGGCCTTACGATAGTCCTTTTCTCAGCCTTCTTAACATGAAAACCAAAGCCCTAGTGTGACTTACCTGCAGCCCCCTGTGGCTCAACCCTCCAGGGTCACACACTGGGTGGCTGCTCCTTCTGTAAGTCCCTACAGCTCAACTTCAACTCCTGAGATTGGAGGGGTAGGCACAGAGCTGCCGCTTCCTCTGCAAGCCCCACACTGTTTGTACATTCCGAGGACCCCCTGTCCACACGAGCGCCTGGGCGCCCACTGCAGGCTCATGCTTTTAGTGGCTCTCCCCTGCTTGTACTCCAAACTTCTCGGCTAAACAGTGGGTTGAACCATACCTTCGCCAATGAGGGCTGAACCACTCCTAAGTTTGTCCTTCTTAGAGCACTCTCCCTCAGCCCTAGGGCACCATATATATTTCCTTGTATCTTATAGTTACTCCATCATCATTGTGAATAATTATTTCTAGTGAACTTCTCCTGTTTAGCCTTCTGTGTGATTTCTATCTCTTGACTGGATCCAAACTGCTACAATGAGGTTTTTTAATGTGTAAGAAGTTAAAAATATTTTTTTATTTATTGATTTGAGAGAGAGAGACATCGATTTGCCATTCCACCCATTCATACATTTACTGGTTGACTCTTGTATGTGCCCTGACTGGGTATTGAACCCTCAACCTTGGTGTATTGGGACAACGCTTCAAGCAACTGAGCTATCTGGTCAGGCCGTGCTGTTATGAGTTTTGACATATGTATACAGCTGTGAAACTATCACCACAATTAATATAATAAACTTATCTATTGCTTCCATAAAAGGTCCTTTTGCCTGTTTGTTATCCATCCTTCCATTTTTCCACCCCCAGGTAAAAAATGATATGTTTTTTGTCACTATAGATTAGCTTGCATACTCTAGAGTTTTATAAAAATAGAATCACATGGTATATGTAATACTTATGCTTTTTATTGATGAGAAGTATATCATTGTATGGATGCACCAGAGTTTATCCATTTACTTATTGGTAGACATTTGGGTTGTTTCCAATTTTTACCCATTACAAATGAAGTTGCTATAAATTGTCATGTGAAAGTCTTTGTGTGGACATAATGTTTTCACTTGTCTTGGGAAAACACTGAGAAATGGAATGGCTGGATCATATGGGAGATGTAGGTTTATCTTTAAATTGCAAAGCTATTTTCCAAAATGATTGTACCATTTTACATTCCTATTGGCAACATTTTAAATTCCAGTTGCTCCATGTCCTTGGCAACACTTGGTATTGTTCATCTTTTTAATTTTAACCCCTCTAGTTGGTATGTAATGTTGTCTCATTATAACTTTCATTTGCATGTACCTAATTATTAATGATGTTAAACACCTTTTCACGTGTTTCTTTGCCATTTATATATCTTCTTTGGTGGTGTTTATTCAAATATTTTGCCTATTTAAAAAATTAAGTTGTCTTGTTTTTATTGAGTTGTAAAGGTTCTTTGTATATTCTAGGTGGAAGTCCCTAGTCAGATGTGTGCTTTGCAAATATTATACCCCAGTCTGTCTTTTTATTTTCATAATAATGTCTTTTTAAAAGCAAAAGCTTTGAATTTTGAGGAAGTCCAATTTATTGATTTCTTTCCTTTACAGTTCATGGCGTTGTGTCTTTTTAAATAGGTCTTTGCCAAACATAAAATCACTAAGATTTTCTCCTGTGTTTCCTTTCAGGAGTTTTGTAGGCTATGAAATCTCGATATTCATTTTACGAACAATTCCTTACCCTCCATGAATTTCTTGTTAGTGAACTTCTGATGAAGGTACTAGATTGAGCAGATGTCACACACACACAGCACCTCAGAGATGGACAAGAAGGGCACAACACTAGGGTGCCACAGGGAAGCCAATTTGTCTTTTTATCATCTTTTACCCATTATACAAATGGATCTGTAAAGCTACTGAAACAAAGTATATGAACTCAAGATTGTGCTAGAAATCCAGACTGTATGATCACTAAATTTATGTCCCAACCTGACCCTATAATGTAGAGGTTTGTAGAACAAAAGAATAATAAACTATTGACTAGGTACCATGACAAATGCTATGTTGAGACTTTTATATTCAAGGTATAAAGTATAGTTATTTTAAACTCAAAATGACTTTATATAATTGGCTCTGTTATTGCATCTTTTTATCTGAGAATATTATATTATGAACAAGTTAAATAATTTTCCCTTATCATCTAGTCAGGTCTATTTATTGCTACAGTCCGTGTTCTTAATCACTACTAATAATGGCTAATAAATATTGGCTGCTTGCTGTGTGACAGGCACTGTGCTAAATGCTTTACAAGCATTAACTACTTTAATCTTCAGAACAGAGATAGATGGTAAGTATTACTATTATACCTCTCTACAGATGAGGAAACCTAAGTAGAGAGACCCAAAGTCTCATAGCTATCAAAAGCTAGGCCAGGATTTGAACCGATAAAATCTGGCTCCCGAAGCCCCCTCACTTATAACCATCATGCTACATGGTTGCTACAAGAAGAATGGCGAATGTCTGTATTTGTTGGGTAAATCAAGTCAATTACCCAAATGAGTTTCTCCCTCCAACAACTTTTTGAAATGTAAGGTAGCTTTTTTTTTTTTTAAATATTCTCCTTGGCACCTGACTCTGTCCTATTTCTGTCACCATCCTATTTCTTCTCCACCTTCCGCTGTTCCTCCTGTGTCTACAGTGATCACAGACAGAGCTGTGTGTGTACTAGTGGGAGAGGCCAGAGTAGATGGCTGCTTCCCTCAGCAACATGGAGCCTCAGTGGGCACCTCAGCGCCTGAGCCAGGACCTTCTGAAGAGGTCAGCTCCTCCTGGACTCCATAATCCATTTGCATTGACTGGTTCGGCTAAGGAGAGGACAGAGCCATAAGAGGCTTGCAAGAGGATAATTTTAATTGCTTGCAGCTTTTCACACATCCTAACCACTCATATGTGAGGCAGTAGTGTTACAGTGTAGAAAGAGATTTGACTTGGGCTTGAGTCCTATCTTTTGGCCTTACTTTTTTGACTTCGGGCAAGCTTCTAACCTTATTTCACTTTAGTTTCTTTGTCTGTAAAAAAATGGAGACAAGACTGACCTAACTAAGCTCATGTATGTAGATAGTATAATAATGTTTAACATTTATTCAGTGCCTATTCTGTGCCAGATACTTATAAAAGCACTTTTATAAGTTAACCTAATTAACATTCACTACAGTAACAATGGGTGCTATGAATGTCATCACTATTTTACAGATGAGAGACTGAGGCACATAGGGACTAAGACATTTGTCTTACATATATCATACACAGTAAACATAGTCACACAGTAAAGACCAGAAAAGCTGGATTATGAACCCAGGCAGTCTGATTCCAAGCCTGCGCTCTGAAGCACTGGCATTGATCGAAATTGTGTAAGTATTTCCTTTGTTCTTTTTATTTAATAAACAGGAAAAGCTTTTTTTAAAAAAAGACTTTATTTATTTATTTTTAGAGAGAAGAGAAGGGAGGGAGGAAGAGAGGGAGAGAAACATCATGTGTGAGAGATACATCGATCAGCTGCCTCTCACATACCCCCAACTTGGGACCTGACCTGTAACCCAGGTATGTGTCCTGACTGGGAATCGAACTGGTGATCCTTCGGGTTTGCAGGCTGGCACTCAGTCCACTGAGTCACACAATGCAAGAAGAGCCTTTTTTAATCTGTCCTTTAGGAGTTAGTGTGCTATAGGATCTGGGACGACTGAAGGAGTGCTTACCTAGGTCTGGCTGATGCAAGTCCAGTTCCGGTGCTGGTCAGCTGTGTGACCTAGGGCAAGGAATTTTCACGTCTCTGAGTCCCAAGTTTCTCCTCTATAAAATGCCGAGGGGATATTCTAGTTAATTCCCAGGGCCCTTTCCAGCTGTCACATTCCTCACGTCTATGATTCTGTGATTAAGTTCCTGGAAAGTTTAAGTACTGATAAAAGTGCCATTAAGTTCTGTATACTCAGCTCTGGCAGCCACTGTTACCTAAGATACCTGGGGTGGGGGTTGGGGCTAGGGTGGGTGGAAGGGAAAGCCTTTTGTCTGGCATTTGTGTGTTGTACTGTAGATGATGGAAGATGGCTCAGCAATGTGCAGTGTAACTGAGCTTCCTCTCATTTCTGGACCACGGTATATTGCAACCGACCATCAAAGACAGTTTTCCAACAAGAGAACCTTGTGCAGTAAGTTCCTCAGGCAAGTAACTGGAGATAATTTAGACAGGATTGAATGGGTCTCAGGCAGAGAAATTTGGAGGACAGACCTATTTGGGTGATGGACTAGTTGACCCAAGGCCTCTTTGTCTATCATTCCTTGACCTCAGGTCAGAGTGATAGAAAGAGGGGAAGTTGCCAAGGCAGTTATGGATGCTCCTGCCCTGAAGTCTGGGAAAAGCATAAATGACTGTTTGTCCCACATGCTTTAGTCAGTCACCTGCCTGAAGGCAGAGGGCTCTTCGTTTATGACCTGCTGGGACATACTTTGGGCTACAAAGTCCTTGCTTTCAATGAGGTGACTGCTCATTCTAAAATCCTGAAGCTGGGCTATTAGAGGCTATTGTGGCAGCAGTGACAGCCACGGCCACCGAGCACTTGTTATATGCCAGGCTCCAGGCAAGAACTTTTAGTTCCATCATGGTGACGAGACTGACTCTTGGCTTGGCTACCCACTGTCTGCATGATGGCGGGCAATCACTTGTTTTCTTTTTGCCTTTCAATTTCTAAAACTGTAATATGGGGATAACCTATGTGAAAGTGCAAGGCAGTATACAATGTTAAGGACTTTTAAAAAAATATATTTTATCGATTATACTATTACGGTTCCATTTTGTTCTCCCCTTTATTCCCCTCTGCCCTGCACGCCACCCACCCCCCCGCCCACCAGCATTCCCCCACTTAGTTCATGTCCATGGGTCGTACTTACAAAGTTCTTTGGCTTCTCCATTTCCTATGCTATTCTTAACCTCCCCTTGTCTATTTTGTATCTACCACTTATGCTTTTTATTCCCTGTACCTTTTCTCCCTTTCTCCCCCCTTCACCCTGCCTGCTGATAACACTCCAGGTGATCTCCATTTCTGTGATTCTGTTCCCATTCTGACTGTTTGCTTAGTTTGTTTTTGGTTTTGTTTTTTTTAGTTTCAGTTGTTGACGGTTGAGAGTTTGTTGTCATTTTATTGTTCATATTTTTCATCATCTTCTTTTTCTTAGATGAGTCCCTGTAACATTTCATTTAATAAGGGCTTGGTGATGATGAACTCCTTTAACTTTATCTGGGAAGCATTTTATCTGCCCTTCCATTCTAAGTGATACCTTTGCCAGATAGAGTATTCTTGGATGTAGCCCTTGCCTTTCATGACTTCGAATACTTCTTTCCAGCCTCTTCTTGCCTTCTCACCTTCTCACCTTCTCTTTGGAGAAATCAGCTTATAGTCTCACGGGAACTCCTTTGTAGGTAACGCTCTCCTTTTCTCTTGCTGCTTTTAAGATCCTCTCCTTATCTTTAATCTTGGGTAATGTAATTATGATGTGCCTTGGTGTGTGCTTCCTTGGGTCCAACTTCTTTGGGACTCTCTGAGCTCCCTAGACTTCCTGGCAGTCTATTTCCTTTGCTGTATTGGGGAAGTTCTCTTTCATTATTTTTTCAAATAGGTTTTCAATTTCTTGCTCTTCTTCTTCTCCTCTGGCACCCCTATGATTCAGATGTTGGAATGTTTAAAGTTGTCCCAGAGGTTCCTCAGCCTCTCCTCATTTTTTTGAATTCTTGTTTTTTCATTCTGTTCTAGTTGAATGTTTATTTTTTCTTTTTGTTCCAAATCGTTGATTTGAGTCCTGGTTTCCCTCCATTCACTGTTGGATCCATGTATATTTTTCTTTATTTCACTTTGCATAGCCTTCATTTTTTCCTCCATTTTGCGATCTTACTCAACCATTTCTGTGAGCATCCAGATTACCAGTGTTTTGAACTCTGCAACTGTTAGGTTGGAGCTTCAATCTGTTCTTTTGTTTGGGCCATATTTTTTTTGTGTCTCAGTGCACCTATTATGTTGTGAGGGGTGGAGCCTTAGGTGTTGCCAGAGTGGGACAAGCCACATCACTGCCTTGTGGCGTTGTATGTAGGGGAGGGGTCTGCAAGGGAACAACGCTGCTTGCTTGGTTCTTGGCCAGCTCTCAGTCACTTCCCCTGCTACCCGCAAGCAAATTGGGCCCTTCTGATGCTGATTCTCAGGTGTGTGGATGGGTCTGTGTACTTCTAGGACCCCGTGGCTCTCCCAAACAAACTCCTGTGAGACTGGCAGTTTCTCCCACTGCTGCAACCCCCACAGGTTTTTACCAGTAGTGGTTTGAGGCTTTCTTTTCCTGCGCAGGAACCCTGGGTTTCACGGTCTCTCTCACTCCCCAGTTATTCCTCCTGGTTTATCTGTATGCAAATATGGGACCGCCCCGTCCGCCAGCCGCTGCCTTGCCCGCCCCGTCTGCCAGCCACAGCCTTGGCGCGCGTCCTCTCTGCCCCGGCCGCCTGTCTCTGCCCCTCCTACCGGTCTGGATGAATGTTTCTTCTTTAACTCCTTGGCTGTTGGACTTCCATGCAGTTCGATTTTCTGGCAGTTCTGGTTATTTTTTGTTTTTAAATTTGTTATCCTTCTTTTGGTTGTGCGAGGAGACAAAGTATATCTACCTACACCTCCATCTTGGCCAGAGAACCTTTTAAAAAGTGTCAGTGGAAGGTTTATGAGCAAATGCACACAAAGTACTAGGCAAATGGAAGGCATTCAATAAGTGAGTCATAGGCTGTGGGCTTCTAAGTGTTCCTTAGGGCAAGACTGACTGGTGTCTCTATCACTCTTGCATCCTCAGAGCCTAGTGCAGGGCCTGGAACATAGCAGGTTCTCACCACTTTACATGATCAAGGGCCCTCTCCACAGGAAAAGTCAAACTGTCATGAATATTTATGCATCACAAAATTTGTAAAGCAAAGCCAGGAGAAACCAACAAAAACATACTGTTAGTAGAAGACTTCAATGTCTCCCTTGGTCCATGGCAGAGCAGCTGGACAAATATATATACAGGGTCTGGCACAAATAATGCCCCTTTTACATTACTGAGTCTTTTATTACAAAATCATAAGCATGTAATTCTGTAACAAAACAATATCACATTCAAGCACACCATATGACATTTTAGGTGAAATGTTCAAATTGCTGTCTATCTCTGTGAGATTCATGTACCCTAACAACCAGACTCAAGCAAGCTTTACTTCCGCAGGACCCTACACACACACATACACACACACACACACACACACACACACAGATGTAGAAGGCCTAAATAACATAATACATATAAAGAGGATCAAATTGAAATAGTCACCTATCTTCACATTCTGAATACTGAAAAATACCTTCTTTCTGGAGACTAGGGAACATTGACAAAAACTGACCACAGAGAAATCTTCCATAAATCTCCAAAGGGAAGCAATACAGATGACATAGATTTCAAGGCAATGAAACTAGAAATTAAAGACAAAATGGGAAAATATAAATCACTTGGGTCAAGGAGGCAATCAAAAGGGAAACTGTATAGTATCAATAAATATTCAGTTACCCACGGTCATACAGCTAACAGTGGCAGAACTGTCATTGCTGGAATCTGGATTTCTTAAGTAAGACATTCAGCAACGAACTGGTTTGCAATCCAGGGCAAGTCTTCTTGAGCCTCAGTTGCTCCTTTGGTCAAAAGGCCTCCTCTAGGGCCTGCTGACCTCGGGTCCCACCGCAGGTTGAGGGACGGTGGGGGAGGGGAGGTGGGCGTGCGCGACCCGCTGGAGCGACAACTTTCTGGGAAGCCCTAGGGTGTGGGTGTTGAGAGGCGGCAGCAGAGGGCGCTGGGTTGCCGGCCTGGGCCTGCGTCTGCCATTGGTTCGGGCTTCGGCTGTAGAGTTGGTGGAAAGTGACAAGTTGAGGGAGGCTGAGAGCAAGAGAGGGAGCGCGAGGAGCAGGAGGAGCAGCCGCAGCCGCCACGGAGGGAGCCTCTGTCCACAGCCCCCGGGCGCAGGGCTTGCTTTTCTGAGTCCGAGCTGGGGAGACTCGCCCTCCGCTAGTGCGACACAGACAGTCCGGGACTGACCGGCCGGCCGAGAAGAGGGCTGGGGAGGCACCGCGCTGAAGGGGTCCTGAGGCTGCAGGGCGGAGGCGAGGGAGCAGGTTAGAAGGACAAAGAACTTTGCCGACGCCCCCGACATCCTGCGGGGAGAGCAGCCGGGACGAGGTGGCTGGGACCCCGGGCAGAGCCCGTGGATGTTCTGCGCGTGGCCTGGGAGCCGCCGCCGCCGCCAGAGGAGGAATGCACCGGCCGCGCCGCCGCGGGGCGCGCCCGCCGCTCCTGGCGCTGCTGGCCGCGCTGCTGCTGGCGGCGCGCGGGGCCGCTGCCCAAGGTAAGAGGGGCGTCCACCAGCGCCCGAGCCCAGCCGTCCCTCGGCAGCCCTTCTGTCGCAGTGCACACAGGAAGAGCCGCACCCGCCTCGGGGGCGGCCGCGCCCGTCTCGGGTCTCGCAAAGGCGACTCTGGGCGCCGGAGAGGCAGGCGAGGCTTTGCCCTGGAGCCCAGCTGCGGGCCGGGGGTGCGCCCGGGCACTGCTTCCTCGGCGCCCACCAGCAGTTGGCAGCGCTGACAGCGTGGAGGGGGTGGGTTTAATGGGGCAATGGGGCACTTCCGTGCTATTTGTCCCCCCCACCCCCTTTTCTAGCTGGACCCTTATGGGTGTTCAGGCAAGTCTATCCTTCTAAATAGCAGCCATCCCGGAAGGCGCGGTCCAGGAGGGAGTTTGTGTTTTCGGTGGTTCCTGCGAGAGCCTAGGCTGTCCTCAGACCAAAACAAAAGCCCTGTCCTCCTGGACTCGGGCGGCCTCGCCTCTCCACTGCCCCTCGGGCTCTTCAGCCTTCTGGAGGGTCACGAGGGAGGCCACAACGTGTGCGCTGCCGCTGCCACCGCCACTTTGTGCAAAATGTGCTGTCAGAGGCGGCCTGCTGCTCCTTAGTGCTCTGAGTGTGCACGTGTGTGTGTGTGTGTGTGTGTGCGCGTGTGTTACAAACTAGGGAGGAAAAGCCATCTAATGCATACTTGATTTTGGTAATCTCCAAAGACAATTGCAACAGTTAGAGAAAGACTCCACCGAAAGCCGGAGCGTCTTAGTTCGCTGCGGGAAGCTGGGATCCTTGCTGCGTTTGAGCCGGTACACAATGAGAGGGAAGAGCCCGGCTGCGCCTGTGGAGACAACCGATTCATTCTTTGGAGGTTGGAGGGGGAAAGTTGATTAAAGTCTCCAGGGTCTCAGGCCTCACTTTTAACATGCATCCCTTGAGGGGGTGCTGGAGCCCCTGGATTCTTTCCTCCCCCACTCCCAACCCAAACCCTGTGGATAAGTAATCTTTGCTCTTTTATCATGCATCTTTCATTTTAGCGCTGTTTAGGAAAAGAAAAGGCTCTGGGCTATTTTGCAGCTGAGGGGAAAAGATGTATTCACTATGACTGTAGATTAGTTTTTACTGATACCTAGCTAATAATTTTCATGGTAGAAAACACTGTGGAAGGAAGTTGTGTTTGTGTGCATTTTGATTTCTTAGAGATGTTTTGGGGGAAGTGGGAACCACATTTTCTGAGAATGATTCTGAAACTGATCCTCTAGTGAGGCGGTTCTAATCTGGA
The DNA here is from genome assembly GCA_004026545.1 of Mormoops blainvillei. Lineage (NCBI taxonomy): Eukaryota > Metazoa > Chordata > Mammalia > Chiroptera > Mormoopidae > Mormoops > Mormoops blainvillei. Next base: position 541,141 of record PVJD01000029.1, read on the forward strand.
GGCTCCTGGGGTAAATACAGTTTCTAATTGTAATTAAGATGTACATCAGCTGAGAGTGCACCTTCCTGGTGAAAATCCTAATGAAATGTAAACTGTTTGGTCGCCTGGATGTTTGCTTCCGTGATGCCTAACATCTGGCCCCATGCCACAACACCTGGGTGAAAAGTGAAAAATGGGCCAGGCTGCAAAATAGTGTAAACATCCTGCTGATGTCAGGTTCCCCAGCAAACTGAGGTGGAGATGACCAGGTGACTCTAGCTAAGGTAGGGCTCCTAGTTTGGGGCCTCCATTAATCTGGTTATATCCTCTGTCTGACTCCTTTCCTTCTGTATAACCTTCCAACAATGGTTGCTTTTAGATCATGGGGGTGGGGTGAGGTGGGGAGCACACTTCTCTGTGGTCGTCTACCTTTAAATGAAAGTCCATGCTGTGATGTTGCTGAGGGGAAGACAGTTTTGTTATCAGCAGTCGCTCAAATTCTGTCTTGTTTAGTTGTCTATAGGCTTTAAATTTTTTAAAAAAGAGTATTGCCTATTCCAAACTCTTCAGTAATGAGCTCAAATCTGTTATTATTGCCTTATTTTGTTGTCTTAGAAATCTCTTTCCATTTCTGTGCATATTTGATCTTTTCTCTGGAGACAAAGCTTCCAGTGGAACTCAGATTCACTTTCTTGTCTGATCCAAGATTCCCAGGGTAACTCAGACAGTGGCTCAGGAAATCAGCTTAAAGGGGAGATGTATTTCATTTATTTATTAAAAAAAAAAAAAAAGCTCAGCATTTCTTTTATCACTATGCTATCTTGTTGGCCAGGAAGAGAAAAACCTTTACATTTATTTTTTCTGGTGTGTGCATTGTTGATTTCCTCATCCATCACTTCGAGCTAAACCTCCCTAAGAAACTGAAGGCCAGAGCTCAGGAACCTGCCCGGGCCCTTCTCAAAGTCCTGTAGATTCTGTGGTTTGGCTACTTAGAGTCAGAGGTAGGTGACCTGCTACTGTGTTTGCTGTCATTTTGTAAACCTTCAAATGCCATTTTAATAGGTGTCTGTCTTGTCTACCTTTAGAATAGGAGTCTCTTGAGGGTAATAACACTGAGGGGCTGAACCAGTCACCCCAACTTTATTGGAGACTTCTGCAAACACTCCCTAGACAGAGCCACACAGAGGCCCAGCAGACAAAGGGTGTGCTCGAACCGGGTCTGGTGGTATGTGGAAAATATTTAATTTCCAATATCACTTCAGCATACTTGGTAGGCTGTTTGCTCTTTTGATACCTCAAATTATCTTTCTGATATTAGAAGTCCTTTTAAAAACTCAGCTTTAGTCTGTATTTTTCCTCTCCATCTCCTGCATGGTGAACATAGACCTCAAATTAGACTTGAAGGCTAGAAAGTTAGTAAATGGTGTCACGTGCATCCATTAGTATCCAATTTGGATGTGGTTTGATAGTGACCACACACTCCGTTTCAAATATTTTTGAAAATTTTGCACAGCATCCTACGGAGAATGGAATGCTCTGTAGACTCTATGTATATTGATGTAAATGTTTATCTACATATGAATGGCATATGTGTACACATGTAGATAGTATGTGGTCTTTAGACTTTTGTTGGACAAATGGAGAATAACTTTTTTTGGTCATATGTAAAATTGCAGTGTTACTTGCTTTCTTAGGAAAAATGTGACATAGCATATTTTCAAAGATTTTTCTTTCCCTTACCCCATTTTCCAGTATGAAGGGAATGCAGGAGAACTTAATAGTAGAGCTTAATGATTAGTAGCACAGTCATTAGCGTTTAACAGACCTGGGTTTGAGTCTTTACTTTGCTACCTACTGGGTATGTCGATTGGTTTTTCTGAGCCTTACGGGAGCATTATATGAATTTTAAGTGAAATTGCATATGTCAGTATTGGGGAAGAGAACCCAGCCTTCTACTTGGGGTACCTGAAATTGAGAGTTTGCGGACTCCCAGAAATAATATACAAAATTTTATGTACATTTTTGTGGTTTTATGTTTTTAGCTGTAATTTGATTTTCTGAGAAAATTGCAACCCCCAAAGATAAAAACCATTGATTTGGGAGTGTTTGATGCCTGGAGCAATGAGTTGCCTTCCTGGGTAGGTTGCAAGGAGCTTAGGTTTGGTGATGTGTCCTGGGCCTTAGCCCAGAACTGCACAATGTGTGGACCCTCTACCTTACCTCACCTTCTAGTTTCCATCCCACCAGGCCAGCTGTTCTAGGGCCTGGGAGAACCTGAAGAATGGTGCCAAGTCCTTTGACCTCAAGTAAGAATGTAATTTCCCAGACCCAAGCATTCTGAGATGCTTCTGCTAGTACAATTTATTTAACAAACACTTGTGTTTGGGCAAGTCACTATTCTAAGCATTTTGCAAGTATTAACTCACTGAATCCTCACAACAGCCCTATGAAGGAGATGGCATAAGTAGCTCATTTAAATTTAGGCACAGAGAGGTTAAGTTACTTTCGTAAGGTCACAGGGGTAGGAAATGGCTCTGTTGGGCTTACAAACCCTGAGAGGTCATGGCTTTTATCTTAACTGCTGCCTTATGCAGTCTTTTCTGGGTGAAATCTTAGAATTTACATTCTCTTTATGAATGGGCTAAAGGTGCTTTTTCCCCAGGTTTTCTAAGAGCAGCAAAAGGACGTTTTCTTAGCCATATCTAGGAGTTACAAGAGATGGTTGGAGAGAGGCAGTTTCAATTTTCCTTTCTGTGCTGGAGTTCCCTGAGCCAGTGTTGCTGTTCAGAGATAGGCCTGAAGGACCTCCAATGTTCTGCACCTCTGATCGGGAGGAATTACATAGTTGTAATGAACTGTAATTTTGATGAGGTTTGAGAAGTGTGTCTGGTGCGTCCTTCCAACCAGCGATGAGATATAGTCTGATGAAGTGCCTTTGTATTTGCCATCTTGGTCGTGGACTTCATAGGGGTGATTTATTAGAGTGCTCTCTGATGGGAGAGCCAGCTCGCCAGCTCCACAGTCCCAACGTGGACCAGCCCCTGGCAAATCCAGCCCCAGCTGGGAAATGCTCAAGTCTCTAGGCCTCTTTCTCCAACCGAAGGGCCTCAGCTTGGCCTTACCTATTCCCTGAGGGGTGACAGGAGAGACTGTTCTGCAGACACACGAAGAGAAAGAGTCTTCCAGGAGTCTGAGAAAGTTCTCTGGAGTTGAGGGGGAGGGGATGGCGGGAGTGGTGGGGGGAACTCTTCGAAACCCTTAACTAAATGCAGCTGCTTGTTACATGGAGCCTGACTTGCATGCCAGGAATATCTAAAAAGCTAACGAATACAAAATAAAAATAAACAGCAGTAAAAAGACTCTCTCTTTGTTGCAGTAAGCTCGGTTGGGGTTTTCAGTTTGTTTAGGAATGGGATAATTGTGGCATCCACTTTATTTTGGTAAGGCAGTGAAACGTGGATTGATGTTATTGTCATTGGGATGCTACCACCACCTGAACTTTTTCCTTCACACCTCCCCCCTCAGAAGGCCCAGGCACGGACATCCACAGGGTGTGAGTCTCAGACTGTTGCCCCTGAGTGAATTACATTGGAAGAAGGCAGATAATTTAATGGGATAATCTTGGCAGGGCCAGCAAATTTCACACCCCATCTCTCACTAATAGAAAGACAGTAGAAGGCTGCAACATCTTCAGATGAAAATAAAAGGCTCTGCTTAAGAGTAACTGTCTGTCCATAAATAAGGTTCTGTAGAGTTTTGATCCCAAAGCTGTTATTAAATACTGATAAGCCAAGGCTGGTAATGTTTGGTCTCCTTACATTTCCTTTTTTCCCCCCTTCTCTCCATAGAACCATAGATTTTTTTTTAAGAGGGGAAGGGGACCTAAAAGAGCAACCAGTCCAAACTGTTTATTTTCTCAAGTATTTCTATACAGAAAGGACCTTCTTTTATAGTCATTTAAAGAAGCAGTATGGAATAACAGAAATAGAATGGGATTTGAACCTGGCAGTCGAAGGTTTGAATTGAGGCTTTGCTGCTTACTGACTGTGTGACCTTGGGCAAAGTTCTCTGACCTTCTGGGCCTCAGTTTCTTTCTCTGCAAAATGGGCATAGCCATAATGTCTGACTTCCAGAGTTTTAATTAAAGGAGATAATGGCTATAACGCACCTAGCAGCCCCATGGACCTGATAAACATACAGCGTGTTAGCCACTATCATTATCAGGGGCTTGCTGGAAACATTAGAAAACTTGCTCCCAAACAGTGATCGTTATGCCGTGTTATATGAGCCAAGACTCGGAGATGCAGCAGTTTTTACAGTATTTTTGGACTCATGAGTGTTTTGTTTTATAAGGAGCATATAGACACTCTAGGTCTGAGCAGCACCCAGGCCAGTGCTGGGGACCTGGATGGGAGGGGAGTCCCCAGTGCAGTTATGCAAAGCCTTAAAACAAAGGCTTTTTTTTTTTTTTTTTTTCAGAACAGCAGGCTCTTTGGGGAAGAGCAACCTCTCCCTGGTGCTTGGTGTAATTCCAGAATCCCGCGACGGGGAATGTTACATTTCAGGGACCTCCGCTTGTAATCTGACCGTTTTTAGCTCCAATATCCAAATAATCTTGCCGAGCACAACTTGAAAGAGAAGGATAATGGCCGGAGGAAGGAATCCTGAGGTGTCTGTTAGCCATTTAAAATTTCTGAGTACAAAAAAAAAAAGGTTCCCAAAGAGGGAAGAGTAATGAAGTGTGTGGGAAGGGACAGGGGAGATAAAAAGAATTTCTAAAAACCACTGCAGGGTTTGTGTTTTTTTATTTTTATTTTTATTTTTATTTTTATTTTTATTTTGCAACAGTAAAGCTTGTCATTCAATGCATTTCTACTAACATTTATAGTATATTTATTGTGTGCAAGATATAATGTTAGTGCCCAGAAATAAAAATATGACCCCTGCCCTCAAAGAGAGGGGTAAAATTCTTTTTAAAGAAACTACTATGTGCCAGGCATAGTTCTTTATAGATATTATGGTTATATTACGTAGTAGCCATTTGAGTTTGGACTTCCAATCCCGTTTTACAGATAAGGAAATTGAGACTCAGGAAGGTACGTTTCTTGGCCAGTCTGACAACTGTTAAGCTGGGATTTGGCATTTGAACCTGGAATTTGAACGCAGGTATTTTGACTCACAAGTGTATGCTCTTTTCACTGTCCTTGCAGTGTAGCTGGGGGGACAGGATGAACAAACAGGGGCCTCCACATGCCAACTAGCTCTCTCACATGTAAATTTAGGAAAGGGCTTTGGAAAAAGTGCTGTGGGAACACAGAAGTGGAAGACATGAATTCTCACCTGGGGAATCAGAGGGTCAGAAGGAGAACATCAGTGTCTTTCATAGACTTATTGTGAAGATGCGATGAGATAATGTGTAGAAAATGCTCAGTACCATCAACACACGTAATGGGTGTTAGCGAGTGTTCTGCTGTAGTTACGTAGTCAGAGAGAGGCCTGCTCAGGATTTACCTGCCTCGAAAGCCATGTGCTCTTAATAATTCCGCTGTGCTCCTTTTCAACAGCCATGTGGTTGTTGCAAGAGCAAGTGGCTGTGCAGTCTCCAGATGGAAGGGAGGACACCAGGATAGTTCTGGTATCTTCCCCACCTGCCCTAATCCATATTTTTGGACTCAGCTCTGCTTTGGCGGGGGGAGAGGATTTGCACAGGTGCGAATTGGAGAGAATCACAATGTCTAGTCATAAACCATAATACTTATGGAACTCTGGCCATAACGTACCATGTTCCTCATTTATTTTCTGTTCATACATTGTCTCTGCACTTACTGTGAGCCAGGAGTTTCTTAGTCACTGGAGAGATAAAGGCTAGGTCCTTGCCTTGGAGCATTTTTGAAATGGCAGATCTATGACAGAGGTTACTAGCTGATCACCAAATCTATTTCCATCTCGTTCCTCACATATGGCTAGACTACACTTCCCAGCTCCCTTGCAGTTAAGTGGTGTCATGTGACTAGATATTAGCCAATAGCATGAGACTGGAGTCAATGAGTGTCACTTATAGGTGTAAACCATCAAAAACTCCCCAGACAGGATGATATGATCCTGAACATGATAATTCTCGAAGTCATGTGTTGACAATACCACAAGACGGAAACAGCCTGGAACCCTCCCTTAATCACTGCACAGTGGAGGCCACCGGCCAGTCCATACTTGTTTTGGTTTTATGTGAGCAAGAAATAAACTTCTATTTTAGTAAAGGCTGAGATTTTGGGGTTTACCAGTTATGGCTGCTAATGTTACCTTAACTAAATATATGTATGTATATTTAAACATATAACTATATAAATGTATTTATATTTATATATTTACATCTATATAAATAAATATATAAATATTTACATTTATATATTTATAGAAATATAGAAATATATTATACACACACACACCACCACCACCACCACCAGATCATTTTCTTTGGCTAGGACCAGCGTTTTTAGGTAGACTATAATAGGAATAAGAAATACCAGACAGCACTACATTATTAAGGTGAATATTGTTTTGGGAAACTTTAGCCTCAGTTCTGTATATGCTGGTTTGGGGTATTATTGGGCCATTATGATCAAAAGTTTGAAAGCCACTGTTCTGGTGGAGGCAGACAAGTGAACAGCTCTGGACAATGGAGTGTGGTGGTTATGACAGAGGTAGTTAAGTCCCCATGCTGTGGAGACTCAGTTAAGGAAGTGTCTAGAAAGCAGAGATGGCATAAGAGTTCATTTTTCCAGTCAACTGGTATCGGCCACCTGTGGTTCAGTGTTGAGAAGGACTCTAAGGTTGTCCCAGGACCTCTGGGAAGGGTTGCTGTGACCTGATAGCAGCATCTGTCCTGGGCTTGGGGAGGAGGAGCAGAGGTTCAGGCTGTTTGCACCCGACCACTTCCCATGGAGTCTGGGCTCCTTTCAGTGACTTAACTCCCTTCCCGAGTTTAGGGCGCACATGCAGTGTCCCTAGCACTGTGCTAAGCACTGTGGGGCGTCTAGAATAAATATGACTAGCCCTTGAGGAATTTACCTTTCAGGGGCAATAAAATATGCACTTGGAAAATAATTATACAGTCCATGAGTGTAGAGTTAGCAATTATTGGTGTAGAATCCTGAGAAGGGAGAGACGTCTTTTGGGAGGAAGTGGGATATGATGCAAGCCTTGAAGGATGGGAAGGAGTGAGGTGGGAAAGAAGGAAGGAGCTAAACATTCTGCAGCTGCCCTGATGTCCATGGACTTGCCTGGTCTCTCCTGGATTCTTCAGCTGGGCCTTTATCCAGGAATGAAGCTGGTCTGCAAGGAGAAGAAAGAAGGCTTTGAGGGGTGCCAGTTATGTTTTTTGCATATGAAGGGGGTGGGGGAGGGGAAGAGGAAGGAGGGTTTTACTGGGAGTATGATGACTTATCTTTCTCTCCAAGAGAGTACCCCAGAGTCAAAAATGCAGTACACTTCAAGGCTGCTTGTCAAAGGTTATATTGTGTCTTATTCTCTTCGCTGCAGCAGTTTTGTTTTGTAGTGCAGGCTACTCGATTCCATCTACCTTTTGCCTGAAAATCATAATAATAATGTAATGATTAACGCATCAGGCATCTTGAGTACCAAGAACTATTTTCTTCAGGGCAACCCTGTGAAGTAGACACTGATATTATCCCCATTTTAGAGTGGGAGAGCCAGGATTTGAACCTGGTTATAGGGAGTCCATGGCTTTGTCCTCGACCATTATGCCAAACTGCATCTCATTTTTTTTATTTTTAAACTCCACGTGATGATTCAAGCTTGCTGTAAGATCCCAGCCAAGTAGCTGAGTCAAATAATTATAATTAAACCCTCCATTTGTGTAGAGCTTTGCAGCTTACAACATTATTTTATGTATGATGTTATCATTAATTTTCCAAATAACCCAATGCAGTAGGATTTCTTTCTTTCTCTTTCTCCCTATTAGAGGTACACATGTAAGGCTGGTAGCTCACCTAAGGCCACTAGCTGGTGAAGCCTGTCTGAAACCCAGCCTCTTTGACTCCAGGCCCATAGTACTTTCGGCTCTGAAAGATCGCCTGTGTTTGGAAGTCATGGCTCAAAGATATGGACGTATGTCTACTTTCACTACTGCTTCTCCGCCTAATGAGTTGGCCTGACTCTCCTCAAACCAGCTATTGTTTTCAGAAGTAGTTGTGAGGCATTCGTAGGTGGGACCTGGAGCTAGGACTCCTGTAACCTAAGAAAGTACACTTGCAAATAGACTGAGAGAAGTTACTTAAAAACAAATTTACTAAACGGTTCGTGATTCTAGCAGGTAGAGAAGCCATTCACAGAGGGGCTTTGGCCTCAGAAGGTCTTGGTGTGAAACCGGGCCCACCGCTTTCCTGCCGGGTCAGCAAATTGTCTGACCTGTCTGAGACACGCTTTTCTCACGTTCGACAGGAAGCTAGTGGTGCCTGCCCAGGCAGGGCGGGGGGACCATGGGAAGTGCTTGCACAGTGCCTAGGTTGTATCCAGTGTGTGCTCAGTTACTCCGTGACTTCGGCGGGGAGCAGCAAGCGGGCACTTCGTCCGCTGAGATTTTCCCAGGATGTGATGGGGTAAAATTTCTAAACCTCAGCACCTTGTTAGCCTTTATTTTGTGATCTAATCATCTCTGGGGCAGGCCTTCCTAGCACCTAGAACTTTTAGGTTCTAATTATACTAACATTTCTCAATGACAGGGGCTTTCTTAGGCCTTTGAAGGCAAACGTCCTACGGTGAAAACAGATCCTGCTACCTGAAATCTTGGCTGTCCTGGAAAGTTTCCTATCTGCTTTTCATGGGAAGTTGACACCAGTTCCTGATGAGTTCAGGCATATATCAAAGCTACTTATTTTACTTTTTCTCCGTAAGAGAGAGATGGAGATATTTACTTCGCCTCTTGGGTTTCACTCCTATTCGGGTATTTCTTAGTTTTTACATAAGTTTTACATTCCCTGCAGGGTATGGGTTGTTTTTATTTCCCCACCTGCTTTCAGTGGGATGAAAGTTAGCCCTTCACATGGACTCTGAAAGGTGTGTCTTAAGCAAGTGGTGCTTAGCTCGGTGGTGGCTCTTTACCTGCTCCTCCCTTCAGAGAATTGTTGAGGGTTGTATGGGACCTTCCAGTTCCAAAATACTGCCTGTTTGAGATTAGCTGGCAATGACCAGCAACAATTTTGATGCTGTTCTTAAACGACTGATGAATTACCCTCTTTTTCTCACTGCTGCCCACAGCACTCTGGTCACTCATGTCCAATGTCCCTAAGCTAAGGAATCAAGTCTTTTGCCTACGGCCAGGTAATCATTCAGAGAGTCAGGCGGGCTGTGGGGCCCTTCCAGGGACAGCTGAGAAGGGGCCTTTCTCTTTCCCACTGAGCAAGGGAGGAGCTGAGCTGCGCATTCGCGATTTGTTCTACCCAGTTCATCAGTAAGTCACTGTCTAGTACTGGGCCCCCAGCCCTTGCAAGGAGTAGTTAAGCTAGTGAAGGGGCAGAGAGAGTCCAGCACTTAACACTAATTGGGTTCCCTCCCAAAGCCTGAAGCACTGGGTACGCGGAGTAGAGCATTCCTCCCTTCCACTGGCTGCGACTTGATGGCCAGCTTTCATGGTTGCGTTGGGGTTAAACTACATATACATAAAATACAATATATATTAATATATTAACAATATCATACATAAAATGGTCAAAACATTTATAAATAACCCCTCTTCCCCCACATCTTTACCTCAGGACTCAGGCTTAGAAAGTTTCTTTACTAATCCCTGGTGTTGGTTACACTGGCTCCTGCTAGACTCACAGAGACAAATTAACAGCAGTCGATTTACCTGCTCAGTGTTGGTGTAGAGGAGCCAAGGAAAGAAGGGACCCCAGAGGCATACAGCTTCTTCACCTGCCCAAGCGACGTGTCCCATGTAAACTCACAAGAAGTCACTGGCAATTCCATTTGGTTAAATGTTTATGTAGCAACTAAGGTGGATGCAGGATGAATATATGGCAATATCCCCTCCCAGTAAATTAGGAAATTTACTGTTTTTGTTAGGAGACAAGATTGATATTCCCCAAATGATATGAAAAGAATTTATTGAACCAAACCTCCTTGTCCTGGCCTTGATTTAGGGCCCTTTCTCTGTCTTGCAGCCTCTGGAACATGTGTCCTTTAGCACCTGCCCCACCTACCCAGCACATCTGGCTCACGCTCCTCCCTCTTTCCGTTCCCCCAGCTGAATCTCGTCCTTCAGTGCTCCCACATTCAGGAATCCGCCCTTCTGTTCCTCCTTCCCTCGTGCCTTCATGTTTAGCCAGTATTCTCACACAGGCCACATTCGCTCACTCTGATTTACTCAACACCTAGATTTTTAAAAAAATTTTATTTATGTATTTTTAGAGAGAAGGGAAGGAAGGTAGAGAGGGAGAGAAACATCAATGGGTTGCCTCTTGTGTGTCCCCAACTTGGGACCTGGCCGGCAACCGAGGCATGTGCCCTGCTAGGAATCGAACCAGCAACCCTTTGGTTCGCAGACTGGCACTCAATCCATTGAGCCACACCAGCCAGGGCTCAACACCTAGATTTTTAATCTGCGTATTAATAGTCCCCATTATTTATTAAGCATCTAGTATGGGCCACACACATTTGGCAAGTATGTTAGTGGACTCCTGTTTTTTTGTTTCTCCAGAATTAGTGTCCCCAATTCAACCCCTCTGCCCTCATTTCCTCCTTCTGCCTCTTCATCAGTTGGGGAAATAAACTGCTTTTGCCTGCACCCCAATCTTGTTATGGGGAGATCGTCAATCTTAACCCCTGCCTCCCAGCCCCACTCTGACGGGCTCATCATAGTTCGTCCCTGGCATTTAGGGGCAGCCCCTCTGGGGTGGGGAACCTGGGAGCTGCCCTTGGCCATGTCTCTGCCCTGCAAAGAAGCTGGTGAGTAGGAGAGAGGGACTTCGATACCCAGAGCGGGCACTGCTGAGAGGCCTGGCATTGGTCCAGTCTCTCCCCCATCTCTGAGATTTTCGGCCCAGAGACGGCAGAATCTGCTTTCGGTGAGGCTGTCGTGTCCTGACCGTGCACACAAGAAAATAAAGTGGTACTAGTATTTTTAACCTGAAAGGAAGCAATTTTAATGCTTTTTTTCCATGAGAAAATACCTGTCCATTAAAAACAAAATCAGAAAGGTAATGCAAAAACAAAAATAACCCAGAATCCTACCACTCAGAGATAACCTCTGATAGTGTTTTCTATACATGAGTATTTCTAAAAGAAAGTCACACTTATTCCCAAGAGAAAACTGAGGCTCAGAGATGTTAAGTAACTACCCCCCGGCCCCCTGTCCCCTGCCCCCGCGTCCTGTAACCAGCCCGCTGCCTTATGAGCAGGGACCAGATCTTACGTTAGTTAGCTACTGTCTGGTCCAGTAGTTTTTTACTCAGTAGGAAATCCCCAAATACCTGTTGAGCAAATACCAAATGCAGTGTAGTTGAGGGCCATGAGGAAGGTGTGTACAGTAAGTTTTGTAGCTCAAAGAGGAGATAAATGTGCATCCTTTGGAGTTACTGGGAGGTTTTTCTGAAGGAGGTGGGACAAATATTAATTTGTTTCCCTCCTATATGCAGTGTCCTGAGTGGTCCGAGCCCGCCTGCCGGACCACCCGAGCACTTCGTGCTGTCAGGGCCGGGCGCTGTGCAGACTTCTGTTTGAGCTTTTCTGATGCAAAGAGCAAAGCGAAAATGTGTTCGCGTGGACATTGTGGACGTGGCACAGAGGGCCAGAGGAAGAGCAATATGCTGTCCGGAAGGGAGTTCACGGCAGGGGGGCAGTAAGAAATTAAGACCTAAGAGTCTGGCTAAAGGAAATAAAGTGAGAAGAGAGAAGGTTGGGGCAGTGAGAAGGTTGGGGCACAACCAAAATATTATCAAGGATCCACTGACAGGACTTTCAGGGAAGCCTTCCCAGTCTGTCTGCCACCGTCTCTCGGGTCTCATCTGGCACCTGGGGCTTGTACGTGGTGCTTTTCCTTGGACCGTCCCCTCCCTAGGAATGCCTTTCCCCAGCACATCAGCAACCAGTTCTCTGTTCTGCCTTAAATGTCATTTCCCTGAGGGGCCAGACTAGATTAGGTTCCCGCCTACTTGCTTTCACAAATACTTATTGGTGCAGACGTTAACTTTTGTGATACCTTCTCTGTCATTGGATTGGATAATCTTTAGAGAGGGGTCTGAATCTGGGTCACGGCCCAGCACAGTGTCTGGTGGTCAATTAAATTGACTCTGTTTACTTTTACTAACCTTCTAAGCTTCCTTTTTACTTCTAGAGGCTAGGATAATTCCAGTTTGCTTTGCTGTTCCTATCTAGCAACTTTAAAATGCATCTTTGAACAACTGGAAATCTCAAGCCTATCTCTTGCAAAAAATGAGGACTCCAACCCCTTTCAAAGTCAATCTCAACTCAATTAAACCTCCTGTGGGCTTTATTTGCAGGGAACAGTGGGCAGCTGGAGGGCTGGGCTGTTTTCCCAAGATGCAAACTCTGTGATAACCCTGGGTCTTGCTGCTGTAAATTAGGGCCACTCCGCCCTTAATTGACAACAAATTAAAATTGTCCCTTGCAGCCCTCCTCTTTCTCTCCTGGCACCCTGCCCCAGGGGAGAGGCCATTGTGCCTGAGCCTGGGGCTGGCCTGGGCTGTGAGGGCCTGCTGAGAATAGGGGTGTGAGTGCTTCTTCTCTGTCCCAAGCATCCTTCTCCTCCCTTCCTTGGTCCTTCAGCTCTTCAGTCCCCTTCCTTTGTTTAGGAATTTTGAAAGGTCTCATTACTAGGGAAACATCCCTTGGGCAGTCCTTACTTTCTCTTTCTCTTAATAAGTAGAGGGGAAAAGTTCTGTTAAGTTTTGAACTTGCAAGCAATTTGGATGCAAATCTGGCCAGAAAGGCCTGTATGAACCATCTGCTTTGGGCTGGGCCACCTTTCCCTTCATGCCTGAGAGAGAAAAGGGAGCATAACAAAACTTTGGTTGGGCATCTTGGCGGCTGAGGCAGTCATGGGGGAGAAGAAAGGGCTGGGGCTGCTTCATTTCTTGCCCTGCCGCTGTCATCCAGGAGGGTGATTAGCATGCAGACTGTTGCCTGCTGGGTGCCAGGCCCTGGGCTGGGTGCTGGAGCCATAGGTGCTTCTGCCAGGAGGTGGAAGCCTCACCCTGCAGGGAGCACAGGAAGGGTGATGGCTGTGCATAAGGGACCTGGGCACAGGTCTCGGGAGCAGCTAAACCAGGCTCCATTTGGATTGGCAGAGAGGGAATCAGGAATGGGGTCTCAGGGAGGCGTCACGTGTGTCTGGGAGGCCGCAACGCAATAACCCAAAATTCATTTTTTATCCTGTTGATAATAATGGGCGGGCCTATCCTTTATCTTGACTAATGAGTTTAAAAAAAATCTGCTGTCTATAATATTTGGTGCTCAACTAAGTGATAAAACACCATTTCCCAGACCCCTCTGTAAGCCAGCCCTTCTTGGGGAACCTCAGCTGTTCCACTAGGACCAAAGCAACTCAGAGACTCAGGGACCCCCACGTCTAAGTGTGAGGTGGGCGTGGGGTTCAGGACCCAACCTGGGCCTCTGCCTCTCCAGAAGTCTGCTGTGCTCTGAGGTCTGGGGGCCTCAGTTTCTTCATCTCTGCAGTTGGATTATAACTCCTTCCCTGAGGATTAAAGAAGATTTAAGGAGATGAAGGATGTAAACATCTTATGTGAGATTGAAGGGTCGGATAGCAAGCAGCAATTTATCTCCGTCTCTAGGTGAAAGGACCCACGAGGCTTCCTTTAGTCACTCAGCAAATATTTATGTGGCTGGCATTGTCCTAGATGCTGGGGTGAAGCTGTGAGCAAAACAAAGACCCTACTCATGGAGGAGCCTGAAAATAAAGAAATAGATGTTGTATCAGGTGACAGTAAGTGCTAAGAAAAATGAAGCAGGGTGAAGGAACTTGTGATGGGGCGAGTGACGGGGGTGGGGTGGGTGCTGTTGTATAAGATGGTAGGGAAGGCTCTGTGACAAAGCGACTCCTGTGTGGAGACCATTGCTGGGGGCCAGGAGTCCATCAGGAGTGGTGCCAGCAAGTACAGAACCCTTGAAGTGATAGTGTGTTCTCAGTTAACGGTACCACAGCAGTGGTGTCTGTTACCACTAGTAACATTGGTAAAGCGCTTACTGTTTGCCAGACAACATTCAAGCATCCCTTAATCCTACCAACAACCCACCCCATAAAGTAGGTCCTATTGTTACCATACCCGTTTCATAAATTAGGAAAGAAGACATCCTCAGCAACTAGCCAGGAACTCAGATAATGGAGAAGAGGGAGTAGTGCTCATTTCCTTGAGGTTGTATATGAGCCCTGCACAGAGGAAAGAATGCCTGGTTTGGGGAGGAAAAAAACATCTGTGTTTTGGGCCTTGGACTGCCACTCATCCGTTGTGTAATCTTGGGCAAGATGCTTACCTTCTCTGATCTGTAAAGTGGGCTAACAAAATCTCAGGGGATTGTTAAGTACATTAAGTGAGAAATCCAGATAAAAGAATGTTGCAAACTGCATAGCACCATGAAAATGTTACTGCACTAAGTTTGCAATTTATGTAATTTCCTTTTCTTTCCCTGAAATTTTATTTTAGGCTAACATCTCTGAGGTTGAATTAAGTACAGCACCCAGTTGAATTGGCAAGCGTTTATCTGAAAGATTAAAGAGCAATGAGATAGAAGTTGGTGGTGAGGCTTCTCCCGTTTCTAAAGAAATCACTCAAGGTCCTAGATGGACTTCCCAGTCCACTCTCATTCATAATGCCAGGCTACCCCAAACCTGGAAGTTTATGGTAACCTTCTCTAATTTTGCATAGTGTAGATAGAAGGTACTCAATTAACTTTTAAATATGTGGCCCTAAATAATTGTACTCTTTTCAGTTTGCCTGTGCATTTGTCCCAGAGTCCTGTGGGATGAATGGCTAAAGCTCAGGGAATTTGGGGGCCTTGGTACCCATTCTCATTTGTGGTGAGGAATACTTTGCGTCCGCCACCATTGCAGTGTGTCAGTAAGTTCATTTGTTTGTCACCTGCTTGAACATCTATCTACTCTGCGCCAGGCGCAGTGCTGCCTGGTGCTAGGGTTGCGAGGGTGGTGGACGGTGCTTGCCCTTGGGAATGCCCGTAGAAGATGCTCAGGATATATGCTTGAATTTGAATGCTTGCTGCTCCCCTCCTGGCACATCCAGCAAATGCAGGGGTGGTGGTTGCTTTACTGTCGCTTGGTGACTGGCAGGCGTGCACCCATCCAGCTGGCACCACCTCTGGTGCCTGTGATCAGACCCGAGTCATGCAGTCTGTGTTTTGTTTTTCCCGGCGCGGCAGTGGCTTCCTGTGATAAGCTCCATCTTGGCTGTGAATCCGTCCTCCCCTGGGGTTGGGATAATAGCCTCCTGGGGACTGTGGTTAATCTCAGGCGAAGTGGAGCCCCCAGGGAAAGAATCCTGTCTCTTCTGGTGTGCACCTGGGATTAGGTAGAGCTGCCGCTAATTAGGTAGAGCTGATTAGGTAAAGGTGAGGGCCATTGCTGGGTACGGGAAGCCCCCAGTGAAGGGGGCTTCCTCACTGTCACTGCTGCTTGTAAGACTCAAACGCGAAATTATTCTAAAGTCAAAATACTAACTCTAGGAGTCAGCTAAATCTGTCCAACTAACTGTGACTTTGGGCAAACCGCAAAGCCCCACTCTCCCCATCTTAGAACTTTGGGTTCTAATCCTCATTGCCTTTTGGTGAGGATAAACTGAGATAACGGCCCGTACTGAGGGCACACAGTAAGCATCGGTAGTGGAGGGACCTGAGGCCCACGCTGGTGGTGTTCAGAATTGACCACCCAGAATTCCTCAGTGCTGGTGTCTGCAGTTGAGCTTAGCTTTCCCGGCCTCTAGCACTAGGCCATGAATGAACTTTCTTCTTTCTCTCATGGGTGATGGCCCACGGTGCCCTGCTGCCTGGCCTGGAGACAGGCAGTGAAAGGGGACTGGGATAGTTCAGCCACAGAGGCTTGAGAGTCTGTTCCCAGTTGGACCTCTAACTGGAGCAGCGTATCACCTGAGCTCATTCTTCATTTCCTCATCTGTAATATGAAATGACTTGACTGCCCCTTCTGGCCCTGAATTTTTAAAAGAAGCCTACTGGAGGAAGCAGAGAGCTCTAAGAGAGAAGTGGAGGGAAGATATCAGTATTATATAATAAAATAGCCCGCGTTTTGTAAATCCGGACTATACGTTAGGGACTGTGCTGGACTCCAGGACACACTGGGACCAGAACATTATCCCAGCTTTCTAGGGGCTCCGGGAGCAGTGGAACTTTTGGGGTGGCGGTGGTCAGTGGGGATGGGGAAGGACGTAAGTCAGAGGAATTCGAATTCATTTTGATGTGTGCTTTAAGAGAAAGGGTGGGCCGTGGCCCCAGATGAGGCTGTCCTTTGGTGTTGCGAGTCTGCAGGACCGTTAGCACCCATGGAACGATCCCTTAGTGGTGGACAGTGAAGTGAAGCCAGAGTCCTGTGGGCTGAGGAAGGGGACTTGGCGGTTGAAAGGGCAGATACGGGAAGGTTCCAGGGGGAGGGTTGGCCGCCAGGCTGGTTGCTCCAGGGGGCTGATGGGCTACATTCCTCCCGTTCAAAACCATCAGAAACCCCACCGAGCAGGCTCTTGTGGCTTTGGGGCTTCGCCGGTGTCTCCTCTTGCAAGGGAAAAAATTAGCTTTGCCTTTAAGTGTTACCTTTCTGTCCTCTTGGTTTCCTAAGTGTGGCAAGATCCAAACCCAAACTATTTGCACTAACCTTGTTAATTTTAACAAAGTGCTGGAATAGAATAAGAGCGGCAAACAGTCGAAATGCTGCCAATTTTTCTTCCCTTTGTGGTTATGTTTTCTGACCTTTAAAAGAAAGTTCCATGGAAAACATGGCAAACTTGTGACTCTAGATGGTGGATGTGACACTTGGTCAGAAACGTATTGTGGGCCTACTGTGTACTTGAGCCTGAGCTGAGTAATTATGTGAAGCAAGCTTTCTCAAACTCTTAAGACTGTTAAAGTACAGTTCAAAGCCACAGAAGCCTTTGGGAGTGATGTGAAGGGTGGGCAGCGGGGGGAGGCTTTGAAGCTACCCTGTTTGAACACTTAGACTGCTAAGTGCAACTCTCCAAACACTTGGCGCACCTTAAAAGGTCTCGTGCAAAGGACATTCAGGAGCAGAAATGCCTGCTGATTCCGGGGTAAAAACCCCTTATCTCTTCCCTAAATATTGATTTAGAATAATAGCTTGTTTTCAACTCTCATTAATTTTTAATTTAGAAAAATACCTCTAGGGAAAGTTCTCAAGACATGATCAGGAGGGTATCTCCCATGAGATGAAAAAAGGGGGCAAAAGGTAAAGGTATTACTTTAATTAGAATACTCTCCTCCCTCACATCAGATTACTCCATCGACACATTATTTTGTGTATATTTTATTTGCAAGACTGTTCTGGACGCTGAGGAAAGGCTGTGATTTAGCCCCTTCGTTTGCGTGAGTTTATCTCTTTATATGGGGGTGTGTATTGTCTTTGGGAAAAGAAAATGAGATTTTTTTCCCCAGAAACTTATTTTTCCCTGGGAGAAAGGATGACATAGCAGAAAAAGCTCTTGACTAAAGGTTAACAAACAGATTTATCTCCTAGCCCTGCCTCTAACGAGCTGTGCGACCCCAGACAACGCATTTGCCTTCTCTGATCCTCAAGTTCTCTTGTTGCAACGGTGGGGCTAGACTGGGCTCTGTGACCAGCAGCACCGACATCACCTGGTAGCTTGTCAGAAAGGCAGAGCCTAAGGTTCCTCTCCAAACCCACTGGATCAGAATCTGCATTTTAACAAGATCCCCAGCTGATTTGTATGCAAATTACAGTTGAATAAACATTGCTTTAAAGAATGATTCCTGTTCTAATATCCCAGTAGTTTGTGTTTTTTCTGAATACATAATAAAATCCAGTTATGAAGAATTTATTCCAGACTGGGCCAGTCTTACACTTCAAAAGTTTGTACTGTGAGAAAAAAGATTTAAAGGCATAAACATGCATAAATAGTTATACATTCAGTTCCAAATGTACATATTTCTCTTTTCTGCCATGTGTTTTAGGTCTTTTGCAGTATGATGAGGGCAGCTGTGTGAGAGGAGCGGAGGAGTTGGGAAGTCAAGGTGATGAAGGTGGGGATGGCAGTGAACGGGGATGTCTCAGCAGGCAGGTGGCAGAGCCGTGGGTCTCAGCCCAAGTCCTCAGTATCATCACAAGGGTTCTGAGAATCAAGCATCATCAGTGATTGCAAAATAATGTTTCATATTTCTTTAAACATATTTTTTAAATATTTTATTTATTTATTTTCAGAGAGAGGGGGAGGGAGGGAGAAAGAGGGAGAGAAACATCGATGTGAGAAACATCAGTTGGTTGCCTCTCACATGCCACCAACTGGGGACCTGGCCCACAACCCAGGCATATGCCTTGAAGGGGAATCGAACCTGGCGACTTTTCAGTTCCTAGGCCAGCACTCACTCCGCTGAGCCACACCAGCCAGGGCTGTTTATCTATGTGGGTATGTGTGTGCACGCACGCGCGCGCGTGTGCGTATAGATATATATATATATATTTTTTTGTATTTATGAACTAAATAAAAATTCATAGTGACTTTTTTGGCCATTCTATATTTTTCTAATTATTTGATACAAAATGATAAATCTAGTCTATATCATTGTTTGCAGTACATTGTTTACTTGAAACAATTGTGAACCATTGACATAGGGGATAGCAATTAATGACATTGATAATAACTAACAACCACTGAGAACTTCTGTAGATACCAGGTACTGTGCCTTACAAAAGAAGGACCTTAGGTATCGGCTAATCAATGTGTGGATAAAGAAACCGCGGCTCAGGGCAGTGAAGTGACTTGCTCCTCCTTCCACCTTGAGGGAATGATGGGTGGGTCCGGGACTAGAACTCAGAACTCTGGCTGTTGGCCAGTTTTGTATCTGCTGGGCCAGACTTCCTGGTTTGTCCCTCTGGTGCTCTGGGGTGGCACATGTAGGAATGTTCAGTGGAGAGGAGCAACTGTCCTGGATTCCTGCTGTGGAAGTCAGATGGTCAGAGCCAGAGGAGCTCATGAGCACCTGTCTGGGACATTCACTGTATTTACAGGTAAGCACACCCGGCCCAGCAAGGGAAGGGGACTTGTCCAAGGTCAAATAATTAGTTGGGTTTGTTTGCTTGTTTTGGTCTTTCTCTACCTGAAATTCAGCTCTTTAGAGACATACTTTTTTACAAGAGAAGCGGGTGAGTGAAACATGCCCTTCTATGAAAGCAAATGAACGTGGTTTTTAATATTGTATATCAGGTTTTTGTGAAGATTTATATAACTTTACAAAGGACTTAGCATAGTCACTGGTAATTATAAGCACTGAAATGATAAATAAATAATATTTTGGTATTATTTACTGAGCTTTGCATTTACATTTAGGAGCAGTTTTTTGTTTTATTTTGTTTTGTTTTTTTAAAGTGGGACTCATTACAGCCTTGACTTTCCCCCATGTTCTTGCAGAGATCAAAATTCTACAACCCTGAAGCAACTTTTTGGGATATTGATGTTAAGCTGTTTATTAAGAAACAAAAGACTTAAAAAGAACCTTTGACCCTTTCCCCTTTTCTGTCCCCAGAATTCAGGGAATACTGCTGCAGGAAGGAGAGTTTAGGATGTCACCTGGCCTAGTCTGAATTACATGTGGCAAACAAGAGGACTTCAGGCAGGTCACCTCTTAGCTAGATACCTCCCGTGTCCCATTGTTTCTGAGTCACCTAGTAAGGATTTTCCTGCCGTGTGTGTTCCCCTCTTCTCAAACTACCTGTAAATCTCCCACTCTCACTTCTGAAATCTAATACTCAGTTCCCTTATCCCCTTTGTCTCAAATGTCTTTTTTTTTTTAAGTCAAGATTTTATTTATGTATTTTTAGAGAGAGGGGAAAGGAGGGGGAAAGAGAGGGAGAGAAACAGAGATCAACTGGGGGGGCATGTGAGAGGCAACCCAGGCGTGTGCCCTGACTAGGAATCACACCAGCGACCTTTTGGTCCACAGGCCTGCACTCAATTCCAAGTCACACCAGCCAGGGCCCAAATGACTCATATATCCTATGTTGCCTCACTATCTTTGGAATTTTCATGCCTATGTGAATTCCCCATGTGCATCTATTAAAACTTTGATTTTCTCCTGTAAATGTATGTCTATTAGTTTGGTTATTAGCCTAGCCAGAGGAACTCAGAAGGTGGGAAAAAAAGTATTAATACTGTTTTAGCCCCTGCATGCTCTATCTTAAAGGTAACCCTTGAGACAGCAGACCACAAAATCCCGTTTTTATAGAATACGTTACCACGTAATCATCACAAACCATATAATGTAAAGGGAGAAAGTGTTGGCCGTTGGGGCAGCTTCATCCGCCTTATGAGCCTTATGAGCCCACAGTTTACTGACTCTAATTGAAGTGAGAAGCTGTTTCCTAGACCCTGTAGGTCTCCTGATCCTCAGAAAATAAGAATCAATTTCCAGGAAGCAGTCAGCCCCCTTTCTCTGCCAGTACAATTGTTACTAATCTAGGGAGGGAGGAGCCTGGTTAGAATCAGAGTGGGCTTCATCGCTTCATCATGTACTACCTGTGCAACTGAACGGGGCCCCCACCCTCGGGCTCTGTGGTAGGTTTAGTGCTCTGCTGTTACTGTCCTGAAATAATTCTTCTTATTTTGAATCAGGGGACCTGCATTTTTATTTTTCACTGGACCCTGCAAATTACGTAGCTGGCCTTGGTTAGAATAATTCTGACTCAGGACCTTGAGCCCTGAGGAGCTAGTCAGTGCGGACTGTCTGTCGCCTTTTTGGGGATGAGGAGGCCACAGGCCTGACCCCTTGTGGTGGTTTCCAGTATTGTGTGTGGGCATGATACGAATGCCTGTGATTATTAGCTCGCTGCCGTACATGGGAGAGCAGGGCGGATCTCTCCCGGCCCCATCACTTTGCCTTGTGATTATAGACAAGTCACTAACCTCTCTGCTCGTCTTCTTCGCATCCCTAGCCCCAAATGCACATAGTACCCAGCACATAGTAGGTCCTTCTATTAATCTAGTCAGCTGGATTAACTTTCCCAGATCCCATAGTTTTGGTTGTTGATTGCTAACCACATATATTTCAGGAATATAGTACAACTTCGCTCGTTTTGCATGTTTTTTACCTCTTAGCTTCTTCAAATTGGAAATGGATTATGATTTTGCATTTGAATCAGGAGGAAAAAACATCCATCTTTCCTCTCCTCTTAAAAAAAAAAAAAAGGCGAAAAAGCCCAGCCACGGTCACTCTCAGGGCTGTTGCTGACCTGTTTGTCTCCCCTTCTGGACCGTCAGTTCTGGGTGTGGAGTAATGGAGTTTAATTCTCCTTCCTATTTTCAGTGCCCAACATATTGAACCTGGCACAAATAAAAAAGTCATTCATTAAATGTTAGTCAAATCAATGAGTATTGGAAAAATCAAATTTTTATGGTAGACAGGGGAGACAGTGGGAGCTGTCTTTATGCTGGAAAAACATTGTTTATTAGATCTGTATGGATCATTTAGAAAATATGCAGTTGGATATCTTTTATGGTCAAAAAAGAAAATCAATATAAAATGCTTAATTAAAAGCAGAAGCTCACGTTTCCCCCTTGTAATGAAGGCAGGATCATGAATGTTTTCCTTTCCTCCGCCCGGGAGATGGGCAGGGAGCCAGTCTTAAAGACAGGGATGCTGTGCAGGCAGATAAGAAGGCCTGACATTAGGAGGACTGGATCCTGGGGTGGCCCTGTGTCCATTTTTGTTTCAGTGTTTCTCTCTGTGGTTGTTGAAAATACGAAAAGGGTTCACTACTTTAAGATATTTCGATGACACTGTCAACTCTTAAGACATTTTGCTCTGTTACCTATAAAATTACCACTTGTTTTTGAACTTACTATAATGGCATATTTTCAGGAGTAGGTTCTGAATTTGAGGTGAAAAGCCTCAAGAGGCGTGGGTCTCTCTTCCTTGTTTTTCTTAGCGCCCCTGGTCCTGGCCCTTACGAAGTGAGATGCTTTTTACTCACACAGCAGGGCGTAAGAAGCTGGTGAGGACCAGGAACTGGGGAGGTAGAGAGGGCGATGATACTCGGAATGACCTCAGCCCCCCAGAGGGAAGTGGACCCTCCGAGCAGGATAATGAGTGGAGGTGGAGTGGACAGGACCCTTCTGCTCTAGGACATGTGGTCTGCGGATCAGCAGTGTGTCAGCATCAGCAGACTTGGTTAGAAATGCAGAATCTCAGATGCCCTCCAGACTGAGTGAATCAGACTCTGCATTTTACCAGGATTCCCAGGGGATGCATGTGCACATTTACATTTGAGAAGCGCTGCTCTGATGAGAAAGTCTTTCTCACTCTTGGAGCTGGATAGTCTGGATTTTTGTAATTCTAGGGTGTAGCATGATCCTTGATCCCAGAACTACCACCATGGAGGTATTACTTGTCACTTTTTAATCTTAGACTTTTCATCTATAAAATATGTATGTATATTTTGATGGTTGTGTGTATATGTGAGTGTATTACATGAAATGTAATTCTCTTAGCATATAGTACTAACTTAATAAATCAATATTACTTATTGCTATTATTATTTTATTTGAACCTTAGTGCAGAAAATTAAACAATGCATTTAATGATAGGAGAATTATTGTGCTGTCATTACTAAAGTGTTGTAATTTTGCATTAACTCTATGTCTTTTGTGTGAATAAGTGGCCTTAAAGTGTCAATAGCTTCTGAACCCTCCTCATTTTTACCTGTTTTTTAAAAAATTTTCTACTCTTAACATGAATGTATTATGGCCATCTATCTCTAGACAGCTCTATTTATGGCCATCATCTATTTTTTAAATATGGTGGAATCATTTATGTTTTCTTTCTGAGGTTTCTTTTCTTCTTTCAGTGATAATGATTAAGCAGATGACTTCATACCCAGCAGTAGACAGTTAATGAAAAAGATCAGTTAAAACAGAGAGTGAAGAAATAGTGAAGAAGTAAAATCACACATTTTGTTTAGCTTTAGATGCCTAGATATCCATTCATTTAATCTCATTATTTAGGGCTAAGGCTTTTCCTTTGAGCCTGGGCCTGATGTTTGGAGGTCCTTGTCTTCCTTCACATCCATACCTTACTAATAATACATCTATGATATCCAGTTTGGGTTTCTTTAAAGTGGATTAGACATTTGAAGATGTATGCAAAGCAATTCAAATGGAGAGTTCTTTTAGGTGTTTTCAACTTTCCAACTTTTATCCTTATCTCACAGTTAATACAGTGGCAAATTTTATTTTGGGGGGAAGTATTTTTATTTTATCTTTCCAAAAAATTGGACTTAGTTTTCAGAAAGTCACAACTTCATACTCTTTGTTTATCAGTGTACATTCTGTACAGTTAAAGTCATGAAAAATATAAATGTGTAATGAATGAGCTTTGGAACCAAACTTTATTGATTCATGTTAGAATAAAACTCAAGAGGTGGAAACAGAAGTGTATGGATTGTCCGGAAGCATCCATGGAAAGCAGTAGGTGCTTTCTAGAGGGAATGAAGAATGCTGACTAATCCGGTGAGTCAGTTGTGTGGAGGTTGGTTAAAAAACTTCTACATGTCTACTATGTTCATGCTACTTTACAGTTATGGAAGGAGTTTCAACTGGATTATCCCATTTAATTGTCACAACACTTTCGAGATAGGGAAGGCAAGAATTTAGAGGTAAGAAAGTGGACGCTCATAGAAATTGAATTGTATGAACATGAGTGAATAATTTCATTGAGGATGAGTTGGGAATAGAACTCTGATTTCTTGGAGCTGTAGGCCAGATCCCAGTCTATACTTGTCTATTGCCCTTTTTCATGAAGTTTTGAAAACAATGATGAGACTTTGGCTTTATTCAGATAGTTCCCATTTTCTTACAGCATTATGCTATAGGACTTATAAGTAATAGTAACATACCACACATGCAGCATTAGACAGTAATCACCTCTGGCAACCTAGATACAGGAAAACAGACAAACAAAACCCCTCTGGACCTGTGCAATCCAACAAAATGATAAGTTGAACCACACATATTTTTAAATTTCTAGTAGCCACATTAAAAAAGTGAAAAAATCCACATGAAAATTAATACGACAGTGTGTTCTCTTTAACTCAGTATGTCCAAAATATCATCATTTTAGCATGTCATCAGGATAAAAATGGTTAATGAGATACATTGCATTCTTCTTGTAATAAATCTTCTAAAGGAGGTGTATATTTTACACTTACAGCACAGCTCAGCTTGCATTGGACACGTCTCAGGCGCTCGGTGCCATGTATGTGAGTACCACAGCTCCATCCTCTGAGGAAAATAACTAGCAAGTGCAGGGGTGGGAGCACTTTGAGATCAAAACCTTCACTACTTTGAGGCCATTTAAATTAGAGACAAATAGCTCTATAGATGTCAATGGTTCCTAATACTGACCCCCCAAAATTAAAAATAAGATTAAGTATTACATTGCGCTGTAATTAAAGAGCAGAGTAGTACGTGAAACATGTATTTTTAGGAAACGCCATCAAAAATACTTTGAAAATAAGGTCCAACGTATGACCCAGCAATTGTACTCATGTGCATTTGTCCCAGAGATATGAAAACTTCTGTTCACACAAATGTCTGTAGATGAGTGTACAGACATTTATTTGGAATAGCCAAAAGTTGGAAACAACCCAGATGTCCTTTCACAGGTGAATGGTTAAACGAAGTGTGGCACATCCATACCGTGGAATCCTACTCAGCAGGAAGAAGCAGTGAATGCCGGTTACAGGCAACGACTTGGAGGAATCTCAAGGGCATTAAGCTGAATGGACAAAAACTAATCTCAAAAAAGATACGTGTATATGACATTCTCAAAATAACAAAATTATAGAAATGGAGAACAGATGAGTGGTTGCCAGGTGGTAGGGACTAGGTGGGGGCGCTGGACGGCACTGTGACTATAAAATGGTAGCAGCATGGGGGACCTTGTCACGGAGCAGTCCTGTATCTCGGGCATGGTGGTGGTTACAGGAATCTACATGTGATGAAACTGCATGGACTGCATACTCTTACACACAAATGAAAGCACATAAAATTGGTTAAGTCTGAGGAAGGCTTGTGGATAGGTGTACCAAATGAATTTCCTGATTTTCTAGTTGCATTATCATTAGGTAAGACATCATCACTGGGGAAACTGGAGGAAGGGTGTATGAGATCTCTCTGTGCTCTTTCTGCAACAACTTCCTTTGAATCTATTTTTTTTTTTAAAAACTGGTGCCTGAATGGGTGTTTTATTATTTGGAGAGTCTCCTTCCTACAACTCCTAGTGAGGTACCTTAGAGAAGCTCAGTAACAAAGCGGAAGTGCACCGACCTTTGTTCAGGACTGCCTTTTCTATCTGCTTGGGATTGGACTCACCTCAGTGCAGGTGGGGCATGGCCATGGCCTAGCCGCACCATCTCCCCATGTAAGGAGGCAGCCCTGTATGATCACCCCCACTGGTACTTTTGTTCCAGTTTTCTCTGGAGGTCACTGCAGTGGACAGTGCTCCCACTGAGTGCTAATCCTAAGGCACCCTGATCAAGCCCCTGAACTTGAGTGTCCCCTGCGGTGCCATTCTGCTGTTTGACCTCATCTTGGGAATGCTGGAGAGACTGTCTTTTGGCAGCCTGCGATCTTGTCAGTCTCAGCTGAGCGCGCTATCCTCGTTTTCATATTAATGTGTCACTGGCTTTCAGCACTTGTTTCTCAGCAATGCGTTTAGTCCCTGGTAAGCATTCCATAGCCAGATGAACTTTAATCTCTGAATGCTCTGAAAGGGAGTGTTCCCTTTCCTCTTTTGAAGATCTGCTCCCCTATAAGAGAAGTTCATGATTTAATTAATGGATGAAAGAAAAAGGCCCAAACTGAGCCAGAAAGGAGTCAGCAGGATTGCCACCTGCAGACACACAGCAAGATAAATAAAAGTAGCGCCTGATCAGGGAGGGGAAGGAGCTGGGAGCGTGAGGGACCGGCTTTGACACCGATGTAGCCCAGAGTTGGGAAGCCTGTGTTCCGGCACCGGCTTGGTCATTGACTGAGTGTGACCTTGAAGCTCAGTTTCTGTGGGCTTCATTTTTTCATTCTTTTATAATGGAATGTAGATCCTTCCTAACCTCCAGAAATGTGTGGATAACAGAAAGAGGAGGGCGGGAAGTCCACTGCAAAGTCTTACAGTGCACTACAGGGCACTTTTATGATTGCCACTGATGCATTACCTGGAATGAAACTAGCAACCCAGATCAACAGAGGGAAGTTGGGAAGATGCAGAACCTTGTTCGTGTTTCTTTAAAGAAAAGCAAAAAAGATGACCTCTTGGTGAAGAGTAGTAGTCTGACTTGTCTTATAATGCTAGTAATAAAATTATAGTGCTGATTGTCCATTTACCTGTAAGGGGCATTTCCTAAAATGTGAGACACTCCATTGAAACAAGCGCTCCTTGATTATCCACCCTTAAACAAGGCACATTGTACTACCTTTTGGACATTTATAGTAAGCATGTTAAAGTTTCTGCAAAGCCCTGCAATGAAGAAATCTGTTTGACTTTGTTTAGTCCAGTAATTCCTCAGTTTAATATCCATGGACCTCCCTTCTGCCCCTGACCTTCTCTTAACTATTTAAGTACCCAGGTTTAAGTTCCCTGGAACTAGTGTATGGCTTCAGCAAAACTGAACTGAGTTCTTGGGAATTTTGTTATTAGCTTGTTTATGCCTTTTATACTGTGTAAGTTTCACAAATAGTTTTTCTTTTTTAGCTTTGGCTTCAAGGAAACTCAGAAAATTCATAACTCAGGGTTAGCTTCCATTTTAGAATATTGTGCCCTTCCTATTTTTGTATACTGTTTTTCCAGTTTTCTTCCTTGTCTTATTGATAGGTTTACTGAACCTGACTTAAAAATATTTGTTATACTGTTCGTTGTATCATAAGCCACTTTAAATTCTCTCTGGGCTGAGCTGGGCTATGAATATAGATGCAAAAATAGCAAAGTAATAATTATATAAATAATCTAAAAGGACAGTAGCAAGTCTTTACTGAGGGACTGTTCTTCATCAGGTACCGTTCTGTGTGCTTTGCCCAAATGATTTCTTCTTCATTTGATCATGGTGTTCCTCACTTTTACCCTAGGAGGCTTCAGGTCTCAGGCTTCCAATTTAGCTTCTCAGATTCTTACCACTGGGAGGGACTTTTGAGAACATCTGACCTTAAGAAATAACCTTGAGGGGGATGAAAGTCTGAAACCATCCAGGGCAGATGGTCTTCTGAAGCTCTCCATGGCAACCCCTGCAGCGAATCTCTGCCCTTCTGCCACCTGTGGGAAAATTGCTTTAGGGAAATGCTGTTTTAACCGAGACCATGAAATCCTTAATGATGGGCAAGGTGGGGGTTTGAGTGACTTGTGTGTGGAATGTGGAGATTCAATTCCCATCTTTCGGGGGGAGCGGCAGCCGTGTGCTGGGCTAACCGAGGACAATCTCTGCCTGACCCGGCTGGGCTTAGCAGGGCTCTCTTCCCTGCTGAGCCGGCATCAGCACTGGCCATCTAAGTTACCCTCCTTTCACCCACCCCAGCATCTCGTCCAGTACCTGTTCAGCTGGCAGGAGTCAGCTGACGCCATCCTTCCTCACCCAGAGCCATTTCTGGCTGTCCCCAGTTGCAGAGAGCTTTCCCTCACGTGGCAGTGGGCTTTGCAGGGCCTTACTGCACTGTCTTTCCATGCGTGTATGCCCTCTTGTCTCCTAGACTAGACTGGGCCCTTCTGAGGACAGATGATGCCATATCCACAGTTGTCTCCCAAGTCCCCATTCGGTGTTGGTCATATATTTGTCCTGGGGGGAATATTTACTGTTTGAACTGATTGTCGTCAACAAATATTTGCT
This sequence comes from Mormoops blainvillei, assembly GCA_004026545.1. Taxonomy (NCBI): domain Eukaryota; kingdom Metazoa; phylum Chordata; class Mammalia; order Chiroptera; family Mormoopidae; genus Mormoops; species Mormoops blainvillei. The sequence goes on from PVJD01000029.1 coordinate 569,246, forward strand.
AAACATCAGAAGAGTGCAGGACTCTGAACTGGTCTCTGGTGACATAAAGGTTCACAGATACTTTTGAATTTGTAGTAATAACGCTGAGCTCTTTGAGGGAAGGACTGGGATTTATTTATTTCTAGCCCCAGTACCCAGCACAGCATCTGGCATAGAGAAGTGTGGCACAAGCTGCTGTTTGTTCCTTCCAATGTTTGTTGTTATTGTCCTCCTCCTCCTCCTCATTGTCCTCCTTCTCCCCCTCCTCCTCCTTCTCTTCCTCCTTCTTCTATAGTAATAGGAGCTTTCGCTGGGCACATTTCCCAGCCTTCTTTACAGCTGGATGTGGTCTTGTTAGCAGGCCAAAGGGATGTGAACAGAGGTGATATGGTCAGCTTCCAAGTTGTGCTCATAGAAGGAAAGGAGTGGGCCATTTCTTTCCCTTTTTTTCTCCTGGGGCTGGAATGCATGCGGGCCATCTTCAACTATGTGAGTGAAGGTAACACTTTCGAATGGCAGAGCAACGAGATGGGAGGATCCTGGGTCCTCTTACTCCTGAGCTGTCATCCTAGCCCTGGACTGCATATCTGGAATTTTCATCTGGAAAAGAGTGTATATATGACAAAAAACTTCTACATTGTTTAAGCCTTTGTAAATTTGGGTTTCTTGTTGCAGCATCCTAATGGGCATTCTAATTAAGTCAGTAATTAGTGTTTAGTAAATGTCTGTTGAATGTTTAATAAATGAATGTCAGCCTTACTTTATCATCCTACTGTTTTAGCAGCAGCCAGTGAACACATTTGTATTTGGAAAGAAAATCTCTCAAGTAAGTGTCTTTCAACTATAGTTCATTGGCCAGAACTGTATCAGATGTGTGTTTCCACCTGCAGAGGAGGCTGTGAATTGGAGTTTCATTTTCTAGTCTCTAGTTGACAAAGGTGGAAAAGCGGAGGAAAGGGGAGGAATGAGTGAGCCAGTCTCTAGTGCCCATTATAAGGAAAAATTACCTTTGACTTAACATTGTTTAGAATTACAAGGCTTTCAGTTATTTTGAATTAAAAGAGTATAAACCACTGAATTTGAGTATTGCCAAGAACAGATATAGTTCTTAACCCAGATGAACCAGATTCTGGGAAGATAAGATATCTTCAAAAGGATACAGATAATTATCAGTAGTGACCCTGGGGCTCAATGTAGTCACCTTGTCATACAGCTTGATTCATGGCCACCTGGAACTGACTACAAAGGGATATTGATGCCGAGGCCACCTGTTGCATTCATTGTCTTGAATACTTTCTTTGGGGCCATAGCTAGTTCAAGGTAAGGTATGGCTATCCTAGAGTCTGCAGGTGAGCTGGGAAAGGTGGTGTCCGGGTAGTCAGGAACATTTAGCACACACTTATTAAGCACTTTCGTGTACCAGCCTCATTAGGTACTGGATATTCGGAAATAAGTGCTCTGCCATCAAGAGGGAGCTGGAGTGGCAAACCAACAAGCGCTCTACAGTGTAGTGAATGCCTTGTAGAGTGTCCATGATAAGTATCGGAAGCAAAGGGGAAAATAAGACAGAATCTTCAGGAAGAGCAGCCGGAGGTGCTTGAAATTGCAATCTCTCTATTTTAGTGCAAAAGAGACTAGAAAACAGTGGATCCAAAACACCTGGTCTGCTCCCAAATTGTGTTTGAATTAGCATCTTGCATGTCACATAGGCATTATACTTGTTACTCTGTGGGGAATGGAAAGTTTCAAAGAAGTCTGGAATTGAAGTACTGTCCTCTTCTGTGTCTAGGCAGGGAATACAGAAAACCTAAGTCCACTTCCAGTCTGACTGAGCAGGGAGACCAAGGAAGGATAACTTGCATCAAATGAAGTTTTCTCCTTTTGATTAAAGAAAGTTGCTATGAGTATACCTCACTTCAGGCAGTGGGTGTGAAATCCTGAAAATATCTGTGTAAGAAGATCTCGGTAAACTAAAGTCATCTGCTTTACCCTCCAAAGCTCCAGAATGCATTGGACATTTAACTTTTTAGATTTTGGATTTTCTTAAAGCAAGGCACATGAGAAGATCAAAGAAGGTTCTGTGAGATGCTGATAAAGAAGATACACAGAGTTCGATTCTGGTTAACTCATTTTACCAGGGGAAATTCATCAAACAAAGAAAACTCACCAGTGGTTTAACTGACCAGCTCTTGGATTCCAGCACTACAGGCAGGCTGGATGAAGGCAACTTGCCCGGGTCCGATTGGTTTTAAAGGCCAGGTGTTTTTGTAGGGGGAGGAAAAGCATTCAAAATGTATTCAGGAAAAATGTATTCAATTAAGGAAAGAGAAACCCATTTTGAGAATTTAGTGCCTGTGTTCATTTTATAGGCGTGTTGGGAAATTATCAGCAGGTGTATGGATTTGGTCACAAAGCCCGTGGGTTGATTTGGGGGAAGAATGTTGCTTCTTGGGCAGTGGCCAGAGGAGTCAAGAGATGTTTGGGGAACATTCTCAAGTATTCCCTTTCCTCCTCTTTCTTGGTGCCTTCCCGGCTGTCTAGCCCCGAATCTCTTATGTACAATAAGAAATCACAGAGATTTCATAGAAGGCACCCTTCATTTCTTTATGTAACCATGTGTCCAGACCCAGTGCTGAGTTCTGGAGATAAAAAGACACAGTTCCAGCCTTTAAAGAACTCAGAGATGGAATGGGAAAACACATAGAGTCTCAATAATGCAATGCAATGTGATAAATAGTATAAAATGTTGCGGTTTTTGAGAAGAACTGATTAATTGTCCTGAGAACATCAGAGACGGCATCACAGAAAAGATGGAATTTGAGCAGGATGTTGAAGGGTCTTGAAGGTGGTTGCCAGGAAAAAGAGGAAGAAAGGGCAGACCAGGTGGAGGGATCAGCATGTGAAAAGGCACAGAGGTGTGAAACAGATGGTACCCCTGGGAGAGTGGCTGGCAATTCATTTAGCTGAAGCCAGGGTTTGGGAGGCCCATGGCGGGTATTTTGGGAAATAATGCCAGATTCCAAATGGCTGGATAGCCTAGCCCAGGGAACCTGAACAGTCATTCAGGAAGTAAATAACTTCTCTGGCAAAAAATAACTATAAATGATAGAGAAATATATTATGTTTGTCAAAAACCCCAGAATTTTTTAGTGTGGACCTCTTGGGCTCACGTGTCACATCTGGTCTCTTCTTGGTTCCATTGAGGGTGTCAGAAACCTGAACCGTGTCTGAAAACTGACCCTGAGGGAGACAGGAAGTGTTGACAGGCTACGGAACCAACCAACTGAACAAAACTGTGGGATCGAGGTTAATATATAATTTGCTTTAACTTGGGTGAATGTAGCTTAGAGAGACTGCCAAGAAGATAAGTTCATGCTCATCTGATAATAATTGTGTGCTCTGAGCACCTTTTCCTTTAACATGGGCTGGCATGGGGAGAAACGGACAGCCCTTCACATGGTCAGGGCGGTGCCTGAAAAACCCGGGGTAGGGGTGGCCCGGAGCCGAGCCGCCTGTGGCTGGGGACTCCCTGAATGGGCAGAAGTTCATGACCAGTGCTCTTAACACTGTCAGGTAGGCAGTCAATGGTGAGATTTTGGTCCAGGCGTTTAGGATACTTTTTAAATGAAGATTTGTATCTCCTCAAAGAACGAGTTGTCAGAAAGTGCGTTCGGCCCAGGAGAGCCCTGTGGCCCGCCTTTCATTACCAGATACCCTGCGGGCTGCTGTGTGCAGATACTTGAGGCAGACTTTACAGGAGAATCTCTCCCTCCATCTTTTTTCTTTCCTTCTGGAAAGGGGCACCGAGGTGTAGCAGGAAGGACCCTGACTTTCAGGACTGGAGGCTTCATTCTCACTCTACCTGTTAGTTACCTCATGATTAGGGAGACTATATAGCAGCTCTTTTCTCTGGGGGCCGCAGTCTCTCTATTTGTGAGGTGAGTGCATTGGAGACTCATGGCTTTTTACGACTCTGACAAGCTGAGGTTCTGCCTGCCTTCAAGGCCTGTTTCGGGCACTCCCCTTTGTACTCACGGAGTGACATGATCTAGAGGGCACTGAGTGGCTCAGGCAGTTGGTGTGCGAAGAAGGTGTGCCCTGCCTTTGTGGCTCCGCCTCCTCAGGTTTGTTGGCAATCGATTCCAATAAATAAAGAAGGCTTTTGGGAAATAAAACCAGACTCTAAAGTCGGAGCTGGCAAACAACGACCTCCAGGCCAAATCTGGCCTGTGGCTTGTTTTTATAAATAAAGTTTTATTGGGAACTTTACACCCATACATATTCATTTACTCATTGTTCATGAGGGCTTCTGTGCTACAGTGCCAGAGCTGAATAGTTGCATCAGAGGCTGCACGGCCTGCAGAAGTTAAAATATTTGCTATCTGGCCCTTTATTGAAGCACTTTGCTGATTCCTATGGCAGGTGCTCAGTAAGTTTTAGTTGAATGAATGAATGGGTGGATGAATGGACAGAAAAATGTGAATTTATGAAATAAGTATACAACTTGACAATCAGCTTTTTTTGTGACCCATTTCAGGCCCCAGTTTTCCTTTAAGGACAGTAGTACTTATAAAATAGGCAGTACTTAGGATTATTTCCCATAATATAATTTTAAGTTTTTAAATGCTATTAAAATATAACTGCCATCTATTAAGCTTTATATGTGTCAAGCACTCTATTAAGGCCTTCATTTTTATTACCTCATTTAATCCTTATGACCACTCACTGTGAGGAAGGAATTATTGACCCCAATTTATAGAAGAAGGAACTGAACCCAGAGAGGCTAAGTCACTTGCCAAGGTCATATGGCTGGTCAGGGGCTGAGCTGGGAGTCCAGCTCCGGTGTGTTTGGCTCTAAAGCCTTTCCATTGTGCCCCTGCCTCTGAGTGTTGTTAAGTGATCGCCTCCCCCTTTGTAAGTAAGAGAAGCAGATATTGGTCTTAGGGAGGTCTCAAGATATGGAAGAATAAAAGGAAAAAGTAAAAGGTCGGCTTTCAAAAACTTTAACCATTTGAGTAATTTAGAAAGCCATGACGTTATTCATCATTAAAAGCACACTTTAGAAAACTCTCCTCCTTAAAATTCAGCTCAGTTATGTTTTATGGAAAAGCTAAATCAGAGACCATATTGTTCCCTTGGAAAGACAAACTGCAGGAAGTTACAGGGAGTGGGAAGATTTTCATTTGTTCAGTAATACGCATGTCATGGTAACCTTTGCTGCCAGTTGAAAGGACCTCACCGAGAACTGTGTGCCCAGCACATAGCAGATGTGAATGAATGAATGATGAATGAATGAATGAATGAATGCCTTCTAGCACTTTCTAATAATACCTTCCACTATAATTGGGTGTGTGTGCTTTACCCATAACATTACAGAATAAGCACCACTGCCCTCCCTGTGTCTTTGTACCGCCTACAGAGCCTGCCTACCACAGTGCTTGGCGCCAAGTAACTGCTTAATAAATGTTTGTGTCATTAAGGTTGTGGGACAGTCTGTGGCCCCAAAGCTTTATGGACTGAGGGAATGACATGTCAGAAATAGTGTGAAGATAAGATGGATTTCTCTCTGTATCAGGGGAATGATTTAAACCCATAATGATATTGCGGGTGAAAAGTTTAATAAAAACAAAGAAAAACAGGCTTGTAGCTTTGGCTAGGAACCTTATTTGTTTCTTTATTCTGGAAAATATATTCACAAAAGGTCACCGAGTTTGCTTTTCGTTTTCCTACTCAGTTGCCAGTTCCTGGGGCTGTTTAATGCATCTATTTAACTTTTTATTGAAGCTCTTGTGATATATGTAGCCCTGAATGAGCATTTTTTCCCCACCCACCTCTTCAGTTGCCAATTAGTTGTTTATCTTTTTTTGTGTTTTACAAATGACCTATTATTTTTCATGCTGTTTTGGACTGCGAGGAACACTTTAGCTTTTGGGAGTCAGGCAGCTGCCCAGGGGCCTGCTTGAGTTAGGTCAGAGTCAGAAATGCTCATCTGCTTTTGTTTCTGTGGCAGAAGTTGGCCGGGAGCTCTGGACAGACACTGGGCACCTTCTGTGCCCTTTGGCAAATGGGACAATCAGGCAAAGCCGTACATTGCAGCCTCAGCCAGGGGTGACTCTTTGAAAGCAGGTTCCTCAGCTCTTCTCCTTGGGGTCAGGGCAGTAGCTGGTGTCTTTTTGCAGCCTCTTGGTATTTCTGCATTTTATTGGACTGTCTATCCCCCTCAGCTAGGAGTTTGGATCTACTCTGCCCAATTTCCCTCTCCACCAGCCTTCTTCCTCTCACTTAATTTGTTTCCACCTGTAGCTTTGATCTCTTTGGGAATAAAAAGCACCAGGGCACTGGAATATTATTATTGGCCTCTGTGTGTTTATTTTTGCAAATGCACTGTAATTCGTGGTTGGTCTTCTGGCCAGCCTGAGGCCACCTGACCCTCGGCAGCTCTGGCTTCTCAGGTCACTCTATGGGAATAAAACAGTTTTGCCCATTTCTTTCATTGCCATGGGTGAGAGTGTCCGAGTGATGAGGACTTTCTGGATATGGAGAAGAGTAGAGCCAGGGGAATACCAGTAATTATGGTAATCTGAGAGCATTGCATCTTCAAATATTACACATTTTTGGATAAGCGATTCTGTTGTTTTTGAAGTTTGGTTGTCTTTTTGTTTCTTGGGTGGCGGCCTGTAATTGGGTATTAAGGAAACATGCCTAACTCTTCTGTGTTCACCTGACGTGGAGATTAGGGCTGGCTCTTATTTTTGTTCTTTTTGAGTGTTCCTGAAAGCAGACCGAGATGATGTGTGGGTCTATAATATATTCCTTTGTGTGTGAAGATGAAACTAATAATAATAATACCATCTTCCATGCTGAAATGCTTTTAACTTTCAAAGCATAGCTCCTTTTACGAAATTATTTTACCCGCCAGACAGGTGATTTCAGCTCCTTTCCCGGAGTCACTGTGGCGCTTGTCTGTGTAGGTGAGTTGGAGAGACCTCATCCTCGTGGTTCTTCATCAGGGGTGACTACGGAGTCCCTTGGGGGCCCTGCTGAAGGACATTTGCACAGAGCCTCCCCAGGACCTGCAGAGACAGACAGTGCAGACGGAGATGTGACCGCCTGTTTGGAAAATGTTGCTGGGGTGATTCTGTTGTGTCCTACTGAGTAAGAACCACTGCTTCAGTCCACCCCCTCTACTGGACGTCCCCAGGGGTTACAGTCATCTGGCTGGGCCGGATGCCATGCCATCTGTGGCTGGGACCCAAGGAGAGGGATTACTGATTTGGGGATTGCGTAGAACCTACAACAGCAGCCACTCTTGGAAGCTGACCACACGTAGGACTTTACTAACCATTCTAACAGTTAAACATTTGCACTTTGCCTACTGACTGTCCATAGATGGTTCTTGCACATATTATCCCATGTAGCCATTTAAGCCAGCTCCATCACCAGAGAAATATGTTAACTAGTCCCTTGAGAGAAAACGGGCCTTCAGCTGGATTTGGGAGGTATGATTTGAGGAGAATGATTTAATGGGTTTTCACCGATATGGGTTTCTTTGACCTTGGTTTCGTTGTCCGTGGTATGGGGCTAATGATATGCACCTCGTAGGACTGGGGCAGAAGTAGGAGAAATAAAGGTTCAGGTGCTGCCTCTGTTCCATTAAACCTTACGTAGCCTCCCTGTGTATCCATGTCTTCATTTGCAAGATGAGGTTAAGAATAGTTGCCTTACAGGCTCGTCGTGAGGACTACGTGTGGTCCTGTATGAAATTCACTTTCCATTCTGCGTGAGACAGGGAAGAAGCTCAGTATGGAAGGTATCACCCTTGCTGCTTTGTATTCTAGGTCTGTGCACCGTAGGGATGTATTTGGTACAACTGTCATCCTGGAAGTGTCACCTAATGCCCTCCACTCCTGGTAATTGTGGAGCCAGTGGTGTCTATGACAGCAGAAGGAGCTCCCTTTTATTGAATGCCAGGCACTGTGCTAGGCACTGAGGAGACAATGGGGAGAAAAAGCTGAACCTCACTGAGCTTAACAAGGAGAAGGCCCTAAAGAGAAAGTTATTAAAAGCATTACTCTTCTCTGTGTATATAAAGAGGAAAGCTTTAATGTAATAGGATGGCTCCAAAAATGTGTATTTCATAACACAGTGGGTAGAGTGTGGAACGTGTCTACTGGGAGGAAACTGGAGTTCTGCATTTCCTGCCTGCTTGTGCTTTTGAATTTGTGGCTGTAATGTGCCCTGCCTGAGGTTTTAGCAGTTAATATTTCCCAGGGCAGCATGCTGGAAACGCCCTGTGGTCTCTGTACTAGAAGGATATACCCTGGGCAGAGGCGAAAAGGACCATTTTCAAAGTCTCTCTTGAAGACTTTGTTGAGTTTTAACTTGAATTTCTCCCCATCTCCTTCCTCAAATGTTCCCAGTGCTTGATACACATAAACATGCCAATGTTTTGGAAGACTCAGGTTTGACCACCGTAAATTGGTTCATATTTCCAGCAGGGCAGTTATTTAATTTCCTGTTGGAAGTCTACAAATGTTGGCACTGTTCGCTCTTTGGCAAAGGACCAAAACCCAGTACGGTATCATTAGCATGTTCTGGTATATAGATTAAAGCATGATTGTCTTTAATAAGAGGCCATCCCTGTTAAGGATGGGGCTTGGGGGGCTGCAAGGGCACAGGGAAGCACAACTGAGCTTTCTAATCAAAACCAAAGTGCAGTAACTGGGGCTCACTCAAGAGAAGGGTTAGAAGCAGGGCAGAACTCTGTTTTCTTGTCTCGATTTCATTTGTGTGGGTTATTTTTCTCTAGACTCTGGGAGAGCCGTTGAGGCTGAGGCTGGCCTGGTTTGTGGAATGTCCTCAATGAGGCCTTTTGCTTCTTCCTCTCTCTCTCTTTGTCTCTCTCTCTTTCTCTCTCCACCCCTTCCTGCACCCCTCTCTCCCTCTCTTCCTCTTCCTGCCTCATCTCTGCAGTAGAGCTCCTGGGAGCCACCTACCTCCAGAGGGCTCAAAGGAAAAGCATGGAGTATCTCCACAGAGCCCATTGCAATCACTGAAATGTGGTAAAGCGGGCATTTATTGAGGCTTTGATGTGGGTGAGGCTTTTACGTAGGCTCTTTCCAATCTTCACAATAACCTTGCGAGGCAAGAGTGATTACTGCTTCACTGAGGATGAAGTGACTGAGGTACAAAGAGATTAAGTTCTCTGCGGACAGTGAGTATCTGAGCTGGCGCTTGAACCCAGTCCTGTCTCTTTGAAAGGTTCTTCCTCTTTCCACATGTTGTGTCTGTACCCTAGTAGGTGTAGACCCTGGGGAAAGAAAGCGTTTGACCTTTCGGAGGGATGGTGAGAAGTTTGAAAATTTGCCGCAAATGAAGCTTGGATGATTATTTCTAGATGCCTCATTAGCCCTGTCTTTCATTAGCAGGGATACTTCATTTTCGGTTCCTTGGTAAAAATGAGTATAGAGGTACAGTTTCCGGCTCCATACATTGTATCATGAAAAATGTCAAACACATTGAAAAGTTGATGGTGGTGAAATATAAGTTCTAACTAATTATTATTTTCTATGTGCCAAACATGATGCTAACCCTTATTAACCTTATCTTATTTATCCTTTCAACATTCCCAATTATAGGGGAGCCTTAGTAAGGTGAGTTTCCTAAGCTTTCCTAGCTAGTAAGTTGCACAGAGCGGGGATTGGAAACTGCGGCACAGCGACCATGGTGTAATTTCTCTACATTTCAAATTATTATTCCCTGTATTTCTTTTTTTCCTCAATGTCATATTATTTAGAAAATCAGGCTCTACATGGGAGGTCCTAGAAGGTTACTACTAAGACAAAATTGGGAAAGCCCTGGAAATCAAAATCTCCCAGAAGCTTCCCAAGATTCTCTGAGACAAGACCTACTTACCCCTAGGGATCCTTGTCAGACTCTCGAGGGCAAGGACCAAAGTTCTGTGCCTCTCAGAGAGGCACAGAAACTTTCTGTAGCTTTTGGAGTTTCTTAGGACTGACTCATATCTCCCTTTCACACCATAAAAAAAAAAAAAAGTCCAAACCTGTACCTTTGGGTCATCAGTCAATTAATTTTGTCACGGTGAGGCCATCTATGGCCCACTGAGACCCCCAGACAGTGCGTCTTTCTGTGGGGGAAGAGGATGGCATTGTAGGCACTGACTCATGGGAGCAGGCGCCAGTGTGTATGTACCTTTTGTAAGGGACCAAGCTTGAAAGATAATTGGTGTTTTTTGGCATATTTATGCTTGAAGCTGCTGTTTGGTTGTGACATTGAGCAAGTCACGTAAGCTTCTTAAATTCTGGGCCTCCCTGAAACAGTAGTGATTGTCAGGGGGACAGAGAAAAGGTACAGGTAGATGGAGTTCCTTCCATCAGAAAATTTAAGCCAAGGCATGTACCCACGAAGGAGATGCTGTTGAAGACCGAGGACATGGCAGAGACAGGAATCGCTATGGAAAGGCAGCAATGGGAAGAGTTAACTGTGTCGATTGGAGTAGATGTGGGGAGGAATAGAAAGTACCTGGGGCTTAAACTTGGCTTCAGGTCCCAGTGCTGCCACTCAATTGCTGCGTAAGGTAGACTCAAGGTTTCCTCATAAAGTGGGGTTACTAATACCTGCATCACAGTATTGTCATGAGGATTAAGGTTACAGACCATATATAAGTTCCCAACATAGTAGTTCATATAAGTTGGCAATGGAAGACATCCCTTGCAAGTAGGAAATGGGAAAATTGAGGTAGGCCTTGAAGTCTGAGTTGCATTTGATTATGTGAAGTGACCCAGTTCTGAAAATATCTTACAAATATCACCATAGGATATCATGCAGACATCAAGAAGCAGGGTTGAAACCCAAAACTCTTCTTTCTCTTAATAGGGCAAAGGTAGTTAATTTACTGAGCTTGAAGTTCCATCTTGTTTGGCAAAATGTCATTGGTAAGATGTCCAGATGTTAGGTGTCATTTGGTTAAAGCTCAGGTTGGCGAGGTGGAAGTGCTGAGCTGGGTGACGCGTTCGAAGTTGCTTTAATGTTTTAGCAATCCCTACAAGGCCCCTTCTGAGACTGGCATCTCTCGTGCTCCCTGCCCCTCGCAATCCCTTCCATCTGCTATATTTTTCTACACACCCTTTTGGTTATTTAGTGATATCTGCCCCCTGTACTGCCTCATGCTCGAAGAGCCAGTGTTCAGTAAGATGGACTTAGGAAGCCGAGGCCGTAATTGAGCTGTTGAAGGTTTTATTTATTTATTATTTTTGTTTTTTGTTTTTAGTTTTTAGCTGGAAGGTCCAGGGAAGGAAAATTGCCCCAGAACAATTGAAATCATAGTCTAGCAGCCTGAGAGAGTGATTTTTGCCTTCTTTTTCTTTCCTATCTTGCAGTCATTTCTACTGTATGTGGATTAAGGTTTGATGATTAAGTTTAACTGGAATTAGCTTTTTTTTGGCCTTGAGGAGTGTGTGGTGAAAACACTTAGAACACACCAAGACAGTAAAATTCAAAGGTCAGAAGAGGCTCTGGATGAGTCACTTGCTTGGAGTGGTTATAGAGTGGTAGTATTAGGACTTTATAGGCATTTCTTTTTCATGTAATTGTTATAACAACACTTATTAAAAGTGAGGTATTTTTTCAATGTATATTAAGTCATTTGTTTATTTCTCAATAGGTATTGTTTTTATTGCTGTTATACAGATGAGGAAATGGGAAGTTCAGTAAACTCGTGGAAGGGGATGCAGCTAGGAAGTAGCTGGGACTTGAACTGAAATCTTGGTGTCAAGTTCTTTCAAGGAAGAGCTTGACACCACGTTCTTCCTTGGAGTCACAGTAGAATACACTCTCCATTACAGACTTCTCTCCTGAAGCAAGCTGTGCTAGCTGGGGTTCTGTAAGGAGCCCCTGGGAGCAGAGGTAGGGGAAAGAGAACTTCTTTGTGTTCATGCTTCACCCCACCAGGCCTTTTTATGCTCAAGATCATGACCAGGACAGAAGCAGTACTCATTGTCTTCAGCACTCACTGTACCCGGCTCAGAGCAAGGTGGTTTGCGTAATTCTCACACTGAACCAGGATGAGCTTTATTTTATTGACGAGCTTCAAAAAACCAAATACCTTGTCTCCAAGTTTACTCAGGGAGTATATGCTGTTAAGCTTTGAGTGCAGGTGTTGAGCACACCCTCCTGCTTCTCTATTCAGTTTTTAATGACCTCTACCTGACAAGTATATGATGGCATTTGTGGCTTTAATTTCAAAGTCCTCTTAAATTATGGCATGATTGATGTATTTGGTATCCACTGGCAACTGCTGAAACTTCTCACTACTACATATGGAAAAAAAAATAATAGTGAGTTGACGTGTCAGTAATTCAGGACTTTTAGGAGACTGGGAGCACCCGTGTGTATTCATTTTGAGTCAATATGTTACGAACGACTCTGGCCTAAAAGGAGAAATATCTGTCTTCTGAAATTGAGTGCAGGTCTCTTAGTGGCTTACCTCAGCAGGGAGCTAGTTATTACATAAGCTGAATACCAGGTCCGCGGGGTTCCCTAGCCTGAGAAAGAAGCAGTGTCTGCAGTTATGAGGAAAACAGAAAGACCCATTTCTCTGTGGAGTGATACTGAACAGGCAGCTTCAGCCATGAGGATATTCTGGCCAGAGGAAAATGTAGCTTAAGAGAAGTCCCAGCTGGTTCAAGTAACTTAAACCTAGCTATTCATGAAATATCTGACAGTTTCTCCCTCCACAAATGGCTGGGGACTGAGTCAGAATTGCTCCAGGAACCTGTGTTCTCATTTTGGCATATGGTGGGTTTACTCCACTTTGCACACTACACAATTTTGTGAAAAGCTGTGTTTAGAACAAACCTTTTTTGGGTGTGGGGATATAAAAGCATTCAATAAATGTATGGGGAAGCTTACAGCGATGAATCCTTTTGTTAAGAAATTAACCACCATTGGATTTCTAAATGAGGACTTTCACATGTCCTACACTGTGCCCGCTGATGTGGCAGCCACAGAGATATGAGACATGTACGACACGAGAAAGGAATCTCCGAGAAAGCAGGGATTCGCCTGCTTTATTTACTGATGAAACCATCATATTTGAAACTGTCTGCCACATAGTAGATGCTAAATAGATACTTGTTGAATGAGTGAGTATACCTCTCTGCCCATAAGCGCTTACAACCTAGTTTGTTTGCATCATAATTAATTAATTAATGTTAATTAATAGTGATTTTATTCATTCATGCTACTTGTGTGAGTGTCCCAGAGCTCTCAGTTTTATTAGATCTTTAATCCCTTTTATTATTTAATTAAAACATTAAACCAGTGATGTGCTTGTTGTAGAAAACGAGAAACAAGTATGAAAGACCCCCTAGGTACCAGGCAGGAAAATACAGGCCTGCAGTTTAAAGTAGCGCTTTGAAAGCTTTTCATATTGCTGCTGTCAACTACAAATCTTACTTTTTAATGAAAGACATTTTAATATGAATCAATACAATTTTTTTCTAGAATGACTTTTCTTTAGGATAATAGAACTGAGCTTATCTTTTCTGAGCACCCATCAGGAATGGGTAGGCAGAGACCAACAAACTTTTTCTTTGAACGGCCAGATAGGATGTATTTCAGGCTGTGTAGGCCACGCAGTCTCTGTAGCAGCGACCCACCTCTGCTCTAATAGTGCAGAAGTAGCCACAGACAAATGAGCCTACCTGTGCTCCAATAAAAGTTCATTTATAGACACTGAAATTGGAATTTCATATTACTTTCACATGTCACAGAATATTCTTCTGCTTTTGATTTTTTTCAATCATTAAAAAAATTTAAAACCTTTCCTATCTTGTTATGTGCTGTTGAGTCAGCTCCGGCTCCTGGCGACTCTGTGAATGAGTGGTGTCCACAATGTCCCGTCTGCCACAAACTACCCAGATCCTGATTTCTCATGCCTGTGGCTTCTTCTGTGGAGTCAATCCATCTCATAGTCAGTCTTCCTCTTTTCCTGCTGCCTGCTATTTTTCCCAGAATTATTATCTTTTCTGAAGAACCCTGCTTTCTCATGATGTGCCCGAAATAGGACAATTCCAGTTTTGTCATTTTTCCTTCCAGCTGCGTCTCAGGATTAATTTGCTCTAGGACCCACTCGTTCGTCTTCCTGGCTGCCCATAGAGCTCATTTCCAACACCATCTGACTTTCTTTCTTTTCTTTCTTCCTGATTTTTATTTAGCTATTTTTAGAGAGTGGGAAGTGAGAGAGAGAGAGGGCCAGAAACATCCGTGTGTGAGAGAAACATCGATTGGTTGCCTCTGGAGCACCCCCTACTTGGGGACCTGACCCACAACCCAGGTGTGTGCTCTAACCCAGGAATTGAACCTGCAACCTTCTGGTTTGCAGACTGGCGTTCACTCCACTGAACCACACCAGCCAGGGCTGTATTTCAAATGAATCAATTTTTTTAAAAATCAGCCTTCTTTGCTGTCCAACTTCCACATCTGTACATGGTAATTGGGAATACAAGGATGATCTTAGCTTGTAGGTCGTACAAAAACAGGCAGTGAGCTGGGTTTGGTCTGGGGTTTGTAGTTTGCAGACTCCTGAGTAGAGTCTCGGAAGCAGGCTTTGAGGCAGAGAGAAGCCAGCCTGGTTTTGCAAATTTGCTACAAACAACCCCAGAATGGATCATTCATAAAGGAATAATGAAGGTGAGTTTAGCTAAGGCTTGGATATATGAATGACCTAATGACTTGCGGCGCATAGTTCTTGGTGTTTATAGTTAAGTGTAAAGAAAAAAATGCTCTCATATCCTTTGTCAAGGATAGGAGATATATTTTTGATATATTTTGATGTATTTTAATCTTCTTATACATGTAGGACTTACATATGTGTGATATCGTTCTATGTAAACAATTTTGAATGCTACTTTGTTTCTCTTAATATTGTGTGGTAATATTTTTTAGTGCTGTTAAATATTCTAATGTAAATTAAAACCACAATAAGCTACCACTACACACCCACAGAATGGCTATAATTTTTATAAGACTCCAAAATCAACATATCCAAGAGAAATGAAAACATGTCTACACAAAGACATGTATGCAGATTTTCAAAGCAACATTGTTTTTAATAGCTAAAAACTGGAAACTCTGTAATGTTCGCAAACTGGCAAGTGGGTAAACAAAAGGTGGTATATCCACATACTAGAGCAAAATACTGACGCAAGCCACAACATGGATATACCTCAAGAAGATTACATTGTGCTGAGTAAAAGGAGTCTGGCATAAGGGAACATATATGATTCTGTTTATATGACACTTCTAGAAAAGGCAGAAAAAACTTGATGGAAAGCAGTTTAGGGTTTGCCTGGGGCTGGGGTGGGAATAGGAAGTGACTGCTAACAGGAACAACAGAACTTTTTTGGGCTGATGGAAATGTCCTAAAAGTGAAATGTTGTGATGATTGCTTAAATGGACACATTTACTAAAAACCATTAAACCGTACTCTTACAATGGGTGAATTTTATGGTATGTATTTAAATTATATCTCAATACAACTGTTAAAAATATTCTTTGAAAATTGAACTTTTAATAGTGTCATATTCCATTTTGTGAATGCTCCATTTCTTTATCCTCTGTGACTTAGGAGAAATGTTCAATGTTTATTCCATTTTTAGCCAAAATACATATTCAGTAGGTTCCATTGGAGCCGTTGAACTTAAACAAGAATGATTTAGTGGAATGAATAGCCCAGTAGTCAGGGAACCTAGTGAACCTAGTGTGGTCTCAGCTCTGTCTCCAGCTGGGTGGACCTCAGTTTCCTCATCCATAAAATGTAGACGAGGAGTGGACACAAGGAAATGCTGGGCCTAGGGGCTAGGGAAATGGAGTAGAAAACATCATCGTAATAATAAAAAAAAGACCGATTTCCCCAGAAGTATGAGACCAGTGACTGATTACTTACTTCCCTGTCTGTCCCTCCCCTCTTGCCCCGCTTTCTCGTGCTGGTAGAAAGTCAGTAGGAGCTATGTGCATGTTTCCAAAGTGATCATTTCCAAGGAGAAGATAAGAAATTGGAGGAGACTCGGGAGACAATGCAATGATGACAAGGAGTTGAGTGGGATCTGCCCTGTGAACTGGAAGCATTGTGCTTGGCCTCGGCTCTTGTTAACGGGGGATGAAGCACCATTTGGGTGATTAATCACCAGGAAGCGACCTAGGTTTTATGCTCCCAAGTAAGAGCATAGAGCTCATTATAGGAAGACTGAGGTTCGAAACTGGAGTCAAGAGTTTAGAAATGTTGCCATGAAAATAACAGGTCATCATGTTTGCCTTCCAAGGGAGAGATCGAACTGGTCTCAGATTCCTTGTGTTCTCCGTGTCCAGCCGAGTTCCAGGTTTTCCTAGAGTACAGCCAGCAGCGTCTGTACCCAGAAAGCACAAAATAAAAGCTGTGCAAATCAAACTTGTAAACGTTTTTTTCATTAGCTCCAGGCTCCCAGCCACCAATAAATGGTATGCTTTTAAAAACCCTTTATTATTTTGTGAGTTTAAAAAATGTGTTTCTTCCCCTTATTCATATGCTTGGGATTTTCTGAAAATGTTATTTATCAAGCATTTATTCGTTTAGTCCCTCCGAAAGGTAACGGGATTCTAAGTTTTGCTTAAAAGAGAGAGAGAGAGAAAAAAACCCAACCCATTTAATAAACTCTGTAACTTGAGCCTGTTGGTGGTCTTGGAAGAAACCCAAATCCAGGTTTGGTTGATACTGTGTAATGTGAATGCAATTAGTAGTGGTTTTTCTAAAGTAGAAAGAAATGTAGAAAAATAATGCACAGCAAATTTAGGTCAGAGCTGGGAAGCTTATAAATCCTTATTTTTGCTTTCATTACCTTAAGTAATAGGGAAGCTTTTGTCTTTATTATGTAATTTCCCTAGCAATAATACACTTTAAAACATTTTTGTGTTAATTTCACATGTTTGATCAGAAAGCCACAGTTCACAAACCACTGTAATGTGGCTGTTGGCACTGTTTATGTACAGAAGATTTCTTGTTCATCCCTAGGAAGCCAACACTAAAATTATTAATGGGGTCAACTTTCACCACCTGTTTCTTCATTCAGTAAAAGGTCTGACAAAGCAGTTTTCACGGGATCAACATCCTTCTGCTAGGCTCAGGAGTGAACTGACCTGTATATTGATGTTGTATTTCAGAGGGTATGTTTTGATTCTAGCATATTTGAACCAATGTGATCAGATTGTAAAGGATAATATGTAGGGACAGGAGATAATGTCTTTCTAATTCATAGTCGGTGCTCAGGAAATAATAGCTATTAGTAGTCTCACCTTCCAGATTGGAGATGTAGTTCACTCCTCCCAGCTACCCCGTCCTCCGCGCTTTTCCTTGAACTTGCCAGGTCTGCTCCTGCTTCAGTACCTTGGTCTTTTTTATTCCCTTTACCTGGAGGCCAGATACCAGCCTGGACCACTCCCTCACCTCCTCCAGGTCTGCATTCAAAGGATACTATACCATCTCAGTGAGGCCCTACCCATCTCCTCCCTTCGCTTCCCCTCACCATAGTATCATCACCATCTGATAAACTGACCTACCATATATCCTATTTATTTATTATTTATTCGGTTTATTGTTTGTAATTCCCCCACTAGAATGTGAGCCCCCCAAGGGATCACTGAGTGTTCCACCATTTACTAGTTATGTGGCAATCGCTAGTGCGTTTGCGCTCTTGGATCTTAGTCTCGATTTCCCATTTATTTCATAAAATGGCATGTGCGGGTCACATGAGGTGCTTCATATGAATGTTCTCGCATGCTATATTATGCAAATACATTCATTGATTTAACAAGCTAGACACCATTCCTGCCTCCCCAGAGTTTAATCTTGTGGGGGAATTGAACAAATGCATGAGTAATTCCAGTACAGCGGGCTATCAGTGGTGATCGGGAAGGTGCAAGGAGCGGTGGGAGCACCTGTGAGCAACTCAGATCCCGATGTGCAGACAGGACCACGGACGGCTTTGAGGAGGAAGGGGCGCCGAAGCTGAAATTTGGAAATGGAACAGGCATTGAAGAGGTGAAGTCAGGGGGGTTGACGGGTGGTGTGAAGAGTATTCTAGGCAGGAAGAATACTGTGTAGAGGCTGGAAGTGAGGAACCGTAGAGCGCATGGGGAACTAAGAGCTGTCCAGCCTGTCTGGAGCACCCAGTGCCGGGTAGGCAAGGGCTCAGAGGCGCGGCTTGAGACATTTGCTGGGAACAGATCAGGAAGAGCCTTATTCGCAGGCCGTGCCAGGAAGCTGCGATTCGATCCTAAGGGCAGTGCGCGACTTGGTCAGACTTTCATTACAATAGTCATTTTATGCAGTAAGACAGGTTTTTCGCTCTCAGCGAGAAACTTGAAACAGGCTTCCCAGAAGAGAGATTGTTAAAGCAGTAAAAGGGGCTTCCAGAGAGAGAGAACCTTTGAGTTCCATGAAATCTGCTGAATTCTTCTTGAATCTGACTGGTGAGTTTTCACAACAGTAAGTTTAGAGATCTCCCCTCTGCCCCCAAATGCTTAAATAGCTTAATTATCTTTGGGTACAGAGCTCATTGCTTGACTTAAGGGACATGCTACAGACATAAATATTCCCATTGAATTGGGGGGCAGACAAATACAGCAGGAATAAGGGAGGCAGAGAAACTGCTTTTAGACCCAGGAGGGGTGAGGGTACCTACTCTCTAGCACTAGCTGCCAAAGGAAAAAAAAAGGGTGGCAATAATAGGGTATAAGGTGATCGAGGGGACACCTGGCAGACCGTGGTCCTACCTTAGTTCCTCAACTAACTTATCATGAATGAATGGTGTGGCTTTGGGAACATTTTAGCCTCTCTGAGCCTCAGTTTCCTTTTCTGGGAAACAGAGTCACTTCTACCTATCTTCCACTGTTAGGATTCAGTGAGATAAAGTACAGTTGTTTCTACTATTAACAGTTGTTTTAAAAGCACAGATTTGTTCCAACCTGATATATTAGGGAACAATTTGAAAATAACACAAATTTCACATTTGCTTATGATCACTGTTATCCATGAGAAATGCTCGGTGAACTCAGAAAACTGCACCCAGCTGTAGTGAACTGCATGGGAGTATGAAGAACACACACGCCTCACAGATTTACACCCTACCACGGCCCACGGTACGTGCGTGTGTGAGAGCGTGTGTGTGTGAGAGCGTGTGTGTGTGAGAGCCGCATCCATCCATATCAGCTGTTACAACTTGCTGTCTGATTCCCCATAGCCCTCCTTCCGCCCCTTCTCAGTAACCCCCAACCTGCGGCCCTTCAACACCCAGTCCTGTGAGCAAACTTCAGGTCTTTTTCAAGGTGAAACACCACATTTATTATTTACATGTCTTAACCATTTAACACATGTAAGACCATGCTGCCGTTTTTGTTAGATTCCTGTCTTTCATTTTGTGTCACTGAGGAAGGTTTTGATTGGTGTGCTTCAATCCTGTTTTCTCATGAGCCCTGTGGTTTTTACTGCATGATTTTGCATAGCATACTGATTTTTGTTTTTTTTTAGGAACTTGTATTTTCTGTTACAGCAAAATGGACTGTATTTAAAGTACCTAACACAACTCTTGGCAGACAAGAGGCTCTTAGTAAAAAGGTAGTTGTTTTATTATTAATATTAACCACTTAATATGGTGTTGGATTGGGGCAGGGGGAGTGAGTTAAAGCAAGTAACTGCTGTGATTGTGAGCGGAAGTGAAATGGACACGTGAGTGGAAGGGTTTTGGTGCTGCTGTCCTTTCGAATGTGTGATGCTCAGACTACTTTTGGAGTTTTATCAGTGACAAGCCAGGTATGTCTAGAAAAGAACAAACTGGGAAGAGAGAAGGCACAGGAATAGCCTTGAAACAATTTAGAGGGCTGCCTTGGGGAAGAAGGGCTGCTTTGTTTTGTGGGCGCCCGGGGCTTGTGAACAGAAGCTCCCAGGGCCCAGGGTTCTGCTCTTGGCAGAGCAGAAACTCAGAGTGGTCCCCAGGGGGTCTCCAGGCTCCGGCTGACTGCTCTGGAATGGGCAAGGGCAGAGAGGAGTCAGGCATGGGTTTGGAGGTTCTACCTTTAAAGTCCCCCTCTTCCCTTTTAAAGGTAGTGTTTATAGACAGGTAACTGCAGGGCTGACCAGAGTAAATCTCACTCAAAAACAACCCATAGTTTTCTAGCCATGCTTGGACTTCCGCTTGCCTTTTTTTCAGTTGTCTAAAAGAATAGCTCACACATGTACATATTTACACACTGATTTCTTTAGTTATGCCCTTGAACACTGGAAATATAAAGACTGCGCTCTATAAATATTTATGACTTCTGGTATGCTCAGGAATTGTGAAATCACATCAGTGCTTTCCATATAGAGGTTTTTTTCCTCCTTTTTTAACTTTTTTTTTTCCCAATTGATTTTACTTTCAGGACTTCATGGGTTTTTTTTTGTTTTGTTTTGGTTTTTTCCCCCCCAAATTAAGGGAGAAAACTTAGCTGGCTGCTGATTTGGCTTTAATTACTGTCTAATATTCTGTATAACGTTTGTCCTCTTCATCTGGCTAGGCTGTTACCCTAGCATCCTGATACAAAGATTCCAGGTTTCTAGTTGATGTTACCATTACGAATAGAAGGTGTTTCAAATATTTGATTCCATTAAATTAGTTTTCCCTTTAATCATAGAAGGAGTACTACTGTTCACATACCAAAGCTTAACAAAACTCTAACAAAATTTAAAATGGCATATTTATCTGGCAATTATCTTGCTCCGATGCTTTAAAATAAAGGTTATTCGCTTTTGTTTTTGTTTCTATGAAGAGCACAAGTGATTGAAGCTTGTTCTTACACTGATTTTCCCAAACCAAGGGTCATTAAATTTCTTCCTTCGAGATCTGCTCTCCTTTCCTTCGAGCTCTCTGGAAAACGTGGATGGTCTTTTGCACGTGGGAGTTCTTGGGCTGTGTGCATTGGCTCTCAGAGCAGGTGGGAGATGGACTGCTGGCTCTGAGCTGAGAGGCCAAGGCCAGGGATGGGGCGACCGGAACTCGCAGGGCATGCCGAGGAGGAATTGGGCTGGCATTGCCATTTCTCCCACTCACTAGCCTAGATGGACTGTCCTGTTTG
Organism: Mormoops blainvillei; assembly: GCA_004026545.1. NCBI lineage: Eukaryota > Metazoa > Chordata > Mammalia > Chiroptera > Mormoopidae > Mormoops > Mormoops blainvillei. Next base: position 590,390 of record PVJD01000029.1, read on the forward strand.
GAACACAGCTCGAATCAACATTTCTTTCCTTCTGGTGTTACGGGACACGGTTGCAGACATGGCAAGCACGTGGGTCAGTCATTGAGGCAGTGGCCCCAACTGGTTAGTCTCCCCCTGTAAGCCTGACCCGACAGTTGGCCTCACTTCTTTTCCTCCCTGCAGCCCTGTAACCTCAAATGAGGTGGTCCCATCTACTTTGGTGCTCTTCCCTGTTCCGTCGCCTCGCGTAACGGAAAGAGCGTGGGCTCCAGAAGCCTGGGTTTGATTCTGAATTCTTTCGTGTATCAGCTTTGTAATTTGGGGCAAGGGACTTAATCTCTCTGAGCCTTTGCTTATTTATTTTAAAAATAATGCCAATCATCTCTTACTACCAAGGCTGTGGCGAAAACACCATGTAAAATGCCTATTACAGTGCCCACCACAACAAAGAAGGCCTTCTGTAGCTGTAATACTCACAAATTTACCAATTACTTTTTTTTTTTTTCTTTTTCGGATTAGGCCAGTTGTTTTAATCCCAGTTGTCATGTCTCCAGAGCAAGATTAGTTAATCCTGTTTTTTCTTTGTGCCAGGTTCTGTCCTAGGCCCAGGGCCTTGGAGGTGAGTAAGAGGAAGTCCCTGCCTATGAATGCACTCCCAGTTTTACTCAAATCCATTTACTCAACAAACATATTTTGATTACTACAATGTATAAAAGCCCTGTGCCCACGGGGAGTATACTAAGATGGCTCAGTCACTAATTCATTCCACATTTATAGGTCATGTGTTGTATGCCAGATATTGTTATGAGCACTATGTGTAGAAAGCATGTAAGACAGCCCCTCTGTCTGAGAAGCTCACAGTGCAATAAAATATACCTAATGGTGAGAAAAATAGTTGGAAAGAGAATATGATTTGGTTGTGAAAAGACACCTTTGTTTAGGATCATAGTCTGCATATGGCAATGTAGATTGCATTTTTCTAAGTACATATTAAGATCTTGAAACTTAGGGTTCATTGAGGTAACCCCCTCATTTTACAGCTGAGGAAACAGCCTAGGGGGTTAGTACCTCACATATTTTACATAAATGCAACCTCACAGCACCTTTTATTTGTGTCGTGACTGAAGTTGAAAACACTGTTTGTTTCTTCTTGATCCCATTGTTATCATTCGCAGATCTGCTACTCCATAAACTATCACATTCATCTTTCCAACAACTTCCTTGGGATCAGAGCCGTTATGGGCTTTTGGAGCTTCCTTAAGGTCATGCAACGTTACAAAGTCAGGATTGAACTCAGGTCTGTCTGATTTGAGTGCAAGCCCTTAGTCTCTACCTGTACCATACCCCATGATACCCCATCCGCTATTTATCCTGATTGTAGTCTCTGAAGGCTATTGTAAGTTTTTGCAATAGCTCGTAGAAAAGACACATGTCATGAACGGTTTTTTAGGCCCTTCTTATCTGAACCAATGGCAAAGCCAGTTTATGAACCGTAATTGAGCCCATAGATGTTAGAGTACCATGTGAGTCAAGATATATAAGTAGGGAAGTAAGCTGTGATCAAAAAAGTTCTACGCCCAGTTTCTTAAGACTTCATAAGTAGAAGGGTAATTTGAGCAAATGAATATAGAAGACCTCTGCAGGTAGTCCAAGAGGTAGGTCCAGAGAGTGTAACAGGGAAGAAGAGCAGGCACTGTAGGTTTTCCCCAGCTTTGCAGTGTCTTATTGCAGAATTTCTACACTTGGCACAGATCGAACCTAAAGTTAATTTCTGAAAAATCACTGATGCCTTATTTAAAGTGCTTAACATTCTGAAGGTGGCTGCCCCACAGCCAAACAAAAACACCCCCGGTTCCTTTGTGACCACTAATGCAATTGACTTTGCACCTTTTAGATTTCCTTCCTCTACTTCCTCCCCTTTGTCTCCCAATTAATTCATGTTTATTTTATAAAAAGCGTATGGATGGACCTGTGGAGTGGATATTGCTAAAGGCCGACAGCCACGTTGAGGTACCTCATATAGCAACAGACTAGGTGAGCATGTTTGAATTTATGTTAACCAGCATCCAGGCACTGGAGCTCTGTCCCGTGTGAGTGGCAGGGGAGCCCAGGCTTCACTTGGCCAAAGCAGCAGGGAACTAATGGAATGTTTCTGCTCCCCTTAAAGAAAGGTAGTCAAGCATCTGTACTCCCCACTGAACTCCAATTTCCATTCCGCTTTGAATTGCTGCGTGCTCTGTCAGTGAGAACCGTATGACAGGCGCTCAGTATGTCAGATTTGTTTTCCTTTTGAACTGCATATGAATTTGACTGCCAGGGTAGGGCTGCGTTAATTTCCCAAAGCTCTTCTGATAATTGCGTTCTTTAAAAAAGAAAATGTGCCTACTATTATTCTTTTTTGGGTTGCTTTATGGCTGGTATTTTGAAAGTGGTTAGAGGATTACTGGTTGCATATGGGGTGATGTGTACGTGATGCTCATTCCCAGATGTAAATACCCACTAAGGTTCATTATATGGTTTGCGTAGCTACACTACCCGTTTCACCAGACTCCTCTCAGTAATTTCCAGCCAGCAGGGTAGGTTTATTTTCTTCAACAAAGTTAACTTTGGATAAGCTTTTCCTGAAAAACAGGATTAGTTATATCATATTGATATTTATATTGATAATTAATTGTTTGTGGCTGCCAGAAGAAAGTGTAGTATATATCTAATCGCACGTGTGCTAATTACTCTTCCTGCCCTGTTTGTATGGTGACTAGTTCATATGTTAATCGGTTACTTGTACCATCTATTCAGAGTGTCAAAGGTCGAATCTATACATCTAGGATACTTGTGGTTAAGTTATCCTTACCTTAAAAACCACGCCCCTGTTGATTAGTTTAGAGAAGAGAGAAACAGCAGAGTGGATAGGGAAGCCAGGTCTTGACTGTATTTCTAAGAGGAGCTATTCTGAAATGTTTTTGGTAAAAGAATGTCTATCTATCTATCTATCTATCTATCTATCTATCTATCTATCTATCTATCTATCTATCATCTATCCATCATCTATCTCATGTTCCAGACATTTGAGAAATGTAAGAAATGTAAGAAAGAGATTAATACTTTCAGCAAAGAGTTCTGAAAGCGTCAGGTAGAGACAGTATTAGGTGGGCTCGTTCAGCTGTTCTTCTGGTCTCCTCCATCTCTCCAGTTCCTCTCCTCTTGTTTTTAAGTTAGTTTGCTGCAATAAAAAAATGTACACATAATATATATTCACCAAAGAAAATAGAGGAATACCGAGAGAGTGAAAAACTATTTAATCTCCTTTAGGCTCACATTACAAACATAAATAGTCACTTTCAACACTTTAGTATATTTCCTTCCAACCTCTTTTGCCCTATACATTTAAAAAATTCCACAAATGTGATCATCTTGTATAGTTGTATACTATTTTGCATCAAACTTTTTTCACTTAACATAAAACTAGTATTTTTTTTCTAAGTCTTTATAAAAGTGTCTTTTATATCTGCGGTATTACATGAGTAGGCACAACCTGTAGAGTTTCTTTAGCCATCACTCAGTGGCTGGATGGTTGGGGTATTTCTCCTCCACTGCCTTTGAAAAGGAAGCAGTAACAACAAAAACCCAGTTGAAGTCCGAGATGATCCAACACAGTGGCTATATATCTTAGCAGTCTGCTACGTTATTCGCATGGAAATGGAGAGGAAACACCCTCAACATCTGTGAGGGGTGTATATTAAACTCTAATTAAGGAAGTGTTTATGAACAGCCAACAGATCAGTAAGAAATGAGGGTTGGTAAATGGAGTTATTTCATAAAGGCCCTCAGAGCTTTGAGCTCCACACCCCTCGATTTTGAGCTAGTTTGGATTTCATGAGTCAGTCCACTTTGCACTGTGATTTTGCCTTACGTGGTGTTCAGTATGAGACAGTAAATCTTCCTTACTCAATTTGCAGAATCTATGAAATAGGATCCCAGCCAACCTAGAAAAGTCTGCTTGTCTGTTTAGCTATTTATGGATACTCTTTCAATACTGAGTAGAAAAATAGTTGTAGGTTAAAGGTAAATGCTGCCAAAGATCTCATTCTTTTTCTTTAAAAATATGTCATGAAAATCGCATTCTTTTTCTCCCCGAGGAGGCAATTTGGCATCAACTCTGGAGCCAGACAGCCTGGGTTTACTTCCTGCTCCATCACTTTCTGCTGGGGGACCTTGGGCAAATTATTTGACTTGTCTAGGGGTCAGTTTTCTCATCTGGAAAATGGGTATAATACTACTCATTCATTTATAATACTACTCATTCATTCAGTTTATTGGGATGGTTTAAATAAATTAAAACACAGTAGAGACTCAGTAGCGTTAAATAATATTGTTTTCACCAGGCTCCTAAAGTTCTAGTGCTTTAGATCATTTCAGTAGTATTCATAACATTCTCAGTGTCCCTCAGTGAATGACTTTTCTCTGAGCACTTCTTCCCCAACTGGCTTATGATAATGGTAATAACACTAGCTACCACTTTTTAAGGGAGAACTATATGTTTCGTACTCTACATGTGTTATAAAATATAATTCTCATCTCCATTTATGAGATACACATTTTTTTCATTCCCCTCTTTTCACATTTGAGGAAACTAAAGGTTATAAGGGTTAAGTAACTTGCTCAAGGTGACAGAATTGCAAAATATGGGCCTAGGAACCGAACTCTGGTCTGGCTTAATTTCTACCACTGTGCTTTTGTACATCCCCTTAAGCAGGGGGGGCCGTATTTATACTTTTTAGAACTCTTACAGCTTTTAGTACAGTTCCTTGAACGTAACAGGTCCTCAATAAGTACTTTTTTTAAATGAATGAATGAAGAACTGATCCCTTGAGAAAACTTAGACCTTTTCTCCAATAAGAAAACCAACAGTACTACTTTTTAGTGACCATGAAATTGTGAGTCTTAGAATTGTGTTCTGCTTCTGAACAGAACATTGCACATGAGAGAATGATAGATTTGTAATTATTTACATATGAAACTGGTTGTATTTCATATGAAACAAATTTAGGCGCTGTGTATTTGAGATCCTAATTTGAGAAAATCTAGATAAGTATTACATAGGTAAATTAAAGCAACTTTAAACAAAGGCTGTATCTAATTCCAGGTCTGGTTTTGGGCATTTGTTTAACAAGACATTTATGTAGCATATACATGGTGTCAAGCCCTCTGCTGGGCAGTAGGGGTGTGCTGATGAATATGATGGTTCCTTGGGATGTTCTGCCCTTGGTTCACTGAGGGCCCAGCTGTCTTGTTATATGTTGAGTAGAGGATTTTATGTACTCTCATGGTTTCAGCTACCCCTTGATGCTAATAACCTCTATAGCTATATTTTTAACCCTCTCCTTTTGACTCAGTTCTTCAGCTCTTTGCTGGGTATGCCCACGTGCATGTCTCAGAGGCTTCCAGACTGAATTTATTATCGATTCCCCAGGACCTCTTATGCCTAGCCTTGTACCTTTTATATATTTTATCTCAGTTGGTGACACCACTGTCTTCTCCTTCACCACTGTGAGGTATTTGAGATTTTACTCTACGTGTAAACAAATTAATCATTTTGCCAGTTTCATGGATGTTGGGTTAGAGACAAAGGAATTTATACTCATAGCTATAGCAGTAGCCAAAGTGTCAGCATTTTCTTGTACCAGTTCCCTTACAGTGTCATGGAGGGGACCAGATGACAGCTGTACATGCAGTGCATTGTGTTACAGGAGAGGAACCCTGAGTTTAGGAAACTCAAATCCTGTATGTTGGACATTAAGCACGGTTTTCCCTTTGCTTCACAGGAAAACCATGTCTTCCAAGGCTATCATTATATACACATCTTTGAAAAGATAATCTGGAACCAAGGGCAGCTGGTGCTTTGCTCACAACACGTACAGAAACTCAAGAGACCACAGAGAATTATCTCCCAAGAAATGCTTTGCATTTATTCCCTGTGCTCCTTCCTTTACATCATCAGATCAGGCAACCCCATTGCTCACCGGAATGTTACAGCAGCTTCATAACTGTTCTCTCTAATTCTTCAAATCAGCCTTACACACCTTGCTGGAGCAGACTCCTGAGGCAGCTCTGATGGCATCACCCTCCTGCTTAAAACTCTTCACTGTAGCCTCATTGTCTATGGGAAAAACCCAGGCTCCTTAGCTTGGCTGTAATGGGGTTCCCAGAGCAACCCCTACTCACCCTTCTAGCCTCAGGGAGAGGCAGCCTAGCAGAGCAGTTACCTCCTTTACTACCCATGTTACTTAACCTGTGTGACCTCAGTTTCCTCATTTATAACATTAAGGTGATGGAACCTACTTCATCGGGTTACTGTGAAGATTAAATTACCTCACACATAGCAAGTCCTCAGTCAATGTTGCCTGTTCTGGTTGTGTCTTTTCACTCTACCTCATACTTTAAGGTCTGACCACACGGTTTTCTGCTCACTCTGCGTTGCCTTTTTTTTTTTTTACCACAGGTATGCCTTTACTCCTGCTGGGTGCCATTCCCCATTGCCTGGGTTCAGGCTGGTTAGACACACCCCCTCTTCCTTGCTCTCGGGTACACTGCGCATGTCTCAGTCACTGAGCTGGCATCTGTTAACGAGTCAGTAATTGCTGCTAGACTATGAACTCTGTGAGAATAGGGCTGTCTTATTTATCTTTGTGTTGCTGGCACATAGCACGTGTTGAAAAAAAATGTTGATGAATAAATACATGAAAGAATAAAAGCAGTTTACAGCCTACTGGGGTGTTTGGAAGCTGGGGATGAGGGATAGAAGGCAGTTAAGTAGCTTGATAACAGTGAAGGGAACCTGAGGAAGTGTTGGGCTGAGGTGAAAATTAGGCCCTATAGGAGTCCAGCTCAGAGAGTGCGTATTCACCGTGGTTCATGTGGTTTGGAAGTCTGTTTAAAGTTATCTATTGAATGAAAGCAAGCAGCCCCTTCTCCGTGATTCTAATTATTCCCTTTCCTAAAAGAAGCTATTGCAAATGAAAGGTCATGCAATCTGCCTTCTTGTAAGATTTTCAGTTCCTCAGAATACAATGGATTCTCTGTTACCTGGTCGAGTGGTTAGAATGGAACTTCTTTTTAATTAAATCGTCTTTGCAACAGAAAGTGACTTTATCCCTCTTTCTGAAGTCCCTCAGGTCTCCAAGATCTGGCTCAAATCACCCTCCTTGAATTTACTATCCCACTGGTGCTCTGTGCATTGTGAGTTATAATTTTATGTGAGTATGTCTAGTTCCCTAATGAGATCGAGCCTCTTTGGGAATTTATATTTTTTCCTGGAGTGATTAATATTGTGCTTTTGAATTAAGAGAGTCTTTCACATACTTTTATCGACTGACCGAGGATTCTCCGTATATGTGATAGCAATTTTGGAATAACTAGAAAACAGCCCTAATCTCAGAATTCCAATGAGCTCTAGGACTTCAGGCTCCCCACTACAGCAGCTTCTCAATGCATGTTATTAAGTGTTTAATCTACAAATTTTATTACTTTTGAAATAAAAAAACTTGTAAGAAGTTTCTATATATATTAAAAACTATTTGGAAAATAGTGATAAACAGAAAAAAAATCCTGAAACAACTGGTATCCAAACCTAGTGAAAACTACTTTTAGTGTTTAGAGTATTTCTCATCTCTCTTTACTTCATTTTATTGCTTCTCCCTCTGCTTCTTTCTCTTTCAACATAAACGGGGTCACAATTTACCACTTATCTGCAGTCTGCTTTTTTTCTCCTTAACATTGATAATATTAAAAGTGATGGTGCTGAAGAATTTCTTGTAGTCTGCTCTTTCAGCCCTTGACCCACTATTTTATCCTGTGTGTCACTACCCATCCTTTCTTGATTGCTGTTTGTCTGTCTGGATTGACTCACTGTTGTGTTCTGATTTTTGATACCTGCACACATCTTGACGATAAGTTCCAGTTTTTTTGGAGCGTCTTCCGTATCCCAAATACTTTTGTGTGTTTTACACACTTTAAAAATCTGTTGTCTGATTATTTGTAATGTCCATTTTGTAGATGAGGAATTTGGTCTTGGAGTTTAATAACTATAAAAGGTCAGTGAAGTAGAACTTGACCATACCGTCTTTACACCGAGCACCCTCTCCCCACCTTCACATTACTTTACTGAGCTTCAGACCCCTGGAATACTGGCCTTTAGGGGCCATGTCTGATCAGCTTTGGCTCTACGATGTTCCTGTAAGGGCACCATAACCCACAGCCCTGGACCAACAGAGTGAATTTCATATACTTTGCTTGAGTGTGTGTCTGGGTGTGTATGTGTGTTTGAGAAAAGTTGTGGCTCTTGCTCTCATTCCTCATGGTGCTGAGGTAGACTGCCTCTCACATCTGTTTTCAACCCCCCCCGCCCCCCACCAATAACAGAGTTATATTCTATTAACTCAATGCACCTTTTCTTTGTAATTCCTGTCAGTTTTCCTTCCAGCCACCTGCACAGTCTCTAGCTCTCTCTCTGGCTTACTCTCAGTCTGTGAGTAAGTTCTTTGTGTGTTTGCTGCTTTTGATAACCTTAGCCCAAGATTTAATGTCAAGGTGAGGGCCCTATTAAAGATGCTATTAATCATCCCGTCTTTGTTTGAAGATTTCCGTGTTGGCAAGCGGGTGGATAGAAGTAGTTGTATGTTTCCCAACCAGATGTACTGGTAGCTGGGATGGGGGCATTCAGCTGAAGCACATTCCTATCATTATTTGGCAAGGAAATGACCACTGAGATTAATAGGATAATCCTTGCTTGTGATGCAGATTCATCAGCTGAATCATAGAGCCTCAGTGTTGGAAAGGACATCAAAACCATCTACTGGAACTGCATGATTTTATACTTAATGAAACTGAGGCAATAGATAAAAGGAGTGATTGAAAATTATAGAATGTCAAGGCTATGGGGGACTTTTGACCCAATCTGACTCTTCTCTCTTATTTTTTGGGGAAGAATAATGAGACTGCAGGAAATGGAGTAACATTCCTAATGCCACACAGCTTGTTACTGCAGAGGCAAGACATCTCCTGGATGCCAGACCTCAGGCCCAGCAGGGGCGGCCTGGAGATGGGCCCGCGCCCATTGGCCTCTGGGGTGGATCTGTGGGATTTGCCTGGTGCAGGAGCGGCCTCCCACACTCCTTGAGCTATGGTGTACATTTAGCTCTGATTGGAGAGAAGGAAGTTTTTTTCAGGAGGGTATAGGTGGGTGGGATACCCTAATGTCCCCTTCAGGGTGACTTTCAAGGGTCCCTGGTTGAACCCTCAGTCCAGTGTACTCCCCTCTAATGCCTCAGCCCTGCAGAAGCCTTTTTCTGCCTTGGCAGATGGGACTTCAAGGGAGTGGGCCAGAGGTCCTAGTGGGGAAGAGGTGCTGGGGGTCTGCTTTGGGGTTACAAGTCTTTAGAGGATTTCAACTCTGCAGTGAAGACAGTACTTGCAGAATCCCCTCTGGTGGAAGACAAGTGATTTCCACGTCCTTTAGAAAGCATTCCACCCGAGAGCTCCTACTAACGCTTCGTGACCAACTCAGTTATACCGATGCCCTCTTTTGCTTTTCTATCCAGCGTTCAAACCTATTGATTGAGTTAGGAGAACGGTGAGGTTTGTAAATCGGTCTTTCTGGTCCTTCCAGTACTAAAGCCCCTTGGATGAGGGCCAGGGAGATTCATCTCCCAGAGATTCTTGTGCCCTGGGTGGTGGTGGAGGCTTCCTGCCAGAAGGATCTGAGGCAGGGGACGTGGATGCTGCCACACCGGCGTCTCTGAGTGTCTGCAGCTCAACAAAGAGCTTCTGTCTGCACTACAAGGCTGGGGGTGGGGGACCCACTTCAGTCGAAAGTCACCATAATTTAGCGACTGGATAATTAAAATTCTAATCTATGAATTAAAGAAAACATGGAGCTACATCACTGAAATATTAAACTGTAGCTGCAGTGATTCTGCTGTTTCTTCCTACAGATCTGCGGCCCTCCACACACCTTCTTTGTTTCAGGCCTTGATTCAGACATAACCACTGCAGGAAATAAGTCCCATGTGTCTCCTCATTGGTCAGCCATTGTATGTGATGATGCTTTTGTGATGGGGAGAAATAAGAGATACTGTTTTCAAATGCTGTGAGGTGGTAAGTGGCATCTCATCAATATTAGAGGTAAATGAAACTCACAGAAAAGATACTTGCAGATCTACCATTTTGTTTACCTAGCTGTTAAAACCATGAAGACCAAGTAGAAGAGAAAACTTAAGAGGCAGTATTGCTGAGATGGACCATCCACTTGAACTTATGGATTGATTTATTTCCTTGCATGCTCTGAGAAAATGCCACTTGTCGCTTTCTGTTATTAATAAAGAGGTCACTTTATCATTAGGCCTTTGAATCTGCATTTAATGGTTAAAGCAGATGGTTATAATTTCTGGCTTAGTGTGGCCACCTTATTAATAAAAAAGAACTGATGGAAAGGAAAAGGCTTCTTCATTTTTAACTCCAGAAGCACAACACAAATGTTTTCCAGCCTTTCTTTGTGTGGAGAACAGACCTAGTGGCTGCAGTAAGATCCTGTTACACATTTGAAAAAAAGACTTTTGCAGAGTGAAGGTAACTCCGTTTGAATCCTTCTTTTGTTAAACTTTAAAAGGACACTATAAATATATACCCTGCATGCTCCCCACCCCCGCCTCTTCGTGGAGAGGGTGTTTTGAAGGAAGCTCTAGGATTATATTAAAAAGTAAATTAATATTTTAATAACATAAAGAAGAAAGTATAAAAACACTCACCTCATTTCTATAGTGGAGATCTGTGGTACTTTCTAAAATGATTCTCTTTGCGTACACTATTTTAAACTGCATTTTTGGATTTAATTGCTAGGTTTGGGTGATTGTGTCATGTGTCTTATTTTGGTTCTTTTTAAATTACTTGAATTTTTGTTAAAAAAGAAAGGGCAAAAATGTATGCTAGCAAATTTCAGCTTGATTTCACCAAGTCTTTACTCCCGTACGATGGTCAGGAATTTGAAATTAGGATGACCATACTGGTGATTTTTTTGTTACATTCTGAGGGGAGTTTGGGAACAACTTACATTCATGAAGATGGAATGGTTTAGAATCCTACTGCACCTGGTAAATAGGGCAGACAATTGCTGAGGATTCTTCACATAAGGTTCAAAAGCATGCTCTAGTTGGCTGACTTACCCTAAGACTCATTTATATTTTCAACTATTGGCCACATCCTGGGGTCTGTTACGGCAACGAACTCCTTCTCCTGTAGATGAATAGAATGTGATGAGTGTGCTGTGCCTGCCTCTGAAATAAGGAAAAATTACTTAAGTTTATGGATAGGAAAAAATCTTCAAAAGTTACTTTGTTCACATGTTTGCAGTTTTATTTTTCCCTACTAGCGATGCCTTTAAGAAGAGCTCTCATGGATCCATATTTAGAAATAGTTTGAATTTTAAATTATTAACAGTAACTATTTGTTTTTGTCCATTCTTATTAAGCAAAGACATGTATCACCATTCATTTAGTTCATTTGGTCATTTATTTGTTTGTCCATTCATTCACGTATTCAACATTTAGCTTGTGTTTACTTTTGACCGGGCACTGTGCTGGGGCTTGGGGATACAAAGGGGTCATGATGGCCATTAGACTTGTTAAAATGTCAAAAATAGTGGGTGGATCATTATTATTCCTACATTTTCAGGCTGTTGGATATCCAGACCAATCCATGGCTAAGCTAACTTGTCCTTTTTTTTTAAATTATTTTTCAAATTATTTTAAGTATACCAAAAAAACAAAGACTCATTTCAGATATTAACATTTTGCCATATTTGCTTCAGATTTTTCTTAAAGCAATAAAACATTACAGATAGAATTGAAACTCCAATGCACCCTTTAAAATTCTGTTTCTTTTCTTCTCCAGAGATGATCTCTCAGCTAATTTCTTTCCCCTGTATGCTTTTCTATTTTTGCCATACATGTATTGCTGTGGTAGAGCCTTGCTGATTTTTAAACTTTATATAAGTGGGAACTTACTGTATCTGACCTTTCCCAGCTTGCTTTCGATAGTTAACCCTGTTAATTTAGGAACTGCATATTAATTGAGGAAGTTATTTGAACTGTTGTCCAGTAACTATTCTATGATGTGACCATTTCACAATGAGTATATTCATTCTCTTGTTTTCATTTCTTCTGTATTATAAACAATGCTGCCATGAAAAACTTTGACTTGTCTTTTTGTAAACATCTGGGAAATTTTCTCTAGGCAGTATGCCTAGAGACACAATGGAAGTGTGCATTTCTTTGGCTGACCTAGAGGCTGCCGACTTGCGCTCCAGATGCCTTGTGCCAGCGTGAATTCCTGTCTGCGGTATCAGAGTTCCTGTTGCTCCTCACTGTTTCTAATTCTTGGTATTGAAAATATTCTTAGTTTTTGCTTTATTTGATGGGTATGCTATAAACGATCATGATTTGGCTGTATAAAGATATGTCAGAAGTTGAGTAAAGATGTTGAACAAAGACTGGAGATTTCCCCTCTTTCTCCCAGTCTAGCTACAGTGTAGGGCAGGTGTGAGTGTCTGGTTGGGTAGGGTCATCCTAATCAAAGCCCACCTTGGCCTTAATTAGTTTACTATACATCTATTGTACACAGACCACATTTTTATGGACCTTTCTAAGGAAAGCGAAGGTACAAAATCCAAAATCATAGGACCTATGTTGGGAGTGGGTAGCAGTGGTCACCCTAGAGGCGCACCAAGGTTGGCTGAGGCCCTGGGCGCAGAAGAAAATATTTAAACACACTGTCAGGTTTTACCACTGATTGTAAACTTGTACATAATTAAAATTGCACATAAGAAACCAAACTTGGTGCCATTAGAAAAAAGTGTAAAGTTGGGGTTTGGCAGGGCCCTTCAGAAGTCTGGGCCCAGGGTGTGCGCCCGGTGCACCTGCCGTTAAATCCGCCTTTGGGTCACCCCGGCCTGACTTCTAGTGGCTTCAGAGTAACAGGCCTGGGTCTCTGCGGTAGCCGAGACTGCTGCCAGTTCGTCAGTTTGGTCTTTAGTGTCCTCATCCATAAGGTGAGGGGTCGCCTGACTCATTTTTTTCTTCAAGTGCTGATTTTTTTTTTTTTTCAAAATTTCATGTCTCTAAATAGTTATAGCCCTTGGCACTTTAAAATGTTTTCGAATTGCTAATACTCAGTTCAACTTGAGAACAGAGGAGCTTGGTGCAGCGGTCCTTGCTCACTGAAGAGCAGTTAAAAATGCCTTTGAAGTTGCAACCTAAATTAAAATTATGTAGAGAAAGATCCCTGTCAGTCACACAAAAAGAAAATAGAGAAGAAACAATAGTGTATAGATGGTGAGTAATTATCTCTCTCATTGCCCCATTTTCCTGTTGTTCAAACTTTCTTTCATGGTTACATAGTAATATTCATGGAATAAAATAATAAACATATGCAAACAATTATAAGCTCATTTGGTAGGAAAAAAGAATGTGATTTACACAAAACATGTGTTGGGCAAAGGGGGGAACACCTGTACATGAAAAATGATTTGTGATAATTTCTTAGGTAATTCCTATAATCCTTTCCTGAGTTAAAGTTGGTGGATGATAAGTCTCTCTCTTTATGTGTGGCTGTTGGAAAGGTCCAGGAAAGATGGGAAACAACTAGCCCAGCATCTTCCATACCACCAGTGGCAGAGCGGAGCATAGAACAACTTGAGCTTCTCCCAAGTAGGTTCGAGGACTGAAGGGGAAGGTGGAAAACAGAACTAGAGGGATTTCAACTGTTTATCCTCTTCCAAAGCCACCTGACAAACGCTTACTGTTTGTCAGAGGTAAAAAGAAGAGTGGAAATAGTCATAATGCCTACCACACCGAGCATTAAATATCTCTGTTTTCTTTCAGTGCTGGGATAACCGTGGAATGTAGGAATAACTATTCCGAGTGATAGCTGAGGGCTTAGATCAGCTAAGAAACTTGTCCCATGTGAGGAGCTAATCAGTGGGGCTGCCTGGATCCCCTGTTGTCTGTTTTACTCTCCCGAGGCATGCATGCGTGCGTCCCCTTCCCCGAGGAAGCTCTCCTTCCTTATGTAGAACTGAAAGCTGCCCTGACCCGACGTGTAGCTTTTCTGCACACTTGTTCTCATTCTGCCCTCCTGAGCGCTCAGCATCAGCAGTCTGCTCCCCCTTTCACATGACAGCCCTTCAGGCCACTGAAGAGGGTTATCTTGCTCATTTTCCTACCACCCCCCTACTCTACCCCCCTTGAGCCCCCTCCAACCCCCTACCTCAGTCTGTCATTTCTGAAAAGCTTGAAGAGGTGTTTTTATTCACAGATGCCTTGGGAAATTTCATGGTTTGTAGACTCATGCTGAGTTTGTCCAGATGTGCCAATATTTGTCTTATATGATATAAATTAATTGTCCAGAAGAGGAAGAAACCTTTGTAGGCACTTACTCACTAATGCAAACCAGTTCCTTTGGGTATTGATGGAAGGGAAAAAATTCAAAAATGAACCAGATCGTTTTCACAGGGAGAGTGTAGTGGTTGAATTCACATCCTACTTTTAGGACAGATCTGGAGCATGACAGTTTGGTATTACCACATACTTTAACCAGGGGAAACTCAGGCTGACACTTGTAATGGAGCCCAGCTTTTATGTGATGGAGAAAGTGTGATACTCTTATATTTTATTACCACGCTCTATGGCCCAGTGTTTACAGCCTGAGATGGCAAAGAAATCAGACCCTCTCAGACTTAGAAGAGTAACTATTATTATTATAAGATAAATAATTGTGACAATGTCGAGTAAGTTTTAAGTATATGGGAAAGCACAAACTTTTAAGGAGAGAAATCTAAGAATAAAAATGTTGTAATTTTTGTCAATGCCTGGCATATATGCACCTGAGTTCTTTTCGAGATCCAGAATGGAGAAAGATGTCCAGTCCACACTCAAGATATTAATAATAGGGCCCTGGTCATGTGGTTCATTTGTTGAGTGTTGTCCCATATAGCAAAAGGTTGTGGATTTGATCCCTGGTTGTGGATTTGATCCCTGGTTGGGGCACATATGAGAGACAACTGATCTATGTTACTGTTTGACACTGATATTTCTCTCTCTCTCTCACTCTCTCTCCCTCTCCCCCTCACCCTCTAAAATCAGTAAACATATCCTTGGGCGAGAATGAAAAAAAGATATTAATAATAATAACTACCCCTTTACCCCCACAATCATAGTCACCAACTGTAGCTACAACGACTTCTAATGTTTTTTGGAAGTCCTATCACATGCCTGGCAACGTGCTTTTGCACTCAGCTATCTCCCCGGATTGTCAAAACTTAGGAAGTAGGTACTATTGTGAGCTTCATCTTACAGATGAGAAACCAAGCAGTTGTGTCCTGTCCAGGATCTTGTGTGTGATCATGTATCTTGTGTGTGGCAGAGCCAGAGGCCTAGGTCAGGCGTTACTCCTGTGCCTTGTTTCTTTTCTCAGCAAAATAGACTATATATTGAACATTAAATAATGCACTAGGGCCATTAAGGAATCTTTCATTGTAAATGGAACATGAATGAAAATTTTCCTAGTATGAAGTTTTCTTGGTGAGACATTCATTCATAGTAAAAATATTAAACCAAGACTTATTGATAAAGTATCCATTTCCACATCCAATTATTCCTTTCCTGTATTAGCATAATTCTCTATTGAAATCACAGTGCAAATTAGTTCACTCTAAGAAATAGATAAAGGCAACATAATTTAATGTAAAGATTGCCAACTTCATGTGGGATGATGTGAAATTCAGTGTATGTGCTGCTGAAGCAAACACGATGACATGACTTTTAATACACGCTGCCCCCAACCCTCCCTGGGGCCTTGGTCCAGCCCCTTCCTCTCTCCGTGTTCCCATCTGTAAAGTGTTGGACTCTGTCATTAGGAAACGTCCTTCTAGCTTTGCATAATGCATAGTAATGACTACTGACATCAGGGGAAATGTAATGTCTTTGTTCTTTTGTGAATATATCAGATAACCGACCTCGTGTCAATCATTTCTTTGAATTTTTTATTCATCGAGCCTTTATTCTAAGAATATATGGCATATCACTGTCATAACTAAACCATTTTCCTACCAACTTGTCAGGGATTATCGAAATCTTTGCACCACTGAGGCGTGGCTGATTGCCTGGTAGGAGGAGATGTTCCTGACTTCTTCCCCACATAGACAGGCGAATTAAAATCCAGTGAAACGCTCCTTGGTTTCCTGCTTTTTTCCTTGGTAGACTTTTCTGTTTATTTTTCAACAGCTCCTGGTGGCAGCCAAATCTGGAAGCAGAGCAAGATGGAGATTTTACAAATAGGTGACAGTTGTATGTCTTGTGAATTTCCTCTCTGTTTGCTTTCCTTAGCAGAGTTAACTGCCCGTTCTCACACTTGAATACACATCCTTTGGAGTGTGTCTTGCAGGATGGCTAACAGCCATTTCTCTCATTCGCCTTCTTTGGATTATAAACATGCTGTGCTTAGCTAGTATCTGGCAGGTAGATGCCTCTCAATAACCGTTGAATGAATGAATAAAGAAGAGAAAAAATTACATTTCGAAATATATACTAATGAACACTGCTTTAAGTTGTATAAAAATTTCCATTTGTTCAGATATTTCCTCTTTGACCATTCTTAATCTTCTCTCCCCAGCCTGAAATAATCTTTTCCTCTTCTCCAAATAGTTATGTGTGCTATTTTTTGTTATTGATTAAAGAGTGTCTCATGACATTTTTTTCTATTTTATAATATTTTCTGGTCTTCAAATATTTTATGACCTTATTTTTAAATTATAATCTGTGTCCACAAAAAAATTGTTAAGTCTTTGAGGACAAGAATAAATGTTTATTAATATGATAATTTAATAACAATTAAATATTAATACTTTTTAATTCTATTTTCTCTGTATTTTATTTTGGCTAGTTTTGATATTTGTGTTTTCAAGTTTATTAATTTTATCTTTTACAATATCTAACCTGATGTTAATCTAATCCAGGGTATTTTTCATCTCATACATTGGAGATTTTACCTCTAGAAGTTTGAATTTGGTTGTTTTTAATATTTTCAATGTCTCCACCTGCTTCTGAATATGTGGAATATAGCTGTAAGAACTGTTTTAACGTCCTTGTCTGCTAATTCTAACACCTGTGTCAATTCTGGGTCAGCTTTGATTGGTTGATTTTTCTCCTCATCCGGGGTCATATTATTCCTGCTTTTTGCATGCCTGGTAGTTTTCGTTTGGATGCCAGACGTTGTAAATTTTGCCGTGTTGGATGCTGGATATTTTTCTGTCTCTGTAAATATTCTTTGTTCTAGGATATAGTTAAGGTGTTAGAAGCAGCGTGATTCTTTTGGGTCTTGCTTTTAAGACTTTTTTGGGCAGGCCTGGTACAGCGGTGAGTCTAGGGCTAATTACTCCCCATGATAGAAACGAGTCCCTTCCGCATGCTCTGTCTGGTGCTTGCGGGGTCAGGACGTTCTTTCTGCAGCCTCAGGTGGCCGCCTCGCACACATGACCTCATTAGTATTCCACCAAACTGAGGCAGACTTCCTGTGGGTCTCTGTGCAGCTCTCCTTTCTTGGTATTCCTTCTTTTTTAAAGAAGCCAATTAACACTTATTTATTGGTAAAATATAAAAATCCAGACCTGTGAAATACTGTATTTCGCCATGTATAGTGTACACTTTTTTGCCCAAATTTTTGAGGGAAAAAATAAGGATTCGCATTATACATGGGCATAATGATCGCATACCATGGGTATAATAATCCCGTGTATACTGCACACAAAAATGTGGGTTATAATGGGCAAAATGCATTTATCTCTGGTGGTCTGTCTGGCAAATTCTAGCTACCTATCTCTCCCTAGACTGTTGACGGCATTTACTTAACTCAGGAAGTCCAGCTGAGATCCCCTTGCTCCTGCCACAACTTGATGTGGACGTCTCTCAGGTAATAAGCTAGGGGCCTTGTAGAACTCTGTGTTTCCCTTCTCTCAGAGATCACTGTCCATCTTTGCTTCTTCTCCAGGTCTTTACAACTGTCCCTGTTTCTCCATCTTGGCCAGAAATGAGAGTGATCCATCTTATTATTTCTGTCTAGAATTATCCTCCAACCCCGACTTCCAAGCCTCGCCATCCCTGACTCTGTATGAGACAAGGTGAGGAGCCCTTCCTCTGTGTTTCTGTCATACCTGCACGCATCAGCACAGCACTCACCTCCCTGAGTTGCTACTGCAGTTTTCACCCTGTCTTTCCCCATGAGATCTTACATCCTTGAGGGCAGGGAGTATCTTTTATCTTTGGATTTCCGACACCTAAAATAGTCCCAAGCATTTAACAGTTGTTCTGTAAGCATTTGTTGACTGAATGAATGAAGAATTGCATTCGATTTTTCCAAGTATCAGTTTATGAACAAATTTCAGCATCCTTTTTTTCATTTGGTGTATTTTATTCATTAAGCTATCACAGTTGTCCCATTTTTTTCTACCTTTTCTCCCCTCCACCCTGCACTCCATCCCATCATCCCCATACCTCTTAGTGCATGTCTATGGGTTATACCTATCAGTTCTTTGGCTTCTCATTTTCCTATACTATTCTTGACCTCCCCCCTGTCTATTTGTTTTGTTTTGTTTTATTTTGTTTTGTCAACATTTTCCGACCACCAATTTTTTTTTAAACAGAAAAGTGTAACTGTTTTTATATATGTAGTTGAAGCCTCTTTTAAATTTCTAGATAATCAGTTGTTTTTGATGGCTTATACCTCATTTTTATCTGCTTTTTTAATAGCTTCTCATTCGAAGGTGGTTAATAAAAGCCACCTAACTAATGGTTGAAATGAAATGTGAAAGTAAAGGAACTAGAATAGAATAATCATAGTATAGATAAACAAAATGAAGGCTAACTTTAAGTGACTCGTTTTATGATCGAGCCTCAGGTGTGGTGTATCCAACGTCTGAAATTTGCCGAGGTGGTGTTCTTATCTCAAGTGTCTTTTCCATGTTGGATGTACTTGGATATCTGTTATCTAAGTAGACTGTAGTTGGTCTGCAAATAGCTGTGAGTCTGTGCATCCTTATCAACTGGAGACAATTGACAGTGGATATGTGCCATGGGAGCCATGGTCAAGTGCAAGTCCATACTATATTTGGGTCTTTTAGAGTTGGTAGAGTGAGCCATATTTGGTAAGCCTCTTGAGACTATCTTGTTCTGTTTCCTCAGCAGCTCTTGGTTACCAGAGGCACCCCTGAAGTCTCTCCCTACCCCTGCCCGTCCGCATTGCACAGTTGGCATGATGGAACTGGCTTGAGGCTTGTGTTCTAGATTCAGTGTTTTGTTTTGTTTTGTTTTCCCATGCGGCAGGGATAGTGAGATCTAAATTAATTTTAGCACAAAGGAACCCTCTCCCCTTCTTCCCCAACTTAATTTGAAAGGTAGCTGTCTGCCTTTGAGGTTGAACTGTAACTGACTGGCTACCAATATACAGACATGTGGAGTTACTAGATCTGTTATCTCTCACTTATCAGCTTTTCCTTTAAGGTTTAATGTAGGCCAAATGCTTATTTCCCCAAGATGGTGTTCTCTTGACTTAAAGTACAGTCTTCTGCTTTTCATTGTTTTTACTGCTCTTGCCTGGTGATCTCGTTGTTTAAAGCCATCTCTGTCCTTCCTCCTTCTTATCCAGGGCCAAGGCAGGGGGTGGCTTTAATTAACAGGAACACTGTGTATTAGCTAAGCGATTTCTCGTTCCACCTCTCAGTTATTGATTAAGCCTCTTCCTGACGCACAAATGGAGACTGGGTATATTTTGCGTAGTTTCCTAGAATGGCACAGTGATTCTGTGGCTAAAGCAAGATTAGACCTTGCTAGTTCTAAAGATCTGACTTTTTGCTTCAAAGAGTAAACTGTGTTGCCTCCAAAACTACTAGTTGAGTGTAACTTTCAAGTGTACTTTGTATTTAAATCTGATGATAGTACTGTTTTTCCTTGTCTTATTTAGGTGGTGGTATTGAACTCTTTTCTTTGCTGGTCTAGGAAAGCCGCCCCGACGGTGACCTAGCAGTCAGTTGCTTGATGCTGTGAAGAATGCTAATTACGATATTTATTCTCTTTTGCCATACTGTTTATGATACTTGTAATTATGTCTATTAGACGGTAAGCTCTGTTATCTCCCACTGTATACCGAGAGAAATGTATGAATGTTTGTGTGTATGAGTGAATAAATCAGCTTCATATATTTAGAGAGTTACTGGCTGAAAACGCTCCAGGTGACTGGTCTAAATCAGTGATTTTCAACCGCTGTACCACAAGACTTTTTAAAACGTGCACTACCTGACTATTTAGTCAGGGGCGCTGGCCATTTTTCTTTCAGATTGTTAAATAAAAAAATGACAACATCCCATGAAATAATAGCCACCTGGTGTGAATGAATAAAAATTATACCTGTTTCTGTCAGATTGACAAAAAATATGTTTTTTGGTGTGTTGCAGAACGTTATGTGTGCCATGAGATGATAAAGGCTGAAAATCGCTGGCCTAAGCAAATTCAGCGTTGGGATGTGAGATGGGATAATTGCATAAGAAATTAGACTGTGCTTGTTGGGATGCCTAGGGCCTTATGGTGCCTTGGCACAAATTAGAAAAGGTGCTCCTTCTGCTTTATGTCTGCCATCCCATGCCACAGCGCTCAGGGTAGCTGGAGGATTCCTGGGTGGAATTTTGTCCTCACTTGCTCCCTGAGTTGGGTGCAACTTCTGCGTGGCACAACCAGCGCAGTTGTGTGAGGTCCTGTTTTTTGACTGGCTAAGGGTTTTTACGTCTAGTGGTTTTAAGGAGGGCAGTTGCCCTTTCCCTAGGCAGTGTTTCCTTGAAGAGCTGTCTCCATGAAGATGAGGACCCCTCTCGTCCTGCCATGGAGACTCTTTTCTGATGCTTTTGTCCGCCTTCCCAATGACACATTCATTTTCTCTGAGACATTTGTTTTTTTGAAGACACGGAGCGGAATGTTCTGTGCCTTACTGCCACCATTAGCCTCTCCCATTTTGGAGGGGTCCAGGCCAATCACCCGCCTTGGTGTTTGAGGTCCCACTTGCCTGGCCTTACTCTAGCTCTGCAATCCCATTCCTTTGTGTCCGCCACAGGTGCCCCTTGACCTGGCCTTGCTCTCCTCCTCTGATGACGGTGGGCTCATCCTCATCCCTCTTGGCTGTTGCCCATGTGGCTCCCTTTGTCCAGATGCCTGCCACTCCCTCTACAAATCCTGTAGAAGTCTTTCTGTTCTTTAAAGCCCACCTTAAATTGCCGCATTTCATTAAGGTTGTACCTGCCATTCACTCCCCCTCAGCCTCTTGAATTATTCTACAAACCTATTTGATTTGTTAAGTTAAATGTTAAATATATAATTAATGTTGATTCCTCAGAATGGTGCCCAGCCCATAGTTCATGCTCACTACTCAGAGTCCTTAG
Organism: Mormoops blainvillei; assembly: GCA_004026545.1. Lineage (NCBI taxonomy): Eukaryota > Metazoa > Chordata > Mammalia > Chiroptera > Mormoopidae > Mormoops > Mormoops blainvillei. The sequence continues at coordinate 611,895 of PVJD01000029.1, forward strand.
CTAGTATTTCTTTATTTGAATCAACTTTAGCCATTCATTCATTCATTCATTCATTCAATAAACAAACACCCCCCCCGCCCCACCCCCTGCAGGTGCTGCTCCAGGTCTGAGGATTCAGAGCTGTGTAAGATGTGAGGGGTTCGGGACACAGAAGGGTTAAGAAAATGACCTGAGTGGCAGAAATTTGAGCTGAACCCAGGCATGTCAAAGAGCAGAAGCCACGTTTCTCCTCATCATGCAGCATCATGCTGTGTCCAAACATGCTAAGGTTCCTAACACACAAGATCAGAGTAAATAGTAATAATAATAATTATTATTACTATTGTTCAAAAATTTAGGCCTTTCTTCATCACACTAATAAATAAGATTTTATTTATTTACTTAAAAAATTTATTTATTTTCATAGAGGGGAAGGGAGGGAGAAAGAGAGTAAGAGAAACATCAATGTGTGGTTGCCTCTTGTGTGTCCCCCACTGGGGACCTGGCCTGCAACCCAGGCATGTACCCTGACTGAGAATCGAACCAGCAACTTTTTGGTTCTCAGGCTGGCACTCAACCCACTGAGCCACAGCAGCCAGGAAGACATTTATTGAAGACGATACAAGAAACACTGTACATAGGACAATGATGCCTCAGTCCCCTTCAGAGTAGGCACCTTGGGACCTCACACAGTTCCCTCAATCGCCATTGGCTGTCCCGTCATATTTTTCTGAATCTCATTGATGGTATGAAATCTTTTCCCTTTCAAAGGTGATTTTAGTTTTCAGAAAAACCAGAAGTTGCAGGACTCCAAATATGGGCTGCAGGGGGCTAAGTCACCTGGGTGATTTGATGTTTCACCAAAATACTCTGCATGAGACGTGATGCATGAGGAGGCACATTGTTGTGATGAAGTTGCCAATCACCAGTTGCCTATAGCTGCAACCTTCTGAATCATCTGAATAGTTTCCGTAGAGTAATATTCAAGCTTATTGCAAAATTTGATGCAGATTCATTGCTGTACTCTCTCAGTCATTTTGAATGTAATGGCCACATAGTACACATGCTCACTCAATGGCTTCTCCCATCCCCACTGACTAGTACAGTGAAGTTGTCATTGTTCACGCATATGCATTCCAGTCCACTCTCCCTGGCTGCCAGGTTACGTTTAAGTTTTGCAAACTGTTGTCGTGTATTAACTATGGCTGAACTTTTTCCAGACAGACCTTGTATATCGCAGTGGTTCAGTAAAACTTTATTGGATTTCTTGGTTATGGGTTCTGTGTGTGGCAAGGTTGGTAACTCAGCCATCTCTAAAAGGAAATGCTTAATAGCATGGTATCTTGAAATGGGGGGAAGTTAAGACAATATAAAATAGCAGCCAAAAAGACAAGCTAGTTAATGAGATTCTGTATTGGAAAGTTGGAAAGAAGTTAAAAAGAATTGAAGGGTACCGATATGGAGGTGGGCAAGATTTGAAAATATTTTGATCAGCAGGTAGCATTTTTGAGCAAAAGAAATAGAGATGACAAATTACTCAGTTACGTGAGGATCCCTTGTAATCATGATGAACAGAAAGGAGGGTGTGCAGTCTTTAATGTTTAAAGAATTTGTCCTACCGCCTCTTCCCCTACTTTGACCAAAGTTGGTCATGACCAAAGATTCTCTGTTGCCTGATGAAGTTGTGCGTGAATTGGGTTAGATTGTCTTGAAAGTAGCTGTTCCAGAGGATAAAAGATTTTCTTTATTTGGAAAGGAGCTTTGCTGCGGGGACGCGCGCCACTCTCCAGGAGGAATCTGGGACTGTTGAGACCAGAAACTCCCATCTTTCCCTCCGCCTTCCCCCAGTGTTTCACCAGCAGAACAAGGATGTTATTAAAACTTTGTGATGAAACAAAGCTGCAAATTGAGAGGTGGCTGCCAGAACTTTTATCTTTATGGTTCTCTTGAATTTGGGGGAGAAATAATTAAATGCTGCATATGCAAATTGAGAGTAACATTTTCCATTTAGCTAATAATCACTCCTTTGTTTTTCTTTTGGATTTCCTGTCTTTCTCCCTGCTTTTGGATAATGCTCTGTTCCAGCCTGCATTAGTATTGAATCTTTAGGAGGGCCAGAAATCCAGGCTTGGGTGTTACATAGCCCAGAACATGCTGAAGCAATGTCAGTTACGCCACGAAACGGCTCTAGAGAAAATAATACTATACTGCTGTCCAGCACATTGAACTGACTGTGTTCAGGAAGAAGATACCAGAAGCCCTGTCTGAGCCCCTGTCATCATTAGTCTTGCTAGAAGATTGTCTTCTAGAAAGTAGTTTCTGCTTTACTTGACTCTTTTTTTCTAGTGTTTATGTTTTGTAGAGGGGCTTTGATTGCCTTGTTGTAGGAAACCCAGGTGATACAGTTTGGGATCCTACTTTGTGATGATAGCTCGCAATAAAGCAAAAAACTGTCGGGATGTTGAGAAGGTGTTCAAAAGGTTTTGGGCAAATCTTGAAAGACAGATGTTGGTTCCAGTTAACCAGGAGACCAGTCTTGGGCTTTCTGTAATAATGATAATATAGAGCTTTGGAGGTAGAGTGGCCTTTCCTGACAAGTCAAGGGCTGATTTTATGTATTGGCTGAGGTTTATTAAAATATAATTTTTAAATGGCATGTTCTATAAAGTGAATGTTAATGGCATTTTAATTCAGTTTAAGCAATAAATAATGGTATCACATAATTTTTTGTGTATTTTTTTTTTGTATTTCGGGAGTTTTTATGCTTAGAAATACATTTTGCTTTATAGTAGGCAGGATATATTTCAAGAGGCTTTGTTGTCCCTCTGTGTCTGATCCATCTGCCAAATGTCTTGACCTGATATCTCCTGTAACCCATCTGATCTTCCTGTGGTTGTGGGAGAGGCTCTTTGAACGCAGGACTTTGAGTAAAGAAAGCTGGCAGTTGGAGAGTCATGTCTAGGCTCTATGGCTTCTTGTTAATTTCAGCTTGACGCTATGTGCTGCCTCTTCTTGGGGCCTTGATCGGCCATTGAGCACCTCTCTTTTTCTTAGTGTGAACCCTGCCCCTGACTGCAGGTGGTATTTGTCATTTAACTCTGATATAAACATGTGATCCCTCTGTGCCTCAGTGTCATCATCTGTACGATGGGCTTTATTTCCTGACCTATTTCAAGGCTACCATGGGGATTAAGTGACAATGTACAGAGAAGCCATTTAAAAATTATCAAATACAGTAGAAGCATAAGGCAACATATAATTAACTATAGCCTTTATTATTTAATTCTATTTTTTGACCTCATACAATTTGACTCTTTTTAGCTCTATTGAGGACATCATCTTGTCTCATCATCTTCTTTTAGAAAAGGTAAATGCTACCCAATGTCCCAAAGCAAGTTGGAAGTAGGACAAGAGCTCAGGTCTCTTGACTCAACAGACCAACAGAACACTCAGGTTTCCTGTCTGCATCACTGTCCCATTTGTATCATCTTCTTGGTGAATGAGATAACTATCTCCTTGTTAGGGTTAAAATGATACCTTAAAAGGAACAAAGAACACTGCATTGCTTTGCCTCTTTTTAACCCTTATTTATTGTTGCCTTCTGTGTCTATACATGCTGGGCTGGTATGACGGTAGGAAGACATGTGACGGATTTCTGGCCTCCAGGGGTTGACAGTCTAGTAGAAGGAGTCGATGAGCAAATAGACTTCTAAGAATCTTGAGTTCTTGGCTCTGCTGCTTGCTTACAGGGTCTGTATCTGGGTGAATCATGCATGCCTCTGGGTTTTGGCTTCCCGGCTGCCCAGTGAAAGGGCTGGACTGGGTATCCAGCGTCACAGTCACTCAGGTCTCTCCTAATTTGTCACCATCAATGGGTTGTGGCCAAGCCTTTACACGCTGAAATGAAGGAAAACTATTGATCTGATGACACATTTTTCTTAATCATTATTTGTGGTCAATTTCACAGGCTAGCTATAATCTCTAAGTCCCAATTAGAAACATAGATGGTGATACTTGTTCAGTTAACCAAATAGTCAACTTTGTAAAGATAACAGAAATGGACACCATCAACTACTATTCTCTGCAGCCTTGTAGTGCTTTTCTGATATGAACATTTATTATATTACACCATTTTCCTTTTCCCTAAAAAGGATCATAGATAATAGTGGCTAACATTTATTTGCTTATATACTGGGTAGGTGTTCTAACTGCTTTCCTATAAAGACATTTAATCTTTACATTTTTGAAGTAGATGTTATTATCAATCCGTTTCTCAGACATAAGGAAACAGAAACACAGAAAAATATGTAAAACGTGTTCAAGATCACACAGCTATTAAGAGACAGAATCAGGATTGGAATGTGGGCAGTCGTCCCTTGAAAGTCACACTTTTCATGGGTGGACCATTGACTAAATGAAAGCTGCTTGCTCTCAGCTCGTGTCTGAGCAACGGGAGAGATTTGCCTGTGATGAGGCCCAAAATAAGAAAGCAGTTCAATTGTTTTACTTGCAGCTCTGAACTCACCAGATCCTCACGTGTTCTTACTATGCGCAAGGGTCTCAGCCTGGATTCCACGTCTCGAGTGGCTAGTGAACACTTGAAAATTGTGCGCAAATTGTATTTCTGTGTCTGTGTTGTTTTGGTGTGAGTGGATGTAGGCTGCTAGATGGTGTCCTGCATGTTATCAGAGGGGCCCTTTCCTCTGTCACTGGCAGAATTCTAGCTGTGCAGGCCCCCTGCCAGCCTGATCTGGATCCAGTTCTAGGACTGGAAGTTGGGGCATAACTGCCCATTGAACAGTTGCATGGCTGTGGGCACCTAGAAGAGCTAGACTTGCGCAATGCCCCTTCACCTCTCAGAACTTTGTGCTGAGGTATGATTGGACGATGCCTCTTCTTTCCTTGGAGCTTTCCAAAAATTTCAGTCATTTTTTCCTCTCAAAATTTTGGAACCTCGATGTTTTGAGGTATCGTGTTTTGCTTTGTGTTACCTCTTTCTTACTGGTTTTGTTCAGAAATCAGATGTTCATGAGCTTTTAATTACTCATCTAATCCATGAGTTCACTTTCCCATTTAACTTTTGTGAATATTTCCTTTGTTAAGATGTGTCCTTTCGAAACTGTGTAAAGAATTTTTTACCATATACCAACATAAGAACATAGTGGTAAAACTAGAACATCCAGCAGGAATCACACACACACGCTGCGCAACCTCCCCCCACCCCCCCACCCCATAGGCAATTTAGCTTAAGTTTTGAGAAATTGAGTGTATGTGCTATGGTAAAACATTTTAAGGATGTTAGCATTTTGATAGCTGTGTTATTTTCTATCGCCTTTTCTGCCTTAGTCTTGGTTACAGTTGATTACTCTAGGTAGTTCTTTTTAGGGATGAAAATGGGTCACATATTATGCTGGTCTAGATTTTGGAGAGATGACAAAGTTCTACTGTAAAGTAGCCTTGTTATGCTTTTGGTTCAGGTGAGTGATATAGCTAGCCTGCCTCTTTTTCTGTAATCTGGAAAACTTTAGCCTCTATCTCACCCTTTTGCACTATGATAAACTTCATAACATCACGTCAGTGGGATTGCATTTAATGATAAGGCTTTGCTTCCGGACACAGCCTTGGGTTCAGATCCCAGCTGTCATTTATAAGCTGTGTGACTTTGGGCAAGTTCATTTAGTCTCTTGCAATTCTCTTTTGCTCATCTACAAAAGGGGAAAGTAATAATTATTTGTTAATGGGTTGTAAGGAGTGATATCAGGCACGTTTATACATTTACTGTAGGCTTTTTCACACAGTAAGCAATCGCTAAATGATTGTTGTTGATTGATTGTTATTATTATTGTTGTTTTCATTAGAATAATATATTATGTATTATTATTATTGAGTGTTGTCATCATTCTCATCATTAAATTAATATGTGCAATATGCCTGGCACTAAGTCTGGCATGTAATACACACCAAGCAAATATTTTATTGGATTTGACTGTACATAGTTAGCTTTTGTGACTGAATCAGAGGTTGCCAGTGGCACCTTTTTATTTATGAGATTAAGAAGGATGAAATTGTTGAATGGAGCAAACGATGGCTCTACTTTTAAGTCAGCAGGCTTCATAGCGAGGTAATCGTGGAAGCAAACAATGAAATGTGGCAAGTCTGGTGGAGTGAAAAAAACAACCTTGAAGCTGTTTTAAGGAGCAGGAGTTCCCTCAATTGCTAAAATTTTGCTTCTCTCCCTTGAATGAGGAGAGTAGAGAGGGGCAGAAAGGTTACTGGTCGTGTTCATTAATTTTCTTTCAAGAACTGCCACATGTCACCAGATTGCCCCCCGGCACCAGTGCTGTTTGGCTGTCTTCTCTTTGCCCACGAGAAGCCAAAATGTTAAATTGGTGGAGCTTACTAGATCTGACAGAGAAATTCTTCACGTCTGGCCTGGATGTCTAAGTAAATTTGGTGTACTCGTTGTGGTCTGGGGCACATGCTGGAAGCTATTAGAATTCTGAACAAAACCCCCCATTCAAAGGCTGCTCGTTTCCTGCTGGGGTAATCCAAGTATCAAACATGAAGAAATATGGGCAAGGAGAATGTGGCTGCTCCAGGCATAACCCACCAAGGTGTCTACGACATCTCCCCAAATGACTTAGAATGTTACTTCCACTTGATCATCTTGAATAAGTGGTTTCTTTTGAAAGTAAGCTCTCCACTTTTCCTACATCAAGTACGGATGAGAAATGGCTGAATTTCCTCTTGTCAGGCAAATTTAGGACAGGGAACTCTCTCCTTCCCTTGAAGTTCTAGAGACATCAGTTTTTGTCTTGTTTGTTTGTTTGTTTGTTTGTTTTCTATTCCTTTCCTGATAAATTTCTTTCCAAATTCAGAAAGTGTTTTTTTTTTCATTAGCTATGGAGTCAACTGGAGACTGGGCCTGCTCAGTGGCTGGAAACTATTTTATTAAGAAACCTTTATGGAGAAGGTATGGTTTATCTCATGAAATATCTGAGTTTGTCATAAACTGTTTCCTTTCTGCACCAAAATTAATTTTCTGTGAAATTCCAGGTGTTCTTTTACATAGACTTTAAAGGAATAGGTTTGAAATTCAGGGTTGGTTTTTTTTTTTTTTCCTAAGAAGTATATTTTCCTTTGATGAATTAATTGAGGATGAAATCAGATTAACATAGGTGAAATCGCTGGGTATGCATAATGAAAAGCATTATTTCAGTTAATTTTAGTTACACTGTGCTGTGCAGCCAATTATAGGGCACGACGTTGTAGCTGGGATTCTGTTCCGCCACGGCACTTACCATGCTGCATGGGAACTCTTTTCTTAGACAGTCTCACTTCTGCTAGACTGTGAACTTCGGGAGAACAGGGACAAAGCCTTATTCATCACAGTATTCCTAGTTCCTAGCACCACATTAGACCCACAATTAATGCTTAAAAAAATGAGTGGATGAATAAGGCATTTTTATGAAACTTGAATGTTAGACCAGGTGGTTTCACAAATTAAAGCACGAGTCGTTTTACTGGACTTCCTCTCGTGTTTTCAACCTCTTCTCCAGCTTCCGGCTGTGCTTTGGTTCCTTCTACGAGATAGTGTATGTAGGGAGTCCATCCAGTTTTCGTACATCATTAAGGAATTCAGCTACATTACTTAATAGTCCCAGTCATGCTCCTTCCCGCATGGACTCTGTATAGATGTGAAATATGTTAAGTGATAATGCTGAATGGAAAAATTAACCTATCTTGATGCCTTTTAAGGAGTTCTGACTGCACGTGAGGGCCAGCGCTCGCCTGTCAGTAGCTGGCAGGCAGTCCTGTGTTATGTCAGGGGTAATGTGGGGGGTCACTTTCAGAGAGGTTTTTTTTTGTTTTTGGTATTTTCCCCCAAGTTATGCTGACCTCTCAGACGAAATATTCCCCATCTAATAAAAGTCAGAGCAAATTTATGGCCCTGCTCCTCACTTGTCCTTTATGCTTTAAAAGAAAAAAAATAAATCGAGCTTAAGGTTCATAGATCACTGTTGGACCTGTGAATGGTTTGCAGGGGCCAAATACCTTTTTGGTTTGCCTTTACCTTTGTGATCCTGGCTGTTTGAGGGACACCGAAGCTGGTGGAGTGAGGGCCGTGCCTCCCAGAATGGTAATACCTTTAGTTCTCTTTAGAAATACCGGCTGTCGCTGTCAGTGCCCGGAGGGCCTCACGCTTTGGCACCGCAGAGGAGGCCTCAGGCTGGGCTGAGGTGAGGCTGCTAATGAAAAAGTAGCCGTGGCGTCAGGATGAGTCAACTTGGGCTGAGTGAAACGGAGGATATTCTGTAATTAAAGGCCCAGGAAACTATTCGTGCTATCTTTTGTTGCCAACACTATGGCAATTGCCCTTTCTATCTGTTCCCATGCCATTTTATCATTCATTCAACGAGTATTTATTAAATATCTACTTTGTGTTCTATTCACCATATACTTTAGGGATTACTTAAGGCAGCTTATAAATGAATGTGTGATGACACAGATGCGGATCAGATGCGGCCTTCGAGGAACTTGTCACCTAGTAAGAGATAAATATCAGGCAGAGGGCTACTGGTCTGGGGGATATGGCATGATGCAAAGGAAGGGGCTTTGGATTCTGATGGACTTGAGTTGAAATTCAGGGTCTATTACTTATTAGCTTTTTTTAGATTCAGGCAAGTTACTCACTCTCATTCAAGTTTGGTTTCTAAATCTTTAAGTTGTGAGTGACACATTCCATTCCTGAAGGGTTGCTTTAAGATTTGAAAAGGCAGTGAAAAGGGCCTGGTGGTCAGGCCCTGGATAAGGGGCAGATCGCGTTATAATTGGCCAGCTACAGATAAGCCCCTGTGTGAGTTCAAAGGAGGCAGTTACTGCCCACTCAGCGGCAGGGACAGGAGTGAAAATATCATAAAGGGAACCAGGAATTTCATAGCGGACACACATCCGAGCTAAGCTTGGGAAGATGAGTAGAATTTGGGATCATGGTGATAGGAACAGAGGAGAAACTATATTCAAGACTTGTTACATATTTTTACACATTTTTGAGCAAATTAGTAGTCATTTCACATCATTTTTATTAGCAGTACGTGAGTCAAATTTATCATGTTACCTAAACCTTAGCATAAATCCCAATGCCAAGAATATATTTTCCTTTGTCACCCCCACAACGGTCTATAAACAGCATCAACGGAATGATCGCAGAGGCCCATGACTGGCTCATGAAATCTGCAGTAGTGGGGCATCCCTCTGAAGCCATTGTACCATCACAGGTGTATTGGAAAAGGTGCCCAAATGCTGCGTTCCAGTTGTTTCTCAAAACACTGAGAACCTAGAGGTATCATAGCAGGACCACAGCCTGCAGTCCCCTGCATGGATAGCTTAGATGGTTGTGATTATTATTGCTTATGTGGCCTTTCTAATAATCCACAATTTTAATTTGTCAGAAATACCTTGGAATCTGAAAATGTTGGCATCCACCCCGTGTCCTTGCATGCTGGCCTGCAGCTCACTTTGCCCGGGCTCACTTTGCCCCTGTGCCCGCCTGCCAGGTCCTTGAGAGAAGGGGCACCTCACTGTATCGCTTGTCAGGCCTGCTACGAAGGGGCTTGTGTGCTGCAGACAAGTATAAACAGGAGGCTCTCACCACAAACCTGACTCACACTGCTCTCTCCTCTTTGCACTCTCTGGCCTGAATCTTGTTTGCCCCACTTTTTTTTTTTTTTTTCCCTGAGTACAGAACATAGCTTTGTGGTGTCGGGTTGTCAGGAGCCCAGTCGGAATTCACTGTAGCTGTACTTTTGCTGGTCTTTCTCTGAGTAGGAAAGCAACACGTGTAGAAGACCTCATTGTATTATTCTAGAACATTTGTTCCAGAATAAATAGGCAGTGTGCTGTCCATAAGATGTGGGCCTGATGGCACAACATGATCAAAAGAAATCTTGCAACTGTATGTAATACCGTGTGAGGGAGAGAGAGATAAGTGAGTAACCCCAGGTAGGTGTCCTAACTCAGAATTTTCTGAGTGGTTAATGCCTGGCTGACATGTTATGCAGCTAATTTGTTTATACTTGTATCACATAATTATATAGTCTGTATATAGTATGCTTTTGAAATTATTACTTATTGCACAAATATTATAACAGAAACTGAACTCAAAACACAAGGGAAAGTGTGTGTGGGCTCACCATTTGTACAAATCAAACTTTTTATATATTTCTTATGTAGTAATTGTCCCTGTACATGTATGTATCCATAACAATACGGCTGAAACTATACCATAGATATCATTTGGTATTCTGCTCTTCCTGGTTTCCCCCCCACCACACATCATTAGATTATTCACATATACTTATAAAACAGTATATCTGCATATAGACATTTAACTATTTTTTATAGAACTTGTGGTTTAAACTCTGAGCATCTAGAGGGAGCTGCCACTCTCGCCTCACCCTGGTATTTTCTCTTCTTCTGAGGGGAGGGAGTAGGGCTGGTAGCAACGGAGAGGTCCCCAGAGTTCATCATCCAAGGCTGTCTTTGGTGCTTTCCTGAGAAACATTAGAGGCATTGTCTATGAGAGTGAAAGCTCCTTGCCTTTCACCTTCAAGGAAGAGAATTTAGAAGGAAGTATTTGAGGGACTCTGGGACATTCAGGAGAGTTATTGCTTTGACTGCAAGAAATTGGGTACAGGTACATAGTGACTAAGAGAAGTAGTACCTTAGTTTATTTGGGAATGCCTTTGAGCTTGGTTTGAATACTGCTGATGCTTTAGTGTCTCTCTCTCTCTCTCTCTCTCTCTCTCTCTCTCTCTCTCTCTCTCCCCTATAAGAATGAGCAGTATCATTGTGCAGACTCAGGATGGGGGTGTTGAAGTAGTAAGATGATAACTTGAAGCTTTCCAAAAGTGTCCAAAGTAGGCACAATGCGTATTTTCCAGTAGGAGTGGGAAGGAATAAGAAATGCAGCCAGGAGTGAGAGGCAGAGAAACCAGTGAAGTGGACAAGAGCAGTGGCTTTGAAGTTAGACAGCTGAGGTTCAAATCTTTGCTCTGATGCTGGTTTGCTGGCCTTGGGCAAATTACTTCATATTTTTGAATCTTTTTATGAGGAAGATAATTATAGATCCCATCTCGTGAGGTTGCGGTGAGGATTAAATTGGATAATGTAAATAATGCACTCAGCACAATGCCTGGCATAAATTGTAAGCACTCTATAAATGTGAAACATTATTACTATTATGGTTTTTTCTTGTTTCACATTATAATCTGATTGCTTTGCATACTCATGTCCCTGCGCTAAGGTAGTAACGGGGTCTGCAAACTATTTTTAGTATTTCAAACTCTAAGTAGACAGTTCTGGTCATTGTAGTAAGCACGTGGTAGAGTCTTGACATATGCTACCCATAGGGGAGAATAACAAAAGGGGTCCTTGTTGTTGCAAAAGCTGGGGCTTCAGACTCAGGAAGTTAGCAAAGTCTTTAATGAAAGGTTGTGGGTTTCTAGTACTGATGGGAAGAAATAGAGGATGGTATGAGCAAATGACTTGATTGATTGGTGTAAGTGATCATTCCATGCAGAACTGGGGGAGCTGATACACTCTGGAGTCTCCAGTGTCCAATCCTGTTAACTGGCTTGTTGAGCAAACTCATCGCCAAGTGTCTTCTTGGAAACTTGGAGCAGCGAGAACGCTCCTAGGCGAATGGAAACCGGTTTCTCTACTCAACTAGGTAGAGTGTTTTGCTCTAGGCAAGCAGACAGACTCCAGGAGACGTTTGTCTTTATGATAGCCCCCCACCCCACCCCCTTTAGCTGTAATTTAAACTGACATCACTTGATTTTGACATTGCAACAAAGTCTCTGTGGACTTAACATTATGTTCATTTTCCCATGCACATCCTCACTGGAGATTGATGGATTTACACCAACATGGAAACTGGTTGGAATGGAAACCATCCAGAAAATGATTAGGGAGCTTGAAGCTTTCTGAAACTGGGCACAGTGTGTATTAAGTCATTGTTTTAATGAAACTTGTCTTAGCTGGGGTCTCTTAACTGCTTGTTTTCTAGTTTTAACATTGAGTCACTAATTTACACTAATGAGATGCTGTCAAGATTAAACACCAGTCTTACACTGTGTTTGGCAAAGTGTAGGATATAACCTGAAATGTGGCTTTGCAAAATCCTCTGTATTAAACTTGGTGAAGAAATAGAAACAAACATGCTGCCTGGTTTCAGCAGAAACTGTCAACATACACATCTGGGAAGAAATTCATGGTAAATATGTTTTATATTATACCAGGGTGGTCTATAGTGGGTCCTATCAGTAAACAGCTAAATATCAGCCTTCCCTGGTAAATTTGCATATTTATGTGTTTGGTGTGAAATGCTGTACACACCAGTGTAGGGTGATCTTGTCTGTGGGTTATCCATCATGGAATTGTCCCCTGAAAAAGGGAACCAGCAATAAGTGTTGGAGTCACACACATCTAGGCCCGAGTCCTGGCTCCCTCCTTATCCAGATACTTGGCCTGGTAACTCCCTCGACCTCCTTTTGCTTCAATTTTTCTCATCTGAAACATGAGGATAGTGATATTTATAGGACAACGCTGTTGAAAGGTTTAGTGGAGATAATACAAGTGGATAATGTAGTTCCCTACATAGAGTTGATGTTCACTTTAAGAGTATATGTAAAGACACACACATCACCCAATCACATTCTTCCCAGGTTTGTCCAAGGCCACCCAGCCATTCTTGGCCTTCTCTCCCATTATCAGTTAATGCATGTTCTTGAAGGCAGTCAGATTTTTATCATTGGTTTGGAAGGAGGAAAACAATTAAGAAGGCAAACCACACTGCAAGAACACCCATCTATCTTGCTACAGAATCCAATACAAATGGTTTTTGGATTTTCTATTATTTATCTTACACTTCTTCCCTTCATTAGTGGTGTGAATGGAGACATAATTATCTTCTCACTTTGTTAATCATAATCTCTTGACCTCTTCAAATTCTGCAATAGTAAAAATATGTCATGTTTTTATATCTCTTTTGGCTTCCCAAACCCAAAGAAGGCCAGTGAGAGGGTAGGAGATGATCTGAGAGGTCACTTGCATTCCCAAGATGGTCAGGGTATTTTTATGACTTTGTTTTTATGGAGACAGTATTCTTATAGAGAAGTATTCTCTCTCAGCCGGAATTGGATATATGATAAGTGATGGGAAAGACACCTTCTGAGCTACCATTACAAATACTGCTAGTATTTCTGTTTGCAGTTAGTTCTGACATCATTAAAACTGCATGGAAACTTTTGTCCTCCACATATGTAGGTTTGCTCCTAGATTCAGGGTGGAGTTTAGATGCCTCTGAGCGATTCCAGCAACTGCCAAATGATGATTCTGTTCCATATAGTATTGTAGACTATAGAGTAAGATTTTTTTTTTTGTTGGGAGATCTGCTCTCTCTTCTTAGTGTATCTCCTCACTGTTGCTCTTCAAATCCATTCTTTAAAAAACAAAGCAAAGCAAACAGAACACTTGTATTGAGAAAACACCCAGAGGAGGTGAGCAGACCTAGTCAAAGCCTTTTCCTGATACCTGGTAGAGTCCTGTTACCATCCTTTTAGTTGGCTAATTTAAATCATCTTAGACTGATTCATGCAAATCTCTCAGTCCTATTGTTAGAGACAAAAAGGAAGTATCATTCATTCCCTGGCCAGCGTGGCCCAGCTGGTCGGAGTGTCTTCCCATAACCAAAAGGTCGTGGGTTCAGTCCCTGGTCCAGGTGTGTACAGGAGGCAACCGATTGGTGCTTCTCTCTTGCATCGGTGTTTATTTTTCTCCCTTCCTCTGTCTCTAAAAAAGTAATGAAAAACATGTCTTTGGGTGAGGATAAAAAAAAGAAAAAAAAAGAAAAGTATCATTAAAAACTGTCAGAATTGGTTCAGGAAAAATATTCTCTAACTGGGAAAATTCATTATTCTGTCTAGGAGATTGCCTTGAAATAGCATAAAATTTTTATTGTCTTTTACTAAATAATGCATTGTTCAAGAAAAAAAACTTAAAAAAATCATACTAATAGTAATGCTGAAAACACATATGCATCTTCATTTTAACAAAGAACATGATAGTTCATGGGAAGTATTGTCTTAAATTTAAAATCATTGCAGTGGTTTTGATTGTTTTTTTTCACTTGGAAGTGCTTATATTCTGGAATGTGTTTATAAATGACCTCAGATGCTTCTCCTGACTCAGAAATTGGAAAACATTTTGCTAGAGGGGCCAACAGCGAGTGCCGGCTGCTGCTGTAAACTGGGCCCAGGGGATGACGTGTTAGAAGCTGGTTCTGTGGTCCAGCGGATTCCAGGATGCTAACGCCACAGTTCTTTGCTCAGTGTAAAAACATTAAAAAAAATAAAAATAAAAACAGACAAGACAGACCCTAGGAACAAGATACTTCTTAATGAGGTATGCTAATCAATTCATTAATAAAACAGAAAGTTGAGAAGAAGGAAGTGCAGAAGAAAAATAGAATTTTTCCTTCCTAATTACTCTCTCATTTTAGAATGCAACTAGTCCCTTAGTTTATTTTCCAAGTTTGGTACAAGTATGTTTTACTTTTGTTCAAACTTGTCCAATTCTCAACATAAAGCCCACTGAAAGCATTTCCTTCTTTTTTTTTGTGGTGTGGGGATGTGTGTGCTTCTGTTGGCCTCTTAAAAAAAGATAATTAAGCATTGTAATTTGTGGGGACTTTTATGCTTTTTTTGGACAGTGGTAGTGCAGGATAAATGGATCATAGCAGAACCGCAGAGGGCATATGTCCATTGTTCCGTCCAGCACGGGAATCATCTCTGCTACCTGTTCTGCTCACCTCTGGTGGGTCTCACTGATGAGTGAGCAGACCTTCCATCTTCTGAAATGCAAGAGTCATTAAGCTAGCGAGCATCGCCTCCGTTTGACATAGGCTGCCTACTTAGTAAAACTTGGTGAGCAGTGAATGATGAATCAGTTAGGTCCTGGGGTGACTTCCCACATCTTCTTGGGCAGTTGGGGTCCTCCGGACATTTTAGGTACATGTGTGCTCTTGCAATTTCCTTTCTAGGCCAAACAGCCCCAGTTTCTTCATACTCTTAAAAGTATCGTTCCTCTGTTCCACCTCTTCTTGCTCTTTGCTGGACAAGTTCCAATTTGTCAGTGTTTTTCTTAAAAGTGTTTTAAAAATACCTGAACATGAATGCCCCAGGTACAGTCAGATGAACCCAAAGTAGAGTGGAGTATTTCTCTTATGGTTCTGAACTCTGTTATGACCCTGTTATTGGCTCCAGAGTTTATTGGGTATCCTGGGGTCATCAAGATTAGACAGATGGATAGTGGAGTGGCAAAGATGACAACAGCCTGGAGCCAGCTGCCTGGGTTCGAATTCAGTCTCCATTTGCTTATGCGAGGTATGACCCGGGGCAAGTTGCTTAATCTCTCCATGCTTCAGTTTCCTCATCTAGAAAGTTGGGGATAAT
The DNA here is from genome assembly GCA_004026545.1 of Mormoops blainvillei. Lineage (NCBI taxonomy): Eukaryota > Metazoa > Chordata > Mammalia > Chiroptera > Mormoopidae > Mormoops > Mormoops blainvillei. Next base: position 627,389 of record PVJD01000029.1, read on the forward strand.
CAAAGTACTTACTTTATAGGTTATTATAAAGAGCAGATGAATTAATTTATGCCAAGTGGCTATCACAGTGCCTAGAACAAAATAAGCTCTCTGTGTTGGCTTTTGCTAAACTTATGGTAGAAAGCCTCCAGGTCCTACTCTACGAAGTGCAGTTAACTTTCTCAACGAGGCTTTAAGCAGACAGACTGTGTTTCAGTCCTGAGCCCTGCCGCTCTCTGCATTCTTGGGCACGTGGCCTCACCTTTCTAAGCTTCTGTTTCCTCACTGCACACACGGCATGGAAATATAAAGACTGTATCTTCTTTATTGGATTGTTGGGAAAATTAAATGAGATAATATGTATAGTGTTTGGCACATTGAAAGTGCTCTGGAAATATTTGCTAATGTTATTATTTGAATTCCTGAGCCCTGATTAAGATTCTGGAGGGCAGTGATATGCCCTTGGTTTGTTGTTTTGATTTTTTTTTTTTTTAATGCTACCTGGTACGTCTTATGTATAAGTAGCGCTAAATTAAAAGAGTAAATATTTAACTTGAGATTTCCCTTTGGGTCTTACCTTAAGTAAGTGGGAAAATGAAATTCTTCTGAACTGTTTCAAACTGTGCGCTCACAAGTTTATCGTGGTATTTGGCCTGGTTGTTCTGAAGAATGTATCCCGTGTGCCACTGTGCTCCCATGTACTTGGGTGTCAGGATAAATAGGCCTGCTTCATCATATCTCTCCTTATTAATTGCTGTCCAGAATTTCTAGGGAATACTTAGGGCGGTAACTGCACCGCTCACCAGCTGGAGGCCTGTCTTCCCTTTCAAATGGTGGTAAGTAATCAGGTGAGTGACAAAGGCCATAACTGATTTTCTAGAAACTCTGCGACTCATTTTTCTTGTGTTCTAGAAGCTTCAAGCAAGTGTGTTTTAAGGTTGCTAAGAAAGTGGGAGACTGTTTTTAAAAAAAATGGTTTATAGTTATTAATGTTTTCAAATCTTGGTTGGATTTTGAAGGTGGGTTAAACTGCTAAAGTGAATATAAATTAAAACCAGTTAAACAGAGGAGTCCCTCGTCCGTTCTGTCTTTGGTGTGCTTAGAATTCCATAAATTTTATGGGTTTCAAAATACTTGCCTTGTTTTGAATGTTTCTAATAAGATGGAGTGAAGTGGCTTACACCTCGTGAGATATGGAACTGTTACCCAGGAATGCTGTTTGGCGCGCATATAAAGAAAGCGCCGGTCTCTTGATTTATAAAAAATGTGTGGCTCATTTCCCTGGGACATGTGCATTATTTTCACAGAGGAATTTCATTTTTCACTCCCTCCCACCCCGTGCATCACTTGTACACGTTCGCCGTTCATCAACTGTGATTTCCAAAATTTCTGCCCCTCCTGTCTCAAGCCACCTCCATTTAACTACCCAAAGAGAGAGGGATTATGTGGGGAGGAGGGAAATTTTCTTAAATGCCTCATTTTCCTGCGTGTAAGGGGGATGGTGAATTTGAGAAATGGTCTGAGTGTCAGCCCAGATGACTCAATGCAATTACGAAACAAATTGGAAACTGTTTCCATGAGAGAGAAGTGTCTTTGGTTCGTTTCTCTTTCTCTTTCTTCCTCCTTTTTGAAGTCTCAAGGCATTATTTTAGGCTGGCTGTGCAAAAATGAGGCCGTGTTACACAGCCTCAGGCTTTAAACTGAAATGCACGGAGTGGAGGACTGCGTGGCTCAGCAGTGAGAGTCCTGTGTGTTGCACTCTTACTTGGCGATGAGGTTGCCAGAAAAGAAATAGCTAGCTTTGGCTAAGAAAGCAGTGACTTTTTTTTTTTTTTGCAATGAAATAGCACTTTTTTTCCCTTCTGAAAAAAGTTTCTTTGAAAATGAGAGCATGTACAGATTAGTGCTGACTTCTCTAGTTTGATATCCAGCTTTCAGTTTTTTTCAGTGAAGCAGGATCTTTTTGCTTTGGGTGCTTGATGTAGTGGAAGGAGCAATGGCCTCCAGTGCTGTTCTTATTCAGCCACCAGGACCCAAAGAGAAAATAAATAGGTTTGCTCAGAGTTCACAGAAAATTCCCCTGTGCAGAGGGTGAAATTCCTCTGGACAGAAAGCCACAGTGCTTGAAAATTTGGCCTCTGGAACCAGATCGACATGGGTTCAAACTCTGGCTCTGCCACTCAGCCACTCAGTATGTGAGTAGGGCAGATTGCTTAATCTAAGCCTGGGCTTCCTCATCTGTAGGGTGGCAATAAGAATGCACTCCACCTGATGTTATTGTTACAATTTAGAGACAGTGTCTTTAAGGCAAGGGTGTAGAATCTGGCATGTGGAAAGAGTAGATGACATGGTAACTTGTAATGTTGATTCTTCCTTTATTTGTGAAGGTATGCTGAGAGATCTGGTGTTGGAGGGAGTAGGGTGAGGAACACGGTGCAGAAAGGTGAACGGAAGTGTGTGGAAGACAACAGAATTCCTGTGTAGCATGGCTGGAGACTCAGTAAATAGCATTTCTTCTTACGGCAGGCCAGAGAAGACAACTATATTTTCCTTTTCTATTTTTAGAGAAAACTTAGAGGATATTTATTTTTAGGGAAGATTTTGACTTCCAATATAAAGAGGAAAATTTATCAGCATCTATATTTAGGAGGAACAATGTATAAGAAATCTTGCGAGGGACAGGGGTGGGGAAACATGAAAAGAATGAGAGTGGGACTCTGTGTGCTGTCAAAGCTTATAAACTGATGAATTTAGAAAAAATATGCCACATAAGACAGGCTCTGCTTTTTGAGACACAGGAGGGCTGTGTACAGGTGTGGCTTTGCAGCCTGCTTTTGGGTGAGTGTAAAGCCTTTCTTACCCTGGAGTCTGGAATCTCATCACAGAAACTTCCCTCCCGAGTCGTGTGCTTGCCTCCCAGAACCTTTCTGGCATCTCGCTAAATTCCATGCCATCCTTTTCTCCTTTGCATCTGCTTCCTTATCGTGCTTTGGCACATAACCAGAGAGAGGGCGAGCCTGTGCCGTGGCCTCGGAGACCCCTTGCTGCCCTTCCCTGCCAACGTGGAATGCGTAGCAGGGCCTCCCTGTGGGGAACCAGGGAGAGGAAGGGATCTTATAGGACCTTACCTTTATAGGACTCATGTGTCCTGCTCGCAAATTCTTGATTTCCAAATATACCTTCACATTCTCTAGCTTGTGTTCCTGCATTTCCTTTTTACTTCGAAAACACCCCTAACATTCCTCGGCCATGAGGAACCGATTGGAAATAAACCTAATTGTTATTCATTTAACAGTTTCAAGCCAGGCAGCCTGTAGCATCCTCCTGACACTCTCTGTACATCTTCTTTGTCTCCTAATCTATTCTCCACATTGTAGCTGGAATGACTTGTTTTCCCCCCAAAACAGAAGTCTGATCATGAGCCTTAGTTGTTTAAAACCCTTTAATGGCTGCCGTTTGCTGATAGGCTCATCCTCACGGTGGCCTGGCTGATTGAACTCTGTGGGCCCGGCCCCCGTCCGCACTAGCTTTCTGCATCCTTCACCCTTCACCGTTCCAGAAGGCCTCATCTAACGGTGGACCCTCCCTACCCCCTGCCTCCACAGTCACTCACCCCCTCCTCTCTCTCTCTATGCACTATTAAGCATCCCTTACAGTTTGTTAGTATTGTATCTGTTTCTTTCAGCCTCTCCCACAAGACTGTAAACTCCATGAGGGTGGAGAGCTTAGTCTATTTAGTCACCTCTATACATTCCAGGTCCTCCATATTCATTCGTTCTTCATTTATGTATTCATTCAGTAACTTCATTTATGAATTCATTCATTAATTCTCTAAAGAGGTTGACAACCTAAACTATTAAAACCTGCATTGACAGGACCATTTAATATAAAAGGAAATAAATCATCGGGGGGAGAAATAGAAGCCGCAGGAATTTGAAGTGAGTCAGGTGTTAGAGTTGAGCAGGCACATAAGCTTGCCTACTTGCATTAGAGATATAGTTTCCTCTGGGTAATAAGAAAGGCAGAAAAGAAAACACAGACGGCTTATTTCGTTCTTATTATCTGGTGAAAGGAAGCTCCTCTGGAGTGGTAACTATTTCCTGGCATTAACTTTGCCCTGAAAATTATGAAGTGAACACATAAAGGGGGGAAAAAAGAAAATAACAGTTACTTCTTCCTTCCGTCATGGATAATGTGTTCCACTGTGGTTTTACCATGGGGACAGGGTTTGTGAGAAGGCGTGAGGCTGTGAGGTAGAAATCTAAGCCTGCGTACGATTTAGGGAGAACTTTAGACAACTAGGGAGATGATCTGTGGTCTGAGAAGAGAGCTAAGGCCACAGACACGGGGACGTGTCCTTCCCTGGCAGCGTTCCTTCGGTGTATTCTGTGGGACCTCAGGATATTCTGTGGGGCAAAGAGGGTTGTCTGGTCAGACACACTTGTAGAACACAACATAGGACGTGCTGGCCTGCTCTTGAAGATGTATGGTGCACATCAACAAATAAAGACCATGAGCATTCTTACAGCTAAGAAGTGTTTGTTGTGTAATCCACCATTTTCCAAACTTAATTTACCACAGAACTGCCCTCAGAATAGATCTAGGAAAATGTTAACTTAGTAGTTGTGGGGAGAAAGAATATGAGCTCAGCATATGAGATCAAGGTAGTGTTATCTACTTTGTTGAGAAGAAAGTTGAAATAGAATTTTAAAAAATTTTAATTGTAATTTTTCCATTACCATTTACCCCCCTTATACTCTCCTCGCCCCCCCACCCCCCGTAATCACCACACTGTTGTCATTGCAATAGTGGGGTGGGGTGGGGATGTCCAGCACTTACAGGTTATGGGAGTAAGGGTCTCCCCTTTATGAAGATGGTGTAGACCACACTTAGTTCATAGAGGACTCTGATTGTTGGGAAGACAGTTTGCTGGGTGTGAACTGAGATTCTACCGTGTCTCCTGAGAGACACAGGAAGTTACCTCACCTCTCCCTGCCTAGTGTCTCCCCTGTGAAGTGTGGACAGTAACAGCAATGCCTGCAAAGGCTTTTCTGAGGGTTGAACACGATGATGCTTGTACAGTGCTGAGAACAGTACTTGTTCAAAGTAAGAACCTAATACATTTTGATTACTCTTAATATTTATTTAAAAGATAACTTCCCTGTAAAGTAATTGGAATTTAGTAAATTAATTTATGACTTAATTTGAGTTCTGTTTAAGGTGTTGGCTCTCTGACTGATTATGCTAGGTTCTTTTTGGTGTCTAGGAAGTGGAAGCAAGAGATGGGATATCTGGTTTTCTAGCTACCCCATAAACAGTTGCATACCGCCTGCCCGCCCCTCCCCCTCCCTCCCTTCCTCCCTCCCTTCCTCCCTGTCTCCCTCCCTCTCTCCTTTCCTCCCTTCCATCCTTCCTTCCATCCATTCATCTATCCATGCAATAAGCACTTATTGATCACCCACCTTTAAGCAAGCATACTAACCACTTGCAATTTACAAAACCCTTTCACAAAGCCCTTTCACAAAGCCCCAGAATGTCATTTGAGTCTAGTACAAGGAATTCTAAAGAAGCTTCTGAATGTTATTTATGAAAAACAAGGGTGACTTTCTTACCCTCCTCACTTATAGGACTCTGCAAGAGTGATATTGGAGATTAGATTCAGTTTAAGATCTGAGATATCCACTCCGTAGGTAGAGATACACGAAAAAGGGCTAATTACTGAATGATTGATAGTAGTCAGCGATGATGCTGCTGGCCCTAATTTGACCTCTGCATAAGTATAGTCCCTAGACTTGTCCCAGGGGCTATATTTAACAACACTGGAGTGTGATAATAAATGAGGCTCTTTAGGAATTTTTCTTTTTGGTTCAAGTGGCTGTCTCTGAAGAGCGCTCCATGGGGAAGCAATCTTCCTAATACAGATTTCTTGTAGATGAAACTTTGGCAGACCCATTTTCAACCCTGGCATTCAGACCTCGTAAAATTACTATCAGCTAATGGATATTTAGGACACATAAAGCTGAGAAGGCAATCAAATTGGTTCCAGGCCTAGTGTGTGTATCAGATGAGGTCGATGAATACCAAGACCAATCAGACTGGCTTCTCGGGGAACTCTGTTCACGATAAGGAGGAGAAAGTTTCTAAGCAGCAATCAGTTCCTATTGTCTAATATCAGTCACCATTAATGCGAATGCTGGCTCTTGCCACTACCAGAAATATTTTGTTTATTATAGGGATCTTATATGTACATGGAGAAATTCACTTTCTAAAGGTTGGATTGCCAGTCAACAAAATCATTCATTCAACAGACATTATTGTGTTAATTCTATGCCAGATACTTTGCTAGGCCTTTCAATACAAAGGTGAATGAGGCATGATTTCTGCCCTTAACAACATTATAAGATAGTACAGGTTTTAACTTGAGCATCAGATCTAATCAATTAATTGGTACCTGGAGGGTTGTGTTGGGAAGAATTCTGAAGCTTCCCCCGGACTTCATGATTGATTAGCACAATCTTTCATGAGGGGTGGAGAGGAGATCTTGCAGATGTACCACCTGCTTGCTGTCCCTGGTCTTCTGGGAGACAGACTGCCAGTTACAACTCAGTATGTTGGGTCCTATGGTAGAAGTTCGTAGGGGTTGCTTTGGGAACACCTAATTTGGCCAACGGAGCAGAGAATGGCTTCGCAGGTGAAATTTGGAGCTGAGACTTGAAAAGCTAACAGGAGTTCACCAGGTGAACAAACAGGAAAAAGGGGGATACTGTAGGCAAAGGGGACCGAGTTAAAACATGGAGGCGAGGGATAGTAGGCTGGGGTCAGGGAAAGGCAGATCGCAGTTTGCGACAGAGGATGAACAGCGTTACAAAGGCCAGATCACACTGAGTAGTTTAGACGTTAAAGCCTAGGAAAATGAGAAAGCACCAACGAATAGATTCCCTGATAAATATTAATCTTAGAGCCAGTTCTGTTCAACTTTTGTGTGAATGACTTGATTACACAAAGGTGGCATACATGCTGATAAAATGAGTAGAAGACACCATGTTTGGAAGGTTTGTGAATGTGCGGATGACTTAGTCTGAAATCAGGTGTCTCAAACAGCTTGAATGCCCTTAACCAGGGGTTACTTAATAGGGAAAATTGTGAAGTTCTGTACTTTGATTTAAACAACCAGTTGTACAAGAACGTGTGTTAAAAGCGTCAGACTTGCAGTGCAAACTTCACTAGTCCACAGTATGATATAGACACACCGAGAAAATAGTAATAACGGGCACAGACTGTTCAGAAAGGCGCGTAATAGCCCTGTCCTTGTCTGTCGTGTTCACGCCGCAGAAGGAGTGTTTGCTTTGTAAAGAATTTAAAGATGAAAATCAGCTGGCGTGTGTCCGGAGGAAAACAACCAGGATGGAGGAGGAGTCTTTTGTCTGATGATTTCGCTGGAAAGAGAAAACACAAGAATTGTCCAAAAAAGCTCTGAAGATTATCGGTGGCATAAGAATCGGGTTTATGTTTTTTGGAACGATGGAAAATGGGTAGACATATCTGGAAGGCAAATTGCTGTTCCGTGTCTGGGTGGAGCCTCCAGTGATAATATCTTCTCCAAAGTAGAAAGGGCAAATACCAGGGGGGCCAAGGTGGGTTTACAGTGGTTTGTACGAAAAATAGTACAATAATTAAATAATAATACAAGAATGAACTCTGTGTTTCTCGTACTGCACCCACCTCAGTAGTATGTTTGCTCTCCTAGAAGTGAAGATGCAGAGAATAGGTTAACCCTTCCTGGAGGTACTGTAGAAGAGATTTTTATATTAGATAGGCATTTGGGCACACAGACCCTTTCAACTCTGAGTTTTGGGGTCTTTTTGTTTTTGTTTTTGTTTTAATTCTGGAGAAAAAACATAACCCAACACTATTGTCTTGCTGAAGCCAGACAGTGAAAATCTATACATTTGAGCCCGACCTGTGTTGAGTTGACTTCTTGTTGGAGCAGGCCTCTGGGGCTGCTGTGACGACCGGGGAGCCTTTCCGCCCTCCCCTGGCCCTTCCCTGTTCCATTCTTAGATTCCTCATTCTCTTTAGAAAAGAAATCCCCTCCTTCCTTGGCCACTCTTGTCAGAAACACCCCATAAAATATTTGCCCAGAAAAGAAAGCACCTTCCTCTGAAACATGCCTACAGCCCGGAGGACGACACGGAAAGCCCCGCTTGCCAGCTCTGGGCTTTCGTTAAAATCTGTGTTACGACAGGGTGAAACGAGCCGGCCTCGGGGCAAAGGCCAGACAACGCAAGGGAGCCGTTTTGCTGGCTGGCACTCTCCGCTGTTTGCGCCTCTACCTAACCCGTGTTGTCTTTGTCGCCACACCCCGGCAGGTGTTTTGCCAGCTTCAGTTCAGAGTCTGATTTCTCATGCCAGGCTCATCCTGTTGCTGCTGAGAAAATGAGGTTCCCGCCATCATGATACTCCTCCCCCCTCCTCTAGGCGAACTCTTTATCCAAAGGGATCGCAGCATTGAGGGTGAAAGGCAAGTGTGGATGTACTGTCCCTGCGAAAGCTCTCAGAGGAGGGGGCTGTTGGTGTGGGGGGTGGGGGCAAAAATGAGGACGTGGTGCACACCTATCCAGCTCCTGCTCCCGGTTCTTCCCAAACCTGCCTGCTAATCACCTGTTCATGCTGCCAAGAATGCTATACTGGGTAATGATAGCGGGGGAAAGCAGTGGAGGGAACATCACAGGTTTTGCTCAAGTAGAGTAATCCTTTCCTGAGTCACAGGCATTTCGGTGGCTTTGGTGCAGACAGAGTGGCTGGACTCATTCTTTACGCACTGATGGCCAGTGGCCCCCAGATGGCAGCTGGACCCTTTGTACCCCTGGGCTGTGCTCTCTCCGGTGGTTCCCACATGGAGGGTGGTGCTGTTGGGCCTGGTGCCATCTTCCACCTCTTCCCTTCCCAGCTAGCATTCCTGCCTGCTGTTCCTAGAGACTGTTTGTAAAGTCAGACTGGTGGAGTCACACCTCTGGATGTGATAGGGGGATACACGGAGGCCAGCTTGTCTCCAGCCTCTTCTCTTGCTGTCCTGCCCTGATGCCACAATCCTTGGATGCCACAGCTGAAGGGACACTCAGGGGGTCCTTGAGCCCACCTTCTGTTCTTTGGCAATAAGGACAACTGTGGATCGGAGAGGTGACAAAGCTACTCGGGGTTACATACCTAGTTTGTGACAGGATCTGACACCTTGGCTTCTTGACTCACATTCCAGGGATCTTTTTTTCCCTTTATTTTAATAATAAAAACGTTTTTCACTGTTCCAATTATATACGAATATTATTATATCATTTCGGTTTTATTAAGCTATAATTGATGCACATCGCTATATAAGTTTAAGGTATAGCATAATGGTTTGAATAGAACATAATTACTACAGTAAGTTAAGTTAACATCAATCATTTTATATAGATACAATAAAAGGAAAAAAAGGAAAAAATTTTTCTTGTTGTGATGAGAACTTTTTGGATTTACCCTCCTAACAACTTGCCTGTGTATGCCATACAGTAGTGTTCTAAAACCATCATGTTGTACATCCAAGCATTGATTTATCTTACACTAGAAGTTTGTATCTTTTGACCACCTTCTTCCAATTCCTCTTTCCCCCACTGCTCACTTCTGGCAACCACAAATCTAATCTCTTTTTCTATGAGTTTGGTGTTTTTTTTCTTTTAAACGATTCCACAAATAAGTGAGATCATATCGTATTTGTCTTTCTCTTTATGACTCATTTCACTTAACATAATCCCTTCAAGTCCCATATATGTTATCACAGATGGCAAGATTTCCCTTTTTAATGGCTGAATAATATTCCATCCTGTGTATATGTGTGTGTATCATATTTTCTTTATTCATCCATCAGTGGGCACTTACATTTTTCCTATGTCTTGGCTATTGTAAATAATGCTATTATGAACATGGGGGTGCAGGTATCTTTTTGAGTTAGTGTTTTAGTTTCCTTTGGATATATTCCCAGAAGTGGAATTGTCAGATCATATGGTAGCTCTATTTTCAGTTTTTTGGGGGTCCTCAGTACTGTTTTTCACAGTGACTGTGTCAATTCACATTCCCACCCATAGTGCATGAGGGTTCTTTTTTCTCCACATGCTGACCACTGTGTGTTGCCTTTTGTCCTTTTGATCATGGCCATTCAAATGGTGATAAAGGGCTATCTCCCTGTGGTTTTGATTTGCATTTTCCTAATGAGGAGTGATGGTTAGCATTTTTTTTTATATGTCCGTTGGTCATTCTCGTATCTTCTTTGAAAAAAATTTCTCTTTTGTCCATTTTAAAATTGGATTTTTTTTGACTATTGAGTTGTAATTCTTTATATGTTTTCCATATTTAATCCCTTATTTGATAAATGGTTTGCAAAAAATTTCCCCCATTTTGTAGGTTGTCTTTTCACTTCGTTGATGGTTTCTTTTGCTGTGCAGAACCTTTTTAGTTTGATGGACTCCCACTTGTTTATTTTTTTATTTTGCTCCTTGTGCTTTAGGTTTTTTTTTTCCAAAAAATCATCGGCGGACCCATGTCAAGGAGCTTTTTCCCTGTGTTTTCTTCTAGGAGTTTTGTGGTTTCAGGTCTTACATGTAAGTCTTTAATCTATTTTGAATTTATTTTTGTGAGTGCTGTCAGGTAGGGGTCTTGTTTCATTCTTTTACATGTGAATACCCAGTTATGCCAGCACCATTTGTTGAGGAGACTGTTTTTTCTCCGTTGAGTATTGGTTCCTCATCAAATACTAGTTAACTGTTTATGCTTCCGTTTATTTCTAAACAGGGATCTGTATCCTCTCTTAGGTTAAAGCCTTGCACCTTTTGAAATGGACTTTATTCATTTATTAATTTATTTAGAGATTCAACAAATACACTTATTGGATTGTGATGGAGACAAATAAAGTCTGCTTCCATAAGGAACTTGCAGTTCAGGGGAGAAGATAGGCACTTACACAGTTTTGATCTGTGGGAAGTTCTGGCAGATAGAGGCAAGAACAGAATACTGTGAGAATGTGGAAGGGGAAGTGCCTGGTTGATTTTTTTAGGGGAGGGGAAGACAGAAGGAAAAGGCGAAAAGGTAGTTCGGAGAGGTAATATAGCATAGTAGTGACCAAGGGGTGGGCCCTGGAGCTAGACCACCTGCATTTGAATCCAAGCCGAGGCACTTATCCAATGAGTAGCCTTGGGCAAGTTGCTTAAATCTCTTTGTTCCTCAGTTTTCTACTGTGGCAAGTGAGAAAGTGAATAGTACTTATCTCCTACAGTTATTGCAGGAGTTTAGTGAGTTAATACTTAGAGAGAACTTTAAAACTGTACCAGAATAGAGTAAAACTCATATTTTAGCTGTTATTGTTGACCAAAAAAGCTGTATTCCGATAGTATGCACGTCAGTGGTGACCAAAGACCCAGAAATGGTAGCATCATTGTTGACGAGAGATGGTGGTTTTAACTGGGGTTCCTCGGAGAGGAACCAGGCACGTGGGTTGGAAGTGCCAGGTACCATGTGGAGGCAACAGGCAAGAAAGGGATTTGGAGAAGAAGGAATTCCGAAGGCTGGCATTTTCCCTTCATGGCTTTTTCTAAGTTGAGGCCGCAAAGGGACGAGCATCATTCAGCTGACAAACAGAGGGGATTAGCAGTGTCTTGGGCTCTGGGGTCCAGTCCTGGTTCCGGGGATGGCTCTTGCTTTGAAGGAGCTCCCTTTCAGAGCAGGAGGCAAATATGCCCACAGCCACTGTGCCCTGAAAAGGCACTGCCCAGGGCAGGGGGGGAAAGAGGAGAGAGAGAAACATCTCAGGACGTTGTCATCTTGGTCCCAGTTTCCACTCCTCGTCTCTTTTCTGAGCACCTCCAAACTATTTGTTTGCTGCCCTAAGGCATTTTCTTCCCAGGAATAGTTATGCAGAGATGCCTGTGGATATAGAATCAATACAATAGAACAGGCTTGATTTTTCTGGGTGTGACTCCTCCGCTGAATTAGAAAGCTCATCTCTTTATGGGATGTGTTCTCTTGGAAACAAGGTTCTTGAGGCGGATGGGTTCTCAAGTTTCTGCGAGCTCTGACATTCTAGTTCTTGGGCTTTGGTGTTATGGGTTTCACACATATTGTTTTCACTACTGGCCGGGAATCTGGGAAGGTCTGTGACACATAGTAATTTATAATTCTGCTGAGGCAAGGGTTCGACAAGAGTGAGTCACACAGCTGTTGAGTAAACCTAGCTGACCACCCCATCTCCACTCTTTGGTTCATGGCACTCATAAACCTGTGTGTGTGTGTGTGTGTGTGTGTGTGTGTGTCTGTCTGTCTGTCTGTCTGTCTGGGTCTTCTCCTGCAGGATGATGAAGGCCAGCTGCTATACTATTGTCCCTTAGATTAAGAGAAGAAAACTATTTTCTCCTAGGGTTCAAATTTTTCTTTTCTCCAAAAGAGATTTTTATTTTAAAAATGAGGAGAAAATGCCATGTACTTAACCAATCACTTCCACGCTGGCACAGATCCAGCCGAAATGTGGACTCTGGGACCGCCCCCTGGGCCCTGCTGCGTCGCCACCCGGCAGGTGGGATAGGAGCTGGAGGTGAGGTTTGAGCAAATTTGAGTTGTTACAGCTACTTGGATATGTGATGCTTTTCTACTCTGTATAAAGAAGGATGGAAGGACCCTGACCCTTTCACACTCCCTCCTCCTCCTCCCAGATGAATTTCATGTTTGTTGCAGGGACTAGGTTGACAGCACAGAGGACTGAGGCCTTCTGTCTCCGCCTGGGCAGGTCAGCAATCACCGAGGTGGGTGGTTTGGAGCCTGTCTCTGGAGAGTGGGCACAGACCACCCTCTGAGGGAGAGAGAGGAGGTCGTCTGAGGGCTCCGCGAGGAGCTCTCCTTCCTTCGCCCTATTATTCCCTGTTTTGTTTTGCTTTTTTGGGGAGGGGTGGTACACAGTGTGGGTAGGGTGGTGGGCTATTCCTGTCCACTCTGAGTTGCTGTCCTTTCATTCACGAAGAATATATAGAGGGAGGAAGAGGAGAGCGGGGGACATGACAGAATCATGGCAGTGGACCAAAGTTTTGTCTGAATACATAAGGTGATAGGTTTTTTTGGTCTGTTTTTATCATTTTTATTGAGGTATAGTTAATATAGGTGAATTTTAAATGCTTAGTTCCATCTATTTTAACAATTGTGTCCATTTGTGAGAACATTTACTGAAGCAAGTGGTGAAACATTTTCATCATTCTAGAGCGCTCCCTCATGCTCCTTTGCAGTCAGCTCTGTCCCCCTCCCTCCTGTCATCATGCCACCCAGAGATGATCACTTTCTGACTTCTATCACCATAGACTCTACACAGGGCCATTAAAAAAACCTGCATTCATTGCAACCCGGGTGACTCTAAGAAGGATCACATTTTACCCAGGGCCGTGCTTTCAAAAATCATAAGGCTGGAGCTAGGAACAGGCTTCCCGCTTGCCTTCAGCGAATCCTTTGGCGTGCTGGGCCTTGAGGACCTCATCCCTGTAATGCGTGCAACCCTAACAATTCCTACCACATAGCAGAAAAAGGAAAGAATGATAACACATTTATCAGTCACTATGTGCCAAACCTTCAGTGTGCTCTTGTAAACACTGTACTTCAGCATTTGATCCTCAAAACAACACCCTAAGATAAGTACTGTTTCCTAAAACTGAAGCTCAAAGAGCTGAAGTGACTTGCTTAAGGCCACAAAGCAGTCAGTCAGGACTCCTTTGTGTGTCTAAGCCTTTACCCCTGAAGGATGGTCATTAACTTCTGTTAACAGCTAAGCAGAGGTCACTGTTATTTCAAAGGCATTGTCTATTGGTCAGAGAGTACAGTCTTCCTTTTTTTCTTTTTTTTCATTACCGTTAAAATTTTTACACAGAAAAATTCTATAGCTATTCAGAATGCTCAGCATTAGTGAACATCCTCAAATTAGAAACACCGGTGCTCAGATTAATGACAGGAAACATGAAAAAAAGTCTCAGTAAGATCAGTGACCCTGGGGGCCCCGGCGAGGGTGGCTCAGTTGGTTGTGCATCTGTCCCCCAAAGTGAAGGGCTGCTGGTTCGATTCCTGGTCAGGGCACACGCCTGGTTTGCAGGTTAGGTCCCCAGTTGGGGCGTGTACAAGAGGCAGCTGATCGATGTTTCTCTCCCTCTCTCTCTCTTTCCCTTCCCCCCTCTCTAAAAATAAATAAATAAAATCTTTAAAAAAAAAATTAATGACCCTTCTACTAGTTTCTTTCCCATAGAAAAACATTGCGATTACTCTCTGAAAATATAATATGTATTATCATTGTTTTATAATATATAATAACAAAACAATAATCCTTAATTGAGAATACTATTAATAACATAATTTTGGTTTTCATAGCTAACATTTCGGCTAATATGTAACAAGCAGATGCTCAGCTTTTGACATGTATTATTGGTACGTAATAAAATAACCCCACAGTTCAGCCTTTAAAAGAACAAACGTATTATCTCACACAGTTTCTAGTGATCAGGAATCTGTGAGTAGCTTAGCTTAGTGGTTTATGAAATTGCATGCAAGCTGCTGGCTGGGGCTGCAGCCGTGGAAGGATCGCCTGGGGCTGGAATTTATTCCAGGCTCACACCTGAACATTTCCACAGGGCTGCCCGCAGGGTGGCTTCCCTGAGAGTGAGTGATGAGGGAGTGAATGCCCAAAGGGGAAGCCACGGTCTCTAATAAGCCGGTCTCAGAAGGTGATGTACTATCACTGCTGCCATGCCCTGTTGGTTCTAGAGACTGACTCTGGTAAAATGGTAAAATGGGAGGGGATACCCAAGGGTTTGAAAACCAGGAGAGGGCGATCATTGGACCTCCTAGGAGGCTGCCAGTCATAGGCATTATGAGCCTCACTTACCTGACGAGAAATGGATGCTCGGAGAGTTTCAGTAAATTCCCAAGGTTATGTGTATAGGAGATGAGTGTGATGGGGTTGGACACAGACCTGTGTGACCGCGTGGCCTGTGTGCTTTCCAGAGTGCCCCGTGCAGGGCAGCCGGAGCGCAGAATGAAGCGTTGGGTGCTCTGGCAGTGTGCAGGTGTGCCAGTTCTCTCTTAGGGATCTACTTTTCTGTGGTTAGTAAGTCCCTGAAGAGGTTGGCATACACCAGATTTGCAAAAGTCAGTTTTACTCAAAATGTATTATGACAGTTCAATTTAAAAGACGTCTGCTTACGCCTTCCTGTATTACTCTGTTGGTAATTTCTAATCTGTTCTGAAATAAATGTTCAGGTATTGGGGGTAGACCACTAGTATTCTAATTGCATGTGAAGAAAACTACCCCGAGAGGAAGATTTGCTTTTCTCTTCTAGGGTAAGTGTGGTATTAACTCCCATTTAAATATATTTTGAGACCCATGGAGGACACTAATAAACCATGTGAAAGTCTACTCATGTTTAAAATTCTAGGGGGCTGGTGTGTAGCTGGGGTTTTCCCAGACCATCCCAAGCCACCCTGGCTCACCACATCCAGAACAGGACATTTTTATAGTAGCCTCCACTGCAAGAGAGCCTGACCACTGAGATAAATCTCCCTGTCATGACCTACTTAAGGACATTTCATTTGAGGGAAAGAATTTAGGGAGATTATATGGTCTCTAGCTGGCCCATTAAAAATGTAAACATTTATCCACTTTTTAATGTCTATACCAAGCAAATAATAAAAGTTACACATACTTCTCAAGCAAGCTCCTTTTCTTTGCAGATTTTGGAATATTTAACAGAAAGAGGAAAGTGTCACCTCCATGTCCTGTTCACCGATTCCTTCTTTTTATTTTTAATTTGCCATTTTTCCTCCTTATGTTAAGGGAACTCTTTTCATTCTGTTTACTTAACATTTGTTTTATACCTACTCTGTGCTAGAAGTCATAGGTATAAAATTCTGTCATAGATACTGGAGACAACAAGATGAAAAAGATAATCTTCCTGCCCTCAGGGAACTCACAGTCCATGGGAGAGTCTAACAAAGAGAAAGGTGATGAAACCCAAGGGAATTTTTGCTTTCTTATAAATCATAGGGGAAAGAGTACTGTATTCTGGATAGCAGGTGCTAGAAGATTGCCCAGAGGTAAAAAGGAGTTTGCTGAAAGAAGAAACCAGGGAGGGAAAATGGAGCATAAGCAGGGTGGTAGGGGAATCCCAGGCAGAGGGACTCATTCACAAAGATACAAAAGTGAGACCCGGCGCGGCCCATTTGGGAACAAGTTGTCTGGATCCTCACTGATGACTGTCTCTCAACCTTCCATAGTTTCAGCAACCAGACTGCTCCAAATACAAATGGGTCATTTACCGCAAAAGATACAGTACATAGTAAAGGTCTCAAAAGATGGCAGCTTTTATTATTATTCTCATCAACATGGCTAGTAATATTTTAAGCATATTTTCTACCTGGTGCTTATCATGACCCTTGAGGACAGATACATCTAGGACACGTCACATGGGTTCGCCCTGAGTCAGATGTGGGAGCACATTATATCCCACTGCTTCCTATTGATCAAGCCCACCACATGCTGGTCCTCTCAGATTTCCAGTTTGGGAAGAAATCCTCTTGTGCTTGATTTATAGTATCAAGATTTCCATCTCTTTGCATCAGGAGGACCCTGTTAAAATGAGCAAAATAAAGATCTTTCTCTCCCTCTCTCTCTCTTTTTGTGGTGAGCTAGAAATACTCCAGAGACTATCAAATGAGAGGGATATATGTAAAAATACTTTGGAAAAATTATTACAAATCAAAGATGGGAGGGTGGTGGTGAGAAGTCCCTTTGTGTGAGGCATTCAGAGCTAATGGAATGGAGGTGGTGTTACCTGGGAATTTACCTAGGAGGAAGACTTGCAGGTATGAGCGGTTGCCTAGGAATTTCATTTCATGATTCACAAGTCAAAGGAAGAATGTATGGTCTCCTTTAGTTTTAGTCTTTAGTCTTACATTTCCTCTTAGCGGTTTTGTCCTTTTTATTATTTTAAAATAATAAACGAATTTATTTCTTATGAGTCAAGAATCGTGCTTGGTGAGAGAAGATGCAAAGATGATTAAGACATAATTCATTTTCTTGAGACTGTCACAATCAAGTGAGGGAAAAGGCACAAAGAATCGTTATAATGTGGAGCAAAGACGGAATTGTGCAGGGGGAGCTCTGCCCCTCCTGGCATCTCAGAGTGTGGAGGAGGCTTGGGAGGAGGTGATAGCGAGTTGAGTCTGAAAAGGTGAGAATCCATCTGACCCAGAGGCATGATGGGTCTTCAAACAAATGAAAGAAACTTGGTGTGGTTTATGAAGAATGATTTGTACCAAAAACCATATCACTTTATACTCCTGTGAGTACTTTTAAGTACATTATCAGAGTTGACTATGACTAAGTGAGCTGTAGCTGTATTTATTATGTATTTTACAAACAAGAAAGCCTGAGAAGGCATAGATAGGTAAATGTTCCTTTTCCAAGGTCACCAGTCAGTAAGTAACATTTCTTTTTCTTCGTGTAAACCCATGCTTGTGCACATCCATATTGGACCAGTACCAGCAGTCCTGGGTTTGGCCCAGCTCTGTCACCACTAATGAGCCCTGTGAACTTGGACAAGTTGCCAAACGTCTCTAAACTTTCATTTTCTCATCTGCAGAATGGAGAAAGTAGGACTTGAAGCTGTTCCAGCTAAGTAGCCTGTGATTCCTAGAAACCGGACCAGGAAGGGCAGTGGGAGTGTGTGTGTGTGGGCGGGGGGATGCTGCGGGCACAGATGACAGGAGAGACCAACAGCGCAGTCACAAAGACTATGTGGCCAGCCTGGTTTCCCAAAGGCACAGTCCCTCCCCAGCCCCTGCCTCTCCACCCCATAAGCTATGAAACTGACCGTGTTTGGGTTCACCAGGGACTTTTGCCGAGGACCAATGGGCAGAAGACAGCAAAGCGCAACACGGCCTGTTTCAAGATGAATTCATTTTTATGGCGTCAGCCAGAGGGTGCAGTCACCCTCTCTCAGCAGTGGTGGACACAGTGTACAGCAGGAAAAGTGTTTCTTTGAGGGGCAATTGATTGTGCATTTAAACAGTAAACATCTTCTGGGCACAGTGTCGCTGGGGGGATTATGTATTGAGAGGGCAGTGAGGCGTGAAACCTCAGACTTCTGTGGTACTGGCTGTTACCACAGTGGGGCTGTCAGAGGCGCGCTGTTCAGAGTTCCCAGCTCTGGTCCCCGTTTCTCAAGCTCTGCTTCCATGATATAGGGAGAGGGGCAGGAGGAATGGCGAACCTAACCCCCGGAAGGGACGGCACACGTAAAGGCGGGGCTGAGAGAGGGGAAAAAGGATGCATTCAGTTTGGCCTTGAAGACACTTACTTGTTTGCCTTCGATTGCTTACATGTCAGATGAGTAGAAAATAGGCCGATTTTTGACAGTTTTATTTCAAATGTATCTCTATGATGTCTAAACAAAAGACTTTGTTTTTGCGAGTTTCTTTGTGTGTGTGCGTTTTCTGACAGTATGGACTTCTATTTTTCTTTTTTTGCTCTTTTTTTTTTTTTGCTAAATTTGTAGGCTTTAATGTTTCTAGGAAATAAGGAAAAAAACAGTGTTTATTCCATTAATGACATCAAAGTATTGATAATCTCTGGGTGGTACTATCTAAGTGAGTCAACAGATGTGGGCTAAAAGTTTATGATATCGGAAAAAGCAATTTGATGGTGGTGGTAATACCGTTGTGTTGCTCTCTGCAGTAACCCCTCTCATTCATCCACTCATTCATGTACACAGAACCTTCCACCCCCTTCACACATCACACAAAATAAACTTCTGTGAACCTGATGTTTATTCCTATCAAAACTGGGCCTCTACTGCACGTGGGAGATATTTGGGCTTTGCTGGTTGGTGAGTAAAAGAAAAAAAAAATGTAAGGAAGAGGAAGGAGCATCTGATTCTTCATTGTTTATAAACAGAAGCCGCTGCCCTGTGTATAATCTCTCCCTCAGGCTAAAGGATTATGGGTTGGCAGTGTAGGAGAGATGGAAATGGTACTTACAAATTCTACAAATTGTAGAATAAAAGCTGGTTTTCATATGAGTTGGCCATTAGGTTGGATTCTGAGTGACTAGAAGGTCAAAACTCTCTGGCAAGAGTGATGTATCTTAAATGTATTTTCTTTATTTTGCCAAGTAGACTAAGGTCTTTCAAATCTGTGATGGCAGTGTGGGAAATGCCTATAGTACTTACTTCCCCTTGGTCCCGAAAAATCTTGGACATGAATTATAGGAACTTTTAGGTCACATTATTAAAGCCAGTTTTAGATAATTTTTATAAAACATAATTGAGGACACTTACCACTGAAAGAGTCTTACAGAGTGATTGTATTTTATATAAGCACGTGATTTGACCAGGGTTAGGGAAAAGTAATAAAGCATTTTAGATAAAATCTTATAATCTCTTAAGGTAGAGATGGCAACCAACAACCTGGTAGTTGACTGACAAAGATCTTTAGAATTGACTGTGTTTTCTTCTCTGAACATAGGCCTATCACTCAGATTTAGAAACACAAATAATAGTTGTCCACATTTTTCTTCCTTGTCTCTGGTTAAGTAGTAGGGCATAATCTTAGCTACATTTCTGGACTTGACGGTTTGGGTGAAGGCTAACACTCAGTACCCACTAAGAGGAAGAAAATAAGCCTTGTATCATGGTCTCATTATAAGATGGTTAGAGACACCTTAGAAATAAGACCATTTCTGTTTACTAGATTGGAGTTTGAAGCTGAGGCGGGATGGAGTCAGGCTGAAATTCTGGCAGGCGGAGTCTCGTAGATAGAAAAGGTGAAGACAAAGAGTTGATATTCACTCATCTCCATTAGGCGCCCAGTGAACCTTAGCCTCTCCCTGAGGACCCTGAATCACAAGCTGCTGATAATCTTGAGGTTCCCTGTTAGTCTCTTCTCTCTCTCATTTTACCGTGGAGATCTAAGGCTCAAAGAGTCGAAGTCATTGGCCCTAAACACTTAGCTTGTCAAGTAGACCTGTTCTTTTGAACATTTTTGGAAGTTTTCAGATTTTTTTCTTCTCATCTTGATTCTAGATACGCTATGAATTTCTTTCTGTTTTATCCAGCTTTTAATTTTTATTTGATGCCGGATATGTTTTCTGCTCAGAAAGTAGCACCCCGAGATGTCTTGGAGATGACATCCATGAGGTTAGAGACGTGACTCCCCTGGGACCTGGATGGCCTCTGTTCAGGAAGACTGTTCACAGGTCACTAGATGGACCTAGAGGTCATGATAGTCAACCTTCTGTGAGGCTGCGATGCACAATTCCATCCTCACTGTCCTAGACAGGTTGAATCCTTTAATCCTTCACTCACGGCGCACTTCCTCTTTAACCAAGGCAGCCAATCCCATCGTTAAACAGGTTTCATATTACGTCATAGTCACTCAATAACTTCTACCATATTGTTAAAAAGAGCATACAAATAAAAACCACATGTGCACTTTCTGGAATTGTTTTGATAGCAGGTGCAATTTTTAAATGACTTCTTTTTTGCCTGGATCACCAGGGCTTTGCTCAGATTGTGGTGGCATTTCTGGAAATATGAGCACGAACCCTCCAGTGTTGTATAATTTTATGTTCAATAACTCGAACTCCATGCTATCTGAAACCTTCTCCAGTCTATACTGAGTCCCTCCTTTACACTGAAAGGTTTCCTTAACACTTGGTCAACATTAAAAAATGCTTCCTCCCCTTTCCCCTTCATTTTAAATTGACTTGTTGAGCTTAAGTGTTCCTTCCTTCCACATCTAATCAAGGAGCTGGAGTCTGTTTTCTAATAATGTAAACAGGGTAAGATGGTGTGTTGGTGAAGCACCAGTGACTGGCAGGTCACTGGGGAAAAAGAAACTAGTCCATGGGTCCTTTAGGAGACAGCCTGAAATTTCTTATAGGCAGAGGTAAGCCAGTCACTGGAAGTGTTGATTGGCTTGTGAATACATTTAGCCCTCTCCTCCAGGTAGCTTCTCTCTGCAAAGTCCCTCAAGTATGGCTTGCAAATTCCCACCCCCCTTGGAGCCTTACTCCAGATGCAGAATAAAAAGACCGAAGTTCGAGTTCCGACTCTTTATTGCTTATTAGCTGTTGGGTTTGGGTAAATCCCTTAACCTCGAGGTTAATTATAACTACCCCAAAGAGCTATTAACTGTGTGAAAATGCTTTGTAAACTCTACAAGGTCATAAAAGATGAGCCGTTATTATTAACAGTATTTTCTGTAAAATTTCCCTGGCTCCTTCAGCTCTCCTGATTTTGTCTCTCTCCGCAGTCACGACCGGTAATGCCCTCTGGCTCTTTCTGTGATGCTGGGTGACCCTTCCTCTGGGTAGACCTGCTCTCTAGCAGACCTGGAGTTTTAATATTTTAAATTAATTTTGTACTGTTTTTAAAATGTAAAACATACTTTGATAAAATAAAATGATCTGCATAACATATAAAATTTAAAGCATAAGAATATGTTTTACGCAACATTGATTGAGCACTGATGGAATGCCTGACACTCTGCCAGATCCTGGGGATACCCAGATAGAAGACAGTCCCTGCCGTGAGAGAGCTCCCTGCCTGGGCTGAGGAGCAGAGAGCAGAGTTCACATGGAATAAACAGGGGAAGGGGCAAAGACGCTCTTCTACGCGGTAAAATTGAAGCTACATTCTAAAAATGTTCTTATCCTAGATTAAGTTACTCAGTGTTTTAATTTATCATTATTTTTATTTCTTTCTGTTTCCTCACTCTTTTTTTTTTCTAAAATGTAAGCTCAGTGGGTCTTGAGGTTTACATTCAGTAAATATTTTTGAGCACCTCCGGCAGACAGAATATTAGCTCCAGAAGGCCAGGGATCTCTGTCTCTCTTGTTCACTGATGTTTCCCTAGAATAGTATTTGGCATGTATAGGTACTTAATAAATATTTGTGAAATTAACTATCACATTTATTAGTTAAGATAATACTAGCTATCGTAACCGATGATCCTAAAAATACTCAAGGGTTTAATAAAACAAAAGTGTGTTTCTTGTTCATGTAGAGACCAGTTTGCAGTAGATTTCGGAGACCCTGCTCCACACAGGCATTCAGGGACCCAGGCTGAGGGAGGTTCTGCCATCTTCAACCAGCGGCTTCTGTGGTTACTTTAAAGTACCATCCATTTCCAGCTAGTAGGCAGGGGAGAGGGAGAAGGTTATAAAGAGGGGTTGGGCAAGAAATGTAGATCCTTGTCAGCTACTTTCCAGCACTAACTCTGCACCTTGAGAGGGATACAGAGCTGTCCATCTCTACCTTGTAGACCAAATGCCATTTGTTTTTTTGCTCACATGTGGGTGAACAGAGACCTGTGAGCACCAGAGGGGCACAGGACTCAGTTCCAGCACATTTTCCCTCAGGTCAGGTTGCGTGGACCTGGTAGCCTCAGAGGGCCCTAGAATACTGTGTCTATTTTGTTCCTCTCATTAGTCTTTCTTGCTTTTGGCTCATTGAGTTTCTCCACAAGATCTACATTCAGAAGTTTTGGGGGATTGTGATTGATGGCAGGTGCACACACAGGCATGACTATACTGTGCTCAGATGCCTCCCAGTCCCCAGCCACAAACTCAGCACTGATCATTTCAGCTTTTCCATACGCACACACTGGTGGTGTTTGCCTTTCCTTTCCTCTTGTGCCTTTAACACCTTTCTCCCTTTGTGCCTCCTAAATTTGCACATTTATAGAGTGCAATACATTTTTCCAGGTGCTTTCACAACAGTTTTTGCAACATCTTCAAATGTGATGTTCATGTGCCTGTCAATTCCTTTTGTACAGATGAGGGAACTGAGGCTCGGAAAGGTTCGGTTTCTGGTTCATGGTGCCTGGCCAGAGTCTGCAATTGTTCGGAGCCTTAAACCCAAGCGTCTCTCCAACAGTGCAATGGCCCTGCTGTCAAAGATGGAGTCGGGAGATCTGAAGGGCCCTCATAGAGATGGGTTATGTTGGCACCTGGAAACCTAGCTGCATTTGGATGACTGGACTCAACAGTGAATTTAATGCCAAGAGGAGGAAAACAAATGCTCTTTTGTTCTCTGTACAGATGCTGTCTTCTGCTTACAAACTTCCTCTAATTTCTATGCAGGATTGGACAGGGCAGTTTTGATGCTGCTGTAAAATTGCCAAAACCATAAACTGTTACTCTTGGTTTTAAATATCAAACCAGGTGGGGTGAAAGAACTTCTCAATGTCAGAGAAGGGAGCGATCACTTAAATAGCAGAACGGACACCATATGGCAGTATTTCTTTTTTTTTTAAAGAAAGAATGTTATTCCTTCTGTCTAGATTCCAGTAACCGTCTGTCCCCACATAATCCAGGGCTGGGAGAAGCATCCGGGGATTTAGAATGGCGTTGCTGAAATTAACTTTGTAAAACAAGTCTGTTCACCCTTCATACTAATTTCTGTGCTTACTACTGATTTGGTTTGGAGAAAGAATATTTGTATGAGGCCATTGTTACCATTACGGAAAAGGAAGGCTATTGTGTGTAACTTAATTTTCTTTGGCTGAGCACCTGGTCACTGTATATCAGAAAGCGAGCTGTGGACAGTGAGAGCTTTGGGGTGTCTTAGCAGGCGGGTAGTGCTGTCCCCACCCCACAGATTAGGAAACTGAAGACTGTGTTATCAGTACTAAGGAAATTGTTGTTTTTCTTATGGTAAAAGTTTATAGAAAACTATAAAGAGAAAGCAATCTATAATCCCATGTCTAAGAGGAAAACGCTGTTAATATCTACATCTTCCGCCAGTCTCTTTTCAAGTTATACTCATTGTGTATTAATTGACCTCTTACCGTATACAACTGTTTTGAAATGTAATTGTAAAAAATTTGAATATATCATGAATATTTTCTCATGGTATCATTTCTTCATTCATTCAACAAATAAAGATAACAGCTAACACTTCGCTTAGCCCTTTCTGGGAGCCAGGCACTCTTCCGTACACTCCGCAAATGGTAGCTTACTTTATGCTCACGATGGCCCTGTGAGGTAGTAGCAGTATTAGTACCCCTGTTTCACAGAGGAGGACACTGAGACATTGAGGGGTCACACAGCCTCCTGGGTCATACAGTTAGGAAGTAGTGGAGCCGGAATAGGCATCCACGTCATTTGACTCCCCTGTCCTCTGTGACCCAGAAGGGCTGCTGGCCTGCAGCAGGCCAACAACCCTCAGCGCTGGGCGCGTGCTGGCGTTTAGAAGGCTGACTTGCTGAATGAGAAAAGAGGCCTCCTGGTTTTGGGAATGGCCCTGATTCATACTTGAGATGTGAGTTATTCACTGAAGGTCTAGGCCCAGCCGAGCTCGGTGCCAGCAAGGATTCCGAACCACAGCTGATCGCCTACAGGATTGCAGAGCTTGTAACATAGCAGCTTTACACTTGACCTTGAATGCTGTTGGCTCCCTCCCTTGACCCTCAATTCGTACTCCTTTACTAAGTTGGCACCTGTAGGAGAGGATGTAGGACCAGTGTGCTTAAGGGTCTGCAGCACTCCTTGATGGTTTTTGGGATTTCTAGCGAGCCAAGCAGACTCAATGAAAATTAGTCCCACTTTTCAGATTCTAATAATGTCTTTAAATATTTCAGTGAGAAGATGTAGTCTTAAGCCAATGAACAGAGTCTGATTTCAAATGTATTTTTCAATTCCCAAAAAGCCTCAAAATATACTTTTCCAATTTTAACTAAAAACTCTCTGCATTAATTTTTTTCTGAAGGGAGTAAAATTAATCTTTTTTAATGGAGTGTTTTACTTTTCTGGGGCCCAGAATAATCCATTCTCTAAGGGTTACACACACATCTTTCCATCCATTTATTAATGAAGATAGCTCCCATGAGATGGAGATTGTGCTAGAGAGTGGACTTTCAAGATCTAACTCCCCATCCTTAAGGAGTTAACAGTGTAGTGAGGAAGACAGGTAAATAACAAAGAGTCACAATACAGTGTTCTAAACACTAAAGCACAGAGGATGTAGGTGAGTGTGAAGGTGGGAATAAGAAAAGACCTCTTTATGATTTGGTATTACTGAAACATCCACATCATGATTTCCTCAGCTTGTATTTTCAATGGTTAGAATTCAAGGCCTTTAAAAATATATTCAGCCTGGGTCTATAGGTGCAGGGAAGAAGCTTATCCACAGCTTAGATTTGTTTTTGGTCTATTACCTTTGTCTATGTCTTTTTTTCTGTGAAAGAAAAAGGAGAAAGAGTTGTCATATGCAAAGTTTTAGATGTAATTCATAGAGTTTCATATACATTAATGGAATCAGTGGTAACCAGGGAAACTTCCCAATCCCAGCTTAATCAGACCTGAGTATGCAATTATAGACTTTAATATGTGTGTGTGTGTGTATATGAATTAAAAGACCATGTCTGTGTAGTGCTGGATGTGTAACAGGAGCTTAGGGGTTACTTGTAAGTAGCACATGTAGTTGACATTACCTTGAAACAAGAGGTAAGAGGTGTGGATTTTAAACCTGGCTGTGTCACTAGACTCAGCTCTGCCAGAATCTGCATTTATCTGTGTCACAGAGACCTGATAAATGTATCATCTTGTGGTCATAAGGTGGCGGATCACCCTCTGCCTCATGCTGTGTTCTTGACGGGATGAAAGGAGGGCAAAAGTGTAGGTACCCGCTAAGTCAGCTCCCCTGCTAACTTCCAGTTCATCTCATTGGTTGAACCTTGTCACATGTCCACCTCAGGTGCGAGGGAAGTTGGAAAAAGATGTTCAGCTGAGCACATTGCTGCTCCCAATAGAGTCACAGTTCTGTTATAAAAGGGGAAACGGGAAACTGGGTCTTGGGTAGAAATCTACCAGTCTCCCTCACCTCTGTGAAGTAAATAAACTAAATCAGTGGTTAGCTAACTATTTTTTCCTTCTTCTTTTTTTAATGCACCCTCCTCTCCTTTCCTTTATTGTCATCACAGGACCGGTTACCAGATCAGGTAAGTGTGTTGTCTTTGATTAAGTCACAGTTGGGATACGAAGGTTATTTTTCCCTTCCTTTCTTCCTCATTCATTTGATTTTTAATTGGGTTCACTTCTTTAGTTTGTATTTAATTTTAGGTTCATTTTTACCTGTCCTTATTTATTTACTTACTTATGTGACTGTTTTAAAACCTTAATGTAATTTTAAAAGTCAGAGCTATATAGAAAGGAATACACAAAGACATGTCCCTCCTCTGCATCCTTCTCCCCAGTTCCCATCCTCCCAGCAACTCCACTTCATCCCTACTCACCTTGGGTTTAAACTTCCTGTGTTGCACCAGTGTATAGACCCATACATTTTCTCATTTCCCCTACTTACAAAAGGTGGTATACTATAGTTGTCCTTTGCATTTGAGGGTCGGTGTAGATAGTTAAAGTAAAGGAAACAACAGTGGTGAGGCTTGGGAGAATAACAAGTGTACAGTAAGAGAGGGCAAATGAAACAGTAGAGGGAGAGACCACCTCTGCTTAGGAAAGGTTTCATGGAGGAGGCTGCATGTGAGCAGTACCTCACGAGTGGGGTGGCGTGGTGGAGAAGAGAGGGTTTTTTCCTAGACATTGATAGAGGAGAGGAGGAGACTGGCCAGTAGACTAATTGGATGGCAGCGAAGGGGGACCAGGTCGGGGCATCAGTTCGGGGGAGCCCTCAGGGGTGGGCATGAAAGTCCAGCTGAAGAATGTGAGTCTTTGTGACAGGGTGTGATAGGTTTGTGATTATACAGGAAGCAAAGCTTGAGTGTTGTGTGCTTTTCTGGGGGTGTGGGGTTCACAGAGAATTTAGAGATCATCTAGCAATTCATCCAGCAATTCACTTTCAATGGACACTCTTCACGTGGTATAGAGGAGAAAACTGAGGCCCCGGAAGATACAGGCACTTACCCCAAAGCTCAGAGTCAGATAGTGGCAGAGTTGGAAGTAGTCATACTCCTGACTGAAAGTCCCATGCCCCGTGCTTCTCAGACCTGGCAGCGGCCTTTGTCATTTTGTGTTTGGACCTTTCAGTTCATTTAATCCCAAGTCCTAACATTCAACCAGACCCACAGCAACTGTATAGCAGCCTGTTACGAGCCAAATTGTGTCCCGTCTCAAAATTTATATATTGAAGTCCTTCCTAAACCCTGGTACGTCAGCATATGACTGTATTTAAAGATAAAGCCTTTCAAGAGGAAGTTAAGTTAAAGTGAGATCATTAGGGAGATTATAATCCAATATGACTGGTGGCCTTATAAAAGGAGGAGATTAGGGCACAGGCATGCACAGAAAAAGGACTTATGTGAAGACACAGTTCGGGGACAAGTATATCTACAAGACCGGGAGAAAGGCCTCAAAACAACCAAACCTTTGTCTTGGTCATCTAAGCTCCAGAATTGTGAAAAATAAATTTCTGTTGTTTAAGCCCCCCAGTCTGTGGTCCTTTGTTACAGCAGCTCGAGACAACTAAGACATAACCTTAAGCCACTCTTCTGGATTACTGGTGGGATCACACGCCCAGCCTGTGTCCTGTCTCCTGTTGTAGCTTCTCAACCTTCCTGCTGCTAAGAGCCCTTGTGGGCCCTGCCTTATGTCGCCCACTGAGTCGCATTGCTCCAAAGGCAAAAGAATGGTGGAGGGGATTCTGTCGCAGTGCAGAGAAAAGCAGAGGGCACATCAGAAACCTGCTGGGAGCCCTTCACCAGCCAGCAAATTCTTGACCTTCTGGGCTCCAAAGGTGTGGTTGAACTAGGTATCTTTAAAGCCATGACCAGGTGCTAGATTCTTTAAGTAATGTGGAAAGAAACTGTCTGATGGACTTGAAGGCATCAGGATATTAAGATTTTTTAATTACATGGTGAGATTATGAGTTGTTTTAATATCCTTTATGCCTTTCTATATTTTCAAAGTTTTCTTTAACGTACATTTTTATGGGCAGTGTTGGGGAAGTATGGATCACAAAGGTGAAAAAAATTCCAATCCATGTTAGAGGCAAACAATGGTGAAGAAAAAAATCTTCATTTCCCGGAGGTCCAAAGAAGGCAGCACAGTTTTAAATGAGTGGATAATGAGAATAGTTGTAGGACAGGGGTGTACAAAACTCCTAAAGTCATAGAACACTTAATATTTTTAAAGATTCATCTGTATGGGGAAAAAAACTTATCTTTCTGATACAAATGGTAATGAAACAGTGTATACAATTTCCTAGTAATTGACATATAGGGTGTAGAAGTGAATGTAGATCTAAACATAATGAAGTGTGAAAATACTAGTTAAAGATGGAGAAAGCTGTCACAGATGTCTGTTTGTGATTTGTTATAAGGGTCATGGCAAAGCATATGTGGTAACAGACTCCCGCCATCACGAAGAAGTGTTGACGTTATGACTTGGCCTTGATTATGCTTGAGAAGAAGAGGGTAGAGATGAGAGTGTAACTTGAAATTAGAAAAAAAAAAAAAAGAACTGGGTTCAGAAATTATAGATATAGCCAAATAGTCTTATAAGAAAAATGAGAACATTTTACCATAATTTACAGCTTAATTCCTAAGTAATAAAGCTGTTGTTGCTTTCAGTCACTAATAATCAGAATAAAATAATGCACTTAAACATATTGGGACTGTGTAGATAAAAGAGTATTATAATTATTACCAATTGCTAGCCAAATGTAATCAAAGCTTCCCATTTAGAATGCCCGTCAGTAATCTGGATTTTTGCTGTCATTTCCTACAGACCGTATTCAAGCACAGGTAACATACAATACCTCTATCTTGACAAATGGGATTGCTTCGAGGCCTTTTTCTAGGTCACTAACCCAAACAAACTGGTGATGAAAATCCACCCACCACCGTGCACATCTCAGGGCGAACTGGCTGTTCGGACTCACGCTCAGCCTCACGCTCAGCCTCACTGATGCAGGTCCTGATAACCTGAGGGCTCTTCAGGATCGATTACAGCAGTGATCACTCCTCCTGTGTCCTGTCTTGTACAGAGCCAGGATCATTTTGGAAACATATGGTTTCACCTCAGGAGCACATGTGCTATCAAGATCCGTGTGTGTGTGTGCGCGCGCGTGTGTGTTTGTAAAAGACATTTTATGTGTGCCTTGAGCAACCTTTCCAAGAATCTCATACAGCTTGTGGACATTCAGGCCTGTTCCGATTTCTCTTAAATGCAAATCCAGCTGTGTCAGTTCCCTTAACCCCTCCTGTGCCCGCTCAAGGTTAAGGCTTGCAGTCAGCTCTTTAGGAAGTGTCCAGAGGGTAATTACCCAGATGCACCTGGGGGGGAGTTTAACCCCTTGCACTCCCGCCTCTCTGCCAGAGTCACGGGAGGGGTTCAGATGTTCATGAGAGGCACAGTTAGTGAAATCATTTCCCTCTCCCGAGGTAACTTGATCTTGTCAAACAATGCTTTTTACAGAACATATGTGCTTTAGTTTTATTTTAAGGTTCTGAAATAACGTTCTCCATTTTGCTCACCATTCAGGCAAACGCACAAAGAAGAAAACCCTCTTTTGGTTACACATGAAACTTATTATTATTAACTTTATTATTATTATGGATTTCTTTTTTGTCAAAAGGAAAGCCACAACATTTCCTTAATCAAAATAAAAGCAAATACTGCAGTGTCACTTTATGCAGAGCCAAAGGCCGGAGAAAAAAATTTGCAAAAATAGAATTCAGAGAAGACCAGGAGGAAACCAGAATGACTTCCCAGAGACGAATATTCAGCTGTTGTTCCTTATTTGGATTTGGGGAGAAGAAAAAGAGCTATTTAAAAAAACTAAATATGAAACTGCTCATTTATGAACAGCTTTTTCCATAATACCCCTAGATACTCCAGGCCTCATTTATGCTGGGAATATTATAATACCCCACAGGGCATTGCGGGGAGGGTGGGGGGCGTTATTATCGCCCAGGACCATGGAACGGTAGCAGCCCCTTGGACGGGGACTTGGGACAGACCCTGCAGGTAGAGTCTGACAGGTGAAGAACTGGACTTTGGTGACCCTCTGTAGCCTGTGTCGTGCAGCCTCAGACAAGTTGCTTAAGCTTTCTCAGTCCCCACTTTCCTCTCTGCAAATGGGGCCGTTGGCACTCGCTTCAGAGAGCTGTTTTAAAAACGAGATGAAACCAGCTCCGTCAAGTGTTTGTGCCTGCCTGGCACACTGCAGCCACTTGAGTGATAGCTGTTATTTAATGATTACAAAAGAGCTCTGCCACAGACAGGGAGGTGACCTTGGGTAAGTCATGCTGTGTAGGTACCTGTGCTTGGGGCTTCTTATCTATAAAATGTGAAATTTTAAGTTCCATTCCCTTCTTGTCTGAGATTTGGTGAGCCTTTGAAGCTCTTCTTAAATCTTGGTAAAACCTAAGGGTGCTTTCCGTGCCTAGCGGTGAGCAGAGCTGCCGAAGTTTGGTTTAGGTTCTTGCCAGGAGATTACTAGAACGTAAGCCTCGGGCCGTTCTCTTCATCCTGGTACCAAGGCAGGAGGAAGAAATTGGTTCTTATCGCTCCTAAGTCTTACTATGAATCTAAAAATTCTCCCATATCCAAAATCCATATTCTCCCTCATCCCAAACTTCTGATCTTCCTACTTTAAGATAATACCTAATGCGTGGCACGCACTGCTGCTTGCAGATTATTTTTATTTATTTTTTTTAAAATCATTTTTATTTTCAATTACAGTTGACATGCAGTGTTAAATGAGTTTTGGGTGCATACCCCAGTGATTAGATATTACATGGCTTAATAAGTGATCATCCTGATAAATCTTACACCCATCTGACACTGCATATAGTAATTAGACTATTACTGACTATATTCCCTGTGCTGTACTTGACATTTTATTTATATTGAGACACTGGCTCTTCAGAACAATGGTGCAGGTCTGTTACGACCCCCCATTTAGAGGTGAGGAGACTCAGGTCTCGACTTGGACTTGCTGAAATCACATAGCTAAGAATTTGCAGGTTTTCCACTGCAAAAACAAAGGTTTCTCCCACTGAAATAGTCTCCTTTATAAAGTGCTGGAGGCTTTTGTTTATAAATGAGGGGAGGCAAAGAAAAGGATGAGGTAACAGTTGGAAACAGGATACAGAAATGCTGATTTCTTCATGACTCACCGTCTTAGGCCTTTGATTCCCAACATTTTTTTCTGTGAGGACTAATTTTACTTTTGTAAACAGAAGTTTAATATTTTATTATATAGGTGAAATACAGATAATCAAAAAAGAGGATAATAAAAAAATACCCTTACTTCAGTGATAATCACTGTTAACATTTTTCTGTAATAACTTTCCAGAGCTTTTTTCATATTTATATATAGGTGTGTATATGAATGTGTATGCAACAAAATGTCCTTAATCTGCACACACTGTTTAAAAACCCATCTTTAGTAACAAAAAAAAAATATTGGCAGTCCACAGAGAGTTGTAGGGGACCTAGATTATTCACCTCCCCAGAATGGCTCACCTGCCTACCTCCCCATCCTCACTACCACCTCATTCCCCAGGGCAAGCCTGCGGCTCAGCCCGCATAGCTCCTGCTGCGTCGGAGCTCCGGAGAGTCGGCACGCAGGCCTGAGCCAACCCATTCCACAGAGCCCTTGACTCCTCTCACCGTGCTAGGACTCCGATAAAGCTCTGTGCAGGGGGTGGACACTGGCTTCTCCAGGAGCTCTGCGTAGGGGCTGGCTGAGACAACCGAGAAGGGCAGAAGACTTAAGGCCCACGGGTGAACCTCAGTCAAGGGAGTCAGGAGAGTGGGAGATCGTTCTGAGCCATGGTGGGTTCTCTACAGCCTTGTTCCGGTGACCCAGCAGTCAGCAGTTTCTTGCGAGGTTGTGACAGCTTGGTAATTAATGTGTCACCTTCATCGGCTTTTTCTCCTTTTCAACTTCATCTTCCTTTCCCCCGCCCTGCTTCCCACCCCGGGAACTGAGCTGAAATGATGGCCATTACATTTGTAATATCTCTCTGTTCAGTAAGTGCATATGAAAAAAATAACAAAATTCAGTCGTTTTTAGTGAATGTGGATTTTGTTAATGACAACGGCATGTGTATGCACTTGAGGAGAAGTAGTGTATCTCGAAGTTGTCCTCAGATACCATATGGTAATAGGCGGATTGAGGACCCCTTCAATCCACTCTATGCCTTTCCCTGCCCCATGGTCCCCAAGAAGGTCTGAAAGCCATGGTTGGGTTGTTTAGGTGAGCTACAGGTCATCTCAGCTCTTTTTCCTTGAACTTGACCTTGCTGTGGTTAAGGACTCTCAGATGTCAACCTCAGTCCATTTAGCCTCTTTCTTCTGATGCCTTTCAAGTGTGTGAAGTCTTGAAGTCTGTGCACGTTTTCCCAGAGCGAGGCGCTGTACACATCTGGCTCAACTTTATTCCAGTTTTCTTTTCTTTCTTTTATTCTTTAGTCAACCAGTGTGAGTAACTGCTACATGAAACCGTGAAGAAAATGAAATAAATATGTTGGAAATGCTAGAAAGTGATCTGTAGTTGTTTATTCTTCTCAGTCTTACTTCCTGGGCTTATTTTTAAGCATTCAAAGAGTTTCGACAATCTTTAAAAGTGCTTGGCATGCTGCAAAAAAATATGGTCTGTTTTCTAATGTGAAAGAACTTTTACACTGTGCTTCTGGTTTGAGAGTGTGTGGGACAGCGCCTCTTATGTATTGATTCAAGTTCTCTTAATAAGACACTTACTCTTTTACATAATTCCATGCACTTAATCTATTAAACAGAGTTCTCTCGCGCTCCCCCCACCCCCACAAAGGGCAGGGGTTCTGTCTCGTGCGTCCTTGTGTTCTCCGACAGTGCTGACATCGAACTGGTGCCGCCTGAGCTCCTTGAATGATGAGGTGGATGGTGAATGTTTCAGTTGGATGAGTAAATACTGGTGAATTGCACAAGATGTCTGTATTTCAAAGAGCACATGCTAGAACACAATTTATATATGAACAATTAGTGAACAAGACAGCGTATTTGTTTACACAATGTATTCTTTTCAGACAGAGCTCATTGCCTGTCTTCACAGAAAGGGTTCTTTGGCTCGTTTAACAGAAGGAGAGAAGAGAGATCAGTGAAGGCAGAAATAGTGAAGGAAGAGTGTCCCAGGGTCTCATGGTAGTGGCGGGAGGTGGTGAGTCAGTGAACTGTGGATTCAGAATTCGGAGTTGCAGTCTTCCCTCTCGAAATCTGGGCTAGCCTTTGGGGCCTGTCTCCTCCATGAAGTGTTTCCTGATCCCTGAACAGATAACTAAGCTCCTGTGACCTCATAGCCCTGTGTTGGAGCTTTTCTCCTGGCTGTGTTCCTGCACGGCCGCTTGTGGTGCTGCCTAACACCTTCCGCTGGATGACCGAACGAGGCCTGGGTTCTCTCTGATCCTTGCATAGAAGCACCTCAAATGCCTGGCACAGTGCCTTCCACCCTGGCCACTGCGCACATGCTTGTTGAAGCAGACTGACCGATCCAGAGTTTCAGAATAATAAGGACATTTATCCTCCGCAGGGCTTTGGTGGTGTATTGGGTAGAACAGTGGTGCCTAAAAAGAGAGGCCACACCCTGGAACAGGGGAGTGTGACCTTATTGAGAAACAGGATCTTGCGTGTGTGAGTTGAGCATTTGCGCCTTTTCCCTATGGCAGTTGCCCTCCCTAACGCCTAATCATGGGTTAGTGATGCTTATTTTGAACGACATAATTAGTTATGTTTGGTCTCAATGGAAATTATGAATGGCGAAATAATTCATAATTATTAATGGAATAAATAATTACACTTAGTAACGATAGGAATTGTGACTGATGGTGCTGAACGATACCTCGATACCATAGTAGACAATGATTTTAATCTGGCAGTTTACTAGTTCTAGTGGGCTGAATAGCGGCTCTCCTGGTACTAACCCTCAGAACCTGTGAATTTGATCTTATTTGGAAAATGGGTCTTTGAAGACATAATTAAGTTAAGGGTCTCAAGATGACATCATCCTGAATTACCTGGGTGGGCTCTGAAACCATTGACAAGTGTCCTTATGAAAAGAAGAGAAGAAGATGAACGGAAAGTCCATGGGAAGACAGAGGCAGAGATGGGAGTATGGCACCTACAATCCAAGGAACTATTGAAGGCAACCAATGCTTGAAGAGGCAAGGAGGGATTCTCCTTCTGAACCTTAGGAAGATGGGTGGACCACCTGATACCTTGACTTTAGACTTCTGGCATCCATAATTGCGAGAGAATAAATTTCTGATGTTCTAAGCCACCAAATGTATGATTATTTGTTATGGCAGCCCTAGGACATGAATACATGTAAGTTGGGTTGGAATTTTTATTATGAGCCTTAACCAGCTATAATATAAACTCCTTAAGGGCAGGGACTGTCTGTCTTGTTCCCATCGTTGCCTCTAGTGCCTGGGATAGTGTCAGACACGTGGTAGGCTTTCATTCAGTGTTAATTCCCCCTTCCTTCCTTCTTCCTCTATTGTCGAAGGCTGTATCTCTGCCGGTAAGAGTTGAGCGGTTCCAGAACACACTGTTGCTCTTCCTTAATTTCCTATTTGTGGCAGAGGTTGTTAGTTTTTCCCAATATTTGTTCTTCCTTCTTTTGCAATGGTAGAGCACCTGAGTTTTGACTGCTTCTCTCTGCAGACGGGTATGTCTATGCCTCTATGTGCTGGCCAGTGGGTTGTAAGTGGAATTGTTGTGAGGTAGCTTCTGGGAGCTTTCTTGAGCGGCATCTGTTAGGTGCTCTTTGCACCTTCTTTTCTTTCTTCTTTCTGTCTGCCTGGAAGGCAGGTGCTGCCATTTAGGACCATAAGAGCAAGATCCCCACCTAGGGAAGGTTGAGCAGAGAGTTGGGCAGGGCCTATGCCCCCGTGTGGGGCATAGCCGTCATATTGGCCCCGGGCAGCATGCTTCTAGATTTCTGTGTCAGGGGGAAATGGAACCCTTGTGTAAACCGCTGAGGCGTGGGGAGAGACATCATTGCCTACAACTTTGGGACTTTGGGGGGGATTATTTGCTTACTACATGGACTAGTACCTTCAGATGTCTGAGGAGACAGAAATCAGATGAAAGATACTTTCAGCCTGTCTTTCACTGTGATGTGATGTTTCCAAACCTGTGGTCTCAATTTTTAAACTGAGGAAGCCTGTGGCATGACCTCCGGAATTAAACATACCTGGTTTTGAACTCTGATTTGGTTGCTCACTCCTGTGCAGTGTTCTGACCTCCCTGAACCTCAGTTTCCTCATCTGTACAGTGGAGATAACAGTAACTACCTCTTAGGATTGTTGTTCTGGGCACAAGAAGGAGATCATGTCTGTAAGTAGATACTGTTAGCTGTAGTATTGTATCTTTATTTTGTTTGGACTAGTGAAATCACTAAAACTGCTCTTCTAGGGAAAGGACGAAACAAAAAACTAAATGAATAAAAAAATTTAAGCCATAAAGCATTATAAGGAGCACTTTGAAACAAGAAAAATCTCAGATAAGCAACCTAATGTTATACCTCAATAAAGTAGAAAAGGAAGAACACACTGAAGCCCAAAGGTAGTAGAAGGAACACAGTAACAGACCAGAGCAGAAATAAATGAAATAGATAGTGAGAAGGTAGGAGAAAAGATCAGTGAAACTAAGAACTTGTTCTCTGAAAGGGTAAACAGTATTAGATAACGCCTAACCTTTACCTAGAATCATTAAGAAAGAAAGAGGACCCAAATAAATAAAAGGAAAAACAAAAGAGTAGATATTAAAACTGATATACCACAGAATTATAAAGGATCATAAGAGACTACTATGAACAATTATGTGCCCACTAATTCGACAACCTAGAAATTACGGAACACATTTCCGGAAAGTACCTACCAAGGTTGAATCCTGAAGAAGTAGAAAATCAGAGTAGACCCACTCCTAGTAAGGAGATCAGATCAGTAATCAGAAACCTCAGAAACGAAAGCTTAGGACCAGACAGCCTCACTGGTGAATCCTACCAAACATCCAAAGAGGATTTAATACTAATTCTTCTCAAACTCTTCCAAGACATACAATAGTCCAGAACACTTCCAAATTCATTTTACAAGACCAGCATCACCCTGATACCAAATACAAATAAAGACAGCACACCAAAAGAAAGTTACAGGTCAATGTCTCCGATGAACATAGATGCAAAAACCCTCAGCAAAATATTAGCAAAAAAAAAAAAAATTTTTTTTTGACAAAAGTCTAACATCCATTTATGTTATAAAAACTCTTAACCAAGTAGGTATAGAGGGGGGCATACCTCAACATAAGAGAAGGGACACTTTGACCTGTACAAGGGTTGTACTGAGGGACCTGGGTAAGGAATTCTGCTCAAAATGAAGGTATCCAGTTTGAGCTATGAGGATGACACTGGATTTTTAACTCATTCAGCGAACATTTCTTGAACTCATCCGATATACCGTGTGTATGGGGATGCTGGGGAGCATATAGAGGTAAACTAAGACATGGCCCTGATCTCTACCCTCAGGAATTCACCATCTAGTGCAGACGAGAAATATTGTTACAGTGCAAGGAGAAACTGCTCTAAGGGCAGTGTTCACAAAGTGCCATGGGAGCACAGAGGTCTGCGCAAGAATTGGAGACAGCCAGACCTGTTGCCATTTAGGCTGTATGTTGAAGGACGAGTGAGAGTTCAGCAAAAGAGACAAACAGGCTAAGAACGGTAGACTGTGTGTACAAAGGCAAAGAGATCAAAAGAAAAATGGCATGCCGTTGTTCAGGGCTGGCGTGCTCCATTTCACAGAATGGGAGAGGAGGGTTAGTGGGACATGAGGCTGAAAATGTGTCTTCAACTCTTCAACGCCGTTGCCTAGGGAGTTGGATCGCCTCTTTTTAGTTTGGGGGAGGCCATGGATCTTTTTAAGGAAGGGAGTCATGTGGGCAGTTCTCATCCGATGCTCATGCTTCTCTTCTTCCTGCTCTTTTCCGTTGGAACACTACCACGGAGGGCAGAGGAGGAGAAATTGCTGGCAGTTGTGGGGAGACACAGATATCCTTTATCTTAGTGGAGATTAACAAGACAAATTAACCTTGGGAGTGAGGAGAAGCCCTTCAGATAAGAAATGGACAAACTGTTGAGGTTGCCAATACTAACACCAAATGTTCCTTATTTTTTACTTGGCTGAGCCATTTATTTTTACTTTTCCCCCATCTTTAAAAACTCTTGTATTTCTAGTAAAAAAAAGAAAGGCTTCACCTTTAGGAATGCAGTGTGGTTTTACTTCTGGTAAGAAGTGAAGAAAATTTACCTTCTGGATTTTTCTATGCTTGATAAAGGGCATAGTGTCTAAATGCAGGTTATAAAACTATATCTCTAACATGATCTCATTTATAAAAGAAAAACTTTATATGTGTATATAATATAAATTGCTCTTTGGGTTATAGGATTTACTCCTGTATTGCCACTTTTATTTTTTCAGGAAGCAAATAAATCTTAAAAATATTTTACAGAAGCTCTCAGTGTAATCCCTGTAGTCAACGTCAGAAACAAAAACAAATTTCTTGGGAGGAGGGCACAGAATTAGGGGTAGGCTGTGTGTTTTGGAAAGAGTTTGGCTCCTCTCTTGTTGATACCATTTACTGGGCCGTTGGTGAAGATTTCGATGGTTCTTTCATTATTCATTCAATGTGTATTTATTGAGCAACTACTCAGCTACCAGACAGATGCACCTTTCTGGGCAGGCTTACTTTAGACTGAAAGCCGATCCCTGGCCTGTGTCACTGCCTCCCCCTGAGATTTTCTTAGCTGGACTCAGTGTGGCCACAACACCCTGTGATTCTGTCATCGCCTTTCTTGCTGCGAGGGGCCGCCCCAGAGCCCTTCATAAACAAGCTGTCCAGGCTGTTTGGATTAAGAGCAGAGGAAAAGACAATAATAAACTCAGGACGATGGCATGGCAAGGTGGTTCACTCGGACGGGTTTTAATGGCGTTTCCCACACGACAGGCCCTTCAAAACGCTGTCCTCGCACGGCCACCCTGGAAATGCCAGCCTCTCCTGCAGGGCCTTGGGGAACCGCGCAGCCTCAGGTTCAAGGGAAGGCTCTGTTTGTTTCTTCTGAGAACAGACGTGAATGTCAGAGGCCCTATCTGCTTGAGTCAAAGGCTGTCGGTTAGGTGAGCAGAAATAACGGCTCAGTTTTAGAAGTTATGTTCGATGTTTTAAAAAGAGGTATTTTGAGCAAAGCTTTAAGATTAAAAAAAAAAAAAGACTAGCCATCGTAGCTCTCACGTTCTCATTTTTAGCACCAGATGAACAGCCAGAACCCTGAAATGAACCAGAGTACCCAGGAAGGTGAAGCAATGGGGGGGGGGGGATGTTTGATTAGAGATAGGCTTTTTAGTTGTGACAGATTATATGTGGAATTTCAGGTACAGATCCACAAGGCTGTGATGGCTTCACGCATGTTGAAAGTGTGGCTGGAAGGAAAAACCTGCCGTGGCTTATCATGTTTCACTTCCTGGGGGAGTGGGTAAGCAGGAGAGAGAAAGAAGCAGGCTCCAGGTTATTGCTGAGCCTTCCCCAGCGTCCCAGCTCAGGCCAGAGGTCAGAAGACCTGGGAGCGGGGGGAGGGGAGGGAGGGAGAGGGGGGGAGAGAGAGAGAGAGAGAGAGAGAGAGAGAGAGAGAGAGAGAGAGAGAGAGAGAGAGAGAGAACAAGCACTCTTAGGCAAAGCTGAGAACTTGTAAGGTGAGGCAGACAGACAGACAACCCAAATGCCTTCAGTAACTCTCAAGGCTTTTAATAAGCCGACCCTTTCCAGATTGTTCATTAACCTGTCGAAACACCAAACGTTCTGTGCATACGGCCCCGCAGACCCCTCTGCTCTGCTTGGCAACCTCCAGAACCTCCTTTAAGAATGAATTCAGAAGTAATCAGTAAAGTTTGAGCTGTTTTCAAAAATTTGGTTGAAATCTGACCCATTGTCCTTTTTCTTCGTCCCTGCTCCGTCTTTCTCAAGGCAGAATCAATTGATCTTCCATGTTGCTTCCATGTGACTTGGCTCGCGAGCACTCTTAGAATTGACAGCCATGGCATGGGGGAGCAGATGGGGTCTGGGACATCCCCTGAAGGAAACTGGCACGGGATCACAGGAGATAATATGTGCAAGGGTTATCTGTCAACTATAAAGCGGTGTACCAGTGTGGCCATTGCTACCCTTTATTGAATACATTGTGCTTGGCATTCTCTCATTCAGTCTTCACAACAACCAGGTGAAGGTAGGTATCATGGTCATCTTCCTTTT
Source organism: Mormoops blainvillei (assembly GCA_004026545.1). Classification (NCBI taxonomy): domain Eukaryota; kingdom Metazoa; phylum Chordata; class Mammalia; order Chiroptera; family Mormoopidae; genus Mormoops; species Mormoops blainvillei. The sequence continues at coordinate 666,720 of PVJD01000029.1, forward strand.
AACGGCAAGAAAACTGAGCCTTGGAGAGGTTTAGAAGTGGTCTACCCAAGGCCAAATCAATAGTAAACGAAAAAGTTGGGATTGAAACCTAGCTTTGACTCCATGGTCTTGAACCACTGCTCCATGTTGCTGGGCCTGGGGAGAACTCAGATGTGAGGAGACAGGGTCTTTGCCGTCACAGCTTCCAGTTTGTGGTGGAGAAACAAGGCAGTCGCTGCCAGCAGGTGCACAGTGGAGGGTGGGTAACGAATCTAGGAAGGTACACTGGAAAAGTGTTCGGGGAGTGGACAGGTGTCACCTTAGCTGCACTTTGAGGAATGGGTAGGGTTTTTATAGCAGAGTTAGAGAATAGAGAATGGAAGAAACTACATAAATAAAGGCTTGGGGGGGTGGAAGGTGTGTGTGGGGAGTGGGGGCATAAGAATGAGGTCACTTCTTGTTATTATTGAGGACTTCCAGCTCATAACACTTCCCACCCTCATCCCCTCTTAATCTTACGTGATAGAAGACGGTTGCTGGCCAGCATGTAGGAACAGTGACTCTTACAGTGGTTCTCAGTGGCCCCACTTCCCTGAGCTTAGAAACATTTTGATTGTCACAGTGATTGGCAGGGGGCGGGCTGCGCTGGTCGTGTGTGAAGGGATATGCCTCTATTGGCGCTGAGTGCCCCCTGAACCAAACATGCTCAACATCTTGCGATGTATGGGTCAGTCCTGCCCAAGGAAGCTTTTTGCCACCCCAGAGGTGAGTATGTCTTGCTAAGAAACAGGGCTGGGTCTCTTCTCTAAGAGTACACACGTAGACTATGTACTAGCCCCTAGGCCACTGCAGTGACCCCCTGGAAACCTGATGTTCCTGGCTTCCCTCCCCCCCGCCCCTTTCAGACACTCTGGAATGGCCTAGTTGTTCTACCCTCAGTCCATACCTAACCTTCAGAACTTGCTATGTGTGCTGCTTCCAAAGCTTATAGCTGAAAGTTAAAATTCCTCTCCTATTTTTCCTCCCCTGCAGTATCATCTGCAGCTGAGGCCATGTAAGGAAAAGGCTGCCCGGGTAGGTTTTCACAACCTTCCTCTTTGCACGAACAATAACTGCAAAATGATCCACCTGATCTGGCCACCATTGCAGTGGGGAAGGAGATGAAAAGAGCGTTCACTGGGCCAGGCACTTCTCTACCGGGGCTTGTCAAGGTGGAACACCCAGTGGCACATGCTTGTGGAGAAAGTATGAAAGGCGTATTGCGTAGGGGAGTGGTAGGGATTGAAGAAAAGCCTAATAACATGGTAATAGGAGATAACAGACTACAAAACCCTAGCGAAGCTGGGAATAAAAGAGCCCAGTGCCTCACAAACACAGGATTGGATGAGTTTCATGTTTAATGTAAATACACCTGCCATTTGTTCTCTGAAGCACTGGTTACAGGTTTTAAGATAAAATAGAGTTTTGAACATCGTGCCAGTGTAATTTGCCTTTGCCCGTGTGCTGACAGTACACTTTGTTCCCAAACAGTCCCTAGACACACAAAATTGCTCCGGCCAGCTTGAGGGTCTCACCTTCTGCAGTATCCTTCAGCCAGCTCTGCTTCCACCTGGCCTTCTGCTTATGCTCCTAGGTTGTTGACAGAGCAGAGAGAAGGGAGACAATCGGCCAGCAGTCTTTCCCCTTTCAGTTCTTTCTGTGAACCAGCGTTCAGTATTAGAGATGCTTTCGCTGAGCCCACCCCCGCACCGGAAGAGATTGGGTCGCCTATTACAGTTGGTCATGGTGCCCTATACTTTTCCTTTATGGCTCTTGTCCCAGTATATAATTATATATTTGGGTGAATACTTGATTACTGTCTCCCTCTTCCACTGGACTGTGGGTTCCATGAGGGTAAATTTGCTTTGTTCTCTGTAGTAACTCTGGCACCCAGCACCCGCCTGACATATGGTAGGTATTCAATCAGTAATTTTTTCATGAATGGATTATTGAATGTATTACAGATAAGTTGGAAATATAAATAAGTAAAAAGGAGAAAAAATATAAAAGGCAATTATAATCCTACAATCAAAGAAAAAACCACTTTCAGTTTTTTGGTGTATAACTTTTCTGATTCTACTTCTATTTTATGCAATAATATTATGATTTTCACATAATAATATTCTAAACAGGATTAAATACTTCCATCATTTTATTTAACATTATTGTTAGATCCAAATTTGATTATATGGTCTTCGCTTCATGAAAACTGATGGAAAACAATAAAAAAGTATATATAAAAAAAAGTATATCATATTTACTTTTCCAATCGATATTTTACCTTATCCAAAAGAGGAGTCTATAATGTGAAACTGGGACTGGCTGCCCAGGAAAATGGAGATGTGGCAGATGGAACTCTAGACCACACGGGGAGAGCCCTGGCCATGGGAAACGGCTGTGGTTGGTGGAGGGGAAAATGGTGGGGCTGTTAAAGCATCGCCACCTGCTCCTGGTGGAAGCGACATTGTTGTGGGAAAAGCCACAGGGCATAATGGCAGGATCTCTGCTGGCTCAGTGATCCAGGCAAGCCAAATGGAAGTTTTGGGAGCTTCCAGGGCTGATGGGGTAGCGACTAAGGGTGGAGAGAGAATCCCTTAATGCTGTTTTCCTAGCCTCGTGCTGGGCAATGAAGATGAGAAAGCTGGCCCCAGGGAGAGGGCGATTGATCCAAAGCCAGGAATCACCATCTCTCTCTTAGTTTAGTGCCCCGTCGTTAACCCTGGCGTGGGTGCCTTGGCACCTGTGGTCAACCAAACCAGACTCAGGTTGGGTTTGAGTGGCTGGAACAGGAAGAGGTTTTAGGAATTTGTGTTAGAGATTCACCGTTTTGCACTTTCTCTGACGAGCCTCTCCGTAACTCAGGATAGTAGAAGTCTGATTTCTTTTCAACAACTGCCACTACAAATTGAATGCTTATTCTATGCATAATACTACATAAATCTTGCAACAGTCCAATGAATTAGTTATCACAGTTATTCCCAATTTGTAGATTAAGTACCTGAGACTTGGAGTGTCACAACCAGAATTTGAACACAGGCCTGTCTGACTTCAGACCCTATGCTTTTTTTTTTTTTTTTTTAATCACTATTTAAAAGAATCTCAGTAGATTCTTAAGAACGAGGCATGCTACTCTCTAGAACATTTGTGACCTGGCAGTATGAATTGGAACAAGGCAAGCTCTGTGTTCCCATTTGGGGAAAGTTAATATTTCACATGCTCTCGAGAATTTAGGAGCTTGGTAAAAACTTACTATTAAACAGGGATTTTCTTTAATTCCTTTTGTTTAAAGATTTTCATGTGAAACACTCTATGTACTGTGCCTCCCTCTGAGACGTCAGTGGTGCCAGAGACCGTTAGGGAATTTGTGTAAATAGAGAGCGGGCCAAATGCTGCCCACACAAGTAGCGAGGCTTGAGGCTGAGTGTGTGGAACAGTTTGACAGTTAGCCCTGGGCTCCGTGGAGTGTCCTGGAGCGCATCGTGGTCTGCAGATCTGTGAACAAATAGTGCCATCAGAGGCCAGGTCAGCTTTGTTCTGGAGGTGCCTCAGACTCCATCCAGCCCGGAGACGAAGGCCAGTGTATGGAAGTATCTTGAACCATTCACGTTAAAACAGATACATTTGCCAAGGAAATAAAACCAGTTGGCCTTGAAAGGTCAATATTAACTAATGCATATCTTGACGATTTTTTTTTTTTAACTGACACTTTCTACAAAAGACAGAAATATCTAGAGAGGACAAAAATGCTTTGAAACATTTTTGAAATGATGGTTCAATGCACAGGGTCAAAGGGTAGCACTGGTTCTCTTCAAGCATTTTTTTTTAAATGCCTCAGTTTTATTTAACATTGTTTTGGGAAGGACTGCATTCTATTGACACATTGAGAAAAAATTACTTTTTGTTTTTCTAAAACTAATAGGAGCTTAGGCATTATGATTAAGGACCAAAAAGAGCCAACGCCGATGAATGCCCCCTTTCTTCAGCTGTAAAATTTAATAGCTGCCACAGAGAGTTTTTTCTTTTAATCAGCAAAAAATTTATTTTGTCCTTGACATTTTGTGCCAAAAATCAGCCTGCAGAGTGTGTTTTATAGCCTGAGTTGAATTGCCTTACAGGTTGAGTTTTCCTTTGAGCACTGTTTATTGAATTGGCTTTTTTACATTTGATAAAATGCCGATATCAGTTTATTAGATAATCTTTTCAGTGTTTCTGAAAGATAAAGGAAACTTAAACAGAGGCAGAAGTGCATTATGGGTAAGTGCCTAGGTTCTTATGGGAGACAAGATGTGGACCCCAGTGGCCCCACTACTCCCTAGCTCTGTAACCTTGAGTAAATTCCCCTCCCAGAGTCTGTTTCTTCTTTCAGTTGAGGACTTATAATAGTGCTAAATCATTATGTGGTTGTAATGATCAATGTACCTAAAACGTTTCTCACAACCTTGGCACTTACTGAGTATTCATCGTATATTAGTGATGCACAACTGTGTGTAACTTAAAGTTTTCCCTTGGAGAAGGGCTTCTTATGATCTGAGGATAATAGGAATAGCAGAAAATAAGACGGTTCAACTGTCTAGGAAAGTACCCATGTAAATTAGGGAGAGGCAATGTAAATATAGCTTAAACTCTGAGAAGCTTCTTTTGTTTCTTAAATGTTATAGATATACAGTCATTTTATTGTAGTAATGGGAAATCCATCTGAAATTTCTTGTCTTTTATCTGTTTGCAAAGCAGCTGGGTTGATCCATAACTATTGAGCACCTGTTCAGTGCAAGGGACAATGTTAGGCATTGTGGAAGAACTCAAAGAAATGTAAGGTACAGTCCTGCCCTGGTGGAATTTTTAGTGTAACTTGGAGAGTTAAAAAAAAAAAATTAAATGGAGGGGTGGGGAAGGAGGGATGGATTCGAGCTGATTTTTAAAGGATGACAAGTAGAAGTGGGAAAGCCTCGTATAGGTAAGGGTTAGTGGCAAGAGCGAAGTCAGAATTGTGGGAGAGAACAAGGTAGGAGGGAGGGACCCAGTTAGCAAGCGAGGCTCATTAGTGTATAAGGCTACCTTTGAGCCAGAAGTGTCTGTCTGACTGGGTTGAGTAGTGCCGTCCATCAGGCCATTCTCCACCGCCATGATTCATTGCCTTGGGGTTTCTTATCTTCACATCTACAGTAAGACAAGAGGCAGCTACAGATAGGAGGAAGTACTTTGCTTTTCACTACTGTGCCAAACATACTTTACATACCAACACTGATAATCTGTCAGCCCACCTCTCCTGGACACTTAATCATTTTCCTGGAATCCACTGGAATAATTTTTGTCTGCATTACAAACTATGCTCCAGAATGTCTGTTTCTTAAGATAAGTTTGTATTCCTTCAAGTGGTATTCCCACAAATCTCCAAGGTGGCCCTGTTGCGCATTTCTTCCTCAAAGCCGAAGTGGCCGGTTATGAATGCTGCTACCTCATGGCCTGTTACTAGTAATGTTTGACACAGCTGAACACTTACTGTGTGCCAGGCACTGTCCCGAGTTCTTCCTGTGTACTCATTCATTTAATTCTATAGAATAGAGCAGCAGTGGGAGAAAAGGAAGATGGGCAGACATTACATATAGACTGATATAATAATTAATCATCAATTAGCTCAACAAATATCTCTTTTTTTAAAGAAGATTTTATTTATTTATTTTTAGAGAGGAGAAAGGAAGGAAAAAGAGAAGGAGAGAAACATCGATGTGGGAGAGAAACATTGATTGGTTGCCTTTTGCATGCCCCCAACCAGGGACCTGGCCTGTAACCCAGGCATGTGCCTCAACGAGTGACCCCTCGGTCTGTGGGACAATGCCCAACCTGCTGAGCTACACAAGTCAAAGGTCAATGGATACTTCTTTAGTGCTTATTATGTCCCAGGCACCATGATTATATGCTGGTAAAATTAATAGATAATTGAAGGTTGCAACAACTCTGTAAGTATATCCTTCCTGCTAGCATGGGCACTTTATCAGCCTACCACAGTCTGCATTGATTGTTTCTTGAACACATTTTGAGTTTTTGAGAGCAGTGCTTATTTAAACTCTAATGTGCATATGAATCATCCGGGAGCCAGGTAAAAGTGCACATTTGGGTGCGGAAGCTGTCTCGGAACCTGAGAGTGTCTGCATTTCTGACAAGTCCCTGGGAGAAGGTGAGATTGCCCACCCAAGTGACCTCTTTAGGTAGCAAGATTTTAGACAACAGAGCGAATGACAGAGGAAACGCAAGTAAAGGCAGGCACATATTGTCACTTTTACGCCAGAAGAGGCAGCAGGCCTGGATTTGGCCACAGACCCCTGCACAGCACTTAGCGTGATTATATTGTTGTTGCTGTATCACCATGCGCACCTGCAGGAGCCTAAGAGATCGGACCCTCAAGGCCCAATGACTCGGTTTATAACTCCTGACACACAATAAAGTTAAAGGAGCAACGCAGCCTGTCCTTCTCAGGGACATAATTTATAAGGTGTGGCAGAGAAGGTAGACTGGAAGCCAGGAAGCCTGCATTTTCCTCAGAGCTCCTTTACAGACTTATTCTGTAACCCTGGGTAAATCACTTAACCTATCTGGGTCGCCTGTAAAATAGACCAATAACATCTGCCCTGCCTAACCCGGGGCTGTGGACATTAGTAGGCGAGGTAGGACGTGCACAAGCTCGTGGAGAAACAAAGGGAGCCCTGCAAATATTCATTTTTACAGTTAAAACTTACAGGGTCCTCAGCAGTGGGCAGGAATGAGGGGCTGTCTTATGAGCTTCTACTTTGGTTTATATCTCAGCTTGGTTGTTTGTTTTTTTGTTTTGTTTTGTTTTTTAATGACTCTCGTCTATTCTGTATTCATGAGATGTGTAGACGTTCTGGTTCAAAAATAGGCCCTGTCAGCCTCTACTGGACGCTGGAAACCTCCAGATCATCACTGCTTGTCCTTCCCTACCCTGCGCCGGGGATGGGGGGAGGCAGACAGGAGGTGACATTTATGGAGCATGTTATGTGAGTATTTTACTTGATCTTCACAACACTCCTAGGAGAAAGGTACTGTTACACTTTTCACAGATGCGACCCCCTGAAGCTCAGATGGACTCACTGGCCTGGGGTCTCCTTATGTTCCTCATAGTAAAACAGAAGCCTTTTCAACTTTGTAGCTGTAAAGATGTGATTATTTCACTTTCACAAGACTGTAAAGTTAGCAAGCACTGGTATCTGGTTAATAGTTCACCTTGTGCGTGTTATTCCAGAGGTAGATATCATGAGTTTAGGTTGAAGCCAAGAATTTGGTGCCTAACGCGCAGAACTGGAGAAGCGTTGCAGAATTCTCTGAATCCTACGTGGTACAGACTTTCATAAACAGTCCTGCAGCTCACCTTTCCCTGGAACAGAGGAAGGCTGCCGCTGAAGACAGTGGCTTGTTCTTTTTAGTATTTGAGGATGATGGTGGTGGTAATGATGGGCTGTTACTGGGTAGTTTTCATGTGCTCTGCAGTAGAAATCACCCACTAATCCTGTACGTAGCCCTAGGAAGTTGGTTGTTTTGTTACCCATGTTTCGGAGAAGAAAAAAACTGGAAACTTAAGAGAGTTAAACTTGCAAGGCCTAGCACCTCCCAAGTGGGTCAGCCTAGACGTTGGTCCTGGTCTTTCAGGCTCCAACACTTGTGATTTTTTCCATATATCACCATATCCAATGGATTAACCACTGTTGTTAGTCATCCGGGTTTACAAATTGGCAGTGGCTCTCAGTGGAAAAGAACCACAGTACTTGAAACATAACAACAACAATAACAACAAACAACAGCCAGCTTGCTCTGCTGCTGATAGGGTCTCCTTGGTTGGCCCTGTTACATCCCATCGTCTCACAGGGCATGTGAGACCACAGGGCTGAAATAACCCTGGGCGACTGACATGAAACAGATTGCCGGCGGAGCTTGCCCTTGGATTTCCCGGCATGGTGCTTCAGCCCTGCTTCATTCACAGAGTGCTCAGTGGGCCAGTAGAATGCTCGGATCCCTGAAAGGGCTTTCTGCAGCTTCTGCTGGGACAGAACCCCAGGCCCTGTGGAATCTCGAAAGACACAAATCATTGGACAGGGCACAAAGTCTTACTAGTTTGGGCTAGTGACTTAAAGTCACTGAACCTCAGTTTTTCCATCTTTTAAGTGGGGGTAATGACTTAATCTCAAAAGTTCTGAGGGTTAATTGAGTCAGTGGAACCAGATCCATGATAGGTACAGAATCAAAGAGGACCACTGTAGCTTACTTTCTTCTGGATTACATCATTTCAGATTTTTCTCTTCTCTCACAGCTGTCAACGCATTCTGTCACTTTATCTTTAAATTGTGCCTTGAGCCCTGGCTGGTGTGGCTCAGTGGATTGAGTGCAAACCAAGAGGTTGCTGGTTTGATTCCCCAGTTGGGGCACATGCCTGGGTTGTGGGCCGGGTCCCCAGTAGGGGGGTGCACGTGAGGCAACCACAGGTTGATGTTTCTCTCCCTCTCTTTCTCCCTCCCTTCCCCTCTGTCTAAAAATAAAATAAATAAAATCTTAAGAAAGAAAATTATGCCTTGAGTCTGTTTTCCATGCCCGGCTCTCACCTTAGGTCAAACCAACCTTAGCTGTAAGATTACTATAATAGCCTTCTGCCCACTTGTACACCTATTTGAACACCCAGAGTAATTTTATTCAAATATAAGCAGCATCATTCATTCCCTTCCTTGAAACCCTCAGTGGTGTCCCATTGCATGCAGAATCAGTCTCCACCCCATTACCCTGCAAGTTGTTACCTAATCTGGTTGCTGCCCACTGCCTCCCCACTTCAACACAGGCCCCTTATCCTCTGGTAAACTGTGCTCCAGTCATGGTGACCTTCTTTTTGTTGCATTGATGTGCCAAACCCAGTGGCCGGTGGACCTTTGCACTTGGGGTTTGTACCTTGTGCCTGGAATGCTGTTCCCCAAGGTCTTTGTATGGCTGGAAATGTCTTGCCATTTAGAAAGGCCTCCCATCTTTTCAACAGAAAGTCACAATATCCCCCTCCCCAGTTACTTCCTAACTCATTACTCCATTTTAATTTTCTTCATTTCTTGCCACTACCTGAAATTTTCTTGTCTAGTTATTTAAATGTTTGTAGTTTATCTCCCCCAAGTAGAAGGTCAAGTGTTGCCCATGATTTCATGTCTAGTTCCTAGACAATTGCCTGGCATATACAAAGAACTCAGCAATCATATATTGATTGAATTAATAATTGGCATCTTTATTTATATAAATTAAGATAAACATAAACAAATTAAAAACTTAAGAGGAAGTGTTTCAGTAGTGATCTCCACCCTAAGGCTTGGGATTCGGTGGTCATGGACTGGCCTGATGGGAAGACGTGCATGGAGGCGGCAGCCCACTTTTAGAGCAGTAGGGTCATGGTGAGAGGCCATCCCTCCTAGTCCGCTACCTCCCAATGGTTTCACGTGTTCATGAAGTCATTCAATGAGTTTGCTGTGTGCCAGACTGTGTGTTTACTTGTGGGCTTACAGCAGTTAACATGGGAGATCTAGGGCCTACCTTCACCAAGCTTATACTTTAACAGGGGAAACTGGTATGGTGTGCATACATTTTCAGATGAAACCAGTATTTAAGGAGGAGAACTGTGCAGGAGCCCAGAGAGTGTTTTGAAGGAGGGCCTGTCCTGGAGGACGAGGGAATCCTGCCAAGGGAGTGATGTTGGACCCAAATGTGAAGGATGCCTACCTTTGCACACATTTTCTCTTGAATTTCTTATAATTAGTTGTTGAGGAGGGTGCAAAATCGCACAGGTTGGGCCAGCAAAGGAGTGATTGTTTGGAATCCCTCCACTGGGAGGGCGTGTTTTTCTCTCTTATGTATAAAGTAGCCCATATGCATGAACAGTGGCCTTGGAAGGATGTAGATATCTTCACTGTAGACTAGGAAACTAAGGCTGTGAAGTAGGATCATTGTCCTACTATCCCTAGTAAGTGGATTGGGCCCATGTCTTCATGACTTCCAAGCTCCATTCTCCTTTAGACAGCTTTAGATGTATGTTTCCTTCGTGATCCCAAGGAATTTCAGGTTCAGGACAGTTCATCTTGTTAATTCTGTTTCCTCAACCACTTGGCCTGCTCTGGATTTTTAGGAGTTAAAAAGTTGGCTGGTGTCTCTTTCAGTCCTAACAAAATGTCTCAATATCCGCAGTCCTTTGAGATCTCCTGGCAAGTGAGAAACCAAAATGCAAGCAGGTCCTTTTTTTGCCAGCCAGCCTAATGATCTGGCACACTAGTGCTGAGTGGTTTTGAACCTTGAGGCTGCCTCTGAGTACCTGCATCCCCACCCTCGTGCAAGTCACCTAACCTCTCTGTAAAATGGCCAATACAATCTTATAGACCCAGTTGGGGAAATGCTCATGAAATTGATCTTTTGAAGTACTTGGCAATTGCAAGCTTCATAAGAATCCCTGGTAAGAATAATTAACTTACTTCGGAGGATGGATTTACTTAGGAAAGCTCCATCTGCAGCGAGGGTGGGCCCCTCTTTCCTGTTGCTCCTGGCACGTGCTCTTCTCCAAGTAACATTTGCAGCAGTCTGGGTGGTTTGTCTGCTTAGAGACATCCAGAAAAGTTGGTGGGAAAATCCAACAGACCATTGGCACTTAGAGACTAGGGTTGGCACCAGTCACAGTGAGAGGCATTGCTTTTATTAGCAACTTAGTCGTTTTGCAGCAGGCGAGTCAGAAGTGCCTAATACGCAAACTCAAGATGCTAATGTGGCTCTTAGAGGAAGGGGAACAGATACACCCAGCGTCCCACAGAAGCCCCAAATTATAGACACGGCACACCTTTCACTAATGTGGTGATAAGATTTGATTTATATGCTTGCTTCTAGAAGGAGTTGGCTGCTCTGTCTCCTAGGTCATATGGCGTGGGGTTTGAATCCTAGCTGTGCCACTTACTAGCTATGTAACTAGCTATGTGACTTTGTGGTCCTATGGCTAGCCACTGCTCTCATCTGTAACATAGGGATGTTAATGGCATCCACCTCATAGAGTTAGTTGTTTTAAGGAATCAACAGGTTAATACAAATAAAGCACTTAGAATAGTGTCTGGCACTTAGTAAGCACTCAGTGAGGATTGGCGTTGTTATTGAACTGCAACTGGATCTCCATATTTCTCCTCTCGTTTGCTCCTCAGATCCTCAGAGGCCTTTAAGGGACTCCTGGGGATGACCCACAAGAGCCTGGAACCCGAGCCGTGCAGCTCACTGCTCTAACACTGAAAGGACACAGTGTGCCTGAGGTTGGTCCGTTAGAGACCGAAGCTCATAAAAGTCAGAGGGAAGGGTTTGGAAATTTAACACAGCTGTGATGTCCCAGATGAAAAGGATACATTTTAAAAAATCCATTATAGTTTATACCAGCAAACACAAATAGGCAGGATTGACACTTCCTGCCTCAGGGATATAGGGTTTCTACCCTTTCCAGCCACTCTCCCCAGCCCCCATGACCTGCCATGTGTTCTCTCTTTCCTTCTCTCTCTTATTTAATATAATTTGTGCTTCATGGGCCTGTCAATAAGTAGTAAATATTGGGCATCTGTTCCGTGGAGAATTGGATTCCTGGTGTGGTAAAAGAGAGCCATGGTTCCTAACATGGCGAAGTTTTGCAATGTCAGAAGCAAGCTGAGAAAAAAACACTTACCTGTGAGCACACTTACCCTGGCCAGATCCCATTCATTCTTTAAAACCTACCTTAAATATCACCTCTTCTAGGAAGCCTTCCCGTAATTCTCCTTGCATCCTTGCAGAGTTAATGGTTTTCTTTTTTGCTTTTTTTTTTTTTGGTTGTGTCCACAAAACCTCATCGAGATGTGCTTGTCTGACTCACATCTTAGACTGAGAGTCCCTTAGGGAACAGACCATGGGAAACAATGTAGGCAATGTAGGGGATATTGTGTAGTTCTTACTTATCTCCATATCGCTTAGTACTTGGGCAGTTAGTATATGCTTGCTGAATAAAATGGTAAATAATAAAATAATAGCTAACACTTATTTCCCTTTTGGAAAGCAGTTTATAGTTTCCCTACTGTAATGGCAGCTAACATTTACTGAGGGCTTCGTTTAGCTCTGTGTGCTTTTCCTTCAATAGCTCATTTGCTCATCCTAACTGCCTTATAACAAAGTGTAATTAGTGTTGCCGTTTTGTGGGTGAAGAGACAGGAGGCACCTACAAGTTTGGGAACTCATACTGGAATTCAAACACAGCAACCTGACCCAAAGCCTGGCCTCTAAACAGCTGTGTTAAAGTACCTCTCACTGTAAGGCTTCAGAGAGACTTCTAGAATTTTTCACGGGTCCTCCTTTCTTGCACTTTGAAGGCAGGGATTCTGACTTATTGGACTCTGTTGCAAACTGGCTTAACATATCCGTCCAACGGGGTTAGGTTCATTTTGGCTGGTTTTGGAACTGTGTCTCCTCCTTAGCAAACCGAGTTACAATGAAAGCAAGTCAGAGGCTGAATGTTTCACAAGTATAAGCATTTATTAGCTAGCACACATAAAAATCATCACAAATCTCTTTCCTTTAGGCCCCATGAAATTCCTTCTATCTGTTTTGGAGGCTCAGTGACCATTCTTGCATGAAATATTGAGACTGAGATGAGCATGATAATATTGTAATGCCCAAGCATTAGAATTCCAGCCACATTGGATGTTCGGCTCTTCGTGTTGGGGGTACAGGCCCGTATGGAATTCCAGGCCGAGGTGCTACTCCTGAGTCCTTCATGATAGAGTAGAGATGCTCAGACAGTGCTGTGAGCCAATACTATTTCTTAACATGGCTCATTTTGCCAATAATACATTCTTTCTGATGCCCCTTATTAATAAATTAATGTTCATTAAGGACTCCTGTGCAGATTTAGACAACAATATTCGAAGTGCTTACAGTTGCATCCTTTATATTCTAACCCACCCCTCAGTATGAATTCCTAATGGCGGTTCTTGAGATATTAATAAACAACCACTCCCTCTAGAATATCGATCTCTGTTTAGGCTACATAGATGTTATCAACCATCCCCCAGAGGTAGCTAAAATTTAATTTAGAAACATATATGTACATCTTACTATCAGTACTGCAGACCTTTAAAGTAAATCGCAGAAAATATCATAGCCTTGCTCAGAGGTTGCATAGAATAGTGGAGAGAAGTGGCCTTGGAGGTCAGGCAGGATTTGAACCTGTGTCCAGCTGACTCTGTGGCTCTTGCTGTGGAAGAGAAGCTGTGCATGGGTACTTTGAGCTGCCTTAAGGAAGTCTGGCCATCTGCTGCCTAGTTACTCCATCAGTTTTTACCTGACGCTTGAAGACCAACCCCGGGTGGTGGAAGGGCAGGTATGGGGCCAGAAAGAGCTGGTGGAGTGGGCGGAGAAAGTTCTGAGCCTTCCTTGCCCACCTGCCCTACAGCCCTTTATCTCTGCATCTCTGCTGTAATTGCCAGCAGTCCCAAAAGATGTCTTTTCCCTGCCAGTGGCAAGACCTGTTACTGAGGCCAGGGATTGTCCCAGACTTAATTGACTTTTGTTGAAAGTTACAAGAACTGATTCTCCTTTTAATTTTCCCTAAATTAAGCACTGTGGAAGGATGAGGAGATGGGAAAAGACCAAGAGTCCTGAGAAAGGGGGTCATGGTAGTGGTGCCTGGTGAACTGTGGGCCTTTCAGAGTGGGTCTTATTTCCTTATACGTACAACACGATTACTAACATTGGTCTCAAGTGGTTGCAAGGGTAAATGAGATTCTCTGTTTAAGTGCCTGGCATTAGACAGGAGCGTAATCAGTGTTTCTTTGCATTTCCAGAAATGAGCCTTGTTAGCCTAGTATGGGTTTTAAATGCTCATTCAAATGTGTGATACAGGATCGGTGCTTAGTTAAGTATTTGAATGAATGAACATGGTTGCTTTGCTCTCTTTCAGTATTTTTCAACTAGATCACGGAAGAGTTAAGAGGCCATTGGAAGATCTTGCCTTTTAATGTGTAAAGATACTAGTCTTTATTGAATACCAGATACCATTAAATGCTTCACATGTTATTTAGTTACAACAATCTTAAAATACGTTATTACACCTACTTTAAATGAAGAAATCAGGGGCTCTGAGAGGTTTATTAAGAAAGCCACGTTCACCGACCTAAGTAGCGGGGTTGAAATCTGTATCCAGAGCTGATTCCAAATAGTATGTTCCAGCCCGCCATGCCAATGAGGGTGTTGAGCCTACACACCTCAGGCGAGACATGCCATCTGCCTGAACTGCACATATGAGGGGGGACCCCCAAAAACCGGAAGTATCTTCTGGAGGGTGGGCCCCTTGTAGTACAGGCTACCCACTCTAGGTGAATGTTCCAGGAACCCATCTGTGTATCAGTGTACCAGCTGGCATTGTTGTGAGAGGTTGCATTCAGCTTCAGTAAAATTGTTTTGAAGACTCTTTCAACACGTTTGCCCATTTCACAATGGGCGATATATTAGTGCACCTGCCCACATTGTGTTGAACGTTCAGCAGTTTTTGTCCAAAAAGGGCATGATCCCCATGCCCCACTCTCCCTATTCACCCGATCTCTCCCCAAGTGACTTTTTTTGTTTCCCCGGGTGAAAAAATTCCTCAGAAAGACACATTTTGCCGATGTGGAAGAGGTGAGACAAAAAAAGAACAAAAGCACTAAAAGGCATCAAAACCAATGAGATCAAAAACGGTTTTCAGCAGTGGGAAAAACATCTCGGTAGGTGTATTGCATCAAATGCAGAGTCCTTTGAAGGGGACTAAAGTTTAAACATGTAAGAATAGATACACAATTTTTTATAAATACATTCCGGTTTTTTGGGTGTCCCCCCTCATATACGAGCCAGAATGTGTTCCCTATCGAAACATCTGGATGTGGGGGTCGTATGGCTTCCTGTCATGAGTGAGGAAATGGAGAGAAGCAGGGTGAGGGCTGATTGGAGTCCCAGTGCTTGGGGGCCGGGCTTTGCCTCAGCTTTGGCCTCTGTTTAGCTGCTGATTTTTAGGTGCAGGATTTAGTTTGGGCTCCGGGAGAGCAAGATGCAGTGATGGCAAACGTGACGGATTTAGTTATAAAGACCGTTTCAATAGTCCATGGCTGGCCGTGCAGCGGTGTTGAACCAGGCGGCTGCTGTGGAGCAAGGGACCCCGGAACTTTGCAGTGAGGTCCTGGTTCTGAGTTACACCCTCCTGATATGGACCCAGCCCTGCCACTCGCTGAGTGAGCCTGTTCAAGGCCCAGTTTGCTCATCTGTGTAATGGGTGTGATGCTGAGTGTACCAACCGCATGGCCTTGTTGTGTGGAATCTAAGTGAAATCAGGCCTGTATAATTTTAACACAGTGTCTTGTCTGGCTCCAGTCAGTATATAAACAAAGGTTAGGTGTTGTTATTGACCAAAAGGCCACATTCTACCCTGAACTTTACTTACCTCCTGAATGGATCTTGTGGGATGATTGTGACAGATAAAGCTGTTTAACTAATTCTTACCCTATGACTTAGATTTAGTGGAATGGCTGGGCAGAATCCAATTTAACACATATTTAAATTTCACAGAAAGAAAACATTTGGGTTGGCTTAGGCAGGGTTTCCTTTTTAAAAAATGTTTATTTAAAATTTTTTGCTTTTGCGATGTCAGGGTCTTGAGTGACGGACAGCCTGTGTCTAATGTCTGGGGCTGAGAAAATCTAGTGAGAGTCAGGCCCACGGGGTCAAGTTGGCCTTTCAGACAGAGCCTGCCATAGATTTTCTGAGGATTTAGACGATGTAAAGGGGAGTTAACTCATCCCACACTGTAAATTACTTTTTCAAAGGAAAAACAAGGGAGTCAAGAAGCAATTTGTCATGATTCTTTTACATTTTGACTTGGCAAGAATTTAGCAATCTGCCCTCCATCTCCAGCTCTGTGTGATTTGGGAAAATTTTTATAAACCAAATGTTTAAAAGTAACCTGTTTTGTTGTTGTTGTTGTTGTTGTTGTTAAAATGTAAAATATGATTCAGTGATCCACTGCCCGCCCTCCACAGGAATAAAAACTATAGTCCATATTCCTCGATAGCAAGAATTGATTTTCAGCCTTTGGTTAGGGAGACAGAATGGAGGGAGCTTCATGCTTCTAACTTAGCTCTACCGTCAGACGGATAGGGCACAGCTATGTCCAGGCCCCGCGGACTGCCGGTGAAACCATGTTTGTCTTTAAAATCCAGCGCAAAAACTTGAGCGCCTGTATTCTCGGAGTTCTAGAAGATGCAAGGACAGTGATGAATAAATGGCATGGTTCCCAACGGGGCCTTAGAACTTAATGATGTTGATAATTATGACGGCGAGGAGCAGCCGCAGCAGCGGCAGCTGGCATTCATGCAGCATCTGTGACAGTCACTTTCTGCATCTTTTCTCATTTAGCCATCTCCTAACAGCAGATGCCTGCCCGAAGTGGGTACTTTTGGCCTCATTTCATAGACATGGTAAGGAGAGTTCCCTGCTATGAAACAACTTGCCTAAAACTCCAAAGAAAACAAAGTAAATCCACCTGGATTCTGCCTTTTCAGAGACTGTGTGGAATGAGGATGCTGCACGGTGCAAATGTGTAAAGAAATCACTAGACCACAGCATGGTGTGCGTTTTAGCAGAGGTGTCCAAGGTGCTCCGGGGACACGGATGAGAGAGGCTCACCTTTGATGGGGATACAGGGCGTGGTCTCACAAAGGAGCTCCCACGTGAGCTGGGTCTGGGAGGTGAGTGAGCAGAGTTCCGGCTGGTGAGGAAGGGGAGCGATGGCACAGCTGAGGCAAAATTGTGGCACACTGCGGGGTACATCAAAGAGGTCAGGTTAATTGTAGAGCATGGCACAGATCAGGCCTAGGTGTACAGACAGAACTAGAAGAAATCAAGTTTCTCTAACTGGAACCTTCAAAGTAGTTAAAACACTCTAATCATTTACCACGTGTTTTTTTCATTCCATGGTTAGGTTACCGAGAAGGCCTCTTCTCAGGATTACATATAATGTCCACATGCTTGATTACTGGGAAGGGAAGCCAAGACAGTATTTAATCACAAGCTGTACAGTGTCAGAAAACATCCTGGTGCCCTATCTTGTCATTGCTCTGAGTGGCAGTAATTTACAGCTTGAAATAGCAGCTGGAGCAGGAGGCAGCCTTTAAAGCAGTCAGATTTGTGGGTTAACTTCGGTTAACCCAGAGGTCAAAAGCAGTTTTGGTCTAGCACATTAGATAACTTTCGAAATGTTTGAGATACTGCAGGTAGCATTACAGGAACATCCACGCTTGTGATAAAAGGAGTTATTTATGAGGTAGCCGAGGTTTCAAATGTAAAAAAGAAAAGTCCTGTAAATTATGAAGACTTTGGTAACAAACCCCAGTTGCATGTTGCTGGCCTTTCTGAGAAGGTGAAAGGGAGATCAGCCAGGACTAAAATGGGAAAGTCCATTTAAGTACTAACTAGAATTCTGGTGGCATCACCTGCTGATTGAAAGTGACAATCCAGTGTAAGTGACCATCACAGAAAAAGGATTAGTGCTTTTAGCCTTCCAGTTGGATGTCTTTTGTGTCATGAGTTGCTATGGAAAACTGTCCCAGTGTTTTTCAGCTGATCTAGTCTAGAAATAACTGAAAAAAGTCAATTGGCTTCAAAGACATTATCACAAAGCATTTATAATCTATTAGTTTGCTGCTTTGGCTTATCACAGCTAAGAAAGAGAGACGGTACTCTAAAGTGAAAAAGGAGACATCTCAGATTCAACTGCCTTCTGAATTTTTTTCCCCCTTAAAGAGCAATCATTGTTGTATTTAACAATACATTGAGAGTAAATGCTTTGGGGGAATAATGATTAGTTTTTTTTATTCCTCATCTGAGAATATGACTGTTGATCTGAGAGAGAGAGAGAAAGAGAGAGAGAGAGAGAGAGAGAGAGAGAGAGAGGAAGAGAGAGAGGAAGAGAGGGAGAAACATCGACCTGACGTCCAAACAGATCAGTCGCCTCCCATCCATACCCCAACTGAGGATTGAACCCACACACATTTTTGGTGTACAGGACAACATTCCAACCAACTGAGCCACTCCGGCCGGGGCATGATTACTTTTTTAAGTACCCTTACCTCAAATTCTGGAAGGTTAGCATTTTCTAGGATACACAAGTAAGCTGTGAACTGCTGGGAAAGTAGAAATTAATTAGGAAGAAAGAAATTGTACTTGGCACTGTTTAGATGATTTTCTTTCATTTTAATTCTTCTTCCCTTTTTCGTCTGCTAGTGTGTATTCAAGTCACACCCCATGGGATACAGTGACCTGAGAACTGGCCTTGGAATGACATCCTGCCAGTGCCATTTCCAGCTGGAGATCTGGGGCAAGTGCTGTAATCTTTCTGAGCCTCAGAGACTGATCAGCATTTACTAAGGTTGTTATCAGGATCAAATGAAGCTCTCTACAGAAGAGAACTGAGCATTTGTAAAGCGCTGAGCAGGTGTACAGTGATGAAAGTAAACTCTCTGAGGGCTGGGTTTGTATCTGACTTAGGACTTAGGCCCCTCTCTACCCTCATTACCAAGCACAGTGCCATTGTTTGAATAAATAAGGTAATCGGCCATTAGACAACTTTATCTCATCAGTGGCCCAGTTCTTATTACATGTCCAGTGTATTCCCTCTCTGGCCATTTTGGTGGATAATTTTTAGAGCTAGGAGAAAAATGATGTGGTCTGTCAATTAAGAGATGCCTCATAATTGGCCAAGGAAATAGGTGAAGATGTTACTAATTTTCTCCTCCCTTCACTTGCTCTTGGAGGGCGAAGATCACGTCTTGTTTATCTTTCTATCTCTTAGCCACTGAGGCTTAGCACAATGTTTTGCATTTGTCGGTGTGAAGAAATAGTCACCGGATGGAACTGAGGATGGCCCTGGGCCATCCCTTTGTTGCCATACCAGACCGGTTCCCACTTTCTGTTTCAGATTGGGATTTGAAGCTAGTGCAGGACTGTGGCAGGCTTGCGGGTTTGCCCTTCTTCCATTCTAGGAATATTCTACCAGGTGCCAATACTGTTCTGGGTGGACCCCTCCACATTCTGCAGCCCATTTAGTATGTAATCTCTAAGTGCTAACTTGGGAGCCCAAACACTCTCCTGACTTCCGCAGATGTTATCAAACATTTTTAAAAAACCATTTACACATGCGTAGTGACCCCTTCTCGCCTCCTGTTGCAGGCTGCACGAGACAGGCCTCTCGGGCACGGCCGCCTCAGAGAGGTGAGGGTCCTCACCCTGAATTAGGGGAGGGAGAAGCCGCACCGACGGCACAGCTGTAAATCAGAGTCCTGAGGTGCTCTTGGAAAGTTGGGGTTACGTGAGCCTAGAGGCAAGAAATATGACAGAGGAAGAGGTTAGAATTCTTGGGGCGTGTTTTCAATGTTTATATGGCACAGATTACAAAGGAGAAACCGGTTAAGTGCATGAATTTTGACTAGTTGTTTCCTCTGGTGATTAGGTGCTCCTGTTGCCTCGGAGCCCATTTACACAGGCGTGGCGTTGCCCGAACAGGCTGACAGATGGTCTCCCGCAATGCTCTTACATACTAGTCACCATCAACTTCTACTCATCTGTCCTCCCATGTCTTAATCCCCTCTTCTCCTCCCAGGCTCAGCGGGGATTTTACCTCCTCAGGGAAGCTTCCCATGATAGCCCCCAGGACATATACCTGGCTTGGTGCTCTCAGAGCACCTCCCCTTTGTGACTTTCCCCAGCACTGACCACCATTGATGGTACTGAGGCCCCGGGTGTGTGATCTGCAACAGGGAACGTTATACCTCTGTGAACTGCACATGCAAAAATAAGGCTGAGAATACTTAGTATGGAGGAGAGCTGAAAAGATTAGAAATTGTGTCTTTGGAGGGTCTAGTTCTAACTCGGGGCTCCATTTCCCTGTATGTTTTGAACTGGTGGATTCAGCTCACTTTCCCTAAACCTTTCGCCAGTAATAGGCCTGCAAGGATCCCTGAGGCTGAGAGAGATTTGCTTCCCCCAGTGCTTTCTGAATTACAAAGATGATCTAGTGGGTTTCTGCACTCATTTTATGGTGAAGGTGAAAGCATGAGTGGGAGAGGAAGAGGTTAAGAGTTGGACTTGAGTGTCCTGCAGACACGAGTGGGTTAAAGGCTCTGTTCTGATATATCCATCTTTCAGAAAGAGACAGTTGATGATTTTCTGGCTCTGCAGTGATTCATGAGCCCCACAGGGAAGGCAGATTTTCATTCATTTAGTCATTCAGTCAGTGACCACATGCCAAACTAAGACTAGAAGTGTCAGGTTATACCATTCTCCACTGCGAAGAACCAGGGGTCCTTGAGAAACAAGGCTGATTCCATTGCTGGAGCAGGGAAGGTACAAATTAAGCCTGGAACATTTTGTTTTGCCAGAAAGTAAGCAAACGTGATCAGTGATGTCAAGAAGATATAAGAACCAGCTTGAAGGGGCTGTAGTCGGCCAAATCTGGGACAATTTGAGTGATAAAATAAATAAGAACAGTAATGGATTATAACCCATTGGATAATAGGAATTTATGAGTCTGCTGTGTAGTAGATAGGTAGCTTGGTATGTGGGGGAAAAGGAAGGACTCTTCTTTGTAGTGTAGTGCCACCTGATAAATGTGGAGGAAGTAGTGGATTTGGAAAGTCACCCTTTTGCAACCCTAGAATTATTTGGGTAAGAATCATCAATGGATGTTAAATCTGGTTGGGTGAGGTAGGTTTAATAAGAAACAGGATATTTGTATGGTCTTAAATGGTCTCCCCACATATTAGCAGGCAAATGGCAACTATATACGCTGTGGAGAAAATGGACATCTTGGCCAGATGATCAGGCTCATAGCACCAGTGAGAAGCAGACAGATATCATGAGGCATCACGTCCAGACCTAGGTGTGTGATTACACTGCGAAGGGCACAGCGTCACTTGCGTTGTGTTCTGGCCGGGAGTGTGTAACCTGCATCCAAGTATGAGGAAATAGCAGACAAGCCCAAGCACATTATTTTTTATTCTATAAAATAGCTGGCCTGTTTTCTTCATAGGCCAATGCTATGAAAGACAAAGGCTGAGGAATTGCCCAACTTAAGGGT
Organism: Mormoops blainvillei; assembly: GCA_004026545.1. NCBI lineage: Eukaryota > Metazoa > Chordata > Mammalia > Chiroptera > Mormoopidae > Mormoops > Mormoops blainvillei. The sequence goes on from PVJD01000029.1 coordinate 687,919, forward strand.
AACTAAAGAAACGATGACTAAATGCAGTGTGATCCTGGACTGGGTTTTGTGCTAGAGGGGGGCAAAAAATGCTATGAAGGACATTTTCAAGACAACTGACAAATTGGAATATGGCTTCTGGATTAGACAGAAGTGTATATCAATATTAAATTTCCTGAATTTGATCATTTATTTTGCAATATTCTTATTTTTTAATTGAGATGTAATTGACACATAACATTGTGTAAGTTTAAGGTGTACAAGGCGTTGATCTGATACATTTATATATTTCAATATGGTTTCCACCATAGTGTTAGTTAATACCTCTATTATGCCACATAATTATCATTCCTTTGTCATGGTGAAAACACATAAGATCTAAGCTCTTAGCAACTTTGAAGCATATAATACAGTATTGTTGACTGTAATCACTGTGCTTTACATTGTGTCTCCAGAACTTATTCATCTTCTAAGTTGCAGGTTATTTTTATTCTTAAAAAAATACATGCTGAAGTATTAAGTAGCGAAGGGGCATGAGATATGCAAATACACTTTAGCAGTTCAGAACAAAATAAGTACACGCAGAGAGATATAGCAAGCTGGGGTGAAATGTTGAAAATTAGCAAACTGGGTGAAAAAGGAGTATGTAGGAGTTCTCGAGATTATTCTTGAAACTATCCTGTAAATTTGAAATAATTTCAAAATAAAACTTTTTAAAAGGTATTGTGACATAGCATGTTAGTGGAACCTAGCTATCTGCCACTGCTGAGTTGTCTTAGTTTGGACAAGTTATTTAGCATCTCTAAACTTCGGTTTCCTTGTTTTTTGAACAGGGAAGGTTCTTTTTACTTTATGCTTGTGTGTGTGTGTGTGTGTGAAACTAACTGCAAAGGGCAGTGGACACATTAAGTGACATTTTAATCTGAATATTTTCTCACTTCCAGAGCTTTGTGTTCATCTTGAGGATTTGGCCCTTTTTACTTTATGTACCAGTTGGATTTATAATGTACCTCTCCCTCACTAAACTGTGAGATAATGATACTACCACTACACTAATAATAGTAATAATAATAATAATATCTAACACTTGCATGGTATTCGATAGCTTGTAGAGTGCTTTCTGGGTACCTGGTACCATTCTGATTACTTTACATGAAGTATTTCATTTAATCGCTACCCTAACCCTATTATGTAGCTACTGTTATCTTCATGTTACAGAGGCGGAAAACTGAGGCAAGAAGAAGAGACAGAGCAAGGATTCTAAACCAGAGATGTGGCTGGCCACAGGGAGCGTCTTTTTCTAAGTTTCACAACTGCGATACAGGCCAGCAATGGCCCTTGGATTTAAACCCAGACAGTACTCTCAGTGTGTGTCCTCAACTAGAACCATTGCAGGGGTGTCCAACCTTCTGGCATCTCTGGGCCACACTGGAAAAAGAAGAGTTGTCTTGGGCCACACATTAAATACATTGCGACACATAATCACAAAAAAATCTCATAATGTTTTAAGTAAATTTACGATTTTGTGTTGGGTCGCATTCATACCCATCCTGGGCTGCGTGCAGCCTGCGGGCCGCAAGCTGGACACCCCTGCGCTGCCGCTTCTGAAATCTGCACCTGCGGTGCTCAGCAAGGCCTCCTGCCACAGCCTGGCACAGACCTGATGCACGTGGAGGACAGAGTGTTTTAGAAAGTGCAAGGGCTCCGGAAGTAGGCAGACCTGACAGAACCTTCACTCCGCCTTTACAAGCTACAGTCAGATCCTCTGAGCCTTGGTTCCCAGGGATAAGAGCAATCTTAGCTCTGGGGAAGGTTTGCAGCAAGTGGTCACAATCCTCTTCTTCCTCCTCCTTTGCTGTTTTCTCCTTATTTTTCTTTCTGAACGTTTCACTGTAGACAGCACTAATGTTGCGTTTAAACAGGCTGCCTTTCTATTTTGCTTCTATTATGGTTTTTACGTACTATTTTATAGTCATTCTGATGCCTTATTGCAGTTACCTGCTTTCCGTCTCCACTTAGATTGATTTTCTTGAGGACAAAGAGTCATGCTGTTTTCATCTTTGTATTTTTGTTGCCAGCATGATGCATGGCCTTGGGAGCAGGGCCATAGCTAGCCGCTATCACACTTCTGTTAAGTTTAGAAAAGGCACTCTACTTCTGGCCAAGGGCAACTGGGCAGGCACAAGGCTTGGTCAGCAGACATCTTCCTATGAAGAAAAGGATCCTTTTTCTTCGAGGGCCACAGCTTGGCAAGTGGGGCTGCGTTTCACCTGTCACTCTTCCCTACAGCAGTCCACAGAGGGAGTGACTGTATGTAACTGTAGTGCACATGGGCCACCGAGGAAGTGTTTGTCGAGTGGATGAGTGAATGGATGGGTGGACAGGTGACACATTCCTTCCTGGATTCCTTTCCCCTTTCAGCCAAGACTCAGCCAGAGAAGTGATCCCATGGCTGCTTTATGTGCAACCCCAGAGCCCGACCATTATCTTCTTTTTTTCACACTTAATGGTGCTGCCGCAGGATTTCTGCCTTCCTGAAGCTTCTTCTGAGTCTAACTCTGAGGACGGTTGTACCTCTGTAACAGCAGGAGCCCAGTAGAGGCCCAAACCTGGGTTAGGGCATCAGTACCCGACCCCAAATTGCCCCTTCCAGGTTAAGTAGATGGTCTTTGCAAGAATGCAGCTCAGGGAAGTCCCCTGGGCTTCACGGCTTTGGTCTTTAAGAGGTGCACAGAGGAACTGGTATCCCCCACCCCTCCCCAGTATTGCCTCTAAGTGCCTCCTGCCACCTCCCCCATGTCCCTCCCTGCCCTTGGCAGGAAGGAGAAAATTTTCATTTGAGTGATTGCCAGCAATGGCAGTGCAGACACCCAGGTGAGGGCTCTGCCTCTTCGGGCTGGAGTTGGAGCCCTGTGGTTAACTGTCCTGGAGCTGACCTGGTCACATTAGCAGAGAACCTTGACCTCGTCATTTGATTACAGGTAGAGTCATTTCTACTTTTCACTTGTGATTTATGATTATTATTTTTCAGTTAAAATAATTTTAAGTTTGCAAAGTGCTAAAGTATTTGTTACAGAAAAGTTATGCTAATACAAACAAAAAGAAAATAAAAAAATACTCATAATCCCACTCAGCTATAACCATTGTAAATGCCTGAGTCGACTCTCAGTTTTTCATTCTCTCTTTCTGTTCCCAGACACACATGCGTGCACGCACACACCATGCGGCCTCACTTCAATTTATTCATGGCATCTTGGAACAGGTCGGAGTTTTAGAGATTATGCTGATTTGTAAAAGCAATGAGTGATCTACAAATGTAAAGTATTATTAATATGTTGGGAATGGAGGTGAGATTATACTTTAAATTCCACAGATACATGTTTCCAGCCTATTATGCCTGAAATAAACTTGCTGGAATGTGAGTTTTTCTTTTATGCCAAGCATGTAATACACAAAGAACCTACTTCCCAGGAGATAGGCTAAACCAAGCACGTTATGTTCCATCTTAATGTTGAAATACAGATTTCCCATTAAAAGGAAATCTCTTCCTTTCAGAAGGTTGAAAGAGATGATACTTACAAAAAAGGGAGGGAGAAAAAAAGACTCCCAGCTGGTTAAATTTAGGGCGCTGAAAGAGATCCAATTGGCAGATAATCCCTGGCCATGGGCCCACAACATTTTCATTTGATTGTGCATCGGATACATTTTCATTCATTTTAAGCCCTTGCCTTTCAGTATTTTGTTCCTTGGAGACAGGCAAACTAGTATCAATAGCTCTCTTGGCCTCCATCAAATGCCTTGATTTACTTAAGTGGTCCGTTTTGTTATTCCAGTAAGGAGGGGCTTGTACTTGTTGACGCATTTCCGAGAATGATTGTGCAAAGAAATTCTGAGATTCTAACTTTTTGGCTGTCTTCTCATTGATAGACTTGTTTTAAACTGAAAGATGTTGGATGAAATGGTGAGTGTGGGACACTGAGAAGGAGGCTATTCTGGACCCAGAGTCAGGAGACTTGGCTTCTCCCCCACTCTGAGGCTGATTATGGACACAGCCTTGGCTAAATATCCTAGCTGCATCGGACCTGAATTTCTTTCGTCTGAAAAGTAGGGATAATAGTCTCTTCTTTGCTTTCCCCTCAGGGATGTTGTAAGGGTGAAATGACCTAATCCAGTGGCTCTCAACCTCAGTTAAACATTAGAATAACCTGGGGAGGTTGTAAAAAATGCCATTCGCTAGGCAACCCCCCGAAACCAATTAGATCAGAATCCATGGACCCTGGGCATTGGTAATTTTTATATCCAAGGAGTTTCTTTGTGCAATCAGGATTGAAAATCAAGAAGATAATTTCGTACTGCAAGAGTTGAGTATGCAAGTTGTAAGGAAAGATTAAAACCATCCATATTAGTATGGTGCCATATAGTTTTCAAATAGTGTCACATGGAGACCTATTAAGAATCTATAAGACAGTGGATTTCTAACTTTTTTGACTATAACCACCCCCCAAAAATTACATCCCAGCGTACACACATAAATATACTTAGTTGCATGTATAGTAGTACCCTTATTCTTGGGGAATATGTTCCAAGACCCCCAGTAGATGCCTGAAACTGCAGATAGTACTGAACCCTATATATACTGGTTTTTCCTATATGTACATGCCTATGATAAAGTTTAATTTATTTTTTTTAAAGATTTTATTTATTTATTTATTTTTAGAGAGGGGAAGGGAGGGAGAAAGAGAGGGAGAGAAACAGCAATGTGTGGTTACCTCTTGCACACACCCCACGGGGGACCTTGCCTGCAACTCAGGCACGTGCCCTAGACTGGGAATTGAACGAGTGACCCTTTGGTTCACAGGCCTGCACTCAATCCACCAAGCCACACCAACCAGGGCTTAATTTATAAATTAGGCACAGTAAGGGGGCAATAACAACTAATAATAAAGTAGAACAATTATAACAATATACTGTAATAAAATTTTGTGAATATGGTCCATATCTCTCTCAAAGTATCTTACTATACTGTGCGCACCCTTCTTGTGATGTTGTGAGCTGATATGGTGCCCACCTGATGAGATGCAGCGAGGTGTCGTGACATAGTGTTAGGCTGCTATTGGCCTCCTGACAGTGCGTCAGAAAGGACGGTCGTCTGCTTTGGGTGATCCTGGATCACCACACCACGACTAGGTGGATGATTGGGGAAATTTAATACTTTTGGACCTCGGTTGCCATGGGTTACTGAAACCAGAGAAGTGAAACTGCAGTGAGGGTGATGACTGTAAACACAACTTTCACAGAACAATGCTTTCCCTTTCTACGTGTGACTTGATCTAATACTTTTTTCTTCTTTTCTATTTGGTTGCAGTTTAGACTACTCCATTTCATTTTTTTTTTTTAAATGCTGGTGGAGAGCCACAGAATTGACTTAATGACCTGCTAATGAGTGTTGACTTGAAGTTTGAAAACCGGAGATGAAGAGATGACATATTTCAGGGAGGCGGGCCCATTTACTCTTTCCTGTGTATTGCCTGTGGTTCCAGATCGAATCTACTGGTGCTCAGACCCACTTCCCAGCCAGCCCCCCACACGCCTTTATTTGCTGCATCAAACACACCTAAGAGGGCAGTGCTGGTTTTAAATGTATTTGGCCCTTAACTGGGTGACTTCGAGCCTTGCTTTCTCTTTCACATTCTAATCTCTGAAACAGTAAACCATATAATGATACATTATACTTCATACAGAATTTATGAAACAAACTCAACCCACATTGTCAGTGGAATTGTATATAGTTTACTAAAGAGGTCCTTTAGCATAAATACAAGAAATTACAGTTAATAGATAGCTCTCGCTACAACATGGTGCTGATGATAATTTTGTTCTTTCTACTCTAGAGAACTGGGTGGAGGACACTCTAGGTCAAATGTGGTGAACAAAGTCGTCCCCCTCTTGCTCTGCCCACATCCCTTTCTTCCCATGCTTTCCACTGCTCCCCTGTGTATTGCGCTGCACTAAGGAGGTTTGCTTCAGCTACCCAGAATTCTCAGCTGCTCTCCCTGCAAACAACCAGAGTTTGGCCATGGCAGCCCAGACTCATCCTCTGTCACGCCTTTCGACTTGGCTTGCTGTTGCCTCTGTTTGCTGGCGTGTGGCTGTGGGTACATGGTTCTCTCCGAGGACATGTTCTCTAATGTGCGACCGACTCAGATACCCTCTGGTTTCTTCTCTCTGCTTTATTGCCGTGAGGGCTAAAGGGTTTGGGGGAGATTTGGGCAGGAAGAAAACATCTCCTCAGTATAACCGTTTCTAAAATTTTCTCCAAAGCTCTTCCCCCAATGTGTGTTTAACCACTTTTTGTCTGCTTAATTTGTGCATTATTGCCTCTGTCTTTGTTTTTAATTTGCACAAAATCAAATGTATTCAAACTTCAACATACAATAATTGAGCATATCGACTTTTGTTAAGAGATAATTTCCTCTGTATAGAGGGGATAACAGGCTTGGAGGGGAGAGGTGACTTACAAGTATATGGCTATTTAGTGTCAGATGTGGAACTCGAACCCAGTTCTTTAGAGTCTAAGTCATGGCCCCTTTCCTTCTCCTGTATCAGGGCTCTGAATACCTGTGACAGGCAGACTTTGCTTCTGCAAGGCATGTTTGACCCAAGACAGAAGGACTGATGGAAAGAGGTGCCCCAGTGCCAGGCCTGAGCTTGGCAAGGGTTGTGGTAGTGGGTACCACCATATGCCTAGTTCCCAAAGGAGACAGGGGCTTCACCAGACCTGTCACCCTTCTGAAGCCTTACTTTTGGGAGGTCAAGCTTGGCTGAGGCTACCGTAGATTGACCAACCAACCAAATCTTTCCTGGCTGTGGGGGCTGAGTTAGGCTGGGAAAGAAATCGTGTGGAAAAAAATAGATCCACCTTGCCCCACCCGTACCCTGCAGGGGATTCAGGCAGTCTTCTCTCAGACGGCTGTCTGGGTTCCACGGTGATAGGCGTCCTGAATAAATACTCTGATAGACTAAACACACGTTGCCCACATTGGCCTGGGGAGCAGCAGTCCCGGGAGCGCTCCCAGTACAGTCCCGTGTGGCAGCCCAACTTGTTAATCATCGTACTGGCAGGCCAGCCAGGATGAAGATATTTAGCTTTGGGGCTTGTGCCTTACCCTGTATGCTAATGTGAGCATTCTTAGAACTGTAATTTCCGTTCCAACCTCCACGGACAGTCCTTATAGAGAACACAGACATAAAACAATTCCTGAAATGTTCAGGAAGAAATTGCATCTAATAGGGGTTACCTCTGCCAAGGAAAACATACTTCAGTTTTAAAGCATTCCCATCCAAACAGGGATATTTGAAAACTGCTCTTGGATTTGCACTGGGGCCAGAGCACTTTTCCATGTCCTTTAATAAGCTGTAATGCATGTACCAGCTAGCTTCACTGCCGGCTCCCCATGGGCTAACGTGGCCGCCTGGGAAGGAGATGGGGCAACAGGTGGGCGTGACAGCTGAGACCTGTGTGAACTGCCATCAGCCAGAAGACCTTCCTGGGGGTCAAAACAAGAAGATTTACAATGGGAACAAAAATGCTATCACCGTAATGTCTTACCTTCATCTGTTTCAGTGGAGAATATGATCCCCAGTTAGGTCTTGAACCCTTGACCCTCATGATACTTGACACCAACAGCTAAGAAGCATATCCCCTGCCCTGTAGAGCTCTGTATTAGGGGACACACTATCTGTTTTCCAAAATTAGGCTTGTGAACGGATCCCACTTAGAAATAATGATAATAATATATTGACAATACTTGCTGTCATTGTGTTTATAATATGCCAGGTATAAGAGCATTACCTAAATTATCTCATTTCAGCCCTCTCATAACACTGCAAGATAGGTATTGCAGTTATCGCTAGGTCATAAGGAAAGCTAGAGTGCAGAGTGGTGGGAAAACCGGCCCAAGGTCACACAGGCAGTCTACGGCTGAGCTGGAACTTGAAGATCACGTCTAGACCTGTGCCAGGGGAGCCACTGGGATAACGAAAAGAAAAAAAAAAAGGAAGTATTAGAACTTATTTTTATCGCATCCTTTACACATTTCTATTTTATGTATAGTTTTATGAAATACAGCATAATAGTACAGAGCTGCACATATGTAAGTTCTGAGTGAATACATATGCATATAATGGATGATCGTGGTGAACTATTTTTTTAAGTTCTGAATCACACAGATTTGGAGATTACTGCATTTATCCATTAAGTCTGATTGAAAGAAGAGAGTTTCTTTTCCTGATAAGTAGCGGATATTATTAAAGTTTATGGGAAACCTGAGACTTCCAGAAGGTGTCAGGTTTTTACCTGACTTGCTCGCCACCATGTTCCTGCTGGACCTAATGTCTAGCGGGCATGTGTTTGGGAAGCACAGGTGACCATCCCCAATGACTAGGCTGATGCTAAACTCTGATAACACGTGACGTGTTCTGCGACACTCAGTGTGAGTCATGAATTATCCTCCACTAACAGCATGGAGTGGCAGGGACAGTGCTGTGAGCTCATGAATGCCCACATAAGCACGAACCTGTGCACATAACGAAGGTAGGGAAAGGGATTAGGACAAGCCAGGAGCATGGAGAAGGGCGCGGGAAAAGCCAAATAATGGAAAGAGACCCAAGATCAGTTTCATGAGGTGCTTTTCATGGGTTACCTATTGTTTTTCACAGATGAACCGCTTTCCTTTTTCCCACCCCACCCCCACAGAGCAGAGAAGGTTTTTTAGCCTGAGCTGAGGTAATGGGGGATGGCTCCAGTGAGGAGGTAAGATTTGAGTCTGGCTTTGGATAGGTGAGGAGAAAAATAGTCACATCTGAATGGGGTCTAATGTGCAAATCTGGGTTTGTTTTATTCTGTGAAGTAGTCTGGTTTTATGTCCATTTTATAAATGGAGAAACTGAGGCTGGGAGCGGTGAAGCAGCTTGCCCAAGCTCACACAGCAGGTCTTCTGATTATGGTGCTGTTCTTTATTCTCTTTCTGCCACACCGCGCCATGGGCGAGACTGCATTCTCAGGATGAGCCTGGAATCTTAGCTACTGCTGGAATTCTCGGGGCTCGGGGCTTAGTGATTTGCTCCTTCGGGGGCGTGTCTGGGTCTCCCACAACTGGAAAGATTTCACATTGTTTCCAGAAGTGCTTAAGTTTCTCAAGGGGGATAACCTGGGAATTTGAGGACTTGAGTAATTTTCTCCTTCTCGAATGCCCCTGTCTAGCTAGTGCCCTAACTTATACCGATCAAGAAAAAATTGTGTGCATTGGGATGGTGGTGAATATTTTCATTTTTCATTACACAACATTTGTAAACATAGTTATTTTTACTGAGTTGCTCCAGTTTTTTGACCTTTGCCTTGTAAATATCTTGAAGCTCTCCAAGATGCGTACTGTATTATGTGTATCTGTTGGAATGCTCCCAGTGGTTATCAAACCTGGTTGCCCGTCAGAATGATCTGGGGTGCTTGTTAAGCACACCAAATGCTCTGCCAGCCTCCAGAGATTCTGATTAAGCAGATTTGGGGTAGGTTCCCAAACATGTGGTAGTGGCAACCATCCCAGGTGAGTTTGAGGGTAGCCACATTTGGAAACTGGTGGGCTACCTTTCAAGGAAGTAATGAGGGATGCCCTGTAGCAGTCAAACCATTCTGAAACCAGACTGAAGGAAGCAGAAAATGGCACTGAAATTTCATCACAGCTATGAACGTACTTGGGAGAGATCGTCACTCATCATGGGGAAGGATGATAAAAATACGACCAAAAGTCTTCATCCAACAAGCAATGAACTTCATTAACTTTACTAGGAAACCCCAGTGTTTCCACAGATAATAGCAAAATAAAGCCCCAAACTTTGCATCCTCTCTAAGAAAGCAGTTCTCCCTGAGGGTTCTGCCAAACTTTTTGAGTTAGAAATAAAAGGAACCCAGTGAGAGCCAATAAGTGATTTGTTGTTCTTTGTCACTAGCAATAAAGTGGTCATGAGGAGTCATGGAAAAGAGGACAGTTAACTACCAAGTTTCTTTCCCCTGATCCTGTCTATCATTTGGGTGTCAGAGGATTTGGGAGATGGCTCTTGGGCTTATGTCATTATTCAGCAAATCTTTTTATAACTCGGCTATTTGGCAATCTTTGTTCCACGCACCGTGCACTGTTGAACTAGACAGTCACTCAGCTGACATTCTTGTGGTAAAGACAGACAATAAACAAGTAGAGGAAATATTAAGAAAGATCATATAAAAAAGTAGAGATCATGTCAGTGAATGATAAGGGGCATGAAGAGAATACAACAGGGCAACGGGAGGGACTGGGGAGAGCTCTTCTCTGAGTGGAGGGTGTTGGGGACAACAACTGTGGACGGAGGCCTGACTGGCAAGGCAGGTGCCGTTGAAGAACTGAGAAGGTGGCCCAGACGAAGGGGATGTGTGGGGGAGGATTTGTCAGGAAGCTCCTGAAGCTGGTGCTCTTTGCTCTGCCTCACACAGCCTCTTGAAGGCCCTAGGAGAGGCCTTTGATATTTTGCGTTTATAATTTTTCTTAAAGACACACCCCATCCACCTACCTACTCCCGGTAGTATAAGCTTCAGGCCCCACAAAACCTACATCTGCCCCTGGGAATGTGAACTATAAAAGTGCAGAAATCAGATTGAACTTGGAAGAACCAAAAGAAAAAGAAGAAAATCAGTGTGGAGAGAGCTGTGCTCAAGGCTCTACTCCTGTGGTGGTAGATTCATTCATTCATTCGTTTGTTCATTCATCCATTCAACATTAATTCACTGAGTAACAGGCACTGACAACCAAAAAGATGAATTAAGTCCCTGTCCTAATGGAGCTTGCATTCTAATGGAGAGGAACAGAAAATAAATACATATATAATATGCCGGGTGGCAATGGTGAGCGGAAGCCAATGGGATGCAGAGTGTGTTTGAGGGGAGGGAGGTGGAAGGGTTTGCAGTTTTATAAGGGGTGGGCAAGGAAGGCCTCTCTCAAGTTCCCATTTGAACTGAGATCTAGAGGAGGTAAGAGAATGGGCCATATGGGGGAAGGCCATTCCACTCAGTGGAACAGCAAATACAAAGTCCCCAAAGCAAAATATGTGACTCTTTTTGAAGAAAGCAGGGCTAGGTGATGGAGGCCCTAGGTCAAGAATTCGGATTTCACTTTAAGAGCAGTTGACAGCCTTTGGATGACCAGTACTTTAGAAGTCTAGGGACGGAGAGGACAGAGGGCATCAGAGGCCTGAGAGCTGACTTTAGGTTGGATCTGGAAAGGTCCATTAGGGTAGGCAGGGCTCAGCACCGAGAGAAAGCCAAACAGGAGCTGCAGCAGGAACCCAGGTGTGGTGCTATAGAAAGGAGACCTGTCTGCGGGCCAGGGTGCAGGTGAGCCCTGACTGCAGCTGGAGTTCTGTGTGGGAGAGCTCTGGGGGCGAGGTTGCCAAGGCAAGCTTTGCCTGTATCGCGGAGCTCCTTGAAACCAGGCCAGGGAATGTGATATTTAGAATATGGATTGTAGGATGCTACAAGGAGCACAGTGGTGACTCGAAAGTTTCTGTCAAGGAGCATTTTGGGGACAACTCTGGTCGGAGATGGGGTGATAGAAAGTGGAAGAGGATTTGTCTTAGAGCCAGCAAGCAAAAGTTTTTACCTAGATTGTATGTTTATTTGAGGATGGATTTGGAGGAGAGGAGGTGGTAACAATTTGAAGTCTTTCTGTAAAGCTGCCTTGCATAACAACCACACTGTTTTTACTTGGATGACTTCCTACCTGGGATTCCTAAGGGGCTGGGGGACAATGAAAATCATGGGACTTAACCCTTGGCTCTGTCTTGGGAGAATGAAAAGTACATCATTAAAGCCGTGTTTTTAAGAAAGTTGACCAGAATGTGGGGAAGCATCCATTCATTCATCCTTTCATTCAGCAGTTGTTTACTAAATGCTTCTGTGTACCAAGTGGCAGAATGTGACTTGGAAATTCCTGAGTTCAAACCCCATTTCTACTACTTACTAGTTGTGTGACTGTGGACAGGTTTTATTTAATCTCCTAGAACCTCAGTTTCCTTACCTGTAAAATAACAATAACAATATCTACCTTAGTGGTTGTTGTGATTAGAGATAATGTGTCTACTCTGCCCAACCCAGGGCGTGGCACCTACTAGGGGATCAATAAATGGTGGCTCCTACCATGTTGCAGAAAATGGGGTACGCTGGAGGCAGGAAGTGGTTACTATGGCAGCACAGATTTGACACAGTGAGGGCCTTCGTTAGGGTAAGAGTGGAGACTAGAGCAGGAGCTAATTTTGAAACGCTTTGAAGAACATCTTAAATGTAACTTGGACCCAGAAGAGAGGGTAGATCAAAGATAACATGATAACCCTGACCAGGAAGGTCAGTTGGTTAGAGCATCATCCTGATAAACCAAGGTTGCAGGTTCCACCTCCGGTCAGGGCACATGCAAGAATCAACCAGTGAATGAATAAATGAATGGAACAACAAATCAATGTTTCCCTCTTTCTCTCTCAAAAATCAATAAATAAAAACTTAAAAAATATATAACTTGGAAGATTTTCAGCACAGAGAACATGGAACTATTTGAGGGTAAAAAGAGGTAACTGGAAAGAAAGTGGACTGGGGAAGAAGTCACATTTTAGGTTGAATCTGAGGTAGTAGCTAAGTGGTGATAACCTCTAGATGTGGGGAGAAAAGGTGGATCTCAGGAGTGAGACATGAACTAAGCAAATGGGTTTCATATAATCATCAGTGTGACAGAGTACTAGTCAGGATATAAATTTGGTTGCTGAAACAAAGACCTCAAATAACAATGGCTTATATAAGAGAGAAGTTAGAGCATAAGCCATTTGGGGCTTTTCAGTCTCTTATCTTGTAGCTCCATCTTTATTCATTCGTAGTCCTCATCCCCATGGGCCAAGATGGCTTTTACAACAGCCTGCCTGCATTATATCCAGAGGGATGGGGAAATGTGGGTAAAGGGAGGGCATGCCCACTCTCACATCTATTGGCCAAACTTAGTTATATGGCCACACCTAGCTGCAAGGGAGGCTGGGAAATGTAGTCTTTCTTCTGGGAAGCCATATTCCCAGCTATAATTCTATTATTTTAGAAGAGGTGTTTGGGGCAGCTAGCAGTCTCTTCCACAGGCAGTGTTAAATAAAGACCTGAGGATGAGTGAGATCATGCAGATACCTAAGACATTAGTGGAAAACATGGAGGATAGACCAGCAGGCAAAGCAGGCTGGTGTATGTAGTTTGTGGGATGGAACAGTGGACAGCTGTGTGAGATCCTGCAGAGTCCAAGGGAATTGGACTGGTTATTAGTAACGCACTGGGGAATGTTCTCAGTGGGGGTGGGGGTGACGGCAGGCAAAGGCTGGACTGCAAGAGGGTAAGGCTTAGAGAAGTGGAGGCAGTGGGCGTGGATCACACTGGAGAGGTTTGGCAGTCAGAAGGACCTCGGAAGAGGGTGGAACTCTAGGGGCCAGCCAGGTTAAGTGAAACCAAGTTCATGCATCTTGAAGGGGTTTGCAGATGTTAATTTTACTTTATTTTTTTAATTGGGAAGAGGCTTTTAAAGAAAAAAAAAATCCTCTTAACTGAAGGGAGCTAATCCTTTTAGGGAGTTTGCTAATGTAGGCATAAATTTTTTTCCTTGGCAGTTTTTTTCTCCCATCTCCCTCAGATAATCTTATCTTAATTTTGAATCAGAAATTTTATTTATAGCTTTTCTAAAGAGAATTATTTCAATGGGGGCAGATTCTTTGCCCTTTGGACTTATTTTCTTTTTAAAAGCAGATAAGTTATCCCTCCTTTTTCTTGGGAGAGGCAGTTAAAATATTAATTTAAAAACAGTGAAAGGGGGGTGTAAATCAAAGTAGGAGAAATAAATCCAGTCAGCTTCCTGTTTTTGTGTTTCTTTCTTTTTCTCCTTTTGGAGGGAAACTAAAAATGCCAAAATTCCATCTTTCCCTCAGTACTGTAAGAGATTTAACATAGCTTACATCCTTAACGAACCTGGAGTAAAATGGGGAATTGTGTGGCCTTCTCACGCTCCTTTCTGAACCCACTACGCCCCCTTCCCTATGTCATATCTGATTTAGACAAACAGCTTGGCCTTCACAGCTCTGAGACGAGTGGGGCACTCATACTTATAATAGCCATTGCAATCGTACTTGCTACAGTCTACCATGCCTACTGCGTGCATGCCACTGCATTGTGACAAACTTCCTCACAGCAGCCCCACTTCTTCTTATTCCAATTTCAACGATAGGGAAACTATAGCTCAGGAACCCTTTCAGGGAGAAAGGTAGCCGAGTGAGCCTGATTTTGAAGACCATCGGGGTCCGAGGTCTGTGAGCTCCCCCCGTAGTGATTTCTTCAGAGATTTGTTCATTGAGTACTTACTTGGGAAGAGAAGAAGGGCAGGTCCGGCTCTCCCAGCACTTTTGTGATACGCTCTGCTGGTCTTGGCCTATGGGCACCGTGACTCCTGTTGGTGGCAGTCATGCTGGTGATGCTAGCTATGCTGGGGCATGTGCGGTTTGGAGCTTGGACGAGCTGATGCCTGAACCCTCTCCACCCTTTAACACACACTGGACCTCAGGAAAAGGGGGAAAAGGGACCGTTGCTGATGTTCTGAAGGCATAGAAAGGGCATCTAAAATGAGGCCCACAATGAGCCCTTGCCTCCAGATAAAATGCCTTCTGAGTCACTCTGACGGGACAGTGGGTCCTCCTCAGGTTGGTCACTGCCAGCGTCGGATAGGCAAAGCTCATTCCTGAAGAAGCCAGGGAGTCACTGACCAATAGAGCTTAGTTCCCAGGAAGCCGACGAAGAAAGGAGATGGATCCAGGGGCCCCAAGAACAAATAGTCCCAGGTTTTTACCCATAGCCCAGAATCTAATTCATAAGGGTTGCTGAGGGGTAGGTCAGTTAATACAAGTGGAGTACTTAATATGGTACCTCTCACATAATAAGCATTCAATAAACATTGGCTATTATTTAATATCAGAGGGGCCCAAGGCAGCGGCCCAAATTCCACCTGAAGTCCCTTGACTCACACTAATTCAGTCTACCTGAGGGGTCCTGTTCACTGTCGTTTACTTACTGTGCATGTTGCCCGTAAACATCCTGATGACTATGGAGAAAGCATGTGAAATCAACTTCGTTGAGAAATACTTTTTAAAACTCATTTTCAAACATTGAAAAAGTAATAGAAGGCTGTGGTGAAAGAAGTCAAACCCGTCTGAAGAACATAAAGTAAAAAGCAAGTCTTCCTCCCACTCTTCCCCTAATTCCTTGTCCCCTTACTTAAAGATCAAAACAGTTACCATTTTCTGGTAACTTTTAAAAAATGTATTTGCAAATGTAACGAAGTTGGAAAATACTACATCGGAGATGTGCCAAGAAAATGTAATGCTTTTTTATTAATTAGCTAGTCTTCCTCAGTGCCGCCTCCCTCATGGTGGGGGTGGGGCAGTGGAGGCAGGAAATAGACTTGGAGTCAAGCCCGGCCTCTGGCTTTTCGGAGGTCTCTGCTTTGGGCTTGGCCGGGCCAACCTTGGGCTGGTGTCTGATGAAAACGTCTGTGGCTGGTGAACTTGTAGGTAGTTTTCTCAGTGGAAACCTCACTTAGAATATATACAGGGTGGGACAAAACTAGGTTTACAGTTGTAAGTATGTGAAGTGTGTTATGACCCATGTGGCAAGCTGTCTGCCCTCACCACGGGCTCCTGCCACGTTTTCCTGAGAGTCAAGGACGGCGTCCGACGGCCCTCCTGCAGCTTGACTATGCCAGTGTTACTGTGCTGTTGCAGTCTCATGTCACTACAGGACCTCTGGGAATGGAGGTCCCCTTGCCCTCCCCGAGTTCCTAGTGGGAAGTATAGTGCACGCTGAGTGGCTTTTGCTTTCCTCTCAACAAGCATAACTCCGTCCCCTCTTTGCCTTGCTGGGATTTCAGCCGGGTGTAGGGGATGAGGGTCCGTGATGCCAAGAAGCATCGTGCTACCTCTCCTCAGACTTTCCCAAAGGCAGAAGGTCGGGGGCTCCCTTTACGTCCTAGTCTCCTCCTGCCCTACTCCTTCCACCTCCTGAGGTTGTGGTAGCGGAATGGCTGCTGGGAAGGAAGTGGGAAGCACACTGGTTGCATATCTTCAAAACATCATATCCACTGTGTGAGTCAGTTTGTCAGTCGGCCTAGCCATCCATTCGTTCATTCATTCATTCATCTAACTCTTTTGTACGAAGAGCTGTGTTACTTGCCTTTTCACCGATCAGTATCCCATGATGACCTTTGCAGCACTCAGAAGCGTACCTCTTCCCTTCGGACAGCTGTTTAGAATTGTATTGTATGGCTATATCACAATTTATTTACTAATTTTCTTATTCATTAACATAAATTATTTATGGTTATGCAAGTATGTCTGAAAAACACTTCATGCTCTCTGCCCGTCTTGTCCTTCCTCTTCCTTTGTAAATTCCTTTCCTTGTCGCCTAGTGCACAAGCAACAATGTGCGTGCTTAGAGCTTCTCTTTCCTAGTGAGCCCCCCAGCTGCAACCAGTCCTCCCACACTTGTAATCCTTTGCTTGACAATTTTGACAACAGAAACACGGGATTGTGGTTTCAGGGGAAGGAGCAACAGCAGTGGCATATGAGTGTTCAAATCCCTAGGTGGATATTTTTTTCAAAAGTGCATATTCTGAGTTCCAAGAAAGACAAGCACGTTTTCAAACAGGATCAACATTTCTTCTTCTCTGCCCAAAGGAAAGGAGGAGAGTAAAAGTATGTGGCTGATCGACCTGAATATAGTAGCTTTCACAATTTGAAGTTTTATTCTCTTACATAACAGAGGTCTGGAAGTAGGTTGTAGTCCAAGACTCACACGGTGGCTCCATGCAGCCATCAGGCTCCTCTTATCTTTCTGCTCCGTCTCTAATTATGCTACATCCATGCCACATAGTTCCCATCCTGAGATTCATAAGATGGCTGCTGGAACGTCATCCATCACATCACATCACATCCCAGGCAGGGAAAAGTAGAAAGGTAAGGCACAAATGATGCATGTGTCAACTTCCCCTTTTTAGAAGCTTTCATGACATCCCACATAACACCTGTGTTTTAATCTCATTGGCCAGCACTCGGTCTCATGGCCACACCTTGCTGCATGAGGGTTCTGTTGGGAAGGAGTAAGGGAAGAGTTGATACAGGAGAGGCAGCTAGCAGTCTCTGCCTTCTGTGATTTGATCCATGATTTGGATTTCTCATTTCACCAAATGTTGAGACATAGGGAATAATAGTTTATTCTCAGAGCAGAGATGTGAGGTAGGTTACATTTATCTTTTACTCTCTCCTGTCGCCTGGGTTTTTGTCTCCTTCCCCCTCAGGATTTTCTCATAAACCGTTGCTCTCGGAATGACAGGGAACTCCTGTGTAGCACTTGGCCATAAGGTGGAAGCATGCCACATGTTCCAAGTTTCTTTTCCGCACTCTCCCCTTCAGAACTTACATGCCCGCAGTGTGCTCTCTTTGCTGCGCACAGTTGGGCAATGAGTTTGCTGACTGAATCAACAGGATCAAGGAGCTAGGAATGAATAGTTTACCATTCCAACTTCGGCTCCCATTACCCTCCTTACTCTTCCAAATTCTCACCTTTTAACCATGCCGAATCCTTTCTTGGATTCATGTTTCACTTAATAAGTCAGACAGTTCTGCCTCCACTGTCCTCGTCCCCTCACTCCTGTCCAGCCCCATCCCTAGCATACTCTGCTCATTTACAAGAATCCAGTTCAAACATCACCCCTGCGAGAAGCCTTTTCTAATTTCTTAGCATTAATATCCTCCTCTCCACGCGCAGAGTCCTTGAGTGCTCTGCTGTCACTGTTTATCATACTGTGTCCTCCGGGTTAGTATGCGAGCCTGTCTTCCCTGACCAGACACTGAGATCCTTCACAGCAGGGCAGTGAATTCACCAGTCAGCCTCTTATGTCTGGAAGAATCCTTGTTACTATTGGTTGAATGAATGAATGGCAATGTTCAGTACTCTGACCCAGGGAGAAAGTAAGAATTTCCCTGATGGAGAGATCTTTTGGTGATGGAAGACCTTCACATAGCCACACCATGATGAAGGTGGCTTCCTACTTCATCAAAGGATAAAACATTTTTAATAATTGCTGCTATATTAAACTTCCTAATAGAAGCTCTGTGATCAAGGCTGTTAAGGCAGAATGTCTTAGTTTGTATAGCTGAAGGGATTCTTGAGAACCCATCAGCCACTTGAATAAAATACTGGGCTTCTGTAACGGTTTATTTTTGAATGGGAACAGGTCTGTGGCACTAATCCTGTTTGAATCCTGGAGCTCTGTTTAGCAGAAAGATGAGCCGGAGACCTCAAGTTACATTTGTTGTTAAAGTTTGACCAGACACTTTGTGTAAGTGTGTGTCATGCATGACTTTGCTTAAGTAATTAACATTCCTGTCAAGTCTCCTTAAAAGGGTCCTGTGTTATAGAACCCCTCAAAACGCTGGTTTAAACCTTTGAACTCCCAGCCTTTCCATTTATTGCCAATTACTGATATGCTTAAGTTTCATTTTTCTAAAAAATACAAAAAGGATTAGATCTTCTAGGAGAAATGTTTATTATTAGGAGACTCGAGCTTGGAAAGTGAGGCAATTTCTAAATAAAGAGGTAAGCGTAGACGCGGTAGTTGGGAATGTGTTGGGGGAAAAGTCTAAAAATAATTTTTAAGTTAGGAAAAGGGAAACGTTAATGTGAATGTGACAGCAGCTTTCAAATATTTTAGGGACTTTCAGGAAGCTAAGCAATTTGAGATAGTGGAGGGCTGAATTAGCACTGATTACCACCTTCTTTCCTTCTCTTCTCTTTTCTTTTCCTTTCTTCCTTCCTCCATCCATTCTCTCCTTGCATTCATTCCTTTTTCTTGTTACCTTTTAACTCCTATTAGGTCCCTCTTGAATGAACAGAGGAAGAAATGGACGTTTACAGCATACCAAGCACTAGGAATACAAAAATGAAAGACGCAATCTAGAATGGAAAAGCAACAGTTGACTGCAATGTGGAGACATAAGTTCATGGAAGTGGGTGCATGGGGACTGCGGAGGGTGCAGAAGGAGAGGGTAGCATCCCCTCCTAGCTACAGAAGGAGGAAGGGACTGGGGATTGGGGTCAGAAAAGACTCCCTAGAGCTGGAGATGATTTAACTGTGTCTCAAATAATGCAGGTCTCTAATCAGACAAGTGCATGAAAAGAGTGCCTCAGGTGGGACCAAGCATGGGCAAAAGCCTGGAGGTGAGGGCATCGTGGCAGAGGCTGTCAGCCCAAACTATCTCTGTGCTCCCTGTGAGAAAGTCCTGACCAGGGGTGCTGGGAGGCGGTTCTACGAGAGTCCAGTGGAGCCATATACAATGCACGGCAACTGAAAGAATGCAAGTTCTCGTCTGGACGTGATGGGACATGTGAAAGACTTTATGCAGGAAGCTTTAATGATGCCTTTGAGGACAAAAAGAAAATTCAGAAGCTGTTCATTGGGCCAGATAAGATGGTTCAATAAAACCAGATGAAGGCCAAAACTTGGATATGGTAAAGGATGAAGAGGGTGTGGATTTGAGAATTATTTGGACTTGGCACTTGATCACCTTGTTGACTGGGTAATTGGTGGTGCCATTTATATTAGACAATGAGTTTCTCCTTAATAGATGCCATTTGTTATCTTTTTGCTTTTAATGCCTAGATTAGCATCTGGTACCTAGTGAAGTTTTCATTTTAATAATATTTGTTTAATTTGTGCTTTAATTAATTGATGCTCTAATTATATTAACTTACATACCATATGTGTCAAAGAGTACTAGTTGCTTCCCAATATCCATTTTCCTTTTGGAAAAAAACCTCAGATTTGTAGCTGGTACATTGCCTCCCAGCTAAAAAACTACATTTCCCAATCGCCTTTACAACTAGGTGTCATGTGACTAAATTTTAGCCAGTAAGATCCAAGGAGAAATGGTATTTGGAACTTCAAGAAACTCTTGTAGCTGAGGAGGAAGCACCCTCAACCCCTTCCCTTCCACTCTCGTTTCTCCCTTTCTCATGTCCAGAATGTAGATTCCAGTGCCTGCAGTGACAGCATCTAACTTCTACAGACAGTAGAGCAGTAAGATAGATGGACTCCAGGTCCCTTCTGTGAAAACTGATAAAGCACTCTGGATTCAATTTATTCATTCCACTCGTTCTTCATCAAATATTTATGAAAGCCTTATTGTATGTCTAGTGCTGTGCCAGGAGCAGGGGTATCAAAAATAAGTAAATCATATTCCTTGTCTCACAGGGAACTTATTCTGAAGGAAGAATTTTCTTCCCTTCTTAATTTGGAGGTGATGTAGGTCAGTTTGTGAATTTCATTACTTCGTACAAGATTAGCTGAGCTATTCAAAGAAAGCCCACACCCTCAGCAGTGGGGCATCCATTTTGATTGTTCATCTATGTGGTGTTAGTAATATATGGTGGTCTAATTTTGGTCGTGATCCTTGGGCTTGGGTTCTGGATGTAGGCTGGCACATTTCACCTCCTGTGTCTGAGCCCCCGGCTGTGTGGGCTGGAGACATGACCTGAAGAAATAGCAACTTTTAAAAACTGAGGGTGAGTTTCTCAGCTGGTCGGGAAGGAGCTCACAGTTGAAAACCTAGGGAAGGGGTTGGTTAAGGTTTCACTTAGATGTTAACTCTGTTCAGGTTTCCCCTTGTTATTCCCCAAATGGTACAAGGAAATAGAAAGTAATCTAGTTTTAAGTGTTACTGTTTGTTATTGAGCACTTTATAATGTGCTATGCACTTAACATACTATCAAATATTTCATTCTAACAACTCCATGAAGTATTACTACTTGTATTCTACAGATAAAGAAACTGAAGTTAGAACAAGTTAAAAAAGAATCCTAGGTCTACATGATATCAAAGCTCCCCACTGAACTCTTCTGCCTCCTTTAGTAACTTTAGATATACACACTTACAATCTGGTACCCATGAGGCTGGACCGGGTGGGGGTGGGGTCAGACCTCCCCAGCACTCGTTCATGGCAAGAGTGGCCAGTGCTGCTTGGTTATTATCATAAATAGTGTTGTCATTGGAAACTTCAATAACAGTGTTCCTACATTTAACATTTTCCCAGACATTACATTTGTTTAGGAAAACACCCAACTTGTTAAACCTATCTGAGCAAACTAACCACAGTTTGTAATATTTTCTTTAAAAGAAGAAAAGCCAAACCCTGAGTTTCCAAAAGCTCATAAAGTCAATGTGAGGACTCTTTCCCCAGGGACTTCCATCATCGCACGTCACAGCCTCTGAGAATCGGAAGTGTTTAGAGAGAGTATTTTATATTATTGTGCTTTTATTGCCTCATTCAGTATAATCCCAGTGTCTTAGTCTGTTCAGGCTGCATAACAAAATACCATAAACTGGGTGGTGTAAACAATAGTCATTTATTTCTCACAGCTCTGGAGGCTGGAAGTCCAAGATTCAAGGCGCTGGCAGGTTCGGTGTCTGGGGAGGAACTGCCTCCTGGCTCATAGATGACTTGACTGTCTTTTCACTATAATCTCACATTTTGAAAGGGGCTAGCTAGCTCTCTGGGGTCTCCTTTTTAAAGGCACTAATCCTAACCACCTCCAGAACCCCCACCTACTAATACCATCACTTGTGATACTAGGTCTTAACATTTGAATTTGGGGGGAACACAAGCATTCAGTCCATAGCACCCAGAGTTCTACTTCCTGTGTCTAGGGACATGGTTTTGATGAGATCATTTGCATACTAAAGAAGATAGTCCCTTTTTGGAGACTTTGGGTTTCAAATTAGTTGACAAAATAACAAATTAAGCTTGAACTCTCGAACTAAATATAGGAGGCCGTGGTGGTAGCAATGAATACCACAAGGCTTTTGAGTCAAGCACACCTGGATTCTCATTCCATCTTTACTACAATACTAACCAACCATGTGACCTTGGGCAAGCCTAACCTCTCGGCCTCAGTTTATTCCTTTTTAAAGTGGGGATAGGACTATTCATGACATAAACCCCTCATAGGAGGGCGATGGCACTAAATCCTGTATTTTAGGTAGAGCTTGAGTGCAGTGCCTGGCACAGAGTCAACCCTACTGAACACCCGTCACCCACGATCAGTTATCATTATGATCTTCTTGCTCTATCATGTAAGGTCTTGTGTGTGGTTAAAAATAGCTCCTTTGGAAGCTGCCAAACAAGTAGACAGACAGAAAATGCTGAGCAGTCGGAGACACCGCTCTGTGGGTTCAGTTACCCAGAACTGTGATACGACAGCCGGAACCCTATTCATTGAACACCAGGTGTGCATGTCAAGATATGCCTGCTGGGCCTCGTGTGGAACTCCCTCGTGGACTGCAGGACACACCTGAGCTTAGTGTGTTGACAGAGTCACTACCGTGGCTTTTCAGGAGAACAACCTGATCTACCCTGAAGTCTTTGAGTTTTGCACAGAGATAAACAGATGTCTGGGTTTGTAAAATTTCCTGCTAGGTCATCTGGTATGGAGGTATGATCTATCTGAAGACTTCAAAGTCTTACCTACTTGGAGGTAAGTTTTTAGATGGGAGAAGCTAAGGAAAGGCTGAATAAGTCTCTATTGGTGTCACGCTCAAGTCATACCCTCAACTTGCACCCTTACTGCAGAGTGACACTTCCGGCCCATCTCAGCCAAGCACTCCTAATTTTGGGCTTCTTCTTTACGTTTTTGAAAATTAGTTACTTTGTCTCTGAAAAACCTTACATTGGAGAAATAAAAGAGTATTGTTTTAGGTTAGTCAAATTTTAGTTTCCATTCCGACTGAGGGAATTGGCATTGCATATTGTGAGGTTAATCCCCCTAACTGGAGAAGGAGCAAGCATCAAACCAGCTGCTTGGAAAGGTTCCCATCAGAGCAGTTTCCTGTGCCAGAAGATATTCCAGGAGGCCTTCACACCCTGCTTTTCAGTGACCTTCATTTGTCCCATTTACATGGTTACATTCTACTGTGGTCAGGTGCTGCGTCACCGGCCTGGATTTTCTAAGCTATATGAGATTTAGTTATTTGACCACATCAGGTTTGGGATTTTCTCAAATTAGTTCCTTGGAGGACTTGCTCTGATTCTGTAGAAGTGCAACCTAAATGAATTACAACAAGCGAAGGGCTTAGAATTGTGCTTGGCACATAGTGACCACTCAATAAATATTAGCACTTGTGGTGGTTGTTGTTATTAGTCTATTATTTTATGACTGAGAGAATCCAGGATTTAGAGGAAAGCGATGTGGAAAGTTCTGTGATAACCCCATAACTCTAGGATTCCTAGGAAACTCCTCTTTAACAACTTCTCGTTATAAAACAATTAATGAGAAATTATTCATTCGTTTTTCTGGTTCCTCGATCCGTACTACCTTCTGTAAACACTGAACTCCATATGGGGTGAATTCCTGCAGATTTAGATACACTACACTGGCTAGGCTTCTGTGGTCACCGGCGGGACCCTTCGTTTACAGGGTGACCTCTTTCCACCTGTAACTGCAGTGTGGTGGACGTGGGTCCCAGCGAGGCAGCTCACAGAATGCTGCAGTTAGGGCTTTTCAGAAGGTCCTGCTGCTAAGCACGAACCTAGTAGGCGTGTATAATAAACTTGAGGGTGGGATAGTTTGCTTCCTGTCATTCTTCCCGACGTGGTATTCCCCATGCAGCAAAGAAATGGGCACTGATATTTTTAGTGTTCATTACAGGAATATCTATCTATATTTTAGATTAAGGTTTCTCTAGATATTTAAATACCTAAATAAACATATAAATATTTATGTCTCTATTTAAGGTTGTATATTCATATAAGGCTTCTGTATTTTAGATTTCTCATAAGAAAAATAATACTCATTGTTTAAAAACAGCTTTGAGAAGTATTAATGAGACAATAAAAATACTGCATAGCCCCACTATCCAGAAATAACTGTTATCATCGTTTGGAGTTATTGCCTCTCCTTTTTATACACTGTTTTAATAGCTGGAATTGAACAAAAAATATCATTGTAAATTCCTTCTTATAATATTCTATTTTATAAATATACAATAACAGTTTAAAGATAGTCATCCCTCTGTTGCTGAGCATGTTTTGTGTGTCTGGTTTTTTGGTACCGTAAGATTGCCATTAAGTTCTTTGACTAGACATTATCTGTGCTCTAGGCCATTTCTCTAGATCAGATCCGTAAAAGTGAATTACCAAGTCCAATACAACTTAATTTTTCTCAAACTTCTGTGATCTAACAGGAAAAGTTCTCACCGTCTACCTGCACATTGTGAACAGATGCAGAGCCATGCTTAGGCACAGCGCACATACAGCCATACACACATGCACCCCCACCAAGTTCTAAAGGCCCGAAGGGTACAAAACTTAGTAAGGAATTTACGCATCTGTTGTAAGAGGAAATTCTTAACCAGATTTCTGCCTCATCTTCACGCGAATGATTACATGTAACATGTGAGAGCACACCAGTGGCCATGTGAACCCAAATGCCACAGGGCATCATAATGTGTCAGAGCCAGGAGGGACTCCGGACACCCTCCAGTCCAACTGCCCCTCCCGTTGTGTGAATGAAGCAGCTGAGGCCCAGAGAGAAAAACTGACTTTATTACCCATGCTAGTGATAAAGTCACAAATAGGAAATTACAGAATTAGGGTGAGGGCTGGTCACATTGGGACAGTTCAATGCTTACTGAACATCCCGCACATGGCAGGCACTGTATTAAGTGCTGGAAATGCAGAGGCGAATACAGCCAGGCTGAGGGCAGCAGCAGAGGATGGCAAGGGGAGGACTCATAGGAGGAACGGTTAAAGGGAGCCGTGTTCATCTTCCGCAGGGCAGTACCTTTACTCGGTCCCCTTCTGTCTCATACAGGGATTATTTTTTCTCAACTTTGGGTTCTAATTATGTTATTTCTGAAGGACACATGTAATCCTCTTACACTTATTTCCAAAATTGGATACAGGATGTAAATAATTAGCTAGGCAGAAATCCTGATCGGAGTCATCCGGACTGTTGTGGCTGGGCCGCTTTCTGGTTGTGTGACCTTAGACAATTTCCTCATTCACTCAGCAAATATTTACTGAGTTGCTGCTTTGTGCCAGGCTCCGTGCCAGGTGCTGGGAATAAAGTAGTGGAGAGGATCAAGGACCTGTGCTCATCAAATTTAATACCCTCAGGGGCAGGGGGAGTTACAAACAAGTTATTTCCCTACTTGGCCAACTCCTGCTTTCTTCACCTTTCCATTAGATCATCCTGTTCTTCATGGTTTGGTCCCAGGTTTGGTGTTCTCTCACATTCCACAATCTCACTTGAGAGTTTCACCCGCCGTTCCCACCCCGCGCCCCCTCCGCTGCCGTTACTCCAGGTACTACCTATTGAGTGATGACTTTTCATTTCTATGTCCAGTCTGGGTTGCTCTTCTGAGCTACAGACTCATAGAGCCAACTCTTCGCCTCCCGTTGGGAGTCTAAGAAGCATCTAAAACTCAGCTTACCCAAAACTGAGTTTGATATCCTCTTCCGCTCCCTCCCCGCTCGGACTGGCTTCTCTCTTGTGTTTCCTGCCTCTGTGAATAGCCCAGTTGTCCATGCAGCGTCTGAGCCAGAACTCTCTACTCCTTCATTTTCTTCCTTGCCATCTACACCTGATGTCCCAGCCAGTTCTGTCGAACCCCCCTCCTGTGGTGATATTGTTCGATTCGGTTACCCAACTCCTGCTTCTTCGGGTTTCCCTGCCCCTACTCATTTCTTCACATCCCAGACAATCTTTCTTGCTGTAACTCTAATTATGTCATCATTCTGCATAGCACCCCCTTCTAGGCTCCCCACTTGCCTCAGCATAAAACCCAGTTTTCTTAGCGTGGCCCTGCTGACCTTCTTCAGTCACATCACCTGTTCCCTGTTCTCTTAAATCTTCGGCCACCCCTTCCTTCACTTATCTGGACCACTCTGATTCATTCTTCAGACAGATTTTGGGCCGAGTGTTATTTCCTCCAGGAAATGTTCCCCATATCCCCAGGTCTGTTAGCCTAGTCCCCCATCCACCCCTCTCCTTCATCGATTTTAGGACACAGCTTGGTGTGTGTCTCTCACAAGATGACCATGGGCTTAGTGAGGGCAGAGGCCATCACGCTTTGTATTTCTAGTCCAATAATAGGTCATGGTAGGTACTTAATATTGATTAAAAGGAATGTTTTATTTCTTAATATCACACTAACTTGGACATAAAGATAAGCTCTTTTTCCCTTGGTCCTTCCTTGGCTCAAACCCTGGACATAACTTTTTCTTAATCCTTACCTGAGGATATGTTTACTGCTTTTAAGGAGGGAGAGAAGGAGGGGAGAGAGAGAGAGAGAGAGATGTCAGAGGGAAGCATCAATTGATTTCCTCCCACATGGTCCCAACGGGGTATCGAACCCAAAATCCAGGTATGTGACCTGACCGAGAATCGAACCTGCAACCTTTTTAGATATATAGGATGACGCTCCAACCAGCTGAGCCACCCTGCCAGGGCCCTGGGCATAACTTGTTCTTCCATTAGGAGGTGCTTCAGTCTTTCTGGCAAAATGACTTTGGATAGTCCACCGATCTTGTGGGCCTGGCCTGAATGTGACCGAACCCTAAAATCAGCCACTCTTAAAACTAGAATAAAACTAACCACACGTGGAGCTGCTGTGTAAGATTCTGATCAGAGGAGGGGAATGCTGAAATAATAATAGCTAACATTTTTGAGAGCTTTTTATGTGCAAGACACCATTCTGACTGTTTTATATGAATTATTGTGATCCTCCCAACAATTGTATGAGGTAAACACTAGGATTATTCTCACTGTACAGAGGAGAAAACTGAGGTCCAGAACAGAAAGCGGTGGGAACAACTTTGACAGTCTGATTCCAGGGCCCACACTCTTAGCTACGACACTCACTGCTTCCCTAAGGGGAGCTCCAAAGGACCTTTAGCTCTGACCTTCTGTGTTTCTCTAGTTCTCCAAGGCAGAAGTTGTTTCTGGGCAACAAGGCATTCACTATTGTGGGTCTTCCTCTCCTCAAACACTGGGTCCAGCCCACCCAGTTGGGGTTAATCCTTCTCCGAAAGCCCTCTGTGGCCCCATCCTTACTTCTCGCATATGAGTTCACATTCTTCCTAAGAAGCACAATAGCATAGTGGTTAAAAGTTAAATGCTGAATTCAGACTACATGGGCTCAAACCACAGCTCTGTCACATGTTAGGTATATGACCTTGGGCAAATTATTTCACTTCCCTATGCCTCACTTTCTTCATCTATAAAATGAAGATAATAATAATATTATGTAGTTTATAGGCTGTTGAATGATTAAAGGAGTTAATGTAAATAACATACTTATAATAGGGCTTGACACATAATAAGCATTAAATTTACATTACTATTTTCATAATTTAAAATAATCTCATCAATATTTACTCTAACTGGTCTTAGAATGCTTTGATTATTAAGTACCTGGGTGGCTCTACTACTGTTTGAAATCTACCAGTTCTTTCATCTCATTATGGGCTTTAAAATATACACACACACGCACACACACACACACACATACACACATGCATACACACACACATATATATATATATATATTTATTACTCAGGGAGATAAAAATCAATCGTCTGCAAAACCCCACATGAAAGGTTTTCATAAATCTTGTAAAGTTGATCCAAGTTCAAAGATCGTTACCTAGATTGGTTTAAAGCTCTTCACTGTGAACTTTGTAATGGGGATACTTATAAAGGGAGGATCAGGAATGACCTGGCGAGTGGTGTGTGTGTGGTCACTGGAATCATGGCCTTTGAGTGTAAGAGGAGTTAGCTCAGGCTCAAGGAAAGCACACAGATGATAAAACCCCTGTCTTTATTCCTGCTGCACGCCAACAGTTGGAGGGCAGTGCTGTGTGACGTTGGGTTTTGGGGTCTTAGTCTGGCATTCATGGGCCACACCCTATGTCCTGTTCAAACGCACCTTGTACTCTATACCCTTCCATTCTTACCCTTTCTTCTGCCTAGGATTTTCTCACTTATATCTCAGTAAGACCTGAGCCTGTGTGCATCTCAAGGTCCAGGTCAAAACCCATTTCCTGAGGCTTGTCCAAGCCCCTCAACCTGCTGTGTTCTCCTCCCTTTTTGTACTATGCCTCCCTCTCTTGTGCATATGTTTACTTCCTAACTTTGGTGTGCTTACAGGGAATTTCCCTCTAGCCTGGCCTCTCAAATAATTTCTTTCATTTAGTCCTTTAAAAAACTTTGTAAGGCATCCTCCTTACTTTCCTGATGCGGTACCCGAGGCTCAGAGAGGTTAAGTGATTTTCCTAAAGACACACAACCGAGTCAGACTCCAACTCCGGTATTCTTTTTTTCTGCCTCAGTCTCCCTCCTTGAAGTCGTGCGCCTGTCTTGCTCCATTTTATATTCCCTTGAAATGCCTGGTACAGTATTAGGCTCAATATATTTGCTTATTCATTCAACTCATATTTATTGAACCTTTGCCGTGTTAGGGCTTGGGCCCTGGCATTTAACAAACATAGATGTTTATGGAAGGAAAGAAGATAATGTGGTAATGGCATTTGTATTTTACTTAGTAAAATGGGTTTCACAGGGTTCACAAACTCAAATGTCAACAGAGCAGGCAGGTGGTTGAGTTAAGGTTCGATGTAATCCACTGAAGAGTGACATGAACTCTTGCTAACTGGACACCAATACCCTGTCTAATGGAGTGGCCGCTACTTAATTCCAGCTGGTTGTTGCCACAGTGGAACATGGCAGCAGATTTTCATTTTTTTTCAGAAAAGCTGGCAATTGAGACTTGATTTGTACAATTTCCTTATACTCCGTGTTGGCAGCTAATTTAATTTTTCAAAAAGACTGAAATGCTGAACAGCACATGGCTGGTGGTTACAACTTACCACCTTGGAATGCTGAGTACCGAGCTGACCATGCAGCCCGCAGTGCCCACACTTCCGCGGCAGGGAGCCAGTGCTGAGGAAGGCCAGGCCCCTTCTCTTCTCCTTCCTCCTCCTCCTCCTCATTAGCTTGGATGCAGGTCCCGCTCACCTGCAGGCCTGCCTGGCTTTACAGCAGTCGCTCCTCCCCCTGCTCCCTGCCCTTTTGGCCCACCGAGGGGTGATGACTGTCCTGTCTCGTCCTCAGAGATTCCGACACCGGAGCTTGCTCTCTAATTTAGCTCCTTGTCTTTATTGTGATGAATGAGGCTGCGCAGATGACAAGCAGGGATCGCTGGGCAGAAGATCAAACGCTCCCCTGGGCTGCTCTGAGCATATTTATGACTTTGCCGCGTTGGAAGTTCCACCCATGATAATATGGTGCCTGCGGAGAGTGAACTTCTACCCCCAGATGTCTTAGTCCCCACTCAGTCCCAGTTGGGAGAGGAGTGATTAGTACAGGGGCTACCAAAGGATGACCTCTGAAAACAGAATCAGTGACAAGCCGAGCACTTCCTAGAAACAGGGTCCAAACTAAGTGACCTGTGGAGTCCCTTCTGCTTTGTGATTTGGTGACTACAAAGCAACATCCATTCTTGTTTAAAGCATTCATGGGGATAGTTATGCTAAAGGATTCCTGCTTCGGTAAATTATAAAGTCCCCAATATTGTGGCACAGGGTTTCTTGAAGTACGATTTGAGGAATATCAGCAATAGACATGCCGGATGTTTGTTAAATGTGAATTCCTGGACCTCACCCCAGATCTATGAATGGGGTCTGGAAATATGCATCTTACCAAGCAAACTCAGGAGGTTCTCCTGCATCTGAAGATTAGGAAGCCCTGACTGACGATAATAACGATAATGATGAACGCCGAGCCAGAAGTGTTTTAAGAGCTGTATGTTTCATTCCTTACAACATGGCTAGGGGGTACCTGTTTCTCAAAGTGTGAAATAGATACCACTGTTTGCAACTGAAATTTTGGATGCCAGATAGATGAACATTTTAAAAGTTCTTCAAAGTTTTATGTTTAATTTACATATAAAACTTGTGTTTAACCTGCTAATTCGATAATTTCATTGATAATGAAATATAGATTATATTAAGCGAAGACTAAATTTATTTCACTGAAAGCAGTGAATCAATTTAAAGGGAAATATTAAATAAATAATGGTTCCTGTAACAAAAGCTGTGAAGGCAGAATGTGAATGACTGAAGTTTGTGAAGCACTGAGTTGCCTATAAGAGCTCTGTTCTGAGCCACAGGTCTTGGATGTAAATGTAGAAGTAAGTCTTTACCAGCTTTGTACCCTTGAGCAAATCTCTCTAAGCCTTATTAGCATCATTCTCAGCAAAATGGAAATATTAAAACCCATTCTACTGGGCCGTGCTGAAAAGTATATGAGAAAATATAAAGAAAAGAGCACATAATAGGTGGTCAAAAATGATTGAATATGAATCATAGTTGAATCTTCCCAAAATATTAATTGAACATGAGTCTTTAATGTGGACATGACTTGATCTTCCCAAGAATGTGTTAGAAATATAAGCCCTTATTTTCTCACATCTTTTTCCGAGCTATGTCTTCACCACACTTACTAAACAGTTGGAGGGGAGAGCTGAAGATTTGGGTTCTAGTTCCAGCTCTACCCCTGGCTAGCTACGTGCACTCCAAAAAGACCTTTTGTCTCACTGTACCTCAATTTTATAATCAAATGGGTTTGCATTAGCAGACTTCTAGAGCTTCTCCCAATTTCAACACTCTCTTTTCATCAGAGCTATTTCTTTAGTATCTGTAGAAAGTGGAGAGCATAAATTAAATATCATTTTATCCCAGTAGGTGATTTTCCAGGAGTGCTCTGCAGTGGCCTGACTTCCTGGTTTTATTTTCTCAAGTTCCTTTGGCAGTGCTAATGAACAGTAAAACCAAAAGGCTGGCAGAAGGAAATGGGAAGAAAAGAAGACACTGGAGCAAGGAATCTGGATTCCCCTCAAGTAAAAATGTCTCCCAAGTGAAAAAAAGTTAATTACGTGTTTATGGTACTATAGTTTGACAATACTGAACTATATCTTATTAATGGAATCACGCTAGCATTGGACTAGACAGTGATCCATAAAGTTGCTCTCTGTTTTTCCCTGCCTCAGAAATAGCAATAAAATCTGGGTTTTTAAAAGTACAGGATCTTCAGCCTTTAAAAACTGAATTAATAACTAAGATGTCATAATTAGCCGCCTGGGTAAGTGCTCTGAAATGAACTTTTTTTGGGGGGGGTCAGCTGTCTACCAGTTAGGCAGTTATGCAGAATTCTTTCTATTTATTGCCCGGAAGTATAAAACAGAAAAATCATGGGATGCTGAAATTGCTGAACACACACGAAGTGGTGCCACAGTGTCCCCACCCTGTGCCAAAGCAAATTTCTGTGTGTTATGTAATTCCTCCCTGGCTTTGAGATGCTGCGATCCTGTCTGAGGTTAACACTGTATAATCTGCTGGAGCAATATTCCCTCAGGCATTTCCTTGGTGGGTGAAACCTTGTCAGTGTGAGGGAACTGTGAATGGGATCACTAAAGAGACTTCCGTCGTTTCCGCCCACATCCAGCATTTTGCCATCTTCCAAAATTCACACTGAGGATTGCTGAAACAGATAGTGTTTAATTGGCCGAAGTGTGAATCACAATTTGCAAGGGTACATTTATTCATTTGGAAACGATTTTTGATTATCCACTGAGCTAGTAGTGCTATAGAATTTGGAAAAGAATTGTATTTTCTGTGGTTTCAAAACCAAAGTATACAGTAGAGTTTTTGTCCTCAAGGAAGTAACAACCTTTTTGACACCCAAGACATGTATTCATAAGTTAGATAACAACACATAGGAAAATTAGATAACCCTTCAATGCACTAGCGGTAGAGTTGACCAAAGGGAATGTCATGGAGTGTGAGTACTGGTGGGTGACCTTGCCTAATCCTCTCATGTTCCTGATGAGGAAACCAAAGTTCAGAGAAGTAAAAAAATGGGCCCAAGGAAATAGCCAGGAAAGCATTGAATTGGGGCTTGGATGCACGTCTCCCAATGCCCTTTGTTTTTGTTTTCTGCTACTCTAACACGAAGCATGAAATTAGTGATTTCAGAGAGCTATAGATGCTCAGAGAGAAAAAAGTGGCCTTTAAAACTCAAAGTTCCAATATTACTTCAGGCAATGCATAGAAACAAAGGCACAATTTGACTTAAACGCAATACACACATTTCTCTAGTCTAGTGGCAACATCATGCCATTAACTGGATACACACTATCGGCAGTCTAAGGTGCTGTAAAACCATCATTGACTCTTCACCATTGGGGAGAAATTTGTAGCATGAGGAGAGCCTAGATCCCTGCTTTCTTAGTGTCTTCCTCTTTCCCCCTCCTTTTATCAGCCATTTGGTTTTAATTTTCATTAGCACATTCACTGGGGTGTAAGAAAACGAAACTAGTAAGTCGGCTGCCATCATGCAGCTTTGGAAAATTGCCTGTCTTTACTGACTTTTCTCAGCAGTAAAACAGACGCGATTGCAGTAATAACCTCGTAGAATTATCCTAAGAATCAAATGAGTTCCCCAGCTTAGAACAGTGCCAAGCACCTGGTCAGTGCTGTGGCCTTCTTCCCTGTCTTCATCATCTCCACCGTCGTCAGTCGCCGTATGGCTCTTCCTTACCTTGCCGGCCCCTCCGACAGACACTGCCTTCAGGCTACACAGGTGCAGTGCGCACCGTCTACCAAAATTTTCACCTTTTTTTTCTTTCTTAGAAGGAAACCATTTATAATCCTCTTTTCTGTATCTCAGATCTTAAAAAGAGTGCGTCACTTCAGCCTGCTGAGAAACTGCCAGTGTTGTGCTGGTTTCTCGGAACAGATCTTTCGTAACAATTAGCATTGGGACCATCAACCATCGCCCCCGCAGGTACAGATGACAACACTGTACACGAAGCCTGGAGGAGATATTTGTTCATCTACTGTGGATGTACACCAGAGGTTATGGTTAGTTGTGGTTAGCCCAGCTAAGATTAGAACTCAAGAATCCTGACTTTAATTCCACACCACCTCTTTTATTTCTGCATTCAGGGAGGTGAAGAGAAAATATAAGCCATCTTTCACCAAGATAGTCCATGCTGGCTTCCTGAAAGTACTGCCATACTGACCTGGTGAAAGGGCAAAGCCGTGTTCGTTATTGTGATAAGGGAGAATGCTACCTTGAAATTAATAAGGTTCTTTGAATGCAAGGACTTGATCAGATCGCGGGAAGATCCCGATAAGTTGTTTAGAGTTAGGGAGCACAACTATATGTGAGAATGATGTAAACAGCCATTCGATGCTATCTGTGGAAAAGTTGATCCATTGGATGTTTATTGAATGTTTTTCAGATAATGGTTATCCACAACCTTTATCTTCTTGGCCAAGAATTTTCTGGAATAGTGAAATCATATTGATGAAAGTTGTAGAATAGTAAAGTATATGAATGTGGACAGTAAGCCGCATGGTGTAGATAATTTTGACCTCAACAATAATTAAACATTTCTTAGGCACCAACTACGCACCAGATCATTTATATACTTTTTTGCTGAAAGTTCAATATGAGCAGGGATCATATTTATTTTGTAGATTATTCTATCTCTAGTTCCCACACATACTGGGTGGCACATGGTAAATACCCCTCAAATAATTCCAAAGTATTTTAATTTTGTTACAGTATTATGCTTTACAACATTATACAGTTGGTATTATTCTATGACTCAGAAATTTCACCTCTGGAACCAAAGAAATTCTCATCCCATTTCATAAGGGAACATATACAAAACCGTTCATTACAGCGTTCTCAGCAGTAGCCGAGAACTGGAAGCAGTCTAGGTGCCTATCTGTATCAGTTAGGGTTGTCCCCCCAAAACCAAAAAACCCACAGAACCAGTAGGGTAGTGTGTGTGTGTTTAGAGAAAGAGAGAGATGAAATTTAAGGAATCAACTCATGTGATATGGAAGCTGATCAGTCAAAAATCTACAGAGTCGATTGGCAGAATTCCCTGTTCCTCAGGGCAGAGGTCAGCCTTTTGGGCTATTCAGACCTTCAACTTATTGGATGAGGCCCACCTACACTGCGGAAGGCAATCTGTACTCAAAGTTCACCAATTTAATGTTAATCTCATCCAGAAACACCCTCACCTGGGCATTGTGACCACCCGAGTTGACACATAAAATTACCATATTTTGTTGTGTATAATGTGCAACTACATTTTGTGTGCATTATGCACGGGGTTATTATACTCATGATATGAGATCATTATACCCAGGTATAATCCGCACCCTTATTTTTCCCTCAAAAGTTTGGACAAAAAAATGTGTGCATTATACATGGTGAAATACGGCAACCATCACACTATTCTTGCGAGATTAGATAGGTGAAATTTAACGGATGCAGACCCTGGGGGTACCGTCCCAATAAATGTCCCAACATGAAAGAGATGGTGTGCTCAAAAGTCAGCAAAAGACAGATCGCATGTGATTTCACTCATATATGGGATCTAATGAACAAATTGAACTAACAAGCAAACTAGAGACAGACTCATAGATGGAGAGCAGGATGACAGCTATGGGTGGGGGGGTGGTTACAGGGTGGAGGGATTGAGCAAAAGGAAAAAGAACTCATGGACGTGGACAATAGTGTGGTGATTGCTAAGGGGAGAGGAGTATAAGTGGGATAAATGGTAAGGGCAAAATACAATTAAAAATATATATATATATAAAACTCAATGCAACTGAAGAGAATTTAATGAAGGTATTACTTACATTCGTGGACAAAGGTAAGGGATCCACAGGGACAGTAAGTCATCCAGGAACTATCAAGCAAGAGGAACCCTTATCACCCCCAGGCCCAGAGGAAAAGGGGAGAGAATGATGTAATTAGAGCCCAGTGAGACTGGAGCCATAGTGGGGAGACCACCCAGCTATGACCTTAAAGGAATGGACCTACTACCCAATTCTCAGTGAGGCAGGGAGAGAATGGATGGTGGGAGCAGGGAGGGTGGCAGACTCTAAACTTGACCTCTTTCTTCCTGCCCTCAGTCTTCCGTTGGTGTCTCCCATTGGCCAAACACAACCAGAGGCCAGTGGCCTTGGGCCTCTGGGTGTTGTGTCTGTGGAGATCAGCCCTAGGGGCAAAGAGCTGTTACGTGAAGAATAACTGAACGGCTTGGAATGAGCAAAGGACAAAAGACCGGCACACACAGTGTGCAGCAGTGAGAAGTAGCGAAGTAGATAGGCTCAGAACAACATGGATGAATCTGAAAGTATAACCCTGGGTGAGAAGGGTAAAAAACAAAAAGAGATCTAAAACACAGTTCCAGTTACAAAAAATTAACACACACACAACAACAACAACAACAACAACAGCAACAATGCACACTGGCAAAAGTGTTTGGGAACAAAAGCATGTCCATCAAACATTTTTGGGTGGCCGGTATGGTAGGGGAGAGGAATGTGGATGAAAGGGAATAAACAGAAAAGAGAGAGGGGGGTCTTTTGTGGACCAGTGTTGATAATGTGCCATGAATGAGGAGAGATTAACTCAACCCCCCTCGTTCAAAGGTCCCACCGTTTTACAAAAAGAAGGGGTATAGTTGGTATTAATTTTCCTGTTATAAGGATGAGGTAGCTAAGACCAGAGCGGCTTAAGAAACCAGCCCGAGGTTATGAAAGTAGTTGTGAGATCCCTCAAGGAAATGAGAGGCCAGGAACATACTTGATATAGACCCTTCCCTTCAGTTTTACTGCCAGGACCCCGGCTCTGTGAGACATTTGATCCGTATAATACAGCGATTTAAGACCTGCGTAAACTCACATCCTGCTGTTCACTTTTGTGCTCCCGAGTGGTGACAAGCGATGACCTCCAAATACTGGGTTGGCCAGAAAGTCTGTTTAGTTTTTTCCATAAAATAAAAGGCAGCTTTTTCATTTTCACCAATAACTTTATTGATTGGGATATTTTGAGTATGTCAGCTATCTCCCACGTGGTGTAACGTTGATTGTTCTCAATTAATGTCTCAAATTGATTACTCTCAACATCAACTGGTCTGCCCGACTGTGGAGAATCGTCCAGCAAAAAAATCTCCAGCCTGAAACTTTGCAAACCACTTTTGACATCTTTGATCCATCACAGCACCTTCTCCATACACTGCACAAATCTTTTTTTTGTTTCGGTTGCATTTTTACTTTTCTGAAAATAATAAAGCATAATATGCTGAAAATGTTGCATATTTTCTTCCCCCTTCAATATTAAAATGGCTGTACAAAAATTCACCAATTTTGGTACTTTTTAAAAATGCACGCTGGTATGACAGCTGTCACAATGCAATCTAACAAAATTGTTTTGGATGAAGTTAAAGGCAACTAAGCACTACTAGAGCCATCATATGGAAAAAAACTAAACAAACTTTTTGGCCAACCCAATACTAACATCCCACTTTCAGGGTTTAAAGACCTACTTTAGAAAAGTACCACCATTGGCCTTATACCTAGTATTAGCCAGAGCTTCTGTAAATGGCATCATTTTGGGGGCGAGGTAATTGTCAGGTTGGACCTGGGGCAGACCCAGACCTCAGCTCTTATCTCCAAGGTCACTTTCAATCTCTTTCCCTTTTCCATCTGTCAACAGTCATCTCCCTTGGTTTATCCTGAGCTTAGAAAATAGGGGTAAGGTTTAGCCAGATGGGGTGGACGGCCTCGGCCTCCTGACTCTTGAAGGGAAGATGTGGGGGATGGTCTCACCGCTCTGGGGCTCTGCGTAAGGGGCCAAGGGGCACCAGCGCCTCAGCAGGGTGCTTGTCTCTGGGCCCAGAGCGGTGTCTGCCCACAAACATCAGGAGCTCCCCAGGGCAGGTTTTCAGGAGAAGGCCCACAGGAATGACCCCACAAAAGTTGTAGTGATCCCATTAGCAGACTGTGAGAGGAAGTCAGACAAGGCTTTTGATTCTCGGAGTGTTAGAGGAAAAAATAAACACTTACCTGGATCACTCATGCTGCCAGATCAGAGAAACCTGAATCGGTTTAGTGTAATTAATAACAATAATAGTAGGACAGCATTATAAAATCTGCCGGCGCCATTTATTCTACTCTCTGGAAGGCATGGTGCCAAAAGCTGACATCCATGGTCTCATTTCATCTTCATGACAATCTTTTATGCTGGTGGGGAGACCATTTTACTGATGGGGAGACTGAAGTCAAACAGGTTAAGCCACTTGCTGAGCCCAGAGTGGAGCCAGAAGATGACTCAAGTCCCCAGTCTCCCCAGCCTCTGCTCCTTTCTCAGCTTCATGCATCTAATCTGGGACATGCGGTAGTGCTGGAAGCCCGGAAAAAGTTGCGGCCCTAGTGGGGCTAAATGAAACCTCCCCAGGGCTGGGCTGGATACTTGTCCTAAAGGCAGGGTTTTCTCACTGGGCTTGCCTGCTTCCCTCCTAGCCCTAAGAGTGGCCATGCGTTGTCTTCTGAAAGGACCACTCAAAGAAGGGAGTTCATCCAATTGGACAATCAAATGTCCATCATGCCAGACAGGGCTGAAACAGGGCTCCCTTGTGATGTTTTGAGAGCCTGGGGTCCTGGCATCCTCTGGCTGTTCTGGGAGGCTCAGCCTGGTCCCTGCCAGTGGAAAGATGGGTGGAAGGCACGGGAGGGTGGGCCTGGCCTAGGGCTCCGTGTTTGATCTTAGAAAGCAGAGGTCCCTAGCACTGAAACGAGGACTCCTGGGCTGTCAGAGCCCGTCCACATTCATTTCCTTCACTCGGGTGCTCCTCACGCATGGCCTCCCCAGTCAGAGTCACACATTCCCTTCCCCGGTAACTGGTGCCCGAAAGGGAACAAAGCTTACTTTGCCCAATTTGTTTTCATGACGTTGCTCTCGCCACCTCCCTTTTGGTTTTCTCTTTTTAATGATTTTTTTTCCTAATAGCAAACAATACTAAAGATAAAAATAAATAACTAAATCATTAATAATAATAAAATAGCCAGTGACAGGCACTGTCTAATGACTTTACATAGACGATCTCATTGGATCCTCTGCATAACCTCGTAAATTATTATTTTTTCTTCATCTGCCCAGTTGGCAGATGAAGAAACTGAAGCTTGGAAAGGTTGGGACAGCAGTTCAAGGTTACGCAGCTAGAATATCGAGGAGCATGGAACAGAACCCTATTCTGTTTTCCTTCAAAGCCCGGGGTACTTTTTGCTTGACCGCATTGCCTATAAAATGGGGATGGTAATAACAGTTGCCCTGCCTGTTTTGCAAGTCTGTGGTGAGGATCAAATGAGACAGTAATTGAGAAAGCACTTTGAAAATTGCAAAGCACTATATAAATATATGGTATTATTCTAATGTATCACTGGCCTACAAAAACACTGCTCAAACATTTCATTTAGGAGAAGACACACCAGGTCATTATTCAATAAGATAACACCACATGTGATCCTTTTATCATTTGAAGAATGTTTACGAAGTCCACAAAACCAAAGCCATTAGGAAGGTTTTGTTTTTTGCGTAGGCTCAGTAAACTTGGAGCAGACTCAAGAAGTCTTTAAATGGTCAGGAAGTTAAACCGAAGAGACTGCATTAAGTGTCAGAGAATTAAATATCCCTTCACGGAATCTGGGAATTTAAAATACATGCTCTTGATAAATTTAGAATAGTCTTAGGAGGTGCTTTGAAGAAGTTGAACCCGAATCCTGTTGGTACTAAAGGGAGTTAGAATAATAGTACAAAATAATAGCAGTAATTACAACCAGTGGAGTAATGTGAAGCTCACTGGCTGTCGCACCCGACTTCCTGGTTAACTAGATATGTAACTTGGGCAAATTATTTAATCTTTGTCTTAGTGTTCTTTCTTAAAAAAATAAATTTTATATTTATAAATAAAATTACATAACATTACATAAGTTTCAAGTGTAGGACTCTATAATAAAGCATCTGTGTATTGCATTGTGTGCTCACCACCTAGGCTCCAGTTTCCTTCTGTCTCCATATATTTGACCCCCTTTACTCTCTTCATTCTCTGCCACCTCCTTCTTCTCTGGTAGCCACCCATCTGTTGTCTGTGTTATGAGTTTGTTTGTTTTGTTGTTCATTTGCCACTTTCTGTTTTGTATCGCTTAACACGACACTCTCAAGATCCATCCATGTTGTCACAAATGACAGTATTTCATCTTTTCTTATGGCTGAGTAGTATTTCATTGTATGTATATATGCACCACATTCTCTTTATCCAATCATCCGTTGAAGAACTCTTAGGTTTTGCCCAAGTGATCTTACTGGTAAAATGAGAATAATAATGGTGCCTACCTTGTAAAAATGTCGTGATGATTAAATAAGTAATTGGAGCAGCGCCTGGCACATCGTAAGCACTCAATAAAAGTTGCCTTATGCTATTAATATGATTTACTAAGCACATAAAATATTTATGAACAACGTAAGAAGAGTATGTTAAAGATACGTAAGATATTCATCTGTAATGATTAAGAGCCTCCAATGTGCCAGGTATTATGCCCCATACGTTATATACATTATCTCCTTAATCATCATAACAAACATCAGAAAGAGACTTTCTCACACATCTCCATTTTACAGATAATGGAAATGGAAGTCCAGACAACACTGTATGATAATCTGAATTGCTCTCTAAAAGTTTTTTATTCTTTATTACTTCCCCAAATGACCAAAGCCTGGCAGCTGGTAGCAAGTCCTCTGCCCCTGGATCTAATTGATTGATACCGAGGTTGGGGGGAGAGGGACTGTCCAGTACCCTAAGCTCTGCCCACACTCCTGAGAGATGGCAACCAGAGGAAGAAAGACCCCTCTGGAATTGATGGCTGAAAAAGTTAAGGTTGGCCTTTGCACACCTTTTCAGGGTTCTGAAGTTAATCTGTGATCACACTCTCCACTAAGGTTTTAGAAATATTCAGTAGAGGGGGAGTGTAGGGTTGATACTTAGCAACGAATCCATCAAGATTTCCAACTGGGTTGGCTTAGAATGGTATCACATCACACCACCACTTTAAAACTTCCTTTAGCTTCCAGTTACCCCCCAGGAGAAGGTCCTGATTTTTTAATATCATGGTAGAGTAGAGTAAGTTAGGCCTTTAAGGTCCAAAGACTCAGCTCTGAATCCTGGCTCTGTCACCAACCAGCTGCATGATTTTAAGCAAAGGTTAATTTCTTAAAGCCACAGTTTACCTCATCAGCAATGCAATGCTTCCTTGCCAGGTTATTGTAAAGATCAGATAAGATACGAAGGGATGCAAAGAACCCAACCCCTGTGGCTCACTGTAGGTGATTACTAAATGTTAGGTCCCTCCTTTTCCCTTAGCAAAGCACACGTCTGTTTATTAATAAACTCTATGTACCTGTACAGCTCATGATGACCAAGTTGAAAAATACTGTTCTCAGATATACCGTAGAAATTGGATAATTTATGTGGATTTGCTTAGCTTAATGCGTGGGACAAAATGAGCTCTAAATAAGGCGGAATAAATGAAGGTGGCCGACTGGTTGGAGAGAGGGCTATTGGAAGTGTTTTCTCCCATGAGGTCCGAGGGAAGCCTTTAAGGGTAGGGTGGAGAATGGGCATCTGGTCAGGGAGAGACACCTCTGCTGCCTGCACACTGCTGCCCCCTCTCTGTCTAAGCACGCCCTGGCCTCCTCTTCCACCCTCAGGCAAGACCTCAGCCATTCACCTTCAAAGCTTGCTCTTTGTCTATCCTTGAAGTGGTGTCACATAGAACAGCATTAAATTAAGTGCACAGTGATTGCTTTGTGGCTCAGACAGAGAACTGTTTCTGGCTAATTCTGCATTGGGTACTAGTCCTGTAAATGTCATTAGGGTATTGGAGCTAGCTGCTTCTGCTGACTTCATGTTGACTTTCTTTGTATCAAACATAAGATCCCAAAAGAGTTCCTGTGCAGATGACCATTTAAGGGCACATGCAACCTTCATAAATTGATCTGGGGGTACATGGGAATGCAGCCTCTCCTGGAATTGCATTTAGGACCCAGACTTAAAGCGTATTTTCCTGCTGATGTTTCTCTTGGTCCTTTTCCATGTATTGGATAGCTGAAAATGGGCAGATACACAATAGGAAATCTCTTTGGTTTCTATAGGAACACATCTTATACTTGGCCATTGTCAGCTCATTAACTGTTCTACCTAAGTGAATTTTCCAGCTAATAGAAGCATTCCCCATTAAATTCCAAATGGCTTGCTGTTTAATGGGAATCTTCCTTAATGGATTGCCCACACACCTCTGTCTTCCTGAAGAGAGCTACCTTTTCATGGTAATTCATGGTCATCATTTTGAGTTATGGGATGGCATTACCATAGAGTACATACCCCTGATCTGGTGAACTCTGGACTAATTGCCCCAAGCTGTTAACTTTTTTTGAGTCCTTGGGTCTCTCTCTTTTTTTCTCAGAGTACTTTCTAGTTATCTGCCTCCATCTCCTTTCCTGCCCTCAATTTGTTGTGTCTATTCAATTCTGGACTGGGAAATCTGATAACTAAGCTTGTGAAAAGTGTACATAAATAGCTTCTGACTGAGGACCATTTTAGCTTTTGTAAGGAGTAAGAGCTTCAGTCCATAAATCTAGGCTGGCTCGCTGAAACAGAAAGAGTCCTTACTTGGACTATATTGTGTCAGATATTTGTTTACCTAGTCTATCAAACTTGAGTCACAGGAATCCAATCCAAATGCTGACCGGGACCTCCAAGTTGCTGCTACCTAAATGGTTCCTAAAAAAGAGGGATTTATAAAACCTTCGAAAATTTATTTAATCATTTCTTGTTCACTGCCAGGCACCGAGCTAAGTATTGGCTGCCCAGACTAACACAGTCCCTTCCCCTGGAATGCTGAGCATCTTAGGTGGGGAAAAAAAATACGGAAATAGATAAACTTGAAAAACAAAATTAAGGGGTGTATTAAAGTTCTGAACAGCTCAGAAGAGGGATGATGTCTATTTGGAAGGATGAAAGGCAAGAGAAAAACACTTCATTCCCTCCCCCCCCATTTCATCTATGTCTTTCTGTATTTCTCTCATTCCTACATTTAATAAACATTTATTCTGAACCAACCATATTCCTTGTACTGAGATTACAGTAGTGAATAGTGAATGGAGAGGAGGGGCAGAAGGATGGAAATGGGCGTCCCAGTACAAAGAGTCAGGGACAGAAAGGGCAGGGTGTGTTTGCAACGGCGAGCTGTAATTTAGCGTGGCTAAAATAATGGGAGACAAGATTATAAAAGACTTTGTGTGCTCAGCTGAGGTCTTTATACTTTATCTCATGTGCAGTGATAGATGCCAGTGAAGGTTCTAACCAGGGGGTTCTTAGAAAAGTGTGGCCATATGGTGGGTGGATTATGGCATGGAAGATGGACAGCAGCAGAGGAGAACCAAACCCACACCATCTCATAAATTACACGTAATTTTCAACTTCACCTTTAGGCCTTAAATTCTGGATTTTCTGCCTCAATTACCCAGAATCCCTCAATAGCTTTTTTGTTGTTTCTGTCTTTGCTGTTTTTCCCCCCTTGAATTCTGTTCCACAAATCCAAGCAATCAGAACCTATAGGAAGTACAAAAGGCTGCCTAACTCTCAAAGGGGCCAATAGATGAGTCAGCCATGGTTTTGCTGTGGAATGATTTCAGTGGAATTTACTAATGACTGAATTGCATCCCATGTTGTACTAGTTCTTAACCCTTAGCAGGAGGATTAAGTGAGATAATGAATGAGAAATTCTTATGCCTGACCCATAGACACTAAATAAACAGCAGTTGTTTTTAACTATGTTTATTCCACTTTGTCATGCTGCCTGCCGATGTAGCACACTTTGACTTTTTTTAAGGCACGTGGGCTCTCAGCTGATCCCCAGTTTTGTTAGTTCCTCAACTGCAGGGATGGAGAACGTTAATGTTTGTATCATACTGACTTTAATTTAGATATTTAAGATATCGTATCCTGGTCAGTGATGGAGAGACATACACGTTTTCAGAGAGCAGCAGAAATTCAGTTTTAATTTATCATTGCGTTTAAACAGGAAGAAAACCTGAGTGTAGTGTTCCTGGAGGTTTTAACCAGAACAACATTCTCTTTGCATTATCAATGTTCCTCAGTCCCCACTTGGCTGGAGCAACTACCTCTGGCTTCAGTTAGCTATTTACATTCCTCTATTTTTATATAAATTGTGCTATATTAGCATATATTTCACACTGTGACCTAGTGTTTCCCAGATCTTTTAAGCCAGGCTATTTGTACATTAGTCAACGTCAACGGAAGTAAAATCGCAAATTGAGTACAGACTATAGCCCTGCTACATTGCCCACTCTGTCATGCTGAAATGGATCCCTTGTTCTAAGAAGATTTGCCGTGAAATACAGTCTATTTACATTAAGGAGACCTCTGTATATTTAAGGCGTAATTGTTTCAGGGCCTTCATTAATTCTTGAGCTGCAAGACCTAGGTTTTCTTTTCTTGTATCTTTTCTATAACAATGGAAGTCAGGGGGTTCCAAAAAAATAACAAATTGGTCCTCATTAAAATGGAGCTGGAAATGGTTTTCTGGTAATATACTTTACAAACAATGAGAGGTTCTGATTGTAAATCAACTCCAGGACCCAGCTGTCTTGGGGTCCAGGCTGGGAAGCTCCAGGATAAAAGGTAGTCTGTGTTTTTATGGAAAAATAAAACAATTTTTTTTTTTTACTTCTGTAATTGATGAAGTACTTATCTTGTCAAGAATTTTAGAGTTGGAAGGGATCTCAGAGTTCATTTAACCCAGCCCCTTCCTGGAAGTAATCCCTTCCTCAGCATCTCTGACATGTCGACATCTAGCCCGTTCTTGAACACTTCCAGCCATGGACGTGGCTTAAAAAAATATTGTGATTAAATATATGTAAGATAAAGTTAGCCATTTTAATCATCTTTATGTGTACAGCTCAGTGGCATTAAGTTCAGTCATATTGTTTTGTAACCATCATCACCATCCATCTCCAGAACTTTTCACCTTTCCAAACTAAAACTCTCTGCATTAAATAATAATGTCCCATTCCTTTCTCCCCCGGAGCCTCTGACAACCACCATTCTACTTTATGTCTCCATGAATGTGACTGCCCTCAGTACCCCACAGAAGTGGAATCATGTCGCGTTTTTCCTTTTGTGACTAGTTTGTTTAGCATTCTGTCTTTCTAGTTTATCCTTGTTGTAGCGTGTGTCAGAATTTTCTTTCTCTCTCTTTGTCTCTCTCTTCCTTCGTTCCTTCCTTTCTTCCTATATTTCATTTGTATGTATATTCCATATGTTGTTTCTTCATTCGCCTGAAAATGGGCGCTTTGGTGGCCTCCACTTTTTGTCTGTTATGAATAATACTGCTGTGATCATGGTGTGTGCACAAATACATGTTTTGATCTGGTGTTTTAATTCGTATCCATCCGTCTGTATCTGTCCAGAGGTAGAATTCCTGGATCATATGATAATTCTATGTTTAATTCTTTCAGGAACTGTTGTGTCGTTTTCCACAGCGGCTAGACCATTTTACATTCTCAGGAGCAATAAGCAAGCATTCCAAATTTTCTACATCCTCACCTACACTTGTTGCTTTCTT
The DNA here is from genome assembly GCA_004026545.1 of Mormoops blainvillei. NCBI lineage: Eukaryota > Metazoa > Chordata > Mammalia > Chiroptera > Mormoopidae > Mormoops > Mormoops blainvillei. The sequence goes on from PVJD01000029.1 coordinate 732,664, forward strand.
TCCTTTTTTCTTTTTTCCCTCATTTTTAAACAGTATAATATAATTCTAAGAGCATGGACTTTGGCTTGAAACCTGGCTTAGCCATATACTGGGTGTATGAGTTTGGACAAATTATTTAATCTCTCTGTGCCTCAGTTTTTTGGGTTTTTTGGTAAAATGTGAATAATAAAGGAGATGGTGATTATCAAATTAGGAGGACAAAATCAGACAATTCATTCAAAAACTACTTAGTTCAGTGTCTAAATATTTGCTTTTGGTATTTTAGTTATTGATTAGTCAGTTTTATTTTGGGCTCTCTATAATTGTTAGGTTATCTTGTTTATTTTCAATTAAAACCAGCTTTGGTGTAATTTCTGTAACTTGCGTAGAAGTTGTCACAGAACCCATCAGTCCTGGTTCTGTTCTTCATAACCTCACAGAGTAAGTCACACATTCCCTCCGTGCATCACCTCTCTGGTATGTGAAAACAGCGATCAGTCATTCACTGGTCTTCTCTTACTTTGGCCAAAAATTCTTGGTTCCTTCAGTTGTTCTCAAGTGATGTGGTTTCTAGATCTCTCATCATGTTTTTCAGCTGATTCTGGACTGCAGTTTGTCTCGTAGAATAGTGATTGGACATTTCATTCTTTCTCCCCTTCTTTTGGGTTTTACTCTTTCACAGTGATGTTTATATGGAAGAATGGGTGTGTGGATATTGGTGAATGAGTTCAACAGACTGAGCTGCCCCTCATTCCTCCCTCTTTGCTCAGAGTGCCTGATATCTATAGCACTTACTTTTATTCAGTTTAGGATCAGTCTTGCATCATTTCAAATTTTCTCCATTTGTTTTTTCTCTCTTTGCTGTTAGCTCCTTCAGAGGGAGCAGGGAGCTCTTGCTCCTGTTCGCTTTCTTCATAGTCCCACCAGCAGCTGGAGCACAAGGGCTATACTTTTGAAATAGAGTAGAGTTGCTCTCTTAGATTTAGACCTGTGTCTTCTGACGTAGTCACTGTGTCATTAGATTCATTGAGGGCGTTGGCTAGAGTGTAGGCCTTGTCCTTTGTTGAGCACCTGAAGACTTGCCCAGGAAGAGAAGGCTGGGGTAGGAGGGCATTTTGGCTGAAACCCCAAGGCACACTTTGAACTTGGGTCTACAGACACGAAGGTCTGGGGAGGGCTTGCTTCACCCCACCCCACCCAGTGTAACTCATTGACTCTCTGATGCCAAGCTAAATTGCCAGTTTCCAAATTTGCCCTTAGGCGGATGAATGGAGCGCCTTGGAAAGGCTGGTGCCGTTTTTGAAAGTTCCTAAGTGGTTGAAAGTATTCCATATATTTCTGATTTAGATGCCTAACTCACCTAAATGTCTTTTCTTTAGGAGCTCTTTGACATCCAAGAAGACTTTACAGTTTTATTATGAACATTTTTACCCTTAAAAACAAAATTCCAAACCTCTTTTCCAGAGAAGGGAAGATGTGTTTTTGTCATGGATAAAACCCTTGAATGGCACTCTCTCCCAGCAACTCAACTGTATGTTTGAAAACCTAGTTCCTCATGTATCATCCGCCAAAGCACGTCATATGTTTACATAAAATAAGAAGGTAAAAGCCAGATTCTCTTCCTTTCTTTAAAAAAAAAAAAAGTGAAGAGGAAGGGGGAATAACTCATTTTCTTGGCTTTTTAATAGAGTCCCCAGAATCCTCCTAACCCAAGGCACTATTATAGTTGAAAGGGGTGTTAAAACTATGTGTAAACCAAAAACCTTATCTTCAGTAAAGGACTGGTAGATTCACTTATAATTGACAAACATGAACTTTATGGCATGAGTTTTGTGACTTCTACTTTAACCACTCGGAACATTGGAAAATATTTATCTATAATTCACAGCCATTTTTCAAATATTTGTGATTGCCAGATTGCTGACATGCAGCAAAATAAGGTTTTATTTTGCAAAGTCAAGGCAATGTGGTCGCTTCTTAGTTTGCCTGTTTTTGCCATATATGTGTGTGGAATGGCGCCATCCATACCTGCTGATGTGCATTTCTGCACAGGCCTTCCACACCTCACCAGGTAGAAAACCAGCCAATCGCAGTGCCTACCAGAAGGAGGCCACTCTTCTTCAGCCCCATGGCCTCCCATTCCTCTCATTTGGGCTGTGCTTGGTTTACCCGTGGAGCACATTTCCCTTTTGTTACATTTTCTGTGAGTTAGTTGCTATTTCCATTAAGATCTGCTCCCTGGGGAAGTTTGCAGACATCAGGAGTTAATGTTTTTTAGTTTCTCTAAGGTAAAGAAAGAAAGTGAAGGAGTGTCTTTGCACAAAGAATGTCCCTTCTAAGGGGGATTATTGGCAGCTGTTAACCTCTAAGTGAGGTAGGGGAGCCAGTCTACCATCACCAACATGGTTGTCATGAAATGTGATGACCCTTCTCTCCTCTGTGTCACCTTTCTTGCTTGACTAACGCTACTTCTCACATTTCACAGTTGAGTGTGGGGAACGTGATCTGACAATAGGAAAGGAGAATGTAAATAGTGATGCCTGTTTAGTGTGACCAAAATACCCTGACCTTATATTTTAACATTGTAACTGTTGGGGGTAATTTCTTTGGATACATTATTTTTTTGGTTTTGTAAATTGTTGAAAAAACACAACCTTTGTAGGTGTCAAACAGAGTTTATAGTGTAAGTACGATATGATACATTAAAAGCCAGAGAATGGAACAAACATCCCCATAATAGGTCAGTTATATCATGTAGACTCCTACTTAGGGTGTTTGTGTTTAAAGAAATGGAATATATACACACATCCTAGTAAAAAGATTAATTAGTGATGGTTTAAATAGAAGTCACTGTAGAGTAGGGGACAGAACCATGGGTTCAAGTGTGACCTGACCCCTTTTTAGCAGGGACTTTTGGCATATCACTCTTCAGTCCTTGGTTTTGTCGCAACTAAAATGGGGATAATAACACTTCAGTAAATGTTTGTGAAAACATGTGTAAATGCGCTTTGCTAACTGATATTTGAAATGTCACTAGTATGATTGTTCTGTTAGTTTGTGTTGTATTTGCTGAAGGCCTCCTCCTCACACACTGCTTCTTCCTCCTGCTCACTGCCATCACAGCCACCCCTCATTCATGCGTGAGCCTTTGGGCAGGTCCTGCCTCTTTTGACCCATATCGCCTACTGCCTACCAGTCAGTGTGATAAAGCAAATATTAGGTACCTAATACATGCCTGGTGCTGGAGGATATTAAAAAAAAGAAAGCGAAAATAAATGCGTAGCAATATGTAATGGGCTGTTTGTAGTTCTGAAATTTGCTCAGCTCCCTGGGAGAAAGGAGCCTTGTGTCTGCCTACCTGATATCTACTCATCCTTGAAGGCTCAACTCAAGGGATTCAACATCCCTTGGCAGACTTTGATGATTATTTCTATTAGTCTTCCACCCACTCTGATGAGGCTCTCTGGGGTCCCATAACACACTGGACATACCTTGAGAGAAACTTGCTCATCGTATGACGGAGGAATCATTGAGGACTCTTATTTATTAAAAAAAAAACAACTCTCCTATTTTGCACATGGTATACAAATTTAAAAGTACAAAAGGATATATGAAGTCTGTCCAGAAAAAGTCCAGCCATTGTTAATGTAACGAGAATGGTTTGCGTGACATGGATATAACCTGGCAGCCAAGGAGGGTGGACTGGAATGCACCTGTGAGAACAATGGTGACTTCACTGTGCTAGTCGGTGGAGGCCATAGACTCCACTGAGTGAGCATGTGTACTGTGTAGCCGTCACATTCAAAATGACTGAGCAAGGAGAGCAACGAATCTGCATCAAATTTTGGGTTAAGTTTGAACATGCCTCCATGGAAACTATTCAGATGAGTCGGAAGGCTTTTGGGGATGATGCAATGAGTGCAGCGCAAACCTAAGTGTGGCACAAACGCTTCAAAGATGGTTGAGAATCTGTTGAAAGTGACTAACGTTCTGGAAGGGCTGCAACAAGCGGAACACCTGAGAACGTTGAATGGGTATGGGCTGCAATCAACAAAGACCAGAGAGCTGTGTGAGGTCCCAAGGTGCCTACGTTGAAGGGGACTGAGGCATCATTGTCCTATATACAATGTTTCTTGTATCTTCTTCAATAACTATCTCTTTTTCATAGTACATGGCTGGATACTTTCTGGACAGGCCTTGTATAGTAAAAAGCAAGTCTCCTCACCCCTGACCTGCAGCCCTTCTCCCCAGCTCCCCTCCTTAGATGTCAACACATCAATTTTTTTGTGTATTCCTTTTATAGCTATATATGTGTATATGTGTATTTATATAAGAATGTATATTTATACAGTCATGCACCACATAACAAAGTTTGGTCAACAGTGCACCACATATATGACAGTGGTCTCATGAGATTATAAGGGAGCTGAAAAATTCCTATTACCTAGTGCCATTGAAATGCTGCAGCATAATGCATTCTCATGTATTTGCAGTGACACCGGTGTACAAACAAGCCTACTGCACTGCCAGTTGTATAAAAATATAGCTCATGCAGTTATATGCCATACTTAGTAATGATAATCAATGACTATGTTACTGGTTTATGCATTTATTACCCTATACTTTTTGTTATTATTTTAGAGAGCACTCTTTCCAGTTGCTGGGGGAAAATAACAGTTTGCTATGACACAGTATGCCATGTTATGGCAGCAGGAGCCTCTTGTATCTCATGCAGGTGTCTAGACTAGGAGCAAAGACTATGCCGTACGGGCTAGGCGTGCAATGAGCTATGCCAGGTGGGTTTGTGTAAGTGTACCTTGTGATGTTTTCACAATGATGAAATCACCTGACAAGGTGTTTCTCAAACACCTCTGTCCTTAAGAAGCACATGATTATACACATAAGATTATATATACACAGTAATGTATGCATATACAGATATATAATATTACATATTATATATATCCACAATTATAAGAACACAGAAGAATTTTCATTCTTTTACACAAATTATGTTTTTCTGTACATACCAGCAGTTCTTTGCTTATTTTTATCTTAAGGATATATTTTGGTGTATTTTTTTCCAAATCAGCACAAATACAGAGCTTCTTTCTCCTTTTTAACAGTTGCATTATGTCCCATTTTAAATTTTAGATAGGCCTTAATTTATTTAAACAGTCTCCCTGTTGGTGAACAAGTAGGTTGTCTCCAGTCTTTTTCTGTGATAAACAATACTGCATTAAAAATCTTACATAAATATCCTTTCATACATGCTTGAGGACATCTGTAAGATAAGTTACTAGAAAAAGAATCGCCCTTCACAGAATATTTGCATTTAAAATTTTCATGGATTATTTTTACCAAGTTTTACCAATTTATATTCCTACCAATATGAAGGTCCCTGTTTCTTCATATCCCTGTCAATATAGTGAGTTATCAAGCTCTTTTTTAATTTCTAACATGATTGTAGAAAATGACATCTAACTGACATTTTAATGTACATTTCTTATATTATCAGTAAGCTTAGCCTGTTTTCATGCATTTAAAAACCACATATATTTTCTTGTCTATAAATTGTCTATTCATTTTCTTTGCCCACTTATCTCTTGTATTCTTGGACTTCTTTTTCTTGCTTATTTGTAGGATCTTTTGCTTACTACATTGTGGCAGCCAGCCCTTCGCTTTTTGAGTTTCGATAATTTTTTTCCTCCCAGTTTCTCATTTGTCTTTTGATATTATTTTTGCTTTTTTCCTGGTAGAATAATTTTAGTGCAGTCAAATTTATCTTTCTCTTATGGCTTTTAGATTTTGCATCAAACTTTGAAAACCCTTTTCCACTCCAAGATTGATAAATAAATTTCTCCGCCTTGCTGAGGATATACTTTCTTGGTGGGGAACTTGAGGCAGCAGGTCTAGAAAACTGAGGGCAGCAGAGAAGGCTTGAGGGGAAGGCCCGCAGAAGAGGGAGGCCGTCTAATGGACATCGTCACAGTGTAGGGCCCAGACTGTCAATTCAAGAGAAAAGCAGCGAAGCAGAACCAGTTGCGTTGCTTCTCTCTCCCAAGCGGTTCCACCCATTGCAACAAATTTCCCCAAATACCTTGGTCACCCCTGACTGCAAATAGGTGACCGCATTCCATGTGGAGAAGGTATACACCTCCTCTGAGCAAAGCAGCTATTAAGAACATTCTCTTATCAGCCGGAGATCAAGTAGCCCATCTTGGTAGGTGACACACATGAGCGAACAGGCCGCCCCATCCATCATGTGCACAGTAGCATCGGTCGTTCCCGTTCACTGCAGTTGACTAGGAAGGCCTCCTGAAATGCCGCTGTTTGACAGCTCTGGGAGGAGGAAGAACCCGCCCTTCTCACATAAGAGCACCTCTCCAACAAATCCAAAGCTGTGAAAAGTTCCCATGCCTGCAGCCACAAATACCAAGGCTGCTTACAGGATGGCTGCAGGTAGAACTACATTTCAGACACCTGGAAACCAACTCAAACTGTGTCCCTCAGGTTTGAAAACCAGAATAGTCTTGGCAGATTGATGTTGGAAAAGAAAAGTCACAAAATTAACTGCGTGCAAAATTATTTTTCTCTCATCGTAAGACAATGAGTAAAAAGTGTATCACAGGAGGTAATACCAGATTGCCAGCTTTCAATAACAGTTGCTGTTAGTTGAGCTCTGTGCTTGTGGATGTGGGAACATCATTTCTTCCAGATTATTTCTGGAGATTCAGTATTTTTGCATCTCTTAAATCTGATCAAATGAGGTACCAATATTGGACCCTGTCCCACTAGGGTTGCTCACTCTAGTAGGCAGTTCTTCATTGTGCTTCACAGCAGTATAAGGAAGCTCCTCCCCATTTGTCTCTTTCTTTTGGTTTCTCAAACTTATTTCTGAATACACAGAATAGTTTAAATATGGTCAGTTTATTTAGTGGAAAAACTATGGGCTTTGGAATCAGAGAGACTAGATTCAAATCCTTGGTTTTTTCACTCTATGGCTTTAGGATCATTTCTGACCTCACTGAGCCTTAGTGTTCTCATCTGTAAATGGGTATCTATTACCCACAAATAATGCCATTTAACAAACCACCCCAAAACTTAATGACCGAAAACACCAAGCGTTTATTTATCTCATGAGTCAGTGTGTTGGCTGCATGTTTCTTTGGCCTGGACTGGGCCAAGCTGATCTTGGCACATTCTGTTAGCCAAAGCAAGTCGCAAGGCCAGCTCAGACTCAGGCTGGGGAAGTAGACTCCATCTCTTCTGGGAAGAGCTGCAAAAAGTTGTGGGTAGAGGGAGGAATGAATTGTGGCCATTGTGCAATCTACCTCAATACCTTGTACAAATAAATGTGATAACACATGGGGGACTACGGCTATTATATCACGTAAGCATTCAGAATACATTTGTTGAGTGCCATCTGTGTGTACAATGCAACAGTTGATGCTGAGAGCAATGTAGAGACTAGTAAGACCTCATCCCTAGCCTCAAGACCCACTCGGTCTTAGTAAGGAGGTACACTGAAGCAATTGAAGGTCACTTTACAAAGTGTAAAGTGTCTTTAGAGAGAAATAGATAAAACACTGGAATCTCAGAAGAGGGAGAGATTAAAGAGGCCCTGGGAAGCAATTCCGGTCCCAGCTTACACTCTGCTCAATGTTTCCCTCTATTTAATTCTAATTATTGATCTCCCCAGGCTATCAATAATGACATGGTCCTGGAAACACAGTCCAGACGGGCAAAGCATTTTAAACTGGAGCAATTTGAGGCAAATTAAGTATTTGAAGATTGCCAGCCACCTAGATCCTACACGCCCAGGCTCATCTGGCTGGAGCAAAACCATCTCACTATCTTGCAGGATAATAGTAATCCTCCACAATTTACCTCTCTGGTTAAAATAATTTTCATTGATCCAGGAGTCTCTCAATCCCATTAACTTAAACGCTTGGTTTCCAGGGACAGCCAGAAGGTACAAATTATACTTTCAATAGATTTCTCTTTCTGAAAGTATTTTCCTTTTTAAATTTTACCCCTTATTCTTTGGAATTTTGAAATGATCGAATTAATAGCATGCTAGAGGGAAATTAGGAAAAAAAAGCAACAAACCTTAAAATTGGGAAAGAGGCATCACCAGCAGTGAAAGAGAGGGCCTGTGTGGAGCCAGGTTTAGGTCAGGAAAATCGTGGTTATGTTCTCCTGGCAGTTGATGACATGCCAGGGGACCTTAGGCAATTCTCTGGACGAGTCTGGGTTTCTTCAGCTCCAACCAGGGTATCATTATCTCGGGCCTCCATCCCTCACATGTGGAGTCATGAGCTAGTATCTGTTCTGTGTACAGACTTTCTTGAAAGGAAAAGTGCTACCTAAAAACAAGGTACTTGTATTATTGGAAGGTGCTTGGAATCTTAATAGCTTTTTCAACTGCATCGGAAGGGGGCTTCTCTTTGTAAATGTTATAAATGGCTGAGAATCAAAGCTAAAAAGGGTTTTGTTTTTCTCCCCTTCTATGCCTAGAGCAGGCTGACAGCTCATTTTTAGAGTGTGCCCAGTTTGCCCATTCAGTGGAGAGCTCCACAAACTTAAAATTCCTAGCCATTGAGATCCTGTGTACGGATACTGGTTGAGACAGTGCCGCCCTGCTCATCACAGGATGATGATTTTCCTCCTCAGAGTCTAATGGGCTATATCATTGGTCAACCAATTAAGAGAACCTTTAAGTTAAACATAAATACTTGGTTTTGAAAGCCATTCAAGAGGTACCAGTTTTATTCCTGGTTAATAAATACTGGGATGTCTCAATATTGAGGTTGCCGACCACTTTGGAATTTTATGACAAAATCAAGACATTTGGTTTGCCAACTCCCTTTTCCTGAGATTCTTGAATGACATTAAACTTCTTAGTTCATTTAAACTGTTTTTGCTTTTCTTTTTTCCTTCCTTTCTCTCTCTCTCTCTCTCTTTCATGGGCATATCATTATTTGAGTTTCTCTAAACTGGTGGTTTATAATGGGACAGTACTAGGCTGGTTATGTAAAACTCACCTTGAGAGATTTAATAGTTTTGGGATAGGGGTCCTAGAATCTGTATTTGTTTAACGTGCTTCCCAGATGGGAACATTGACTAGCCTTCAAGCTGTATCTGTGGTAAGTTAAAAAAAAATCTTTACCAGATAGTGATAGCTACTACTTTGATGAAGGTTACCATTGACTGGGTGCTGAACTAATCTCCAAATACTTCCCTAGTTAATACTCATCACAGTCCGGCAAGGGCATTACTATTATACCCAATTTATGAATGAGGAACTGAGGTTTCAACATGTGAAGTAATTCGCCTAAGGTCCTAAGCTAGTATGTGGCAGAGCTGGGATTTGAACATGACTGACTCTAAAGTCAATACAACACCTTTTATCTCTCGGCTATGTTACCTCCCATCTAGCCTGTTCCGCAGTCACGTAGAAACCAGGTAAGGACACAAAGGAAGCATGAGATGTGATCCTTGCCCTCACACGGAGTTTACTCTCTAGACACAATGAAGAACACTTACTCATTGACGGCTAAAGGACACGTGGACCATAGAATTAAGTGCAAATCGTAAGATAGAAAATCAGAATAATTCCAGTTTGTTTTTCTTTTCAATAGAAGACTGAATATTGCTGAGTTAGCAGATTGATTTTATTTTCCAGTTGAATTGCACATTGTTTTGCTGTGGTTTAAACAGTTTGAAACGAAGTATTCTACTTGAGGTTCAAACACAAGAAAGATTTTATTGATGTCAGCCTTACACTATTTCAAAGAGATGAGATTTGTGTATCAAATGTTTTTTTTCTATATTTTATTTCCTCCTTGATCTGGCTGGAGCAGAAGTCATTTAACCATGTAGAACAGGCAGGCTGGAGCCCAGTGTAAATTAGAAAGGTAAAAGGAGCTGAGAATTTAGACCCTCTTAGACAGGCTAAACTAACCATCCAGTCTTAGCAGATATTTACGTTGCTAAGGAGATAAAAACGCAAAAGACCCAGTCCCTGGAAGAATTGACCCGGGAGGTTTACAGGGCGGGAGCCTCATCACTAAGCTGGGAGAGGCAGTCTCTGTTTCCAGACCAGACCCCGTTTAGCAGCTAAGTTCTGAAGGCAAAGCAATCATGTGAGGGTGACAGGTGAAGACATACCCACTGTAGGGTCCTCAGCTCTTTATTCACTTTTTTTCATGAAAAATCCTTTTTTATTCAAATAAGGAAATGAGCTTATCCAGGCTCCTTGTATCCATCTAAATGCCTGGCTGTCTGAACCACAGAAGGTTCATCACCAAAGTTTTTGGTCAGGACAAAGACTTTTAAGAGTAAAAGTCCAAGACTGCTGCCTCTTATACCGCACCCACACCTCCTCCCCGCACGTGGCATTTATCATACTATATTTTAATTCTTTGTTTACTTCTCTGTGTTCTTGCCACACAGTGAGCTCCATCGAGTCTTGATTTTGTTCACCGTTACATCCCATCACCTAGCTAGCACTTAGCTAGTGTAGAAGACAGTAGGTGCTCAATATATGTTTGTTGAATGAATGAATGACTACACGGATGGATGGATGGATGGATGGATGGATGGATGGATGAATCAATGAACAAACAAATGAAAATAATCACATTAAACTTCAATTGAAAGTAAGGAGTTTTAAAAGAAATCCTTTCTGGCCACCTGGGTTTCCAAAGTTCCATGCTAATTCACCATGGCTTTAGGAAACACCCAGCACAACCTAATTTCGTTCCCGTTGTGTACAGAACTGAACCAAGACTTTATTTGTTTTGCAAGAGTCAACTCTCAGGCTGTCATGGAATTGCAGCTAGGATAGCATCTTTCTTGGGTTTCTTGTTTCTTTTGAGTGACAGGTGACTTTGAATTGGCCAGAGACAATTACAGAGTAATGGGTTTTTACTACAATTGGATTATAGACTATGAAATGAAGGTGTGTGTGGACCATACAAAGGGGGAAATTAAATGGCAAACCCTAGAAGACAAAGACAGATGACACAGCAGGATGAATAAGAAGGAAAAATTGCCAGAAGGCACTTTTGAGGAGAAAGGCATATAAGGAGGAGCAACCAAGTGGAAACCAGAAGAAAAGAGTGAAGTCTGTTGATGTCGTTGGAAATCTAAGGTGCCCGAAGCACCTGAAAGGAAAGGAAATGAAACCGCAGTAGGAGATAAGACCAGTTTCTGAGCTAATAGGCATTTTTCAACATGCTTCCTTTTTTTCTTTACTCTGTCTTTGCCAACTTGTTCTGAAGCCAGAAACAAACTAATTCTTTTGTTGCACTAAGCCTCCATTGAGCGGCACCATCGGTGAATGTGGGAGTGCTAACTTTGGACCTGTTCATTTGGACTTCTCCTTGGGGAATGTCCAGCTTTGAGCCATTTTGAAATTTCCGTTAGGACTTTGCACTGGCCCTGAGAAGATCCCATCTCCACAGTAACTGTTGGGGATGTTCCTTTTTGTCTTTAAGAAACACACATGCACAAAGTGAGAAGCCTCTGGGATTTTGTTTGTTGCCCTTGCCAGTGTGGCTCTGTTGGTTGGAGCGTCATCCAGTACACCAAAAGGATAGGGGTTCGATTCCTGGTCAGGGCACATACCCAAGTTTTGGGCTCAGCCCCTGATCCAGGCACACACAGAAGGCAACCAATCAGTGTTTCTCTCTCATATCAGTGTTTCTTTCCGCTTCCCCTTTCTCCCTGCCCACTCACTCCCTTCCTCCTTCTACCCTCTCCCAAATCAATAAACATATTTTTAAAAATTACTGTTTATCTGTTGGAAAAGTGGCTACTGTGTAACTGCACATGGCATTGTTGAGTTGTTTGCACTTCCCCTTGTGTGTAATAGTATTACTAACACATAGGCCACTTCTCGGACTAGAGCCATCTTTCCCTCACCCTGACCCTTTGGGGTCCCCCCTGCCAAAGTACATCCCCAGGAATGTGCGATTTCTCAGAGCTGCCTTTCAACCCTGTTTTTATCTCTGTTTTACCTCTTATCACATATTTAGTTTAAAGTCAAGGCTTATTTAACAAATTCAATGTATTTTCCAATTTATTTGCTAATTATTGCTTCTTGCATTCAACTCCTAGGTTTGACTTCTTTCTTAATGAAATAAAGAATTTAGCACAAAGGCTATGAGCACATTCATGACAGTTTTACTCCTCATAGTCAGAAAATGGGAACAACCAAATGTCTGAAGTGAATGGTTAAACAAAGTATGGTCCATCAATACTGTGGAATACTACTCAGCCATGAAAAGAACAAACCATTGGTACACACAAAAAATTGGGTGGATATGAAGGGCATCATATGAGTTTGTTTATATAACATTCTTGAAACAACAAAATTACAAAGATGGAGAAAGATTGGTGGTTGTCAAGGTTTATGTATGGCTGGGAGGAGGGATCAGGGGTGACTGTTACAAAGTAGCATGAGAGAGGTCTTTGGTGATGACATAGTTCTTTGTCTCAGTTACAATGGTTCTCATCGCATCTACACATGGAATGAAATGACACGGAACTTGGCACACATTGTAACAATGTCGAGTTCCTGGTTTTTATATTGTACCATGATTTTATACAAGTTGTAACCATGGAGGGAAACTGACTGAAAGGTATCTTGGACCTCTCTGGTCTTTACACACCCTTTTGATTTCTTGTGTAGACATTTCCCCCACCCTACCCAAGTTCTGGATGGACTACAAGGGTCCTAACAGCTTGTCTAGGTCACTGGGGGACATGTTTCCAGCCCCTCCCTACAGATGGGGGACTCTCCCAGGCTCTAGTGAAGGCTTTCGGCAAGAATCCAGATCTCCACTGGCCACATCTTTGGTTTTCAAATGAACATTGAAAGCGTAGCCCCCAGCCCAAAGGCACCTTCTGCGTCAGTTTCCACTTGCTGTTCTCTCCCCTCCCTGAGAATGTCCCTTTCTGCCAGTCGCAGCTATGGTTATGTTTTTCTCTTGTGATAGTTTATTCAGTAGTCTAGATGTCTTTAGTCTGGTTGGGATGATCTCTAGAGTTGCATGGAAGAGACCCCAAATATGATAGTTTTAAGATAGTTTTCAAGACTATTTGTATTCACTTTAAAAATGTGTGTCATCATGGTGCTTTGTATAGTGTAATTCCTTTAAATACAAGAACTGCGTGTGATTTGAAATATTAAATTAGCAGATTTAAAGGAAGAAATAGTATTTCCAAGGGGGCAAAGGGGGCATTTAAATGTGATCAAGAAGTATTCCCTCTCCTCTCTTTGGGTGCCCACCATCCGTTTTAGGTTTAGAATTAGGGAACCAAGCAGGGCGGGGGGAGGAGTGAGGTCTCTGGTACTGATTCTCCAGCTGTGTTCTGCGGAGCTTAGAGTTCCCAGGGGTTCTCGGGGCTCAGGGGGCTGAAGTCAGAGAGCAAGAGAGTACACCGTCCAGCTTCCTCCCCATCCCCATCTGGGTGGTTTGAGACACTCTGGCTCTGTCTTCAGAATGCCTGGGCTTGGTCACAGTCCCCAACGCCACCCCAGCAAGCTCAGTAGACAAGTGCCTTAGTATGTCTCCGCCTCAGGATCTTCAGTGTAGCCAGGAAGAAAAGAATGGACCTACCTTATCGAATTGCGGAGACCTCTGAGCACAAGCAGAGCCCCTTAGACATTGAGAAAACCTGGACAACTTTTTTTTCAATTTCTTCTCTATAAAAAGATGAATACCACCAATTGTGCTATATTTGATTCTTTTTTTCTTTGACAAATTAATGGCTTTGCCACATTTACAAGAAAGGCACTGGGGTAGCCACTTGTTCCCTTACGCTTTACTTTGTGACCAGTGGGTTGCACACCGGTCTCGGGAGCATGCTGGTTCGTACCTGTGTAAACGCACGTATCACTGGGCCAGGATGCGGAATGTGGCGTGGCTGGGTGCTTTTTGGAAGAGCTTCTGCATCCTGTGAACGTTGGGCCTCTACCTGCCAACTGCTGAGATGAACCAGTAATCCTTTTGGAAAGCACAGGCTTTTATCAATGAGGAGGATTCAAGGCTCTTTTTTTTCCCCCCCTTCCCTCCAAATAACACTCCCACTGTTCAGGCTTAAATACCAAAACCTTATGGTTTGCAGAATCAGTGCCAAAAAGTCAATCATCAGTGAAACTGCAAAGATAATAGCTCCTATTGATCAAATCAGGAGAAGAATGGTTTGCCCTCCCGCAGAGGTCAGGAAAGATAAGAGCTGGAGTTTTCTAAAACATGCTCAATTTGCCTAAATTGGATCAAACCACATAAAACACTTATGTTCTTAGAGAACTGGTGACCAATTCAGGAAAACCTCACAAAATGAAAAGATTGGCTTGGATTAGTAAGGCATGTGAAATGGAATCTTTCTAAGAGCATGGCCTGTGCGTTATTTCAAACCTAGACGATGGCATAGCTGCTAACTGGAGTGCGTCCACGGAGATGACGGCTGCTATCTGTCCCAGTGGACGGGGGAAGGCATGGAAGATCCTCGAGTGTCCGTGCTGTGCGGGGCTCTGCACAGGGCCCTTTTTGATCCATTGTCTAATTGGACCCTACTGCTCGCAGGGGTGTCCAACCTTATGGCCTCTCTGCACCGCACTGGAAGAAGGAGAGTTGTCTTGGGCCACGCATTAAATACATTGTGACACGTCATCACAAAACAATCTCATAATGTTTGAAGTAAATTTACAATTTTGTGTTAGGCCTCATTCACAGCCATCCTGAGTAGCATGTGGCCCATGGGCCACAGGCGAGACGCCCCTGGGCCTTAAAGCCTATCTAATTCAGTCCTGTGAGATGGCCTTCTTGTCCTCATCTTACAGAAAGTAACTGTCTCATGATCACAAAATTAAGAAATGGCAGAAATTAGTGTTTTAATCTAGGTGTCTATTTCCATTAAATATCATACCGTGTCCTAACTGAACACATACTAATTTGCTGTTACCACAATAATTTTGCACAAAGAGAGCTGCTAGCCTGGTATTAAATATCTCATCCTTTTGCCACGGTGAGAATAGGAGAGGAGCGGAATCCCTCAGTGAAAGTCGTACAGGGTCAAGACGGGTGGTCATGTCTTTCTCTTACGCTGCTGCTGTCCCTGGAATCGATGGAGGTCAGGCTGAGATGTGCTCAACTTTTCTTACTAAGTTCAGCCTTCTTTTTGGGGGCAGGGAAGCTTATTAAACATTATTAATACTAAACTTTTCACAGATAATAATCAACCTTTTAAAACATATGGAGTCAAGATAATATTTTTCAGAGATTATTCATATTTTATCTGCCTCTATTATCATTTTATTTGAGAAAGCTGAACATGTGATTATCTAAAGGAATGGATCTCGAGCCTGGGAACAAAATTCCTTAGAATCATCACAATCTCTTAATGAGTTTGTGAGTTGAAATTATCTTTGCTGTAGCCCAAGAACTGAGTGGTGATTATTGTCCAGGGACACCTGGGGACAATTTCACTGTTAGCAGTGCCAGGAATCTATTCATTTGTCATCAGTCCTAAATTATGTTCAATCAGCAATTCAAACTCAGGCTAGAAAAACCAAGTGACACACAACTAACTTCCTATAAAATTAGTACTGTAAAATGAAACCTATGTTGCTGGCAATTTAACTGTGAGCAGCAGTAAGATGAAGCTATGAAAATATTGAATGTAAGTGTTGTCAAGATCTATCTTAATCCTCCCACTTCCCTACCCATAGCCGCTGTGCCTGCAGTGCCACCAGGGCTGCCATGGCCCCGTTCCCGGGCCCCCTGACGTCTGGGTGTTGGAGTGCTTGATGAGCCCTGTTCTAAGATGAACCACAGTGGCCCATGCTACTGCAAACAAGGAGCTATTATTCAAGCAGCCAAAGCGGGTGGTAGCAGGATGGGGGTCAGAGGGGAGCAGCGGTTAGAGTCATACTCTGAGGGCCCTGAAATGTAGACAATTAGCTCTTCCTGGTGAAATCACCTGCATGAGATAGCCATGCTAGGACAAGTGGTTGTTAACGGAAGCACTGCCTTCTACTGTAGTTTTGCATTGAATATTTTTCTTACTGGGTAAATTTTTCTTTCTGGCTTCATATTTGGGAATTTTATGTGTTTAGGATCTTTGTCATACTATCTATTGGACTTCAAGTTTCCTTGAAAGAATCTATGCTCTTTTTTTTCTGTGAGGGAGGGGGGCAGGATGTAGGAGGTGACTGGGACCATTAGAGAGGGAGCGGGTATGTGTGGTTTGTCTACTTTCTTTCCCACTTGCTTTCTTTCCCACCTAGACAGGGAAAGAGGCAAGCCAAGGAAGAATGTACAAACCAAATAACTCTTTGTCTCTGCTGTGCATGGCAGGTTGATCGAAGACCCAGTAGGCAAACTACAAGTGGGCCTCTGCAAGGTCGCAGTGGGTAAACATCCTATCCTTGGCAAAGCTTGCCGAGGGGGTGTGTGGCTTCTATGGCCAGGTGGCAGACAGCCTCCATCAGTAAATAAGGAAATGTGGAAAGTATGCTTATCTAGGGGAAAAGGTGGCGTGAGAGAGGTAAGGCGAAACGACTCAGGTTTCTCAGATTTGAGTACTAGGTAGCATGGGCTGCTGGGAGGTGTGTGGGTGGTAGTCAGACATACCTGGGTTCAAATCTCAATTCTTCCACTTACCAAAGTTCACCTTGTGTTCCAACTGAGATCCATTTTTACTGGCTGTCTAGAGTACTGTGTTGAAAAGGCTCTAAGGTAGAGCCCAGGTTTACTAGACAAAAAGGGACATAATTGATTCATGATATCTGTACCAGATTGAAGGAAGGGGCACTTCCAGCATGGGTACATACATGAAATGACCTAGGCTCTGAGCTCGCCGACATTCTGCACAGCAGTAGTTTTGTAAAATGGTGAGAGAGAGAGAGAGAGAGAGAGAGTGTGTGTGTGTGTGTGTGTGTGTGTGTGTGTAGACATCACCTAGTGGGAGATTAGTGCAATCCTATGAAAATGTGCTAGTAGGATGATGGTGTCATGGCTTAAATTTCCAAAAACAACAAAATTATCATTTGTATTATTACAATATACTAGTGAGAGTTTTAAAATCTAAATAGTATATTATGCCCTTTGGATTGTTGATTTGCATGTTAGCTTTAATTTATGGTGGTTTCGAAAATTATCTTTTAAGTTCAGTGAACCACAGATGATTCTCCGTATTCAAATACTTAGCTTTCATTCGTCTTGATGAAAAGTTTCAATATAGAGAAATGGGTTTTTCTGTGGATGCAAATGGCTATCCATTCACAAACACCAGTGAAATCAGCAGCAAAAGCAACATCGTTTTTACTTTTTTTCATGGGAAGACTATTGAGTATATTTGTCTAAGACTGATCTTCTAACGAATAATGGAAGAGTTTATGTTTGGTAATGGTTGGTCATTTCTGCAGGTTTGGTTTTTCATTAATGAAATACTCGTGTTTTTATTTTCAAGCCTGTGTTTCAAAGAAAAAAACCTTCATCTCTGGCCCAAAGATTGTTCGTCTGGAGAGCCTCTATAATGCAGGCGTCCCTGCCTGGCAAAGGGGGCGACCGTTCCAATTTAATAAGCTGTGGAATGGCAGTGGTCTCTCTCAGAAGGCAGGGCCTTTGGAAATCTCCTGTCATGCTTCTAACAGCCCATAAGTTACTGTGGTTAATATTGCCCTTGTCTTTCTCCCCTCCCTTCTTTTTCTTTTCAGAAACAGAGTTGTCAGTCACTGCTGAGTTAGTGCCTACCTCATCGTGGAACATTTCAAGTGAGCTCGACAAAGGTATACAGTGGGGACACACTGGGGAGGCGGAGGAGGGGTGCAGGCGTGAAACTCCATTTTGAACCCTGGCACAGCCTAATTTGAAATCAACTGCTTTTTAGATCGCTGGAAGGAGGCGGGGGCCAAGATAAATCCCTGCTTACTTTGGGGCCATTTAACATTTAATGACTTGGAATGCCCTTATTTCTGGAGAGGTTTTTCCTTTTTTCTCTCTCTCTTTCTCTCTCCTTTCCCTTCTTCCTCTAAAATGTTCCACATGGTGAAAATGCTTCAAGATGTGAAATAGGGTTGTTTCTGACCTTCCTGACACTGCATCTAGTGGATCTTATTTAGGGGATTTGATTCCGCCTGAGCCCAGATTGATCAGAGCTGTTTGCCGGGTGACCTTTTACGGTGAGTATTTGATATACTTGCAGGGTTCAGGACAGAGCATTTGGAATGTTTGTAATTGCCTTTGCATACAGATACCAGCTTCCTCTCTGCACGTGGAAAGCAGGTTCCTACCATGAGATTGTTGTAGTATTAATTAAGCCTCACCATATGCTAAGCACTGACTACTCTATAGAGATCCTATGTCCTGGATTGATAAATCTGGACACATTTAAAGCCCCTGCAATTGGCTCATATTACCTTTCCAGCTTCATTTCTCTTTAGTTCCCTTTATAACCTCTTTATGCATTTCCAGCCAAATTTGTATTTGTTTCTATATATCCTGTATTTTTTCCGCCCCTCTGCGTTTGTCTAAGCCATTCTTGCCATCTGAATTGCCCTTTCTTCCTCACCAGTACCTATTCTCTCCCTTCTACAGGGTGGCAGGCAAATTACTTCTCGTTTGAGTCTGGGCATAAAGTCTATATTAGCTGTCGTCTTACCTAGTCCCTGAGCAGGAAGTGTCCTATCGTGTGGAACTCCCGTAGCCCTTTGCTCTTCTCTTTGCATTCTCTATGTTATATCATGGTGATTTACACAGCTAGACATCTTGCCCTTAAACCTGGAAATTTCTTACAGGTAAGATAGCTATCTTGTTCTTTTTTTTTTCCCCCCTTTTCTCCACCACAAAATATCACACAGACTGCTGTTCATAGGAAATCCTCAATAAATATGTGTAATGGAGACTTACACCATATGCAGGGACACAGAGATGAATGGACCACATCCACATATATGTGTGCAAATACATTCAACAAACTTACTGAGTTTCTATTTTAGTTCAGGCAGGACTCTAGGTTCTGGGATTATAATGGTAAGAGGAACTCAAAGCCATTGTCAAAAATTGCCTTTTATGCCCAGCTCCTTATATCTGTTCATATATTCCCTCAGAGTTGTATTTTCTCTCTGAGGTGAGAGAAAATGATGTTATCAATATTAGGAGTATATGATTAAGGCCAAAACCTGCTGAATTTGGGTGGTATTAAACACCATATGGCTACGCCAGCAGTTCCACCGCAATTCGTGCCATCAGCTGCCAGTTTTGACGGTGAAACACAGGATGGAGGCGCTGTCAGAGATTCTAGTCCCAGAAGGACGGTGCTTTAGCTTGCCAAGTACAAGGCTCCAGTCCACCCCTCTCTTGCCTCTTCGTCCACTACCACCGCTTCAAATACACATACTTCTTTGCATGAGGAAAAGACTCAGCTGCCCTATTCAGACTAGCCGTGAACCAAGCTGCAAACGATAGGCCAGTCAACACCGTTTAAGCAGACTCTTGACGTGCTATGGGCAAATCAAGTTAACAGAGGGGGGAACAAGGAGAAACAACCACTCCTGAACTGGAAAACCTGGTCACAGCTCCTTGGTGGTGAAGTTCTCAGGGACAAGGTGAACTACAGGGCCGAGACCAGCATGTACCTGCCTGCCCAGACCTCGCGAGCAGCTGTCCTACGGCGCGACACAAGTGCAACCCATAGATGCGTTTCTTGGCCACGAAAACAATCTTCTATGATTGCCGCCAATGCCCCCACTGCGCAGGTGAGCAAAAGGAAGCCAGAGTCCTTGTAGCTCCCGAGCTCACACTCAGGAGGACCATGCTGTACACTTCCCTGCCATGTGTCAACTCCAAGGTCATGAAGAAAACCATTTAGAAAAGCAAGTCAGGACAAAAATGTGCCCAAATCTAGTCTGTCCGCACAGAGAACGGTTTTCACTTGGAAGCCGGCCTCAGTATTTTTTTTAAAGTAGGAGGCTCCCTCCCTTTATGCTACCTGGGGGTACAATTTCCAGTCCTTTCTCCAAAAGAAATATTTGGCTTTCTATAGAGAACCTCTGAGACTTCATGCGACTGAAAATGGAAGAAGGGGAAAGGGGCCCTCATCACACCCCACCCCAAAATGCCCCTGGGGAAGCTGAGGTTGGGCCCCTGTAGATCCATTTACTTTAGGAAACACTTGGTTCTGAAGCATTTGTTTCAGAAATTACCCCCCTGCCCCATCAATAGTAGCTTTCAGCGGCTCTTCCCGGGTGGTCTTGTCTCTTTTAAATTTCATTTCCTGTTGGAAAGGTAACCGTTTAGTGCCACTGACTGGCCTGGGTTAAGAGAAAACCAGGACGTGAGTGAGGCTGGGGAGCCGGGGCAGGACTGACGGGCAGGACAGAGCAGGCGAGTGAAGGGAAAGGTGTTAAAGAATGTCACGTGCTGGGTTTATTTCTGCTGCTTCTCCATGTGAGAGAAATTGCCCCACAGGAGGAGGGGGATATAAATGCCAGGGAGACGGCGTAATCAGCTCCTGTGCTGGAGGTGGCCTGAGGCCTTGCTGGGAATCTTGGCACTGCCTCTCACCAGCTGTGCCCCACAACCTTGTCCTTTGACTGCAGCAGCCTCAGTTGCCTACCTGTTCTATCACGCAGGGTGGCGTGGATTCAAATGATACATGCAGCATGCTCAGCAAGTGCATTACACCTAGTAGGTATTCACACACCATAACGGTGAACTGGCGCAGATGGTATTTGAGCCCATAAATTTAACATTGACGTTTTCTATTATGTACAAGACATTGTGCAATAAGAGTACGCCAGTAGATAGGAGAGCCTCTGACTTTAAAGAAACAGGTACAGGATAGATCATTTCAATACAGAGTGATAAAGATTCTAATCAAGACAGATATAAAATGATATGGTGCCCCACATATAAAATATTTTGGGGCATTATTGACAGCATGGTCAATGAGGTTGATGAAAAAATTCATTAATTATCTGTCTCTCCCCTAGAATGTAAAGTCCAACAGAGCAGGAATACTGCCTATTTTATTCAGTACTGTGGGGAAAGGGTGGTGAGCCAATATTTAATGTGATACCTAAGTAAAGAAAGAGTTAGCCAGGTGTAGAATAGGGTTAAAGATATCCAGTCAGAAGAAACTGCATGAACAAAGGCATATCCCTGGAGATGTATTTAGGAAATTAAGAAGCAGGTTGTTGAAACAAATGGAGTACAAGGTATGAGTGTGGGCATGAGGTGAGCGGAGTCGACAGGGGTAAGACCATGGGAAATCTTGTTTGCCAAGTTAAGAAGTATGGCACTCATACAGGTGAACACTCACGTATGTAAGGCCAGAGTGGGCAGCTGCTGACATGGGCTGATTTAACAGGACCTGAAATTCCTACTCCAAGCCTTTAATATGCTTTCCTTATGAGCCTGCCAAAGTACCTATGATTTTTTTTTACTATCAAGCCCAAAGTAATAACCACATTAGCCAAAAACAGCTGTTACTTCTTATTCTCCAATTAGTTTATCAGATTTGCTAGCCAGATCAATTTTCACACCAAATGAATCACTTGTATTATCTCATTTTACACATAAGAAGACCAAAGCACATATAGGTTGAGTGGCTTGCCCAGAGTCACACAGTATGCGGGTGGCAGAGTCAGGATGCAAACTTAGTCACCTTGGCCCCAGAGTCCATTCTCTTAACCACCATATTATTTCAAATCTGTCTTCCTGTTCACCATTTCTCTCTTAAGTTGAAGGCATCTGCTGTTTAACCCATTGATGAATTTTTAGTTACTATAATTATTTTTTAATTCTAGAATTTCTATTTTAGTTCTTTCAAAATGTCTACTTTTCTCACATTTTCCTGTACTTGCCCTGTGGTTTCTATATCCTCTTTCACCATGAAACATTTTCTACCACACCTACTCTCTCAAATTTGTCTATTGTCCTTAGTTTCTAAGACAGGAACTTCTCCATGTGTTTTCTCTATTGACTCTCACTAATGGCGGCACTTTTCCTCTCGAGCATGTACTATATTTCAAAGTAAACTTAACATCAGCAGGAGTTTGCTGTTGTTGTTTTCTGGCTTTGATTTTTAAATTTTGTTTTCGGTGGGAGACTCACGTGCTCTGGGATGTTGAGACATTTTTATGTCCTCCTTTTAGATTGGCCGCTGTATTATCTCATAGTTTAATTAATTACAGACCAAGTCTTTACATTATTTTCTTGGTCTGTGGCTTGTGCACTACGGGAGGAGAACCCCAAGCCCGTACCCATGTTTAGCGTAGGTTCGGTTTAGATTTCTCATGGGCGACCCCAGTGCCTGAGGGTGACTGATAGACTTCCACACCAGAACCTCAGCAGAACCTTCCTTATTTCATGCTCAGACTGGCCATTCCTCACTGACAGTTAGCTATGCAGGGAGTTTGCTGGCTCTGGCCTCAGCTCTCATCCCCGTGGATACCAACCCTCCAGCCCCTAACAACCATATATACTTCCCATATTTTCATAGGACCTTTTGTTTAATTCCTTCTCACTGATCACAGCTCCATTACTGAGCTGGCTCCTTGTTTCTGGCACCTGGGGAGCTCTTCTTTTTGCATACCAGCCTGGCAGTGGATTTTTTCTTTTCTATTGTATTTTTCTACCAGCATCTCTCTGTGATTAGGGGGTAATGTCCCTTGACAATCTAGTCTATCAAATTGACCAGAAGGTTATGATTAAGGCTTTAGGTGTCTGTCTTTCCCTCATGGAGGGCAGAGACCTTTATCTGTTTCATCTTTCGACCCTAATTCTTTGGACAACGCCCTGACCAGAATAGAAAGCAATAAAGATTGGATCAATGAATGAATAAATTAATCAGCTTTCTCTTTTATTCTAAGTGGTAATTAAAGACCATACGCCAATTATCTTCTAGAGAAAGAAGACACCAAGAATCCCTGGGAAGCCACCCATGCTTCCTGGAAGGCCATGCTGAACAAACAGAAATGTTCGAAGCCTGCCTTAGTTCGGCCCTTACCACTGACACTACTTCTTTCTTGAAGGGCAACCACTGCTAGTTACCGTGCTGGTCTAAGAGAAATATGAAGTCTGGCAGGCTGGGTTCTTCACTGGTGGCTCTACTGCTTTTCAGCACATACTGATGTCCGTTTTTGGCCATAACTGGAGCCTGATCAATAACATATAGTGTGCAATAATGTCATAAGGAGCTGGCCAATTAGGTTCACATTCTTGAGAACACCTGGCATGGTGCTCGATACAGAGTAGGCACTGAGCTAATGCTTACTGTGCTGTATTTCTTCTTCTCCATTAAAAAGAGTTGATAAATATTTGTTGAAAACCTGCTGCCTCCTAGGCATGGTGCACAGTGCTGGAGATGGAGAAGAATACCACCACGTCCCTTTTTAAATTTAGAAATAGCTTATCCTGAATGTTCTTTGATTTAAGGTGAAAAGACATCTCACCTCCTCCCAGCTTCCTAAAATACCTAGAAGGTATAACCAGCAACGTAAGTTTACCTATATTACTGTTTGGTAAAGCTCCCTCACCTCAAGGGGAAAATACAACTCTGAGGGAACATATAAAGGACAGACATTGTCCTGCCACTATCAGTAACAAAGGCACTTGGAACCGCTGTAACCTCACAGGGAAAATGGGGAAGTGGGTTGTCGTCGGTGTTGAATAAAATGTGAAGTGCCGTCACCGTGTCCAGCACAGATAGGTGCTCACGGCAGTTGCTTCCCTTGCCCCAGCTTGTTCTTATTCCCAGGGGAGAGTAGTATGATCTGGGGGAAGAGCACTTAAGAAGGAGCTTATATTCTAGCTCCAACTCAGTCCCACAGCCATCATGAAGCTGCAGTGCTTCGTGGTCCTGGAGGGGAGCCACTAGCCGCCCGAGGCTGTTGAGCACTTGACATGTGGTCAGGCCAAAATGAGATCAGTGTAAGTGCACAGCAAAAACTGGATTTCCAAGGCGTGATATAAAAAAAAATGACTTAAAATAACTTATAATTTTTTATTGATTACATGTTGAAATGATCATTTTTCACATTGAGTTGTGTGAAATATATTATTAAAATTAATTTCATATATTATTAAGATTAATAATATATTATTAAAATTAATCTCCTGACCTCGATTTCCTCCTTGCAGGACGAGGAGAAGTTCTCCTATCTATCCCTGCCTTAAAATTCTAGGAACTACTTTTTATAAAAAGAAATTTTTCTAAACTGATTGTGTGTGTGTATAATGCTTAAAAATATATAAAGTACTTTATGTGCAATGGATTATCATTACTGATTATAATCATCTGATAATTAACTCTCAGAGAAAGGCAGTATTTCAAGTAATCTCCCTTCCGTGGAGAAAAATTTCCTAGGTTACAGGTCCAAAGCGCAGAGGGCTTATACTTGCATAATGGTTACACAGGACAGCGGTGGGACCACAGGACAAGTCAGGAGGTCCTAGGCCTGATGACCAAGCAATGCCGACTCCCTCAGACTTCACCTTGCACTGCTCTCCCCTGCAGGCTATGCACCAGCCACGCTAGCTTCCCTTAGGCTCCTCCCCAACCCAGGCTCTTTCCTGACCGAGGGCCTAACGACATGCTCTTCTTTCTACCCAGAATCCTCTTCTCTTGCTTTTCTCCTCCTTCAGGTCTGGGCACAACGGCCATCTTCTCAGATAAGTTTTTACTGATCATCCAAAGTTGGTTTCCTTTTCCTTTATAGCAATTAAAACTACAAATCTGGTCTAGGCCTGGAAGTAATGGGAAGCCCACCTTTTTGATAGAGTAGCAGAGGAGGTTCTCCTTACGCACGCTCGCTCTCGTGAACTAGGAGGCTCTTAGTCCCTTTGCCCGGAACCCAGCATAGGAGCAGGTGACATGGAAATCGGTTCCCCTTGAGCCAAGCTTCTGTCTCAGGATTCTTGTTAAACCTCTTTACTTGACCAGTCTGTTCACTTTAGGGAAAGGAACTTGCAAGACAAGGGCTATGGGATTCTGTCAAAAAGAGAAGGAAAATAATCTTTTATAGTTGATCTTGATTCTTCAAAGCCTGCTCAAAGGGGAGGAGTTTGGCATGGGGCACCATGAAGTGGTGGAGAGAGTCAGCCTGTCATTTCAGCTCCAGCTCCAGCTCTTGGAGTTACTATCAGTCCCTCACAGCAGCCCTCCTGTCCCCTCTCCTATGTGCCTCTGTTGGTGGAGCAGTCACTCTAGGGGCACGAGGCCCCGGGGTGCTCTGCAAATGGCTAACTTGGCTGTGCGAGGAGCGTAGAGCTCCCTGTTCCCTCAACCAACACCTGGTTGAGACAGGAGCAATCGAACAAGCTTGGAAATGCTTGTGCTCTTGTTTTAACCATTTAGAATTGGGATAGAGATTTATTGACCTCCTATCATAGATCTCCTTACACCCTCGGTACCATATTCAGTAGTTCCTGACAAACAACAGGGCACGCTCTTGGATTTACAAATAATAGGAAAGCAAGCAGCAGAGAAAAAGTTTCTTGATTTTCCCAGTCTGTCTTTTCCCTCGTCTTGCATGTCTTTTGATTTGGATTTAAGCCTGCCTACTGAGGGAACCTGCCTGTGCATTTGTTTCGGAGATGGCTTTGGAGTTGGCCTCAAGGTACTTCTGGAAGCTTGGGGACTGGGGTCCCGCTCACAGGGGTCATAGGTCTTGGTAGTCCTGGGCCCATGGCTTTAATCAACTCTTACACAAAGGCTGTCAGGGACTCTTGGACTGAGAGGCCGTCTGGCTGAGAGAGGGAGAAGAGACCAGACACAGTGCTGTGCCGTCTGGCCCCTGCCTCACTGTCCACTGCTCCCCGCCTTCACTCTTGTCTGCCATGCTTCGAACCAACCTGCTCGTTGTTGTTGCAGCCTCTTTGCAAACTTCACCATTTGTTATGATAACGGTATCCTCCCCAACCTTTTTTCACCCTTAACGACCCGGTTCAGACCTCCCCACTCCGAAGAAACCCTTTCTGACCCCTCCTTTCACCACAGATAATGTGAGAAAGCACTTGTGCCTCACCACGGTGCTGGGTGATGCTTATTTTTATGTCTGTTCTTCCTCTCCCTCCCCGTCCTTTCACCTCATGCATGAACTATTCATTAAGCATCTTCTTTGTTTCAAGCATAACCCTCATGGAGTTCCCACTCTAGCAAGAGCATCAGCCAAGAAGAGCAGTGTGGAAACTTCTTTCAGAGCAACAAGAACAGCTTGCCAGGCTGTGAACTTCTTGAGGTCAGGAATTACATCTTATTTATATGCACCCCGTAACTCCAACTCTAGCACAGGTGTTTGAATAAATAACTAAATGAGTGAGTGGTGAAAATCAGAACATCAGACTGAAAGGTACTTTAGAGTAGTTGTCCTCAACCTTTGGTGGGTATTGGAATCATCTGGAGAAACCCAGCCTCACTGAAGCAGAATAGACCCTAAACCCCTGTAATTTTACCAACTTCCCTGGTGTTTCTGACAGTAGATTTTAACCTCTGCTATGATTGGAATCACCTGGGGAGTTTTGAAAATTATTAATGTCTGAGTCTGTTCTCCACACCCATTCTAATTCTAGTAGTCTTCTATATAGTTTGTGATTTGAGGGATTTAGAAGCCTTCGAGGAGATTCTAATGTGCAACAAAGTTTGAGAACCACTTCTTAGTCTTCTTCTAGCTATATCTGCCATGTAGTCAATTCTTTCTATCAAAGCCTAATACATGATTTACCAGGTACAGATGCTTGGAACTTTCCCCATTTCTGTCCTTAATTTTCTGAAGTAATATAGAAAAAAACTGGGCTTGGAATGCGAAGTCTTTGGTTTATATTTAAACTCTGTGGCTAACACAGGCTATTGAAAATTGAGTTTCAGTTGGGTTTTTTTGTTTGTTCGTGTTTTCCATCTGTAAAATGGGGGAGAATATTAGTATTCCCGGGTTATTCTGAATACTGAATGTAACAATATAGGGAAGAGGATGAGCTAGAATCTCCACCCTGATTAAATAAATATAGACAAAGATAGATTTATATTGATATTGGCTTTTTAAACTGTCTAAATGAGTTGGCTTAACTCCACCACCTTTTCTACATGACCATCAGAGTAAACCTTCTGTGCCTTATGAAATAATACCAGCTATTAATAGCAACTATGTACTGAAATTTTTAATGCGTCATGAACCATGTTAAGTGATTTACATGTATTGTAACACTTAATCCTCACAGTAATTATAAGAGATAGTATGTCCATTTTACAGATGAAAAAAAAGGAGCCTTAGAAAAATGTAATGAGTCGAATGGTGGCCTCCAAAAAGTATACCTCCATTAGGTATGTCCGTGTCCTAACTGCCGGAACCCATGAACTTTACCTTATTTGGGAACAGAGTGCTTTCAGGTGTAATTAAATTAAGGCTCAGGAGATATGATCCTCCTGCTTATCCAGGTGAGCCCTAAATGCCTGCAGGTGTCCTTATAGGATAGTGGCAAAGGGAGATTTCCTACGGAAACACCGGGCAGAAGGTGATGTGCAGATGAAGGCAGAGGTTGGGGTGGAACAGCCATAAGCCCACAGAAACCGGAAGAGCCCAGGAATGGACTCTCCTCTAGGGCCCCCAGAGGCAACATGGTCCTGCCTGAGTTTGGACTTTCAGCCTCCAGAATTGTAAGTGCTAATTTCTGTTCTTTAAGCAACCGAGTCTGTAGTACTGCGTTAGAGCGACATTAGGAAAATGGTAAAAGCAGTTTCAGCAATTTTCCCAGTCACAAAGCACTGAAGCCAGAATACAAACCCACGTCCTTGTGGAGTATATTATATTGCCTCCCAGCTGAATTAAAATCTGTAAGAAAATGCCTTTGATTCATTTACTCAACAAATGTTTATGGAATGCCTAACATGGACAAGGTCTGTGCTGGGGTCCAAAGATGCAATAATGAACAAGACAGCAACAGTCCTACCATCAGGTACTCTCCAATTTAGTCGAAGGGAGAGACTTTAATAATTCATTACACATACACATATATACTGAAAACCATTTAATTGCAGCACCAATGGGTGCTCTAAAGAAGTATGTTTGAAAACAGAGCATTTACCCTGGAACAAAGGATTCTCCCGTCCTCCCTGGCTGGGTGCAGCTGATAGCCGTCTGAGGTAGCAGTCAGCCCTTCATCTTCTCTGGCCCGTTTCCTGGGAGCTTCCATGCGTGCAACTCCATTGTAGCTCTCCTGAGCTTGCAGGGGAAGTTAGTTCACAAACAGGAAAAGTCTCTTATTTGGGACGGGGACCCACAACAGGAGAAGGCAGTAAGGCATTCAGCAGGCAGTGAGCTCTGCAACCCATTACTGACATCATTACGAGGCAGCAGAGTGTGGGGAAACTGCTCTTAGACAAGGTTGGAAATTTTTGCATTCCTGTGCCAGGCAAGATTTCCTGTAGGGCCATGAGAAACTCACTAATCATCTCTTTAGTTCCAAGCGATATTACTTCAGGGCAGATCCTGTCAAGGCCCCATGCTTAAATATCTCTTTGCCTGGGTTTATTCCATCAAATGCTTCATTTGCTTTAAAAAATACTCCAAGCTTTAGCTGGTCCCGCCACTTAGGAAGTTCAACTCTCCACATGCTTCACAAGGCTCCTAGCTCTGCCCCCAATTGCTGCAACTAAGACTAACTCATTTTCTGCAAATCATTTTGTTGTTCAGTGGGTCTTAATCAGACCTGACCAACTCCAGCCATTGGCAAATGGTTGTGTAGAATTCACATTGACTCTCAACAGTTTGTTATCCATGGCCTTTATTTGTCTTTTGAACTCAGAAAGCTATATTTTCCTGGGGATCCATCCCAGGTCTTTAATTTCAGTTCTCTTCCCAACACTTACATTCACTCATTTATTCAACAGGTATTTATTGAGTGACAAATGTGTGCCAGGCATTATACTAAAGATATAATGGTGAAAACACAAGATTCTCCTCTCAGGAGCCTCACTTTTTGGTGGAGTTCACAAACCCCTGTGTAGGAAGTACTGTTACAGATAATACTTCCTGAATGTTTGTTCTGTCCCAGGTGCTGTACTAGACACTTTTATCACAATACTGTCACATTTAATGTGCCATAAAATGCTGTGAGAATGTCCATTTTAGAGCCAGGCAAACAGGCTTAGAGAGATAAAGTGACTCAATTACTGAATGGCAGAGCCAAGATTCAAATTTGGGTTTTTCTTACTACACAGCCCATATTCTTAATCACTACACTTCTGACTTCTAGTCCAGATGGCAGTATGACAGCCATGGCTCACCTCTTTGCACAGCCACATCAAAATTACAATTAAAATAAAGAACCATCGACACTCAGAACTGTGAGAGATCCAGATGAATGGAAGTCTGACAACTATGGAATTAAAGAAACCACATCTGTGGAGACTGGTAGGAGGGGTGCAGTTGCGGAATGGGCTGGTCCCACACCCAAGTGTGGTAGATAAAAATTTGGGAGGAATATCTCAGAAGTAAGGAGTCCCAGCCCCACACTGAGCCCCCCAGCCCAGGATTCCATTGCCAAGAAGGTAAGTCTCTACAACTTCTGGCTGCAAAAACCAGCAGGTATTGAGTCAGAGAAAGAAACTTCTGGAGCCCCAAGCAGTTCATCTTAAAGAACCCACACTTGGATTCACCTACTCAAACTCACTCCCTCTGAGCTCCAGCACTGGAGTGGCAGCTTGAAAGGCACCAGTGATATACTGGGAGAAATTGAAGTACCTAGCATCAAGGTGAGCAGAGGCCATTGTCCCTTTTCTAAACCTTCCCCCCCACAGACCCACAGACCCGGCAAGCTGGTGCCATATCTGAAACTCCATCAACTGAGCTAACACTGTTTGACCCACTTTGGAAATCCCCATAGACTTCACCCCACCCAACTTAGGAGCCCAGCCAAGCTGCTTTTCCATGTGAATGGCTGATCTTGGCTCATGCTTCACAAGTTCCTAAATCCTCTCAAATAAACAACAGCTGACCTCAGTGAGCCCCAGGCCTGGCACTAGTAACAGCCAGCCCAGATTCACAGCTTGGCTTTACCTAGGGATCTCTAAGTCCAGCACAAGTAGCAGCCATCTCAGATTGCTTTATAGCTCAGGCACGGTATCCCTGGACAAAACACAGGTTGGGGCTGACCTTGGATTACACCACCAGGGAAACCTCAGGGCTAGCACACCCAGTGGACAGCTACAGACCACATCAGAGCACTACCACCCTGCCCCTGCACAGCTGATCCTCCACAGAGGGCAGAGGTTGGTGGTAACTGGCCACAACCAATCTTTGCAGTTGACTGGCCTGGGCAAATCCCTCCCATTGATCTGCCAACAGCAGCTAAGTCTCAACTACAAAATGAGGTGTACTCAGCCCACACGAAGGGCGCACCTCAAGTACCCAGCTTGGGTGAAAGGGGAGGCTGTGCCACTGTACCCTACAGGATACCTACTACATTAGGCCACACTACCAAGACACGGAGTCAAATCAGTTCTACCCAATATATACGAACAAACACAAGGATGCTGTCAAAATGAGGAGACAAAGAAACATGGCCCAAACAAAGGAACAGATCAAAACTCCAGGAAAAAAGAACAGAATTAAATGGACATAAGCGATCTTTGAGATGCAGAATACAAAACACTGGTTATAAGGATGCTCAAGGAACTTTGTGAGGACCTCAGCAGCATAAAAAAGATCCAGTCAGAAATGAAGGATACACTGATTGAAATGAAGAACAATTTACAGGGAAAAAATATTAGAGTGGATGAAGCCGAGAATCAAATCAATGATTTGGAGCATAAGAAGCAAAAAACAAGCAATCAGGACAACAAGAAAAAAGAATCCATAAAAACGAGGGTACTGTAAGCAGCCTCTGGGACAACTGCAAGAGGTCCAACATTCTCATCATAGGGATGCCAGAAGGAGAAGAGAAGGAGCAAGAAATTGGAAATCTATTTGAAAAAATAATGAAAGAAAACTTCCCTAATTTGGTGAAGGAAATAGACATGCAAGTCCAGGAAGCACAGAGGCCCAAACAAGATGGGTATGAAGAGGCCCACTCCAAGACAAGTCATAATTAAAATGCCAAAGGTTAAAGATAAAGAGAGGATCTTAAAAGCAGCAAAGAAGTTAGTTACCGGCAGGGGAGCTCCCATAAGACTGTCAGCTGATTTCTCAAAAGAAACTTTGCAGGCTAGAAGGGATGGGCAAGAAATATTCAAAGTCATGAAAAGCAGGGACCTACAGCCAAGATTGCTCTACCCAGCAAAGCTATCATTTAGAATCAAAATGCAGATAAAGAGTTTCCCAGACAAGAAAAAGCTAAAGGAGTTCATCATCAACAAACTATTATTATATGAAATGTTAAAGGGACTTATTTAAGAAAAAGATCAAAGCTATGAACAATAAAATGGCAAAAATACATACCTATCAACAATTGAATCTAAAAAAAAAACTAAGTGAAGAACAGCAGACAGATTCATGGATATGGAGAGCATTTTGATGGTCGCCAGATGGGAGGGGGGTGTGGGTAAATGGGTGAAGAGGAGGGGGAATAAAGAAGTATAAATAGGTAGCTACAGAATAGCCATGGGGATATAAAGTACAGTAAAGGAAATGGAGTAGCCAAAGAACTTATACACATGACCTGTGGACATGAACAATGGTGGGGGGATTGCCTAAGGGAGTGGGGTGTGCTGGGTGGGGGGAGGCAAAAGGGGAAAAATCAGGACAACAGTAATAGCATCATCAATAAAATATAATAAAAAATAACTACACTTCTAAAATAATGACCCATGTTTATAGGGAGGAAAGGAAAAATGGGGTTGTGAGATTTTTAGGTTGTAGAATATCCTCCCTGGAAGATGGATAGTCTTAATTACCCTTAGGCAACTTTTTGAAATCTGTGTTTTTTTTTCTCTAAGTTCCACATTTTCTTCAAGAAATATCCTATACTCTTATAGTCAGATAAAATGCATAAGAAAATAAGAAAACTCGTATACACCCTCAAAGAATTGAAAACAGGCACTCAAACTAATATATGTACGTGCATGTTTATAGTAGTACTATTCACAATAGCCAAAGGTGAAGCAGCTCAAATGTCCATTAATGGTAGACTAAATAGGCAAAGTGTGGTATAGATATGTAACAGAGTATCATTCGTCCATAAAAAAGTGGAGTTTTGATACATGCTGAAACGTGGATGAACCTCGAAAATGTCATGTGTGTGAAGGAATCCAGATACAAAATGTTCCATGTTCTATTCATGTAAAAAAGAACCAGAACCGTTAAATGTATAGTAACAGAAAGCAGATTGGTGGTTGCCAGGGGCTGGTCTGAGGGGCAGTAGGGAGCAACTGCTTAGTGGGTATGGGTTTTTTTGGGGGGGAGTGATGGGCATGTCCTAGAACCAGATAGAAGTGGTGGTTGTGTAACAGGGGTGAATGTACTACATGCCACTGAATTACTTACTCACTTTGAAATGGTTCATTTCAAGTTATGTGACTTTTGCCTAAATAAAAATAAGAAAACTCTAAATAAATAAAATAGACACGGCAATAAGCTTTTATCATGCTGTTGTGTTGTACTGCTAGTGCTGTGAGGGCTACAAAGGTGGGTTTGTTTTGGACGTACTAACTCACTGGGGTAAGAGCCCTGGTATGGCCACCAGGCAGTGAAGTAACCTTCACTCAGTCATTTAGCCTCGCAGAACTTCAATACTCTCCGCTGTCACGCAGAAGTAATTATGTCCACTGAGGTCATTATCAGAGCCTAACATGGTAATATTGTGCTCTGTAAACTGTAAAGTAACTTGCCTATGCTTTTCTAGGCTTTATTTTTACATCAAGAACCACTCGGTGATTGGACATCATCTCCAACTGCTTACCAGGCATGTGTCTTAAAAGAGCTACGACAGTAGGCCATAAAGTCTGGGTAATGTGTGTTTAGAGACCATGCCTTTTGTTGTTGTTGATGGTGTTGGTTTTTTAAAAATTTGTGCGTATTTTGTTTTTATTTCTTTGCTTTATAATAAAGTTTATTCGGGTGAATAGGAATGCTCGGGCTGGGGGTAGGAGGTGAGGTAATGGAAAACTTTTAATAGTGCCGCCACATTGAAAACAAGCTCACAGAAAGAAAGCCTGCCTTTCTGTTGGTGATAAGCATCTGCCTGCTAACGACCCTTAGTGGGAACCAGGCTGCTCATGACAGTCTAGTCAAACCTTGGGTCCAGATAACAGGTAAATCCTGGGCAGACCTTAAGACGCTAGCTTTGATAATCGTGCCACTTTGGTGCTGAGTACCGAAGTGTCCTGCATCAAGGTGGAGCTGCCCCGGTAGCCCACCCTCTGGTGCTACATACGCCTGCTAGGCAGTGCCTTCTCAGTTCGCAGCTGCCCTCATCCTGCCAAGAGATTTGGGAAAGGCCTGGGGAAATCTTGAAAGACCACTTTACTGTCCAGATAAATGGTTTGGGTCCTTTTCCCTTGGGGCAATTGAAACAGCTTCCTTTACTCTTGTTTCAAGAAAAACTAAGGTCTCCAGGAGACTTCTGTTAGGAAGCTGGGTCTTAGCTTCTCAGAGCTTTTGAGAGGATATGGACCTAGCGGGTCTCCTGTGTATCTGAGCTAAATGATTCTTACAGGTCATACAACCCAACTCTCTAGCTGATGTGTGACTCCCTTCTTCCAAAAGTTTTGTAAGTGGTTCTATATTAAAGCTTTCTTTCTAATGAGCAAACTTCTGCGTTAACACTTTCTTTGGTGATGTTATACAAGGCTAACCTATTTTGGTCTCTGAGAAGACCTGAGGTTAGGTGGATCTTTCTTATGCTGAGCCAGTTGGTCTTCATCTCCTTCTTTCTGCCACGTCTACTTCTCCAAAAGTGGAGGAAGGCTGTGCCTTGGACTTTGTAGTCGTGTTGGTCCAGGTTTCTGCTCTAGTGCTCGGTAGCTGCGTGGCCTTAA
This sequence comes from Mormoops blainvillei, assembly GCA_004026545.1. Taxonomy (NCBI): domain Eukaryota; kingdom Metazoa; phylum Chordata; class Mammalia; order Chiroptera; family Mormoopidae; genus Mormoops; species Mormoops blainvillei. The sequence goes on from PVJD01000029.1 coordinate 766,633, forward strand.
GTAATTAAGGGGTAATTACTTAACCTCTTTGAGCTCCACTTTGATCATTTATAAAATGGGAATTCAAGAATCCCTACTATTTGACATTCTTACTTTGAGAAGGACAAATTTAAATGCTGGAACAAAAGGACATTGACTCTACCTTAGCAGTAGTGTATGGTCATTTCGGACTTGATTATGACTCAAGTTTTTCTTTATTTCTAAGTGTCTAAGACATGTTATATAGTGTTTGAAGCAGTGTCTTATAGCCTTATTTATAATTAACAAAAAAGCCAGAATACACCTGTAGGTAAAATTGTAAGTAGATTGAAAAGAAGCAAGAGTCAAAATCAATGTCATATTCAAGCAGTCTGTTATGAAACCTTTTAGTGTACAGATATATTCACTAAGTCCAGTGTTGCTTTGAACTTCGGAATAAAATGACAAATGGTCTCTGGGGGCATCTTCTGGTCTTAGGCAGAGGACCTGGTGTGTGGACACCTAGACCTCATGAGGTTCTTTTAAGGATTAGGGGAGGTCACGCATGGCTGCGGTAGTGCCTTATCATTGTATTATTGCCCAAAGAATCTTTTTTCCTGGCTACCCAGTTACCATTATTTGCATTCTTTTCCTCCTGACTCATGTTCCAGACCCTTCCCCAACAAGCAGCGGCCTCCTAGAGTGAACGCTGTTCTCTGGGCGAACATGGACTATACAGGCTGCAGCAGGACCGCCCCCTTCGTTTTGCGCTTTTATTTCTGCAACCAAAGTTCTTAGCTGCTGGGTAGCATCGTCTCCTTATTGACTTATGATGAACTTATAGTTAATTAAATTTTTTGTGAGGGTCTCACAATTTTTGCCATTTACCTGCATCCCTCCTTTCTCATTCCTTTTTAATCTGTATTTTATGTCTCGGTCCTCACTATCCCTATCATAACTATTCTTATCATGTTTCAACATGTTTGATTTATCATACTATTTGATGCTACCATTTAGCATACTTGTAACCCGCTAACATTGTGTTTTATATTAATTTGGCCCTTATATAAGGCACAAGTCTTGGCTGGAAAAGGATACAGACAGAGCCCCCATCGTGATTATACCTTGTCTTGTTGCCAGTGTGGAGAACTGCTTCTCTTACAAGTGTATATAATTCAGATCATGTTTTTTAAGAGTCTACAGACCTATTTTAGCATCTTTCTGTTTCTCTGAGCTTTTTCAAGTCAGCATTCCTATTTCGCCTCAGTAATTCATTTGAAAAGCGCTTGTAGGTGCTGAGCACAAAAACAAATTACATGTGTTTATCTGCAAGATGCTCACAGTTTAGTGCGAGAAACAGACTAATAGACTGCAAGCAGTGGGTATATAATTGAAAGAGTGTATCTCCAAATACAGTCCAGTTGCGGGTTCGGGCTTCAACACATGAATTTTGGCAGGACACATCCATAGCATCCACCTTAAAACATTTCATCCATTTTCACTTTGCCGTGTTTTGTTTACGCTGTTCCCCCAGCATAAGCCTTTCAAAATCCTTCTAGTTCTTGAACACACAACTCAGTTGTTACCTCCCATGAAGCCTTCTCTTCTTTTCCGATCAAGTTTAGTTACTCTTTCCCCTACACAGCAATAATACTTTGATTGTATTTTGATTTAGCCCCAAGTTTACTCAGGCTGCATTATACATTTAGGCTCCTTGAAAGCAGGAATCCTGCTTTAATATGTTCCAATTTGGCAGCCCCCAATTTCTATTGGTATTCCCTAAAGTTACGACTTGAGCTATTCATTAGTTCTAAGGAATAGTGGAGGCAATTTGGCGGGTTTAGGCTGGAGAAGAAAAGGCTGTAGGAAGCCTCATGACTGTTTCCAAGTGTTGGAAGTGATGCCATACAGAAGAAGGAAAAATGGTTCCATATTCCATGAGGCATTTGAATTGAGGTCACTAGGTAGGAGTTACAAAGAAGCAGATTTCAGTCCCATATACGGAAGACTTTTTTAATTAAGAAAAAAAAAAAGAAAAGGAGAAGAAAACTAACAGTCACTAATAACCAAGAGCTAAACATTGCTGCTCTACATACATTATTTCTACTCCCACAAAAAATAGTTCCCCCCTTTTAGATGAGCAAACAAAAAGATCTAGTGTAATTTTATATAGTTACTCTGTCACCTTGGCCTGTTCCCTCATGAGGGCGCAGCCTGCCTCTTGAGACTGCCTGACTTTTTCTCAGGAATGTACTGGGGGTGTTGGTATAGCTAATATTTCAGTTTTTTTCCATCTCTAAAATCCTATGACTTGGAAATTTTCAGTCCCTGACATCAATTTAATAGGAATAGACCTGTCCAACCTATTCTCTGTCATTGGTTTGTGGAAGAGATATATCATAAAACTCTTATTAAGATTATTTTAAGTTATTACAGTATTTCATGCGTTGTTGGTCTCATTAGTTCATATTTATGAGACTGTTTGGAGGACAAGTTTTGGAAATATCCATACTAATAATATTGACTTTATCCTAGCCAATAGGGGCTATATTTTTCAAACAAGAGCTGCTCTGTCTGGGAAAAAAGTAATAATATGCATCAAGTGTCACCAGACTAGAAGTCAGATGGATGAGGTACTTAGCCTTGCCATCCTGGTTGCAGTCCATGCTGAAGGCGGGTCCCTGTAGACGGAGCTCCCACCGCCCCTGGGGTCAGCTCCTGGGGCAGGCAGCCAGTGTTCTGAAGCAGCTGCCATTTTCCTTCAGCAATTCATGTGCGAAAGTGTCTCTTCTGTAAGAATTTGGGTCATCTTGTTCTTCCCAGAGCCAGGCTTTTATCAAACCAGAAACGTCTACTCGTATAATATGCATCCAAGCTGGGAAGTTTATGGGTGATAAGTATAGTTGGTCATTCCAAATACATAACTCTTTTGCTCTATGGCATCTCATATTTGGCTGTACCCCTTTTTGTACTCAACGGAGCCTTAGAATCCTAGAGCTGGTGTACATGTTGGTATAACTTAAGAGATAATGAAAATTGATCAAGTATCTCTACCTTCTCAATTCGTATGTTTTATTTAACTCAGTATCTCCCTTTCCTCCTGTGCAGTCACTGCCTTGAACTTGAGCAAAGCCTTCGGTCTTAGGTAATGTGCATGTTTGAAATGACATTTCTGCATCTGCTATGAAACACGCCTCTACTCGGTTCTCTCCCTCCCCCAGTCAGACAAGAGATGAATCACCAGGCATAGCTAAAAACAGTTCAGTTTTGTTTTGTTTTGTTTTGTTTTGTTTTGTTTTGTTTTGTTTCTCTTTGTCCCTGCTTTGATTTCCCAGAAAATAAATTACAAGTATCGTCCTCTTCTTCCATTTGTATTGTATGAAATATGTAGCTCCTGGCTGAAGATGCACTGGAGGAGAGAATGATATTTGTAGGTATCTGGCAAGGTAGAAATGCCATCAAAACATGAATATGAAGTTGACATTGCTGTGGGGGATCATTTAACACAGTGGGCCTCAGGTTTATCTGACATGACTCAGAGAGGAGAAGGCTTCATTCAGTGTCAAATAGTACTTTAGTGGTAGAGGTGGAACCAGACCCCATTCCCTGGTCTTCACTGCAGAACCTTAAAATATCACAGCTCCCAAGAAGTCTTCCAGAATTGCAGTCAAGACCAGACTGAGGATTCAGTTCCATCGGGGCTTGAGGGATGCTCTCAGGGCAACATGTGTGTTCCTTACCCACAGCCCTGTCACAAACCTCGAGGATCTGAAGCCCACAGAATTCAGTCCGCAATTACCTGCCATTGTTTTCTGCACTCAGCTTTTCAAGCCAAAGAAAAAGTAAGCAAGTAAATAAGGGATTTATTGAGAAAGCAATATCCCCTATGATTCCACTTCCATGAGGTACCTCGAGTAATCAAACCCGGACAGAAAGCGGAATGGTGGTTGGAGAGGGTGGGGATGAAGGAAGAATGGGGAGTTGTTGTTAATGGGCACTAAGTTTGGGAAGATGAAAAAAGTTCTGTGGATCAATGGTGGTAATGATTGCACATTGCAAATGCATTTAATGTCACTGAACTGTACATTTAAGAATAGTTAAAAATGGTAAATTTTATGTTATGTATATTTTCCCTCAATAAAAAAAGCAACATCTGTGGCCCAGTCTGGACTTTCCGTAACCTTCTCTGTATGCATCCATAGACACAGGCTATGATATCCTAAAGGACAGTGATAATGTATCTGCACTATTATTCGTCTTGCATTTTTACTTTTAAAGTAATTTTATATGCACGATTGTGTTCGATGATTGCCAAAGCTATCGTGAGAAGGGCGTGACAGGTATCCTTATCCTTATTTTACAGATGAGTAAACCGAGGCCCAACGTTACACAGCTGATAGATAATAGAGTTTGTAGTAGAACCCAGGGCTGCCAATCTGTGTTCTTGGGAACCAAGCAAGATCCACTTTTGTAAAAAGTTTTGAATTGATACAGTCTTTAACATATTAGTCTTACTAACCCTGGAAGTATACTAATATATTTTAGAATAATTTTTAATAACTCTGAACACTGAAGTAGTTTTGAGGAGGTTTTTTAACCACAAAAATAAATTAACTTATTTGTTAAAAACCTCAACCATCCCATTGTCTGAGGTTTTATCATATAGTAATAACACAGACACTTATATAGGACTTTACTATCTACTCGGTACTGTTCTAAGTGCCTTAACTCTACTAACTCATTTACAAAGTGTGTTATTTATAATTTATTGAGACTAGCATGTGCTTACTATCCTTCAAAGAGCTTTATGTACTTTATCTCATTTAATCAACGTAACAATCTGACTCAGCAGGTGTTACTGAAGCTTGGAGATGTTAAATAATTTGCATGAGGGCACTTGATTGGAAGTGACACAGCCAGGACTCAAATCCAGGTCCGCCCACCTCTTTATGACCACTCAAACAGATGGCGTGGTATGCGTCTTTCTAATCACTGTCATCTCTAAATATTAATTATGTCATTCAAGGGCTGGGGCAGTGTCCAAGTGTGGATGCTGGTTGGCTCATAGTATGCTTCTTGAGGGACTTCTAAGTTTCACCCTGAAATTCTGGCTGGAAATTTGATTCAGTTGCTGAAAGCGGAAGAAATACAGCTTTCATGTTCATGCGCAATTTGCTTTTTCATTTTCTTTTATTATCCTGAGACTTACTGTAAATCACACTTTCCCATCAGTCCTGGGGGTTCTGATTATGTTCATGGGGTCCAACTAAGAGCAAGAGCAGTAAATTACTGCCACTTTGTTTGAAAATTTTTTTAGCCACAGTACATTAGCTCCTTTTGTTTGCTTTTCCACTGGTGGTGTGCACATTTTTATTTTAGAGTTGGTGTTTCTTGAATGTCTCATTTGTGAATAACGTAGCTTGCAAAATGGAATGATTGGAGAAAAAGTATGCAAGAGGGTGTCCTGTTGGCATCTGTAAGATTTTAAAGCCTTTATAGCCAAAACGAGTTGTTCCGTTCTATTTTTCTCTTGCACACACATACACACACATTTTCTGCATTTTCCTGTTCTCACCATTCTACTTCAGTTCCCAAAAAGCAATTGTAAGGTGACAACCAATACAGTAACTAATATCAGGTAACTCCCAAGACACGCCCCCTCCGAGGCTTCTCTGAGTATTTTTGTTTATTTGAAAGATTGATAGATCAGAGGGTCAGGGAACGTGTTTTATTTTAAGTTTCTGTTCCAAGTTTCCTGACACTTTTAGTAAAGAGAGAAACAAAGAAAAGAAAGAAAGAAAGGAAGGAAGAAAGAAAACCTTTTAAAAGGCAAGAATGGGGTAATAAGAACCAGACCCTAAAGTGATTGTCAAAATGTCCACAAATAACAGCTTTTTCTTCATTCAACAGCATTAATCTCGAGGCACCTACCTTTCTGTAGAATCTGCCTAATGGCTCTACTTGATTCTCTTGCTGGTCCATCTATACATAGAGTGGCTTCTAAGGTGACACCCAAATCCTCCATAGCTTTCAGTAAGTGCTATGGGAGTTCAGTGGAAACATTTGTTTATGTTCTTCAAATCACATCTTTGGATAAAGTGGCTGGAAAGGAGGCTCTCTAGCATGCCCTGGCAACCAGTGTTTGAGGTGTCCTCATGAGCCATATTGTCATAATGTTCACAGGACTATCCTAAAGGTTCTCAGAAGCAGTGGGAATTGTGCAGGACTTAGATGAGTGTGAAAATTCACTTTTTTTCTGTTAGTTTTTAGAGTGGCTTTGGAAGTGATTTTAGTGCACTTGAAGATGGAGCTTAAGTTAGAGGATTTTCATCCTTATCAGTAATCTATGCAGCCCAGACCTGTGTGGCTCGGTTGGGCATCATCCTGCAAACTGAAAGGTTGCCAGTTCAATTCCCAGTCAGGACACATGCCTGGGTTGCGGGCCAGGTCCCCAGTTAGGGCGTGTATGAGAGGCAACAGATCAATGTTTCTCTCTCACATCAATGTTTCTCTCCCTCTCTTTCTCCCTCCCTTCCCCTCTCTCTAAAAATAAATAAAGTAATGAAAAAATAATCTAGGCAATAGTTATTTCATTCTCTTCGACTTTGTAATAGACACCTTTCAGGGAGGTTGCCTACTTTACAATAATGCCCTGTTGTGTAATCACTGTTAAGCATTCTGGAGGAATAGACTAAAGACTCGCATTTGGGTCCACCAAGGAAGAATGAGAGACACTTCTAGAAGTGTTACTTAAGGAAATAATACAAAAGGGAAAAAAATTTAAGCATACAGATATACATGGAAGAATTTTTTTAAGAGTTAAGAAATAGGAGTGAGAGCTAAATGTTCAGCTTTTGCAGAAATCCTTTGTGACCTTTGATGGGAATGCATCTTCAGAGATCTGTCCCTGCCGTTTCCGGGGTTTCTGAGGTCATCCCTAATGGGCGATAAAGAGAGGGATACGAAATCGGAACCCCAGCACACCTTCCTCCCGGTCCCAACTCCTCACCAGCTCTATCCTCCCTGCCTTGCCAGGTCAGCGCACGCTTCCTGAAGCTCAACTCTCGCCCAGGTTTGCTGGCTCAGCACTGCATGAAAACGGCCTGTTGCTGGCCAGATAAGGTGCAGAATCCCTCAGTACTCTTTGAGGTCTTTCCTCAGTCTCGGCCCAACATGTCTCTCCAGGCTTCCCGCCTACTACGTGTTCATTCTTAGCCTTCCCCAAAAGTAAATGGGGATGATTATTCCATGTCGCTCTCACCACCCTGGATTGCATGCCTTTGAGCCTCTGCTCAAGCTCTTCCTTTCCCCGTGGAAGGCTGTCTCCTCGCCTCCACTTCCCGAAGACCCCTCTAAGCCTCCACTTTGTGATGGCCTAGCGAGGTGCCGGAGGAGGGGCTGGGAGCCTCCCATGAACACATTCTTGAAACATGTTCTCTTTTAAGCAGACATTAGAGGTATTATGTTAACATGGTGGTTATTAAGACCATGATGAAAAGATGCCTGAGGGCTCCTCAGTGTGGTTGGATTGGTGTGGTTCTCTTTCTCATTGTCACAATGATTAGGGGATGCAGTTGACATTTATTGGGCAGAGACTAGGGTGTTAAACACCTTGCCATGTGCAGGGTAGTCATGCAGGATGAAGCGCTTTCCTGCCTCAAATGTCAGTCCTGTCCCGGTTGAGGAACACAGCGAATTGAAGAAGCTGTGGGAATTATACTATGGTCGGCAGATGCACAGGGGACATGTTAGGAAGGTCATCAAGGGTGACATCTTGCGTGTCCCCACTCTCCCCAACCACTGCATGGCTCCTGCTTTCTACCCACTCCCCCCTCCCCTTGCCTTTCTCCCTCTCAGTCTCACCCTCCCTGGTGTTAGAACCTGACTCTCAGCCCCTGCTTTCCATCCAGACCCAGCTCAAGCCGGCCCTGCCTGCTCTCTCAAGCCTTCCCTGATTTCTGCAGCTGGGTATGCTCACCCTCTTCTGAGCAGAAAATAGCATACCCCCACCCCCGACATCTTCCCTTGTTCCGATTATTTTTATCAGTTTTTTTTCCTGTCAGTATTTGGTGTAGTCCAAGAGAGAGGCAACAGGTACCTTCCCTGTACCTGTACAGGTGTATTTTCTTAGTTTTCTTCTGTTACCCACTCCTTTCTATTCTTTCTCTCCCCCCAAATGCCTGTGCATTCCAGCAAGAGGATAGGAAGTCTGGGGCTTCTCAGCCTCTCCACTCGGCCCCAGGTCTTGCCCACTCTGCCTGCTAAAAGGCAGAGGACTGCCTGACCCCTCTGAAGGCGCCGTGCTGTAGCCCTGGCCTGCCCGTTGGATCTCTCTCCCCGGCTTCTTCAACACTCAATCTCTTGACCACACACTTAGCTTTTACTCTCACTCTGACTTGCGCTTTCAAATTTGGTTCTGGAATATCTCCCCCTTTCTTCAAGATCTTAAGGGGCTCCTGAAGGCTAGAAACTGTATCTCCTCCTTTTCAAAGATCCCACTGATTGCTAAGTGTCACCTCCTTTGGAAGCCCCTCTCTGGTACCCTAGGCCCAGAAGTGGATTACGTTTCCCTCTTCTCGGTGCTCTGCCATCCTGAATACGCTGAGCTCACACTTTGATGGTTCCTTTACATGCCTGATTCCACAGCCAGGACGCAAGATCTTTGAGCACATGCACTTAAGTCCATTTGTTCATTTTTTCATTAAACATTTTACTCATCTATCCACAGCAAACCTGTGCTAGGATAAAGGTTCTGTAACAAAGAAAAAGTCATGGTCCGATCCCCATTGTTCACAGTTCTGAGTGTTTGATTGTTGTCTCTTGCTACTAAGAAAATAGTATGCACTTTAGTTTTCATCTCCTGGTTACTTAGCACTTTCCTGTTTTCTTGAAAAAGCAGTAGAGCAGATAATGGCTAATTTTTGAGGAATTTGGTTCCAAATTTGAAGATAAAACCACCCCACTTATAACAGAGAAAATTCAAGTGACAAGAACCTTTCCCATGCACTGTCTTGCTAAAAGGAGATCTGAGATGTGGCCAAGGCAGCAGGTCCCTTCAAATTTTGAAATATAAACCTTGCACAATGAATGGAGATGGGGGGGAAGGATGGCTTGTGTGCCGTTTTATGTTCCCTGAGGTTTATATTCCGGGAAAACCTGGAACTGGAATGTCGGTCTCGGTGGAATTGAGTTGGAATGCTGATTGGCACACAAAGGGATTTGGGCCCTGTTCAATCAAGATGTGACTGTGGAAAACTGAGGTGGTATAACTGTGTGGTTCCTATAGGAATAGAAATTCCTTGACCAGAATGGCAAACTTTTATTTTGAAATCCCCTGGGCTCCACTTAGAAGCCATCAAACACTTGAGAATTTATTATGACTGGACAAGCTGCTGCCTCACAGTGTCAGGCCAGGGTAGTGAAAATACACAGCGACTTCTTCTTTGAAGGTCCCAAATGTGGTTTGGTTCTTTCTCTCAGAGGGCTCCCTAGCAGGGCTGAAAGCCCAACTGTTACCTTTGCACGAGGCAGAAGCCTCCTCAGCCTTCCTAGTGAGTATCACGCATCGTGCTGACGCTGAGGCGTTTCCTATCCACAGTATTGAAATCACAGCGATGACTTATGATGTGTTCTGTTTGCATTGGCCCACAGCCCAAACCAGAAATGCATCTCAGACTTGGCCATCTAGATATTATCTCCAGTCATTTTAAAAGTTCATTATGCGAACCCACTCATCCTGTCCCGTTATAGTTAAGGTCTGTCAGCATTTTACAAAGGTTTATAACTCAACCATAAAGGGGGAGAATGCAGTTTTCAGGTTGTTGCCGTGTGACATGTAGGACCTAAGCCCAAGAGCTTTACTTTTTTGTTGTTTTTAAGTTAGAACCTTACTAAGCTATAGTGAAGCAAAATAGTAGTTGGTACTTTTGCTGGTGTTTTTTCGTTTGGTTTTTCAGGGCTCATAAGTGACCCCTTTGAATGTAGATATACCATGTATCTGAAGAATTCCTAGGTCCGTGGATTTACTTATTATCCTAGCATTCAGCTGAAGACTAGTAGTTAGTTGAAAAAAATTACCATTGTGAAGTTAGGATGGGTGAAGATCAAGGGAATCAGGAACAAGATTGGAAATATTTCTCTTAAGATACAAGGACCAGTTTTCAAGCCAAGTTGTGTCCTTTTGAATTTCATTTGCAAGAATTTGTTTATGTCAAAATCAAGTTTTTATTCTTATGGGTGTATTTCTGCTCATAATTTCTAAATACAGAACCCCCCGCCCCGTTATTCATGGAGGATATATTCCAATATGTGGATGCCTGAAACTGCAGATAGTACAGACCGTATGCGTACTATGGTTTTTCCTGTACCTTCAGACCTTTTCACTTAAAGGAAGCACTTCGTGGTGAAAAGTTAGGTTTCTTTTTAACATGTATGAACTGCCAGCACCACTGCTCTTGGTCTTTGGGGCCATTGTGAAGTAAGACAAGGGTTACTTGAGCACGAGCCCAGTGATACTATGACAGTCAATCTGATAACCAAGAGGGCGACTACGTGACTAACGGTGGGTGGCACGGACAGCACAGGTGCACTGTACAAAGGGAATCACCACCTGGGTGGGATAGAGCGGGATGGCATGAGATTTCATCACACTATTCAGAATGGTGCACAGTTTAAATTTTATGAACTGTTTATTTCTATAACTTTTCATTTAATTTTTTTCAGACCACATTTGACCATGTGTAACTGAACATGTGGAAAGCAAAACCATGGATAAGAGGGGACTATTATATTCTTATTACTACTAAGTTTAAAGGAAGCATGCACCCTTGATAAACATGAAGTAACAAAATGATATCTCCAAATAATAAGAATGGTTAAAAATATTATAATAAATTGGAGGCTTAAATAAATCACAAGAGCCCACAAGAGTTTATAGCTAGGAAAAAAGTCCCTGAGTTGTTGGCAGTTGCCAGTGGTCCAATTAGAATAGATAACCTGCTCTTCGAGGAAAACTAGGGACCGGTGAAGATCATCTGGATAGATTCAGGTGAGTTGAGAGCGGAAGAAGTTCTCAATGGCAGCAGGGTATAAAATAGTAGGTTGAGAAGGGACATGTTCAGAGTGGGGGTCAGATAGAACTGGTCCAATCCCAGCCATGATGAGCCTAGCTATGCTAAAACCCCTAGAAGTCTGGGAATCTTCCTTAAAATGGGGTTAGAAATACCTCCATACATCGCAGGGTTTCTTGAAAGGATAAAATGTAATAATGTATATGAAGCGACCGATGGAATCAGTGCTCAACACGCTTGTTCCTTTCTTCCCCTACCTTTATTAATTTTAGGTGGGACTCAAAACAATATAAATGTTGGAGGTCAGCCACTCTCATTCTCTGTAGATCTTAACTACTTAGGGGGGAAAAAGCAGTTTCCCGGAGCAGCTCGTAAGAGTCTATTTACATACAACTGGCCTACTTGTAAAAATGACCCGTAAGTTAAAACAAGCCTCTAGGTAGCGAAGTTTTCTTAAACTCCTTTGAGTTGCTGTGTGTACTTACTGTGCTTCCTAAGGAAAGACCTACAAAGGCAGCTGTCTTTACCCATTAGTCCAGATTTATAGGGGGGTTTGCTCGAAGTGCACATTTGCCAAACTTTTTCTGATGTATGTGCCTTTCCTCCCCCAAAAAGAACTGCGTTATTGACTATTTGTTGTCTCTGGCCCTGTGGACACTCTTTAAACCCACTCTTGTTACTCAGAGGTCGTCAGCCCCAGCTCAGCTTGTCGTGCTAGTATCTGCTCTCAAGAAAACACAAGTGTTAAGCCAGGACCCAGCTCAGCACAGCGCTTCATTTCTTTTGACGTTTGTGTGATGCCCGTGGCCTATAGCAGCTCTGTCCAGCCAGAAAATGTTTATCTTTATCAAGCCATCTCTCTACCTGATTGGGGATATAGGTTTGAAACTGGGGAATTTAAGATAGAAGTTTGGGTTGGAGATGTGGTTCCAACTCTATATCGCTAATATGACCTTAGCGACATGCTTAAAGTTTTGGTCTTGGTTTTTCCCTTCTGAACAATGGGGCTTGTAGTGCAGAGTCGTCCTAGAGACTTTTGAGCAGTAAAAGCTGGGCTCAGCAGGAAGCCAGGCAAGAATCGGTGGTCAGGAAATGCTAGTTAGCTATGATGACTGTAGCCCGGTGTTCTCTTGTTGACTGCTCAGGAGAAGCATCTGAAGATTGTCTTAAAAAAAAAAAAATGCTTGCACCTGGACTGTACCCAGGATCAATTAAATTAGAATTTCTAGGGTTGAGCCCCAGGTTTCAGTGATTTATTTTGATTTTTATTTGCCAGGTGATAGTGACCTTCAGTGAGGGTTGAGAATCTCTGGGTCTAGCTTATTATAGTGAACGCCTTGGGAGTTTCAGGACTCTCGTATTTAACCTCCACAACAGCACTGCTGGGTACTTAGAATCGTTAGCCCCATTTTGCAGTTGAGGAAACTGAGACTTGGAGACTTTAAATAACAGCAAGTGAGAGGTGGTACTCAGATAGGAAGCCAAGCAGTTCCACTCCAGAACTATGTTCTTAAAGACCGTGCTGCATCCGCTGTCACGTACAGTGCATCCTGTGGGAACTAAGGTCCAGTAAGTGGGGTCATCCAATGGCCTCAGGCTCCCTCCGTACCTTCAGCTTACTGACCTGCTCCCCATGTGTTCGGAACTTCCCAGCAGCCCCACGTCAGATAACGAACTGTGGTTATTCAGAAGTCCCCTGCTATTTCCACTGATTTTTATTAAATGCAGCTTGTGGCTCAGACTCAAGAATGTGCAAGCCGATTTAGATTACGTTTTGCATTGAGTTTATTAAGATAAAAAATATTTCCCGAGATAGTGAGTCAGAAGTATTTATGGTGAAGTGTGCTGAAAGTGAATGCAGGTTGATAGCGTGAACAGAATGTTCTCTCAAAGTCAAATGTGATGACCTAACTGTGTTTGGCAGCCTTCCTTTATGTTTAGCTAAGCATTTTATTTCATGTCGGGAACCTCCTCCCTCTTCTGAAAAGGATCAGTCCTGTAGGAGACTAGGGTTTTGGCGTGTTCCTCTTTGATACCAAGACCCAGGCCCTGAGCCTAATTGTGGCTGGGTTACCATGGCAAAGGACTGTTAAACTCTTTATATTTCAGTTTCTCTCACCTGTCAAAACGGGAATATAACTCTTGGCCCCGCCTTCCTCCCTAAGGAGAGTGGGAGGGCACTTTGAAAATTAAGTAATAAATGTTGGGAGGGATTTGTGGATGTGACGTCTTGTCAAACGGGTAAGTAATAAATGGGGTGTCGCCGAAGCTCATTTGCCCAAAATACACTTGAGCCTTCCATTTACTTAATCAACCAGCATTTATTAAATGCTTATGAAGTTCACAATAACACATGGAGTGCTGAGGGAAATACAAAAAGGAAAAAAAGAGGAAATAGAGTCTCAATTCCCAGAGTGCTCATAAACTTCTTTTTTCTCACAGTTCACTTTTTACGTTGATTAGGCGTCAGTATGAACGCTGCCTGTGCTGTATTGAAAAAGCTCATTCTCGTTGATGACTTCCAGTGACGTCATATGTAACTAGTAGTGACTCAGTTGTTCCCGGCACCAGTGGGTATTGTCATGTGCTGGAAGGGCTCATAAAAAGGGCAAGAACATTCTGTAGTCCTGGTTAGAGGTGGTAGGGATGGCGGACGACAATGAAACAGTACAGCCTGGGTTTATTGGAAATGGTGCACTGGCTCAAGGTAGGTCTTTTGTGTCCAAGGGCTTGGGTCTGGGTTCTGGCCCCACCGTTTTCTAGCTGCGTGACTTTAGGCAAATACTTTACCTCTCTGCGTCTCATTTCTTTATCTCGAAAATGATGGTAATGATTGTGTCTAACTCACAGGATTGTTTTCAAGGTTAAATAAATTAATGGGCACAGGGTGCTTAGCATGGAGCCTGGCGCCTCATAAATGCTCAGAAAATGTTAGCCGTGATCATCATTTTCTATAGGTAACGGAGAAGATGGTGGCACTAAAAGAATGCTGTCATTTCATTTTCCTATATTATAAAATATCAAATCTTTTTTTTACTGAGTCCCAAACTTTTGCCCAGATCTACCACAGTCTCTTAGGATTACTCCCAAATCCCAAGCTACTTACTCAGAAATAGAAAACAGGCCATGCGAGCCTCTCTCTGGCTTCTGGTGTTTAATTCTGAGAGCCTCGCACTAGACCAGGACCCAGAGGGGTGGAGAAAGTGCTTGTGGGAGGCAGCAAAAGTTATACTCGGACAGAGCTGTCTTTGCTCGCAATTCATGTAGCACAGGTTTGCTGTGGGAATTACAATAATTTTACAAGCCAGCAGCAGACAACAGAATATCTCTTAATGAGCAAAAATAAAGAAATAACATACTACAAACATCCAGATTAATTACACTATTGTTCTAGGCAATGGGGAGGTGAAGGAATAAAGTCCGAATTTAATATGAGGTGCACCTTTTTATAGGAGGTGGCACAGGGCAGAGCAGGCGACCAACAGAGCCGGCTTCCCCCGTTTCCAGCGCAAAAGTATAAAGTCCCGGCTGCTAGAGCACGTTGCTAGGGAACAAAGACGCCAGTGTTGGTAGGCGTCTGATCCCTTTCCCCTAGCCTCTGCAGGGTTTATCACCACTGTCTGCATGTAGTGCCTTGCCAAGACGGGAGCCAGTGCCCCGAGGCTCTACAGAGAGTTTTTAGGTTTCGCCCAAACCGAAACTCAGATAGTCCTCATGAACCCTCAGTATTTATAGTCTAAATGTCTTCTTGCCATAGTTGCTTCTCCACATGTTCTTATCCATAGGCCCCCAGGGGACCCCTCCGGGGCTTCCCTGCTGATTGCTTATCAAGGACAACAGATGTAGAATGATGACATCCTGGTATGACTTACTTCATTCTTATATCAAAGCAATGTGGGATGATGACATACTGACACAGCTTACTTCATACTTACATCAAAGCTACTTTTTTTTTCTTTGTCATAAACAAGTTGGATTAAAACAACTTCACTTAGGTCATAAACAGGTGGTTTTGAAATTGAACCTATTCCACAACAGGGGGGCAGTGTGATGGAAAGAGCACTGAGCTTGGAGTCCAAATCCTGGCTTTGCATTCTGTTAGCAGGGACAGGTCTGGGATAGGCCTTCAAGTCCTCTGAGCCACGGTCTACCCATCCTGATTGTGCAAAAGCAATGGTAGGTAAAACTGCTGGGGCCTTAGCACGAATCAGTATAGCGCGAACAAACTAACGGATTGTGCTAGAGCCATATTCCTCACCACGGTGCACTTGTAGTTTTTTTTTTAAGCCAATTTGCACTTAAGGCTATCTTTAATGATGTGGTAAAAACTACTAAATTAAATATCGACCCTTGAGGATGTGTTTTTAATATTCCCTGTGTTGAGATGGGAAGTATAAATAAGCACTCCCACCAACTGCTGGAGTACTATGGTTGTCATAAAGAAAAACATTTGAGTTGTGAGCTGAACTAGTCACCTTTTACTTGAACGAATGACTGATAGTTAAAACTATGGTTAGTTATTCTTGAATATTTTTGAAAATGAACTGCCATGTTAAGTAAACAGGAAATGATATTGCCAATAATAAAATTTGAACTTCCGAGAAAAAATTAAAATTTGGGAAAATATTTGGTTACCACTGTGAGCTTGATACCTTCCTGATCTTTACTGATGAACTTGGTGGTGATATTAATGAATATGATTTTTCTATATTACATAACTCAATGTGTCCACATTTGAAGCTCCTCATAACTTATTGAGCCAATGTTTTATAAATGGGCAATGCAAAATCATACATGGGTAAAAGATCTTTAAAGGGCAGGATAAACCATTTAAATGTAGCAGATCATGAAAAGTGCTTTGATATGTCTTCAGATTTCACACTGCAACTAACCTTTAAAAACTACCACTTGTCGAATTTTGTTGTAGTATCAAAGAATATCCTAAATTATCTGAAAGGCTATTCAAATATCCGTCCCCTCTTCCAAGTGCGTGGAGTCAGAATCCCTTCATATATTTCATTCAAAATGACGTATCTCCACAGATTGAATGCAGAAAGAAGAGACTCCAGCTGTCTGCTTTTAGGCCAAATAACAGAGTTACAACAATGTAAAACAGTGCCATTCTTCCTTCTATTTGTCTTTTTCATTAAAATGTATTTATGTTAACAAGTAATGAGATTGTTTTTAACTCTTCAATAAGTTAATAAACAAAGATTTTAAAATTATCTGTTTGGAGTAATCAGTATTTTAAAGAGTACACAGGGACCCTAAAATAAAAAAGTTAGAGAACTTCTGTCCTAGAACATGGACTCTGGAGTCAAAATAATTTTTTAAATTATATTTTTAGAATAGTTTTAGATTCACAGCAAAATTGAGAGGAAGACACAGGGATTTTCTGTGTACCTCCTGCCCCCACACGTAAATCGCCTCCCCTGTTATCAACATCCCCCGCCCAAATGGTACATCTGCTAAAGTCAATGAACCTCCATTGACACATCAAAATCACCCAAATACCTTAGTTTCCATTACTATTCATTCTTGGTGTTACCTTTTTTAGAGTGTCATGTAGTTAAAATCATACAGTATGTAGGCTTTCCAGGTTTGGTTCTTTCGATTAGCAATATGCATTTCCTTCATGGCTTTCCATGGCTTAATAGCTCATTTCCTTTTAGTGCTAAATAATATTCTATTGTGTGGATGCACTACAGTTTGTCCTTTCACCTACTGAGAGACATCTTGGTTGCATCCAAGTTTTGGCAGTTAAATGAATAAAGCTACAAACATCTGTGTGCAGGGTTTTGCGTGAACATAGTTTTCAACTCCTTTGGGTAAATGCCAAGGAGAAAGATTGCTGGATCAAATGGTACAAGTATGTTTAGTTTTGGAAGAAGCTGTCAAACTGTTTTTCGAAGTGGCTGCACCATTATGCATTTACACCAGCAATGAGCGAGAGTTTCTGTGGCTCTATGACTTTGTTGGCATTTGGTTAAACTGAGGTACTCAGAGTTAAAGTAACTTGCTCAAGGTCACAGATAGGTCGGGGTAGACCTAAATTCAAACCCAGTCAATCAAATTTCAGAACCTGCCTAATGGAGTATTAACCATAAGCATAGTACTTATATTAGCATTGCTATATGATTTCTATTTCTACATTTCTTTCCTATGGAGGGTGTGAAGTTATCCATTCGCTAGATATGAGATGGGACTTGAAAGTCATAAAAACAGCTCCATAAAGCCACCTGTTAACTACTCTCTCTATTCTCTAGGTATACCTGAAATCTCTTAGGAATAAATGTGCTGATAGCCTATGGGCAAACATATTCATGGATTGAGTGTATATATATATATATATATATATATTTATTTATTTATTTATTTATTTATTTATTTATTTATATTTATATTTATATTTTTATTTTTATATATATATATATTTATATGGGTTATAGAAAAATTTCCAAGGGCATAGATCAGAATGTAAATGTAAAGAAACAAGGCATTAGCAAAATAATTTGTGGGCTCATGACTGTGTTGTGAAGGATGATCATTCATTGGCTTAAGTGAGATGAAGAATGTCACTGTAGTAACACATAGGTGATGGCCATGCTTAATCTGTTTCCTAGCACACACTCCTGGTAAGTGCATTCACACTTGTCATGCACTCCTGTGGGCTGCCCAGACTTAGATAACGTCTCTCCCCAATTTTTTCATGAAAAATTAAAGCAATTAATGAATCACTTATTTTCGGCATTTATGAAAGCCTTTTATGGGTATTAGGTGGTTAAATTTAGCCATTTAGCTGTCTCAAAAAAAAAAAGGTTATATTTGAAAAAGATCACATTAAATTCAACAGATTTACTATGTTCTGCCTGTGCTGTCCCATACAGTAGCTACTTGCCACATGTATCTGTTAAAATTTAAGATTCAGTTCCTCTGCCACTGCAGCCATATTTCATGTGTTCAGTGGCTCATCCTGTGGCTAGTAGCTAGCTACCAATTAGATAATGCAGGTTACAGAACATGTCCATTGCTACGGAAAGTCCAGTTGGACAACACTGCTAGATAGTAGGATACAGTGAAGCTGCAGTGAGGACTGAAACCTTCCAGGTACCTGCCCTTGTGGGCATATAGTCCTGCAGAGAAGACAGCCACTTAAAAAGCTGAACAAGGTTGGGGGTTGGAAAGGGACAGAGGGCAACAGGAAGGTACAGAAGTGGGGATCTACCCAAGGACAGGTGGTCAGGAAAATGAAGCCAAAGAAAACTCCATGTACATGAATAACAGACCAATTTTTAAAAAATCATTACACTAAATTTTAAAAAAAAGTTATTTTCTCAGCAACAGGATTCCACAATTAATGTCAGTATGATGTTTAAGATATTGTATTATTGAAGAATAAGCTTAAATAAAATTTATTTTATTATTTAAACATTTAATGTGGTAAATCTCAAAAGAAACCAATGCAAAATACACATGCAGTATGAGTCCATTTATTTGAAATTCTAGGACAGGCAAAATTAGCCTCTGACGCTAGAAATCAGAGCTGTAGTTGTCTGGAATGGGAGCAGGAGAGTGGATGGGAGCAAGGATTTACTACCAAGATTCTTGGGGCTACTTTCTGGGATGTTGATGATGTCTTCACAGGCATGTTGGTTAATGTGAGTATATGCATTTATCAGTACCATGGAACTGTGTAACTAAGATCAGTACATTTCCTGGAATGGAAATTATTTCTCAAAAATTGAACACATATCCCTGGCTTTGCGTCTCATTTGGTTGGAGTGTCACCCCATACACCGGAATGTTGTGGCTTTGATTCCTGGTCCATCCCATGTTGACCAGTGACCTGGCTTTCATAACCCTTGTATTATCACTGGAAGGAAGATTCCTGACATCTTTCCTGACCTTGTGCTATGTGGATAGGTCCTCAGATAATGTCATTTCATTCAACATGGTTTCATTATATTGTTGATAAGATGACACAGGAACTTAACTCTTTATATCAATTAACCTGTGCTAAAATTGACTTAGCTATACATTGATTCCCTTAAAGTTACGGGACCTATTGATAACATTAAGTGACTTACTGCAAATAATATTGCTTCTGCTTTTCTAGTTTTTCATGGTTTCTTTCTTATCAAAAGTGGACAAACTGAAGGATCTTTGCCAGAATGTTAAGAATGGTATTATTTTGGGGTGGGGAGATATTAGGTGAATTTTACTTCTTTTTCTTCTTCATTGTATTGTTTGAATCTGTAACGAGGACCATGTTTTGTTTTGTTTTATTTTAATACCCTGAAACATAACAGCTCATTTTGTCTTGCCTTGGAGAGTACATTTCTCCATGGTTACAATATACTCAATTGAAAACTTTGGGGTTTATACCATGGTTAGTAACACATTTCTTTCCAAGCAGCAGACTCTGCGGGTGATTGTTTGATATCTGTGAGGTCTTGGTAAATGGATAATTTCATGCCTTGTCTATCTACCCCATCCTGTTCCTGTTCAGTCTCTCTGTAGCCCTGGGGCACCGTGGAGTAGATTTGGGGTGCTTGGAAATGCTCTCCAGCTGTCTGCACCTCTCACCTGCCTCCTCCACCCTGTGCTCACAGATTCTTACCTGACCCTCGATGAACCCATGAATAACATCACCACATCCCTGGGGCAGACTGCGGAACTGCACTGCAAAGTCTCTGGGAATCCGCCCCCCACCATCCGCTGGTTCAAAAATGACGCGCCTGTGGTTCAGGAGCCCCGGAGGATCTCCTTTCGAGCGACCAACTACGGCTCTCGGCTGCGGATTAGAAACCTGGACACCACAGACACGGGCTACTTCCAGTGCGTGGCGACCAATGGCAAGAAGGTGGTTTCTACCACTGGAGTCCTGTTTGTCAAGTTTGGTAAGCAGTCTGCTACTGGGAATGGCCTTTGGCCCTCAGCCTCCGTGGGGGGTAAGGTGGGAGGGAGGGAGCCTATACTGAGAATGCGCAATGTACCCAGCAATCCTAAGGCTATAGTAATTATACACACTTTACAAATAAGTAAACTGAACAGCGCCCCGTAGTTACCTGCCATGCTCAGGGTTGCCCAGCTAAGTAACCAACAGAACAGGGGTGGAGTCGGGATCTGTCTGATCCCGCCGCCCCTCCTCTAAGCCACCACGCCAGAGAGAGAGAAGTTGGAAAGATTGGCAGCACGCATGCCCATTTTCCGCCCTGCTGCCATCAAAGACGCCTGCTGTTGCAATCAGTGTCCCGGTGCAATTACTCAGCCTCCCATTGGAAACTCACTGCATCCTTTGAGGACGCCCACTCTCCTGACTCATTTTTACACATGAATTATCGTTTTCTCAGGCTCTGAACTCTGAGATACAGACAAGTTCTCGCTGGTATGCTTTTTTTGTGGAGGTAGTTGGTGGAGAACTGGAGCAAAATAATAAATCCCAGAAAAATAAATAACATCTCAGGGGGGTTGAGAACTTTCATCAGTAATGGTTTGATTGTACCCACACTTATCGTCCAATAATCCAGACTGACTGTTTCTTTTGTTTTTCTTTCACTCTTTCAGGGCCCCCACCCACTGCAAGTCCAGGATCCTCGTAAGTACTTCTCTCTTCTTTCTTGTCACTTCTAGGTGTTCCTCCAGAGAGTTTTAGGGCAAAGGCAATGTCCACTGCTTAGACCAAAACACAGTGTCTCCAGATTTCATTCCATTTTGCTTTTTCCCCTGATACGAAGATTTACAGGAGACTAACATTGGCAGTAACCTCAAGTGTGGTGATGTTGATTCTAAACAATCAAAGCAAAAATCTACTTACATTTACTATTTGAAAATTAATCTAACATTATTTACAATAATAAATATGGTAAGAATAATAATTGATACAGTGCTGTGTTAAGAACTTGTACTCTGACCTTTAGCTTAACGGGTCTATTTTACATTTCTGCAAGCGTGTCTGGTGCTTTAGTCATTGAACAGGTCAACAGTTAGGTCATACTTCATTTTTATTCCCTTTAATAACTCACAGGCAGAAGTTCAGATCACAGAGGGGAAGAAAGCCCTGTGACTGGGTTGAGAATTACTTAACATTTGATTCATTTTGAGTCCCTTGTTAATGGAGTCTAAAGATCCAATTTCTTTCACTAACATTATTGTTGATGCATTTGTCCTTTTATCTGGCTAAGGAACCCTCCTCTTTTGCTCCGTGAGTATCCAGTTGGGGTATTTTTTTAATGTATATTTTTATTTTAGTGAAGGAGACCCATTTATTAAAACTCTTGGTCTGCAAGAAAATACACTTTATATTTTGTAGACTTCCGAAATAAAATTCACTGGGCTGTGCCACGAGAACATCAAAATATCTGACCTAGACTGTACCATGGCAAACATAACAGCCACTTTCTTTGCTCTAATCGCCTCTGTGCCACTAATTACAATGTGGGATATTTTAATATATTTGTGTGTGCCTGGAGGCCCAGTGGCCCACAATCTCATTAATAAAATAGGTAATGGGTAAAAATAAACATTGGCCATCAGCCACACTGTTCTATTTCATCATCTGGTTGAAGGCAACTGTAAAAGAAAACTTTAAAATTACCCAGGTGCTAATTGAATTCTACTTGCCCAGGTAGAAAATATTGATTGATCTAAAATAGGTCAGAACTTTAGTCACTCTGCCTTGCATTTCTTGAAGTTAATCTTTTTTTTTCCTTTTAATTTCACAATTGGTCGATATGTGGAATCCTTTTGAAGTCTTATTTAAACAAAGATTACAACTTTTGTTACTTGCTATAAAAGAGCTTCCCACCCTGGTACCTTATTTGTTCCTGTTAATCTGTGTTTCAAATGTGGTTGGTAATCTGTATTCCAGGCTGATTAATGGGGTTCACTAATCTGCCTTTATTATTCATTAAGCACTGGGCTGTTGACTTTCGCCTGTTGTATTTGCATCAGAAAGTTCCTTTTTTATTATCAAAATTATTTTAAACACTTATGTCCTTTCTTTTTGAAGTTTTTTTTTGTTTTTTTTGTTTGTTTTTTTACTGCCACCTTTCTGATGAACCCAATCTGTCTCACATGGTTTTTAATTTTGTACAAAGATAGCACAGTAGTAGTTCACCCTTACCAGGTGAGGTGCATTCCAAGACCCCCACTGGATACCTGAAACCACAGATAGTACTGAACTCTATGTTTGATGTTTTTCCCTAAACAGACACATACCTTCAGCTTCTCGTTGGCATATCCAAATCGCCAGCATCACTACTCGTGCTTTCTGTGGCCATTATTAAGTAAAGTAAGGAACACTTGAACACAACCACCGCCATACCAGGATAGTCGATCTGATAACTGAGCTGGCTACTAAGTGACTAAAGGGCAGGTAGCATGGACCATGTGGATACAGTGAATAAAGGGATGATTCAAGTTCTGGGCAGGACACGGAGGGTTGGTATGCAATTTAAAACTTATGAATTGTTTATTTCTGGAATTTTCCATTTAATATTTTTGGACCAAGGTTGACTGAGGGTAACAAATGATGGAAAGTGAAATCGCAGACAAGGGGGTGCTGACTTCTGTGTACCACTTTGGTGAGCTGGTGTCTCTGGAGAGGGTGTTGAAATTCTTAAAGATGTTCAGCCCTGGCTAAAAGTATCCTTTGATGTCAGGCACCTCTGTTTTATCTTAGCTCTGATTATCCATAAGTCAGGCAAGAGTATGAAATTTGTAATTGCCATTTTTGCTTGGAAGGAGTTACAACAACATGCAATTGAAGTTGGAAACCCCAAGTAGCTTCTGGCAGTTCAACCTTCATCCTCGTTGTGGCATTGCCCATTGGCATTTTGATACCCTGCTTTCTCTTTCCCCCAGAAACCAACAGTGTATCCCACTTTTTTTTTCCCTTAGTTGCCACTACTTACCCCGTCTCTAAGAGTTCCTCTCTTCTTAAGGCTAACTCCCAAATAGAACAATAGTACCCTCCCCTATCCTCACAGTCTCCAACAAGCAGCCAAACCTCACTGCAATGGGACAGGTAGAACATAAAATGATAGCCACAGGGAATATCAGAACATTTAGGATTGCTCCAAAAGTCTTTTGTCAAACTACAGTATTTTTTTCCAAGATAGAAGTGAAGTGGTTATAAGATTGCTCTGTTTACTTCAAGGTAGCACAGCAGAGTCACTACAAGGAGATCCAGTGAAAAGTCCATGGCACAGCCCTAACGTTTGAACAGTGAAATTTAGGTGTATGTGACATGGTGAGAGCTCAGTGCCATTTGAGGCCTCAGGGCTACCTACACAACCCGCAACTGGGAAGGGCTTGACCCTCACGACTGTGGCCCAGGAAGGCAAAGCATCCGAGGTACTTGTCCCTACCTCTAGATGCTGCATTAGGTTTTCACATGAAGCTTACGGGATGGCATTTCAGTTTGTAGTAGGAGCAAGTTTGAGACGTTAGTAGTTTGGCTTCTGTTCATAGCTGCAGGCTTTATTTTCTTCTGTCATTGCTGGGTCCTGGCCCACCTCTAACAATTACAGGGCCTGGGGCATGAGTGCAAGTGGAGGCCCACATACCACACGTCTAAATATTTAAAAGTTATAAATCAAGCTAGCGAACTGTTAGATGAAATATGTTCTATCCTCCCACGTTGACAAATATACCTTCATAATGACAAAATAAAAAATACATGCAGAGTTATGGTTTTATCTGACTGAAAGCCAGGAACTATCAAAAATTACTACTTTAATCATTATGCATGTCTTGGTGTTCTGTTAATGGGCCAGAGATACTATATATGATTCATAGATTGTTATATATTAGTTCCATTAAAATTTTTATGGCCTTCATTTCAGCAAAATGAATACCTATGTTGTTTTTCACAAGCTTTTCACTTATTGAGTATTTTTTGGACAACAATGCCCAATTAGACAAACCTTGTTGACTCATTGTAATAATTACTTTTTAAAACTAATTTTAATTTGGAGAAACTATGCTTCCCTGAGCTATAATTCTCAATGAAATTCCTAAAGCAGTACTTAAATTTGCTAAGAATTTTAGCAAATGAACTAAGAACTTTGTATACCATGTACAAATAGTAATGGGGTTTTTTGATAAGCATTATTGCAGAATATCTTACAAAGTATAATTTCATCATAAAGTCAGTATCATGCTTTACACATTATCCTATATATGTGCACGCTTAAGAGTAATGAATTGTTTAATGTATTAGTTTTCTAGGGTTGCCGGAATAAATTCCCACAGCTGAATGGCTTAAACAAAAATTTGCCTCCCGGTTCTGGAGGCTAAAGTGCGAGATCGAGATGTAGGCAGTTTTGGTACCTTCCGAGGGCTGTGAAGAAGACTTTCTTCCGGTGATTTGCCAGCATTCTTTGGCTTGGAGAAACATCCCCGTAATTTCTGCCTTGATACCCACGTGGCATTCTCCCCGTGTGTGTCTCTTCGAATTTCCTCTCTTTATGAAGACACCAGTCATATTGTATTAGGACCCACCTCAAAAACCTCATTTTAACTTAATTACCTCTGTAAAGACCCTATTTCCAAGTAAGGTCACATTCTGAGATACTGTGTATTAGGACTTTGACATATGGATTTTGGGGGTGACACAATTCCACCCATAACACTTACTATTGCAAAATTTGTCTCAGCCATGTGAAACTCTTGCAAATATTACTCTAATTTCTGAGAACTTTAAGAAGCACTGATTGCAGTATAAAGAAAAACAGGAAAATGGATGCTTGGTAATATTGACAATGACAGTTTGTTGTGTAGGAATCTATTGCAGCCCTGGTCAGGTAGCTCAATTCGATGGAGCATTCCTCATGCACCAAAAGGTTGTGGGTTTCATTCCAGGTCAGGGCACATACCTAGGTTTTGGGTTCGATCCCTGCTCGGGGCTCATACAGGAGGCAACCAATCAATGTTTTTCTCTCATATTGATGTCTGTCTGTCTGTCTTTCTGTCTGTCTCTCTCTTTTCCCCCCACCCCCATCCTTCCAATCCCTCTAAAATCAATAAACATACTCCCAGGCGAGGATTTTTTTTTAAAAAAAGACTATTCAAACTGGGAGGAAGAATTTGAAAAATTGATTTGTTTTTTCTCTGGCTGAAGTGCTTTCACCACTGCTGTCCTCCCTGCACTCCAGGCAGTATCCACCTCCCGCACTGGCAGTGACACAGCACGCAAACCTTCACAGTGTATATTCTTGGTTGTCTTGTTACACTGACATAGGGCAAGAGCTGTAGAGAAGTGACCCCTGGGGCCAGAGCAGCATCAGTCATAGGAGTGGATGTTAAAGGTTTGGCACATACTGTGCCAGCACCAAGTGCCAGGGCCCGAGAGGCAGAGGATCCCTTATGCACTCTTTTCCCTTATTAAATGGTTTTCTGTGTACTTTTGTATGTGGGCGCCGACAAGAGTTCAAATTCTTTTTCTTTCTCCTCTTCTTCCACCTCCTCCTCCACTTCCTCCTCCTCCTTCTTTCTTTTTCCTCTTCCTCCCTCTTCCTCTCCTTCTTCCATAGTTTTACTGAGATATAGTTCACATAGCACAAAATTCTCCATTTAAAGTATAAAACTCTGTTTTTTTTAGTATATTCACAGAGTTGTATTACTACTACTTTATTTTTTATTTAATCTTTATTGTTTTCATTATCATTAGTCCCCCTGGACCCCCTTATCCCCCAGCAGTCACCACACTGTTGTCCATGTCCGTGAGCCCTTTTTCCCTTTTTGCTCAGTCCCTCCATCCACTCACCTCCCACCCACCCTAGCTGTTATCTTATTTTAGAACATATTAATCATCTCAAAAATAAACTCTTCTCAGCCCCTGATAACCTTTAATCTACTTCCTGTCTATAGATTTGCCTGTTCTAGACATGTCATATAACTAAAATCATACTGTATTTCTTCTTTTATATCTGGCTATTTTTACTTATCATAGTGATTTTGGAATTCATCTACATGATAGCATGCATCAGTACTTTATCATTTTAATGGCTGAATAATATTCGTATGGCTATACCACATTTTGTTTGTCCATTTTTCTGTTGATGGATATTTGAGCAGCTTGCACTTTTTGCCTATTTTGAATAATGCTGCAGTGATCATTCCTGTGTGAGTTTTTGTGGGGTGTGTGTTTTCGGTTGTGGGGGATATATACCTAGAGATGGAATCCCTAAGGCATATAGTAATTCTGTGTTTAACTTCTTGAGGAACTGCTAAATTGTTTTCCAAAGGAACTGCTCCATTTTACTCATATATTCCTCCAAGGAATATATGTGGGTTCTAATTTCTTCACATCCTGTACAACACACATTTTCCTTTTATTTATTTTTTATTATTATAACCATCCTAGTGGTTGTAAAGTTATATTTTATTGTGGTTTTGATTTGCATTTTCCTAATGATGAATGACATTGAGCATCTTTTTATGTACTTGTTGGCCATTTATATATCATCAGAGAAATTTTTGTTCAAATTTCTTACCCCTTTTTTATTATGTTATCTGGCTTTTTATTCTTGAGTTGTAACAGTTCTTTATGTATTTGGGACACTGTACCCTTACCCAATACATGATTTACAAGTATTTTTCCCATTCTATGGCTGTCTTTTCATTTTCTTGACAGTGTTCTTTGAAACATAAGTTTTTAATTTTGATGAAGTCCAATTTACCTTTTTGTTTGGTTGTTTGTGCTTTTGAGAAACCATTAACTAATCCAAGATCATAAAGATTTACTCCAATCTCGTCTTCTAAGAGTTTTAGTTTTGTAGCAGAGCTGGGTACATGTGGAATGTGGTAAGATGGCATTTGAGGACGACTTAAAGGACGTGAGAAAGCAGCTTCCAAATTCCTGACAGGTATTAATCTTTGTAATCCAAGACAATAAATTGAAATTCCTGGGAATTCTCAGAAATTTCTAAAATCATAAGATACTCATATTTACTTGCATGTTTCTAATGATTATTTTCTATAATAATAAACAGCAAATCATTTTTCTCTGATGCTGAAAATTTTTGTGAAATAAAATCCAGTATAATTAAAAACAGTTTTAATGTTATAGTTTTAGCTCTTATATTTAGGTTTTTGGTACATTTTGAGTTAATTTTTGTATATGGTGTGAGGTAGCAATCCAAATTCGTTATTTTGCATATATAAACCCAGTCATCCCAACACCATTGGTGGAAAAAAGGATTCTCTATGCATTTAATTGTCTTGGCGACCTGTTAAGAACCAACTAACCAAAAATGTATGTGTTTATTCCTGGACTCTCAGTTTCACTTCACTAATTTATGTGTCTAATCTTATGTCAGTTCCTTAGAGTCTTTCTTTTTGTGGGGGGCTTTTTAAGTTAAATTTATTGGGGTGATAATAGGTAATAAGATTATCTAGGTTTCAAGTATACAGTTCCTCATAGTCTTGATTACTGTAAGCTTTGAAATCAGAAAATGTAAACCTTCTATGAGTCAGTATTCCACTAGAAAAACAGAACCAGTAAAATTTTATATGTATGCATATATAAAGAGATTTATTGCAAAGAATTGGCTTATGTGATTGTGTGGACTGGCTAGCCAAGTTTGAAGTCCATAGGGCAGAGTGTCAGGAGGGGCAAGCTAGACGCTGCTGGCCAGATGCTCATGCTGCATTCCGCAGGCAGAATTTCACCTTCCTCCAGGAAACTTTCCCTCTGCACTTGAGGCCTTTCAACTAATTGGATCAGGCTCACACTTTTATTTAGGATGCCCTCCTACAATTAATCAGCTGATTGTAGATGTTAATCATATCTACAAAGCACCCTCACAGACTAGTGTTTAACTGAATAGTTGTGGAATATAACTTCCCAAGTTGACACATAAAACTGATCATCATATCCTCCAACATTGCTCTTTCTCAAGACGTATTTATTTATTTATTTACTATTCTGAATGCCCTTCTATTTCCATATGAATTTTGGGGTCAGCCTGTTGACTTTTGCCAAGAGGCCAGCCGGGATTTTGACAGGGATTGCCCTGAATTTGTAGATCAATTTGGGGAGTATTGCTAGCTAAACAATATTAAATCTTCTGATCCATGAAATGGGGTGCCTTCCCATTTTATTTAATTTTTTTCAAGGATTTCAAGGATTTTTCAAGGTTTTATAGATTTCAGTTTACATGTTTTGCTCTTTTTATGTTGAATTTATTCCTAAATATTTTGTTTCTCATGCAATTGTAAATGGAATTGCTTTTCTTAATTTCATTTCAGATTATTTATTGATACTCTGTAGAGATACAACTGATTTTTGTATAGTATATTGATCTAATATCCTGAAATCTTGCTTGAACTCATTTAGTAGCTCTAATAGTGTGTGTGTGTATGTGTGTGTGTGTGTGTTTCTTAGGATTTCCTGTACACACGATCATGTCATCTACACATAGAGATTATTTATCCCTTTTCAATATTGATGCCTTTTACTTTTTTTTCTGCCCAATTACTATGGCTAGAACCTCCAGTACAGTGTTAAAGAGAAACAGTAAAAACTGATATCCTTTTTTTTCTAATCTTAAGGGAAAAGATTTCACGATGCTAGCTGTAGGTTTTTCATAGATGGCCTTTATCAGGTTGAGAAAGTTCTCTTTTACTCCTATTTTGTTGAGTGTTTTATTATAAACAGGTGTTGGATTTTGTCAAATGCTTTTTCTGTGCCTATTGAGATGATTGTGATTTTTCTGTCCTTTATTATATTAATGTTGTACATTACATTGATTGATTTTTGTTGTTAAGACAAGCTTACATTCCTGGAATAATTTCTTCTTGGGCATGGTGTATATTTCCATTTTATATGTTGCTAGGTTCAGTTTGCTAGTATTTTGTTGAGGATTTTTGCATCTGTTTATGAAAGATATTGGTCTGTCATTTTCTTTTCTTGTGATGTTTTTATCTAGTTCTGATATCAAGGCAATACTGACCTCTTAAAATGAGTTGAGAAGTATTCTCTCATCTTCTGTTTTTGGGGAAGAGTCTGTGAAGGATTTGTATTAATTATTCATTAAATATTTGGTAAAATTTACCAATAAAACCATTTGGGCCTGAATTTTTCTTTGTGGGAAGTTTCAAAATTACTAATTGAACTTCTTTACATGTTTTAGGTTTACTTGGATTTTCTGTTCTTCTGAGTAAGTTTTTGTAGTTTGTATCTTTCTAGGAATTTTTCCATTTCATTTAGATTATCTAAATTGTTGGCATAGAGTTGTTCATAGTTTCTCTTATCATCCTTTTAATTTCTGTAATAAAAGTAACAATGTTTCTTTTAGTTCTGATTTTAGGAACTCATATTTTCTCTTTTTTTTTAACTGTTCAAGCTAGATAGTCTAGCCACAGGTTTGTCAATTTTATAGAATTTTTTTTTAAAACTACCTTTTATTGAAAAGTGGACATTTAAATAATGTCATGTGCCAGCTCTTGAAGACAGGACTCCTCCTGCCTGACGTTGCTATGTGCTGTTGCTGCTGCTGCTTGTTTGGTGACTGCTGTGAACTAACCCACTGTAGTCTGTATTTCCTGTCCTGTGCAGCTACTGAACTCTCTGCTCAGTAGCTTCGTGATCAGATAACAATTGGACAAAGATGTCCTAAAACCAGTAAGTCTTACACCCTTTGTCATGGGGTCCCATGCGTGCTTTGGGGCATCTCTTCAGCATTCCAACAGTTTATGACTGTCTTTGCCTTCATTTCCTGTTTGAGCAGGGCCTCAAAGTCAGCCAGAGGTGAGAGATTAGGGTGTGCACCCAGCCCCTCACACGAACATGTTCTTCTCTATCCCCAGAAATATGTTCCAGCTTTTCAAAGCCCCTGCGAACATCTCATTCCTTAGGTTCTTCCTTTGAGCTTTTGAGCTTTTTGGCCAGGGTCTTGTTTTCTTCAACTAGTATTGCTACCCCATGGCTACTATGAGATTTTTCTTTTTTTTTTTTTAAACAAGCGACCTGGGAAAAGGGCTTTTTCTCACTGAGAAGCTCTGAGTCCAGTTAAATGCAGATAAGTCCTGTGAATGGGACTTTTCCAGATTGCTGTTAGCCAGGCCAGATTGTGCCAAGGATTGGAGACGGGGCTTTTGAGGCACTGCAGCCCCTCTGACTCCTCGGTGATTGCTAGGCTGCTGGTTTTCATAGCAGCTGTGGAGGGGAAGCTGCCGCTGTTTAAGGTTACTGCAGAATGCGGGAAAGGGAGATGGGAAAGAGCAAGATAAAGTTCCACAGAACTCTGTCATTAAATTTTAGCCGCAACTCTCCTCCCCCATCCCTTTTAAATAAATGCTTCTCAGAGTGTTGCAAGCCTTTGGCTAATTTCCAGAGCTCTGAAAATGTTTATTTTTTCACTCTTTTTTTTTTTTTTTGCCAGTGTTATATGTAGCAACAGATTTTTGGCAGCCATTACTCTGTCATTCCATATTTCGCACTTCCACAGGGGCCATCTTGTCCATATCTAGGGACAGTCCTGGGAGGATGATGTCTCAGAATGTCTGTAAGGCCTGAGGTCATTGTTCTTTATGACAGCTTCCCTTTGTTGAACCTCTCGCCCAAAATAAGACAGTGTATTGAGATTCTTTATAAACATCACCTTTCTTCTCCAAAACAGCAAGCCACAGGAGACGTTTTGTCCCCCATTATTAGAAAGGCTTGTAAAGGTTAAAATGGCTTTAATTGGACCTCGTTCATCTCTGATTTCTTCAGTTTTAATCTTTTGGGATCATTAGGTTGATTAATTTGAGCCTAGGGAGGCCTGGAGCACCAACATTATATCACTCATATTCAGTCAAGGCTTTTTTCTGGTGTATATCTTGAGCTTTCCAAAGCAAACAGATCCAGTCCAGCAGATACTAAGCACTGATTCAGTTCAACAAATTTTTATCAGTCACCTACAAAATGCCAGGTTCTTGACCAAGCTCTGTGGAAACCACGAAGGATAAACTTTGCCCTCAAACTGCTTACTCAGTAAGCTGGGGACCGGAAAAAAGAAATGGGCCATGCATAGCATCGGGAAGTGCTTTCAGCCATCCCCTCTCCTCCGTCTCCCTACCACCATCCTCTAAGCCACTCTCATACCTTGTTTGAAATTCTGCAGCAGCCTGAGTACTGGTTTTTCTTCTTCCACCCTTACCTCCTACAGATTCGTTCTCATTAAAGAAATCAGAGTGAGCTTTTAAAAATATCTTCTGCATATATTCTTTTAAATTAGTGTTTTAGGTTTCTTTGGATACATACCCAGAAGTGGAATCGCTGGGTCATAAGGCAGCATTATTTACCATAGGCAAGATATGAAAACAACCCAAGTGCCCATCAACAGATGAATGGATAAAAAAGCCATGGTACATAAATGCAGTGGAATATTGCTCAGCCATAAAAAAGAGTGAAATCTTACAATTTGTGACAGCGTCGATGGACCTAGAGCAGGGATCCCCAACCCCTGGGCCACAGTCCGTGGCCTGTTAGGAACAGGGCTGCACAGCAGGCGGTGAGCAGCGGGCTAGTGAGCAAAGCTTCATCTGGAGTTACAGTTGTTCCCCGTGCTCACATTACCGCCTGAGCTCCACCTCCTGTCCCATCAACAGCAGCATTAGATTCTACTGTGAGCGCAAACCCTGCTGTGAACTGTGCTGGTGAGGGACCTGGGTTGCACATACCTTATGAGAATCTAAGGCCTGATGATCTGCGGTGGTGGTGCTAGGGCTGGGGAGCCGCTGCAAATACAGATTATCATTAGCAGAGAGGTTTGACTGCACAGAGACCGTAATAAATCAACTGCTTGCAGAGTCATATCAAAGCTCTGTCAATGAGTGGCAAGTGACAATTAAGCCGTACCTGGTGTCAGGATTTATAGTGGCAAGTGAGATGATGTACTTCAATTGTACAGCTGCACCCGGTGGCAGGCTCTAACTCAGAATCCAACACATTCTAGTATGCACGTGGCCTGCCCACTATTTTATTTACCACTTCATCTGTGCCTCTTCCCTGCCCTGCACACTCATCTCAGGCAGTTTTAGGAAGCCCACATGCTAACTCTAGCATGTAGTGAGTTGTATAATTATTTCATTATATATTACAATATAATAATAATAGAAATAAAATGCACAACAAATGTAATGTGCTTGAATCTATCTGAAATCATCCCTTCCCGCCTCCCCCACCCCAGTCATGGAAAAATTATCTTCCGTGAAACTGGCCCCTGGTGCCAAAAAGGTTGGGGACCGCTGACCTAGAGGATATTATGCTAAATAAAATAAATAAAATAAATCTGTCAGAGAAAGACAAATACTGTATGATTAGACTTGTGTGTAGAATCCAAAGAACAAAATAAATAAACAAATGAAAGAGAGACAGACTCAGATACAGAGAACAGACTGATGGTAGCCAGAGGGGAGGAGGTTGAGGGGGGACTGAGTGAAAAAGGTGAAGGGATTAAGAAGTACAAATTGGAAGTTACAAAATAGTCACGGGGATGTAAAGTACAGCGTAAGAAATATAGTTAATAATATTGCTAATAACTATATATGGTGCCAGGTGAGTACTGGAAATACTGGGGGAAACACTTTGTAAAGTACATGATAGAATAGCCAATATGCTGTACAACTGAAACTAACACAAAATAATATTGAATATAAACTCTAATTGAAAAATAAAATTTAAAAAACATTAAAAATTAAAACTATCTTCTGCCCTAATATTAGGCCCCCTCGCCCCTAGGACTTCCCATTTAGAATATACCCACAACCCCTTGCACGGCTTTCCTTTAAGGCTCTGCCTACCTCTGTGGCCTGCCCGGTGTCCTACTCCCACCTCGGTTCAGCTCCAGCCATGCTGGCTGTACTTCTGTCCCTGAGACACCCAGATCTGTTCTGAAGGCTTTAGGATTTCTCTGCTAGCTGTTCTCTATGTCTAGAGGATTTTGTTCTGAGATCTTTCCATGACTCTCTCCTTCTTGTCATTCATATCTCACCTAAAATATCACCTCCTCAGAAATGACCCATGAATCTAAAGTAGCCCCCAGTCTTCTTCTATTATATAACCCTACTTCATTTATATTAGGGTATTTGTCAATAAATAAGCTTCATGAGGTCAGGACCCTGTCTATTTCAAGTATCACTTTATCCCCAGTCTTAGAACATAGCCAGCATTCAGTAAACATTCACTGAAGGGAGGGAGTGGGGGGAAAAGAGAGAAGGGAAGGAAAGGAAAGGAAAGTGAAAAAAAAAATATCTAAGGGTCTTCTATAAGATGGTAATAATAGTACCTATCTCGGGATTGTCATTAGCAATAATGAGACAATGAATATAAAGTACTTAATACCTGGCAGAACTCAATAAATATTCCTCAAATGAATGAGATAGTATTTGTTGACTGACTTATCTCACCTGTCTGATGACATATGAAAAATTCTAGTATGGGACCTGGCATGTAAATAAATTTCATGAATTTAGGTTGTATTTCTCTCTTTTCCTTCATCCTCTGAGGGCACCTTCAGAAGTCTATAAAAAGGGGATGGGGGACAAAGGTATCTATCTCATAGGATTGTTGTGAAGATGAAATGAAATAATAAGATAATGTGTGTGAGGTATGTAGCACTGTACTTGGCACATACTAGAAGCTTAATAAGGTATTGACATCATCAACATCACCCCTATCATCACCACCACATCATTATCACCATTATCATTATTATTTGAGCAATGAGACTATGCCTTCTTTCCAGCCAGAGTCCTTCTGGACAGCATTCCCCGCTGTAAACCCCACTGAGAGACTTGAAGTCTTTATTCCTTTTTCTCTCATTGACCTTTGGCTAATGTCCCTTTCTGCAGAAAGACAAAGTGACCAGCTTTTGATGAATTCTTTCCTTCTCTTATCTGCTTCCAAGTCTCAGCCACAGTGAAGAAGTGTAGCTGGGTGCTGGCCCAGCCCAGGAAGTGATAATGTAATTTTTCAACTCAAGATAAACTCTAGGATAACTTTCAACACAAATACTCAGGCAGTTAGTTCAGGAGCAGAGATGCCTTGCAGAGGGGAGACCAGGAAGTCACTCAGCAGCTGGGCTGGGACACAGGGAGCCAGTGAAGTAGCCAACCTCCATGTCTTCCTCAAACGGCCTGAGACTCAGCACTCAGCAGAGAAGGGGCAGATGGAGGGAATGTGGAGAGATTAGATAAGAAGGATTTCCCAATCCCAGTGGGGGATCGTTCTAAAAGTACAGAGGGTTGAAAAGCCAAGCTCTTATATCCCAATCTACCCCCATCACTCAACAATTCCCACTGAATGAATAGGGTGTGGAAAGCTTCCAATTAAAACGATACTTGTGAATATTGGCAAACATCTCTTTGTGTGCAGGGCACATTTAAAGAGAAAAGAGGGAAGATAAGTACTTGCTTTCTAGAAGCACAGGTTCGGAAAGCTTGTCCACCAGGCCATGAGCTTCTCAGTCTGTAGGTTAGTCATGAATGTATCTCCATGCCCAGCATGACGTCTAGTAAATAGTAGATACTCAACAAATGTGTGTTAAATTGAACATCAAGAGTCCCTGTTCTGAAATATTTTCTCCACATATGACAAGGTTTTATTCATTTGCTCAACACATTTTTATCAAGCTCCCTCTATGTTCCAGGCCTCTGATTCTTAGAAGCTGTTTTTAAGTCATACATGTGGGTGCCAGGCAACACAAGTGGTCTAAAATTCCTCATTGTACATCATTTCCACTTTCCCTTTCTGCATTTATGAGTATTAACACCAGCTTCTGCTGTAAGCTACAAAGCAAGTACTTCTCAAGTGTTCACCCTATTCTGACCGTGGGTTGAATAAAAAGTCCCAGCGTAATCAGAGTGTGGTGTAGAGCACTGCTTTTCAAATTGTAATGCATGTATAAGTCACCTGGGGATGTTGTTAAAGAGTAGGTCTGGGGTGGGACCTGAGACTCTGCGTTTCTAACAGGCTCCCAGCAGGTGCTGGTACAGCTGGAAGCAAGGATTTAGACAACAGGCGCAGGTCTGGATTCTAGTCTCACTCCATCATTCATTAGCCAGTGAACCCTGGACATACTGCTTACCTTTTTAGATCCCAGTTCCTTTATTTGCAAACTGAAGAGCTTGAATTCAGGGCCATCAAAGAGTTATTCTAACATAAGTTTTACGACTCATTGAAACAGAGTTTGCTGTTCTCTTTATTACAGTAAGACCTCGTCAAGTTCTGGATTTCATGCTGTTTGCTCTTAGGCTCTCTTTCTCTGCTTTGAGGTGTTAGGAGTCCTCTTTTACCCATCACGTGCTTCTGTCCTGCCCATTCTGAGCATGATGTTGTACAGTTAGATCAATCAGTGAGGATGATTTTACAGAGAGCTCCCACATGGGAAACCCCCCCCACGATCACTAGATTCCAAAGAGACATGGTATTGTGCCTTCCTGGGTCAAGAAGAAATAACTGTGCATTTTGCTGGTCAGTAGCAGGCTCTGTTTGCCTGCTATTTAAGAGAGCAGCATTCCCTCCCATAGCTTTTCCCTAGGCTCCTGACTTGCAGGCTGAGCGTCTCTGTGTGAAGTTGCGGCAGGAGGCAGTGTGATGTAGTGGAGGACAGAGCCCTCTGATGTCTTCACATGGGTGTTTTTAAAGCGCTGATCTGATGATCTCGTGGCCTCACTAGCAGGCCCTGAAGGCTGATGGGAAAATTAAGGACACTGATTTGCATGTATGACTTGTGAATACAGGCTCCTTATTAAGTCACACACATGCATAGAGCTTTCTAAGGGAAAAAAAAACAAATCTTACAACAAACAATGAAATGTTATGAGGAAACTTGACTGTGCTAAAGGGTAGTTAAGCACAGTTGGTCAGTTCTTTGCATAAATGACAAAATTTGTATTTGATTTTTTTCAACCTAATGCTCAGGTTTCTTCTCTCTTTGGTCTCTGGTCTTTGGTGTTTATAATCAGTGTCAGTGTTGACAATTTCTCATTGCTCCTCTCTCTATCAGACTCATGTACACACACACACACACACACACACACACACACACACTCATGTCTGTATATGCTCCCAAAGCAACAGCAGGGTCCCCTTACCTCATAGTGCTTCTCAATTCAAACTATGCATTAAAATCTCCCAAGGAGCTTTAAAAATTACCCATAACCAGGCTCCTCCCCAGACAAATTAAATCAAAGTCTCTTAGGGTGATGCCCAGACATGATGTTTTATCAAATAACCCCAAGTGATTTTATGTGTGTGCAACCAGATTTGAGAAGGACCCTTTCCCATCCTTCTCCTTGCTGGGAGGATACTTCTGTTAGACTGCCCAGTTCCAAAATATTATAGTTACCAGAGGACTTGAAGCAACAGAAACTTAGAATCAGGATAATTATGTGCCTACTGCACCATGAGGACCCAAGCAAGAAAGCAGAACCAACTGTGAGAATTTAACCCAGGAAAGTGAATGTACGGAATTGGCTACACAGGTCATGGGATTGTAGAGAAGACATACAAGGAATGGTGATGCTACTTAAAGACCAGCAATAGATGGAAACCACAACCGTGCCTAGACTGGAGGGACAAAGAGAGGGGGTGGTTTTTACTGAAGCCTAGAAGTAGGGTCATCTGTGGGGGCTGGGATGATAGCAAGCCTGTTCTGAGGCCCTGGAGCCATGAGAAGATGCTCTCACTCATCACCCAGGACTGAAGGAAGGCAGAGAAACAATTTGGCTTCAAGTTACCTGACACAGGAAGCCTGAGAATTACAGCTCCAAAGGTCAGTTCCCTTGTGGATGCTGAGCAGAGTGGGGGAAGGGTAGCGAATGCTGCTGAGAGCACACCGGCCCAGCACCAGCACCAGTGCCCCAGACTGACTTCCACGTGGCTGGAAAGCTTGGGCTGGAGGCGGGCCGAGAGGAAGCTAAGGCAGAGATCGTGTGTTTCGAGCTGTGACCCTGCCCAGCCTTCAGCTGGAACTATCCAGGGGACAGTTTGGGTTGTAGCCCTGGGACCTGGGACAGAGGTCAGGACCGAAGGGGCACATGTGGTGGTCATTTGGCCCAAGACAATGAGCAAAGTGGTGAAGTAGATGAAATTCCTGAGAGAGATTGTAAAAAGAGACAAGAATAAGACCTCATATTTGTATGACTGTTGATAATTTTCAGAACATTTTTTCTTGTATCTTTTGATCTTATAGACATCTAATAGCTTTGAGAAGGCAAGTCTGGTGTTTTACTTCTCTGTCTAGAAAAAATGGAAAATTTAATAAATTATGATGCCTGTTGTTCTTTCTTATCATAACAAATTCTTTTTAATTGTGTAGAAGTTGTTCCGAGTCTAGACTTCCATGTTTATGAACTCTTGGAGGCCAAAAACAGGGACAGAAAACTTCTAGAACTTTGCTTCTTGAGACACTAAGGACAGCGTTCGCTCACTGTTGTAAACCAGCAGTGCGGTTTCTCACCACGCGTCATAGCGCTGTCTTCTAAATCTCCACTCAGCTCTGCTTCAGTAACGTGCCGTCCTTTTAAATATAAAAATTCATCTATACTGACTTTTTTAAGCTAGAAAAGTGAATTAACTGTCGTAATGAAAGTAATAGTATTTCAGTTTCGTTATCAGCTATGATTCACATAGGTTTCACCATAACTCATACTGTCTGCGTAAAATATTCAAATAAGCACATTACCGTGTTACATGGTATACAGAAAAAAATCATTTGAACGGAATCAGTCTGTTTATACCTTCTAGACTAGTGATGTGTTAATAGTTAATATTGGAAACAATGCACACTCTTGACACATGCTGTATAATAAAAGAATAAAATCTTAGGTGATGCCCCAGTTAAAGTAAAATATAGTCTCCCCAGAGCAATAAAATGTTAGCAGAAAAAAAATACATTCTACACTGCTTCAGTTTTTAATTTGAATTTATTAAAATTAAAATGTAAAGTTCATTTTATTAATAGCACTAGCCGCATTTTTAAGTATAATTTATTGATTATGCTATTACAGTTGTTCGAGTTTCTCCCCCTTTACCCTCCTCCCCCCGGTATCCCCCTTCCCCCCAGCAGTCCCCTTCCCCGTAGTTCATGTCCATGGTTCATGCATGTAAGTTCTTTAACTGTTCAATACCTACACGTGTTACATGGTCACCACATTGGGCAGCACACCTTTAGGCTCTAGCTATACCATGAACTCAGAAGCAGCCTCAGTCTTGTCCATCTCATTCATTCTTTATTCCGAACCTAGCAGAGCCTTGAGCACAGTAGGAGTTGAGTGACAATTTATCCCATTAAAATGAAATGATGGGTTTAGCACAGCGACTGGTACGTAGTAGGCCTCTGTTGAAGGATTGATGGAATGAATGATGTGCCATTTGCTCCCTCTCTTACCAGTGCCCTGGGCTTCGGGCAGCCACTGCCCTTCAGTGAGCCCGCTCTGCACTGTGACACAGAAAGGCATGGGACAGCCACCATGTGGCTGCATTGCAGACAGTCCTGAGAGCTCTTCCTACTAGTGGTATCCAGTGTCCAGCCTATCATTGAATTTAGGGAAAAAATCAAAAAGTCAGGTTTTCTAGCTCTGAAAAAGTACTCTTATGCTTAGAGCACAGGGAAATTTGATATTTGGGGGTGAAATGAGAAGCATTCTATTGAACTTGGAACCTCGATGAAGTCTTGGCTTTGAGGCTGGAAAGATGTGTGAGACACCTTCCAGCGCAGGGCTCACCCCTCAATCTCCAACCACATCCCCCCTCAGTTCTGTTTCAGAGAGACTTTCCTTGGTTAAAACACTACAGCACTCACAACCTCTCCAGAATAGCATTTTGAATCAGTTTGGAGCTAAAAATAAGAATGCAAGAAAGAACAATGGCGGATTTCAAAGCAGCATTCAGCAGGTGACATTTCCTTTTGGATTAAAATATACATGATTGGGTGAACATCCTGATTAAATGGTAACATGCAAAGAGAAACTCCACAGAGTTGCAAAGTAAAATGTTATTCTTTTAGATTAGGGTTAATTTTGAAACCGTCCACCTCGCGGAAGGCAGATCCTACAGAGTCAGGACAATGCGAAGAGGCAGCACAGCCCCCATATGTGAAGCCAGCGCAGCAAAGCGACTGGGGGACCGTGGCTTTGGGTGGGCACCTGGCTCAGTCTGCAAATGGCTATGGGTGCCTGGCTCCCTGGGACATCCTCCTTGCTTTTGCTGCCTTTTTTTTTTTATTGTGGTAAAATAGATATAACATAAAATGTACCACTTTAAATATTTTAAGTGCACATTCACAGCGCTCTGCACCTATCACCATTATCTAATTGCAGGCCACTTTCATCATCCTAAAAGGAAACCCATACCCATTAAGCAGTCGCTCCCACCTCCCCCTGACCCCCTGACCCCTAACCCCCGGCAACCACTAATCTGCTTTCTGTCTCTGTGGATTTGCCTCTTTTGGACATTTTATGTGGATGGAATCATGGAGTATGTGGCCGTTTGTGTCTGGCTTCTTTCATTTAGCATAATGTTTTGGGGGTCTATCCATGTTGTAGCCCATATGTTCCTTGTTTTTTGATGACCTTGAAAGACTTCCCGGCATAGTAACAAAAGGCCTGGCATAGGAGCCATGCAGACATATGAACTTGAATTCCAGGCTTCTCTGAGTTTCAGTTTCTTGAGCAACCAATGAGAACATTCTAAGGTGTATACCTCAGGAGTCCTTGGGAGAGTTTGTTTGCTAATTTAGCAAATATTAATTGAGCAACTACTGCGTGCCAGGCCAAGGCTTTGGGAATACATTCATGAACAGCACCAAGCAAGTTCTTTGTCCTTGTGGTACTTGGTTCTAGTGGGAGAAATAGATAATAAGCACTGGAACAAGTAAATATAATAGGAAGAAGACTGGGTGATGTGTAATTGTCTAGGGGTAGGACAGGGCTGCTTTTAACGGCCTGGTGAACAACAGTTTTCTCGGAAGGACTTGACATTTGAGCTGACATCTG
Organism: Mormoops blainvillei; assembly: GCA_004026545.1. Taxonomy (NCBI): domain Eukaryota; kingdom Metazoa; phylum Chordata; class Mammalia; order Chiroptera; family Mormoopidae; genus Mormoops; species Mormoops blainvillei. Next base: position 806,652 of record PVJD01000029.1, read on the forward strand.
AGGAATGGAATGAGACAGCGAGTGAAGAGCCGGGAGGAGAAAGGCTATTCTAGGCCAAAGACCAGTAAGAGCTCAGGCCCTGAGTGGGTAAGGGTTTGGCACAGTCGTGGAATGGAAAGAAGGCTGATGCGGCTGAAACTGGGTGAGTGAGAGGTGGAAGGAATGATGTGAGGGCGGAAGGGTGAGCGGGAGCCAAATCTCGCAGTGGTGTGCGGACATGGGAAGGTTTCAGCTAAAGCAGGGACGGACGCATTCTAATTTACAGTCAGAAGGACACCCTACCAGCTGTGTGGAAGCTGGGGAGGGTATGAGCAGAAGCTGGAAGACGAGTAGGGAGGTGTTTGTATTTGTCCATATGTGAAAATTAGGTGGTTTGGTGACTTGGGCTAGGATGGAAGTAAGCAGGTTGTAAAGAGGAAGAGCTCAGATGGCCTGGGCAGGAGGCATGTGTGAACGATTAAATCACTAGAAGTAAACAGGATAAATGAAATCAAATTTTAAAAATGTATGTGAAATGCCTAGCAGCCTAGGACAGAGCTGGTGTTTAACTCTTGTCCCAGTCTTCACCCCCACCTGTATACCCCCATGCACACACGCAGAAATCCTGGTGGCTCGTTAACAAAGCCTATTATGAGTTTCGTTCTCATCTGGACTTTTCTGTTGTTCGGAATGAGTGGAAACTGCATGTGGAGGTGTCTGTGATTTTCATGGGATGAAGAGAGCGTAAGTCACCGTTCTCTACTCAGCTGGAACCTTGGCCCCCTGCAGCAGCCTTGGCCTTCAGCAGGTGATGGAGATGGAGTATTGCATGATGAAGCAAGTGGCCCTGTGCTGGGAGAGAAGGTGCCAGCCAGTGAGAGAGGTATTCTCTCGTTTTTGAGCTGCCAGAGCCCAGCCTGAAGGGGATTCCCTTCCTCCACTCTCCATTTGTGCTTCCCAAATTTACTCTGTGTTATGGTCAGTAGTTTAATTCTCTGAGCAAGACCACTGATCTTTGTGTCCACTACTCCTGGTGCAAAGAGGGCACTTGATTTATATCTAAACAATCAACGTGTGAGTAACAGAACACACCAGTGCTGCCTGGCTTGGAGAAGAGAATCCGTCTGTGGTTGCAGAGTAACCTGTGAGGTTTTCTCTCCTGTCATCAAAATAGTATCTGCTCAAAGGATTGTGAGGATTAAGAGTGATAATGTGTGTAATTTACTTAGCACGGTGCCTGGCACATAGCAAGCCCTCGATGGAACTTTACCGTTAGTTCTCTTATTAGTGGTCCGCTCTCTGTGGCTTCTTCTTTCGGAGTTATTGTATATAAATGGCCCGTGGAGACTCCTTTTGGGGCCCTGGATTATGAGGGGAATATGGGCCAGGAAATCTCCAGGAAAGAAGGGCTCTCGTCCCCAAAAAGGCCCTCCAGTTCTCACGGTCACTAGGGACTTGAAAGTGGAATTAATAAAGTGCCTTAGGTTTATTGCCAGGTCCTTTACAGGCTGATTTTCTGCGCATTGTGTACCAGATGAGACATAAGGGATTGCAAATGCAAATGGAAAGTGGGATATTGTTGGCCAGGGCCAATATAAATATGTTTGTGGGGGAGGGCAGAACAAAGGCCTGAAGGTCTGATGTTGACAGAAACCATGTTATTGTTTAATACATGACTTCATCCTAGTAAAAATGGTAGTTCCCCCAGGCCTGCCAGGGAAGGAGAGAGTGGAGTTCCCGGTACCTGCACATGGCAGGGGCCTCAGGGGGCTGGCAGCCCGCACGTGACCTTGACCCAGCCCCTGCCCCCGGACGCTCACGGTGTGTCTAAGTAAGTGGTGCTCACCTTGAAGTTTGGAGCCCAGCTCTGCCAGGCACCAGCCTCAGCAGGGGTCTCCGCTGGGAGACTCCATTCTCTGTTCTCCCTGAAGTAGATTCAGAAAACAACTGAATCCCCACAGAGGAGTTGTGATGAATAAACAAGATAAATAAGATAGACAAGATTTAAAAGAAATGCTAACTTAAAGAGAGCCTTTGGCGTTTGCATGAATCTCACCTGCCTGTGTGTGCCTCTCTTCTCCCAGCGCAGAAAACACTGCGCTTCCCGGCTCCGACTCCAGCCTCTCCCTCCTCGCCCTGTCCTCACTTGGCTTAGCTCACCTCTTCATGTAAAGCTGTTTTATTTCATTAGGTCCTTTGCATGGTGTGTAAAGGTTGCCGGGCTAAGAAAGTAGAAGGCCAGGAAAGCCTAAGAAAACACTGGCCACTTGAAGTCCTTATTCTTGCCCAGCCAGCCAGAAGATCCCAGCTGCTCCTCTGCCTGCCCCTCCCCCTCCATCTTCCCCATTAGTTTACCCATCGCCTCCGTCATCAATTGAAAGAAGGAAGCAGGAGACTTGCATGGCACAGGCAGAGTCTCCCTGAGCACCGAGTGGAAATTCTAAAGCGGTTAAGCTGAAGCACTGATTCCGTGTTGTGAACACTGGGACCCAGGAACTGGACTTGGTGAAGCTTTCCAGTTTGCCACTCTCCTTCCATTTTCTTCCCCTGAAAGTTTCCACGGGAAATTCCCCAGCTCTGGTTTGAGTGCTTGGCTCTGTAATCTTGGAGACATTCAGCATATACCCCACAATTAAGACTTTGCAACTCCATGCAGTGTTTCTTAAGAGAAAGTTGGATGCAATTAGATCATTTGAAGATGGATTAGCCTGCCGTCTGCACAATATTAAGAAAAATCACGTTGGCAAATGACGGGGCCTCTTTGAAGAGCTCTGAAGGAAAGCCACTAATGAGCTCTGCGCTGGGTTTCCCCCGTCCCCAAAGGGTTAACACAATTTGTGGGAAAGGAAAAAAATTCCCTGTGGTATTAAAATGCTGTCTCAGAGATTTGTAAGCTCTCCTTTGTAGCTCTGCCCCCAGGCCTGGCTCACTTCTGCGGAGATCAGGTTAATAAGAGCTCTGTTGCTGCCTGGCAGTTCCTAATGGGGTTTCAAGTCTGGGGCCTGACCAGCGAAGAACAGTTATTATCATTATTATTATCATTATTATTAAAGTGCTGAGGAATTTGATTCAATAAGATGAGGGACATCTGTTGTTCTTGCTTGCCCAGTATCCATTCATCCTTCTTTTGACAAGAGCAGTTTGCTTCTCCTTTGGGGAAAACTGCCTCTCGTCCACTCTCAGGCCCGCTGGAGCTGGCCCTGTACCCAAACTGGAGTGACCACACGACCAGGTGGCTGCTCGGTGGCTGTTTGATCATCTAACCTTGCCCCAAACCATTGGACCTCTCAGTTACATGAGCCTTTAAGCACCTCTTTCCTCTACCTCAGACCCTTGTTTTTGTTTGTTTGTTTGTTTATTTTCAGCTTCTGCCAGGTTGAGTTAGGTTTTCTGTCATCTGCAACTAAGTGGCCTGATTAATACAAAATTAAAGGAACATACTCTATGAGGCACCCTGAAGGGATGAGAAAGCAACACAAAAAATTGTCTTACTCGTAGGAACCACCAACCTTAGAGAGTCGAATCTTCAGTACATTAACTATTTAAAAGATTAAACAATGTGGAGTGTAATTAAATGAGATAGAAAATATGTTCTTTGGGAAGTCAAGAGAGAGAGAAATTGATGTGGGTGGTGGGGCTTCCTGGCAGAGGCTGTATTTGAACTGGACCCTAAAGGATGGAGAGGCTTAGGCATGACCAACAGATGTCGTGCTCTGCACAAGGCACTGGGAGAGCTTGGCTAGAAGGAAGATCTGCTGTGAATAAGAAGTGGGAGGTGGATTTTTGGCATACAGTCAGGGCAGATGCCAGAGGACTTCGAATCCCTGGATGAAAAGTTTGATCTCACCCTGATGGCCCCCATCGTGGGCTGGTGTTCAGGCAGGGAAATCACACCAGATTGTGCTGCCGTTTTTGGCAACTGTCTGGCACCATATTCTATGTCTCACGTGTGTTGAAGAAGAGCCAGTACAGGGGAGCGGGCCTGCCGACGTTGGCCATGGCACTCAATCACCAAATGACGAGGGGTGAGTCTTTTTAACCTCTCCGAATCTGTTTTCTCATCTGAACAATGGAGATAATAATAGCTAGACACTCAGGGTATGTATGAGGATAAGTCGAGATAAACCTGTGTGGGAGCACTTAGAGCAGTACCTGGCACCTGGTAAGTATAGTAGCTAATATCCAGCGACGGCTTACTAGTGTCCCCTAGGCACCGGGCTCAGTACCTGGCATGGCTTACCTCGTGAATCCTCCCAGTAGCCGGGGCTTAAAAAATGTTTGCTAAACCTGATTTGGGGTAACATTTTCATTCCTGTGCCTAGTCGAACAATAGGCCTTATCAGAACACAAATTTGCTGTCCAGTGAGATCTGAGTGTATTACCAGCACATTCTTGGGAAGCGGAGGTTATGAGTTCTGATTTCTTAATACACATCTTAATTTGTTTAAGTTTAATATAGTTATACTACAGAACTTACAGTGAACAGATTAAAAGAAAAAAATGTAGACACAACCCCACTACCTACAACACAGCCATGATTTTCTAATGAAGGGTGAGGGTAAGAGCGTCTGCTCCGGTTTCAGCAGTCATCCGCAAGTGTAAACTTACACAAGTTAGTTACTTTAACTTCTGTCAGCCCTGGTTCTCTCCTCCGCCCTTACGGGATGTTGACAGAAGCTTCTTCATAGAGTTTTTGGTATGGATTAAATGAGATAATTCATACTTTGTAGAGCACCTGGCCCATATACCCACTAATAAATGTTATTAATGTCTTTCAGTCATTTCCCCCATACGTTTTCCACAGCATTGCAATAAATGTGCAGGCAGAAGTGCATTCATCTTTTTTCACTTAATATTGTACCTTAGGTATTTTCCATATAATAACATTATCTCCCTATCTCTCATTACTAATGTATATGTCCTCCAGACTAAAATCAATGTAATTTATCAACTTGCCCCCCCCCTTTTAACATTTATCAATAATGCTGTACTTTCCATCTTGATACATACAATGTCTGGCTCTTCCTAAGAGTTCTAGTCTCCATGCAGTCTTTCTTTGAGCTCAAATTGTGATTCTGCCCATACCTTTTCAGACAGTAGGGAGAATGAGTGACACCCAAATTAGCAAAGACCTTTGGCAAATTGTGGGTTTTGCTGGTTTGATGGAATGCCACAGGAAGAGATGATTGTCCTTATTTTTCCGTCAGTGAAGTCCCTCTGGTGTAATCACCTGTGCCTCATCTTCCAGGTGGTTTTGTTATGAGTCTGAGTGTCAGTTCAGTCTCCCTGCCTTCTTGCTGAGAGAGCAGGGGGAATCCCAGTACCTTTTTTTAGCTGGAACTTATTCCCTGATTTCCTGAATCTTATTTCTTGAAGTAGGATGGATTCTGCAGAACAATTTGGGGCTGTTCTTCCTGTTGTGGATCAAAGCCTCAGCCTCTTATTCGGGTCCGTAGAGTAAGGGTTCCCAGAATACTTTGAAATTGGACCCTCCCGCATACACCTGGAGCTACCAGTCAGCCTGGCCGGCAGATCCCCTGGCTGAAGGACACACAAAGCTAAGGGCAAAGGTGAGCTTTTCATTTCTTTCCCAGGCCCCAACATTCCTTTGAAAGCTTTGTTATCTGCACCATCAGGGATCATGCAAACAGCTTGGGGAAATCCTAAAATTGTGTTTGCCCCAGATACGTGTTTGGGTCAAAGGATAGATCTTTGCATGCCTTTCCGATGGAAAGAATCTTGTCTCCGTTTAGAAAAGGTCACCAGGAACAGAAAATGGCATTTAGCATTTATACAGTGCATTGAGAAATAGTTTCTGAATGGTGAATAGCAAATAAAAATACCCTAAAGCAGTCATCGCTATCCTGGAAATCTCAGGCCCCACAGACACTTGGAGTGAGCAGTGAAATTCATGAACTATCTATGATATTTCAAAAGGCCTACTGGCAACTATAGATTCTTATTTTTTTAAACAGCGTGGGTCAACTGAAGCCACAAATTTATTTGTTTGCATGAATTAGAGCCTTTAATTGACAGTAGTATTTTGATCTATTTATGTTGTGTTAATAAAGTTTGGTTCACTTTTTATATATTATAAAATATTCATTATTTTAATAACAGTAAAAGGAATAGTTACTCTTTCACTTAATTAGCTATTAGTTAATTGAGATAATTTTAAAAGCTGTGTGACCTTGGAAAATTTGGTTAACTACTAATAAGGTCGTTTAGAAGGTGTGTGGTCCTGAACAAGTTACTTAAACTACCAGAGCCTCAGTTTCCTCATTTACGAAATAGGAGTGATGTACTCTCTTCATAGGGTTATTATAAGGAATAAAGGGCACAATATGCACAGCCCATGGTACAGAAGCAAAGAATTCAATAGAGAGATATTGACGTAAAGTAAAAGTTCAATATATAAAAGTTCAGATTTTTTCATAAAATCTGCCAACGTATGTATTAGACAAAATATTTCAAGCCTAGGTCCTTGGAGGCAAAGTGATATAAAATTTTAAAACGGTTCTTGGGGAAGAGGTTGGAGACCAGCTCTGTGGCTTTGACTAGTGTTGGTTTACTCAAATAAAACAATTATCAATACTGTCATCAGAATGAAACGTCCACTAAAATTTATCTCCGTTTGGCAGCTACCAAGCAACATTTTTTTTTAGAGCTTTCACACCTGGCATAACATACCTTTCTCCCTGTCCCTCTGCGGCTGACATCACCCCAGTTCCCAAAGGCAGAGGCGGAGCCGAAAGCTGTGTCTGAGGGAAAAAGAAGCTGACAGGCAAGTCCTCTGATCCTTGCCCAAGGGCTTGCTTTGTGAGTCGTGGCATAAATGCCGCTTTTGTTCGGCTTCAGCGCTGGCCCGCAGCTGAACCCAGAGAGGCTGGCTGCCCAAGGCAACCCCGGCCCACCAAGGACAGACACGCCAACCTGAGCCAAGAGATCACTGGACCCCCATGATCCAGCACGGTTGTTCTCCCCACTAGGGAACCAGGGTCAGGGAGCGTTGACCCCCCTTCGGCATTCCAATCCGTTCCAGATTTCATGGAGCTAAACTGGAGGTTCGAAATGTGATGTCACTGCCAAAGAGGCCAGAGCCATCCACATGGAACCAGCATATTTGTGTGAATTATAAGACATAATAATTGCCTTGTACTCATGCAAGTGTATTGTCATTTACTCATTCATCAGATATTGGGTTCCTACTAGATAGATGCCGGGCATTATGTGAGAGACGTGTAGATGGGAAGATGGCATTTCTGCCTTTAGAACCTGGTGGACTGGTAGAGAATTGTCACCTGCTTAGACAGGTAAAGCATAATGTCCTGGAGACAATAATGAATATTTAGAGATAAGAAAACAGCCTGTCCTAGGGGGCTAATGATAACTACAGTTTATTAAGGGTCACTCTGCCCCTCACCATGCTAAGTACTTAGCACATATTATCTCATTTAATTCTTAAAATACACTTATAAGACATTGTGTGATTGTCTGATTATCTTCCTATCTCTCCAGAGAAGGCTTCGCGAAGGGGATAGCATCTGAGGTTCTTTAAAAAAGAATAGGCGTTTGCCAACTGGACGGGGTGGGGTAGGGAATCAGTCCAGGCACTGGGGACAAATGGTCTGTCGGGAGACCTGTAGATCCCGTGGTGTACGGGAGTGAGGGAGTGTATAGGGACTATCCTGGCATGAGGATGCTGATTACGGTGAACTAAGAAATAAACGAGGATGTTGATGACACTTAACATGGCTAAGGTATGGAGGAAGGAAGCTCAGTACTCTAGGGCTGTAGTTAGAAAAAGGGATGGCTGTGTTTGTAGGTTGGTTTTGAAATGGAAAGCCCACACATGTGGGTGGACTGTGGGAAAGGAACACAGAGAGAGAGAAGCTAAAACCGTAGAACAGAAAGAATGATTGGTGGAGACAGGTCTTCACCCTCCTCAGGCTGGAGGAAAGACAAGAAGAGACCTAAAGGGCATAGGTAAGTGTGTAAAAATAGGTGCTGGGAGGGGGTCCCAGGTAGGAGGAGGCAAAACGGAAGGATGGGATCTCGAGATGCCTGTTCTGTGAAGTTAAAGATAAACCTTATGAGGAGAATGAAAGGTAAAGCAGTATTTTAGGGTCCTTGATAAAAGGGCTGAAGTTTGGAATCAGCACTCAGTGTACTTGCTCGTGCTGGATGAAATCACTTTGGATCCTGAGGCAGGAGAGTGTGTTCAAAGGAGGAAGAAGAGAGTGACTCATGGGGGAAAAGGTGATGGCACGTGAAGGACAGTTGAATGGAAGGGGAGTGGTTGATTGGAGTGGAGAAGAGACGGGGAACAGAAGACGTAACAGGTGACTCCAGGAGCTACCTTCAGACATCTAAATGAGAGGGTGGACTTATTTCACGTTGTTCTAGCGAATAGAACCAGGTTCAACAAGTGGTCATTGCTAGGAGGCAGATTCTACCCCCAAACCAAAAATTTACAAGGCCGTAGTGCTTGTCCAACAATGGAATAACCTGCCTTGTGAAGGGTTTCAGTCATTTGTCAAGAGTGTTGTGCTGGAAATTTTGTAAACTTAATTAGATGGGTTCTAAGACTCTTTTTAATACTAAGGTTATATGGATATGTAACATGTAGAGTATCAAAACAGAGGGAAGCCAGTCTCGGCACTGTCTCAGGTTATCCTGCTTCCTGAGCGTGAGAGTCCCGGTTCTAATGCCCCATAGGGTTTGTGCAGTTCAGTGACTATAGCAGCAATCTTGGAAGCTTTGTAAATTCTAGGAGGACTGTTGTCAAGACTGGCAGAAATCCCGCTCGAGTGTGAGGACTATATACAGGATATTATCTGTTAGCAAGCACGGTGTGTATTTAATACCTGCGCTCACTACAGACAGGGTTTCCTTCTATTTCATGCCCGTTCCATTTCATAACCAACCCAGAGAAGACCATCCGATGGGGTGACTAAAGGAGGACCTCCTGTTCTTATCTGATTTGGAGTCGTCTTCTCACAAGATGTTTTGTACATCGTTCGCATTGAATAATTTTCTTTTCACTTGTCCCCTGCATTGGGATCGGCTGCTTTCTGTTTTGGGAACTATTAGTCTATTATAGTGGTTCTCAACTGGGGGGTGATTCTGACCCTCAGAGGACACGTGACAGTGTCTGAGACAGTTTTGATTGTCATCACTGGGGAGGGGCGCTGCTGGCATCTGGTGGGTCAAGGGCAGGGTGCTGCTGAACCCTACAGTGCACAGGGCAGCCCCCAGAGTGAAGAATTATCCAGCTCGAAATGTCAGTAGTGTTGATGTTGAGAAATTCTGGCCTATTTTTAAGTCTTTCTTCTAAATCAGTTGTTATCAACACATTCTGTAAAACCTCAGATGCCCGTTTCTATTTTCTAACTTAAGACTGTTGCACAGCGGAATGCTCTGTCTCTGTGAACGGCACACCCTGCCCGTCACTTTCTTCTTCATGCCTTTGGGCTCAAAAAGTCATTTCTAGACACATCTCTCCCTGGATAAAGTCAGTAATGCCCTGACTGCCAGAGCAGCGGCATCAGATATCCCCTAACCACAGTGGCACTGGACCAGGGGCCCAGGTAGAGGACGAGCTGCAAATGCAGCTGCATGGTGCCTGATTTTGTGTAAGAGCGTGTGTCCTCTTTAAAAGACCAGGTGTTAAAGCTCAACCTTGAACGACCCCTACAGTCCTCTCAAGCCAAGACAAGACCAAGACAGTGGTGCTAATGCAGATGTGACTTCGGCACTCACACCCACACGCCGAGAAAAGAGCACCTGACTGGGCCACTCCTGACCTTTTGATTAGGAGAGGCCCCGTAGGACTCCCGCTGCAGGCACCTGCACCTCTGAATCCCAAATCAGGCTGAAGTGTTCAGGGAATTTGGGCATAAATTAGCCCCTGGTAGCTTCCAGATCTTCTGTCCCCTGAGAATCCTGGGATAGCATATGCTCGTGACCCAGCATGCACAGCCTGACCCAATGGAAATAACCCAGGGCTGAGATTTCCTCTCCCGTCTTTTTTCCTTTCACAGGCCAGGTGGCCTCAGGGAAATCAGGTAAACTCCTATAACCTAGGTTTTCTCATCTCTGAAATGAAGACATCTACCTTTCCATTTCTGGAAGTCCATTCTGAGAAATCGCTCTTACATTCTGACAAAACCTTATGTACAGTTATGTATTGCTTCATTATTTAACATTAGACATCATTATAAAATAGATTAATTATGACACACCTACGGAATGAAATGTGTCCATGAAAAAAATAAATAATGTCCATGAAGAGTTTTATTGACTAAGGAAATACACTCTAAGGTCAAGGATGAGAAGTGAACTATGATAGACATGTATGTGCACATGTGCACATGAAGTGATGTCAACTATATAAAATCTGTAGAAAAAAGGCCTGGAAGGATTACCAAACATTTTGCTTAGTTTTATGTTAGTGCATTTATGACATTAAAAAAAATAATTTAATGCTAGGGTATACAATATTTTTTTTCCCTTTGAAAGCAGAGTGTGTAATGGTCAAGTTTGAGAACCTTTGAATTAGAGCTCTGAACAGAACTGAGTCTGGAGATAAAAATTTTGGAATCATGGGTATTTCAGTAGAGGTCAGTTCATGGCCACAACAACTGAGATGAGCCTACAGCGTGAGACCAGACAAGGGTAAAGGACTGAAACCACAACATTTAGGGAATGAGTGAGAAAGACAAACCAGGGAAGAGAATAAGCTTAGGGCGGTAATCAATGAGAGATAATTATATGGATTAGAATAGTGGTACTGAGAGAGGGAATGATAAAGCTGAGAAGCATTTTGAAAGAACTTAAGAGTTATAAATTGCATGTAAGAGATAAGGGTATTGGGAAAAGCCAAAGATTACATGAAGTTATTTAACTTGGAAGATGGAAGAGTGCTGACACCAAAGCAAAAGATAGGATAATTTAAAAGGGAAGCAAATTTGGGGGGCGGGGGGTGGAGGGAGGAAAAGTTATCTTTAGTTCTATATGGATTGGGTTTAAGGTTTCCTTTCAAGAGAGAGCCTACGGTAAGAAATGCAATTCCGTCAGTTTCTGCCTTGGGGCACCGTCAGAGTAGTAAGCCAAGATCACACTGTCTCCAGGTCGCTTGTCATCAACCAATGAGGCAGCTCAGATGGGTTCATAGAGCTGAGCCTTCCCATCCCCTGTTGTTCTCTTCTAACAGACAAGCACGGCTCTGGGACCTCCCCACTAGGCTGGTCCAGACTCTCGGAGCTGCACCATGGTCTGACTGGTCTTTCTTCCCAACCCTCCTTCCTTGCCCCCTTCTCAGATGCCAGGCCGGCATCACAGTTTGAAGCCTGCCCCTACCAGCTTCACCCTTTTGCTCCATTTCATCAGCAGACGTTCCCCCTCTTCCACCAAGTTTCTTGTACTTTTCACCCCATCTTAGCGCCTGCTTCCTGAGGACAGGAACTGACACAGGTGGTGCTTGTACATCCAAATGAAATTATGTTGGAAAGATAATAGTATGGGGTCTTGAAGACAGTCAGGATTCAGGGATAACTGAATCCCAAGAGCCTTCCAACAGCATCATTGAGGGAGGACTAAAGGACCACGGTTTGAGCCTTAAGTGACACTCATAACTGGGAAGGGGTACAGGAGAAAGGGAGTTCAGTATAGGACAGGATGAGTTATTGGAAAAACAGATGGAAAACCAGGAAAGCATAACATCATAGAGTCCATGGAGGAGAGCACAAGCATTATAGGAGCAAATGATAAACAGACCACATGTCTCAGAGGAAAATCTAAGTGGGGCCAAAATCTTGCAGTTAGGGACTGAAATTATGCTAGACCACTGAGAGATCATTTCAGAGAAAGAGTAGGAATAGGGGACAAATTTACAGTGACCAAGAAGAAACACGGTGGGAAATTACTGGAGGTAATGACAGTAGACTCCGCGTTTAAGATACTATGTGCCAGGGAAATTGGGCTCAGAGAAGTAAGACTCTGTGTGTGTATTTAGGAAGAACTGACAATTTCTGAAAGAAGGCTTTGAAGATGCTAAGGAGAAAAACAGCCATTGTGAGACTAAAATTCTGAAGGCAGTGGGAAGAGATCAGCTACTGAGACTAGGTTGAGGGATTAGATTGCAACAGGAAGAAAGAAACCTCTTCTCTGAAACTTGGAGGGAAGAAAGAAAATATGGCTGGAATGACAGAGAGACAGATGAGAATAATGGGGGAGAATGAGGAACTTCATACTCAGTATGTCTTTCAAGGATAGCCTCTGAAATTCAGGGAATGTGTTGGGGAAAATGTTTAAACAGAGGGAAGGTTAGGAATAGCTGGTATGAACGACTAAGTTATCCCTTAAGAAATGAGATAAGGTGAAGGAAATTCTTGCCCTATATGCATGAAGCTGGGTCTCTGTAAAGGTATTGGTCCAAAGGACTATGACTAATTGACAAGAGAGGACAAGCACATAATGACATTTCTCTTACAGTTTGAGTTTTTCCAGCTCAGATGTAACCTGCATGTTTAGACACATGGACTGGCATTGTGAGGTCTACTATTGTCATTATATCAACACTCATAGAAAAAGAGCTCGCACATAGATACCCATTTGCTTTGTTCAGGTGACACTGTGCTTTGTAACAATGGATGATAAATATGATAAGAATGACTGAGATTCACCATGTTCCACGTCAGAGCTGGTGTGATCAGACAATCAATGTTATTACTCTTGAGCAAAAACTCTATGTAATCAAAGTCTGGATTGCACAGTGTTTAGGCTTTACAGCTCTATCCTGGTCCCTCAACTCCGATAGCTATAAATAAAATCTTTATTATTGATATTTATATAGAAAAAAAATTAAGTATAAAAGTGCCTAGCTCCCAAGTATTTTACCTATTGAAATAAGTATTTCAATAGCATAATATCTGCAAACTTGTCATGTTTTAGGAACGTAACTGTACATTCAGAGCAGAGGAGAGCCCAGCACAGCAGCCTAAAATCACCTGAATGGCAGAAGCCACAGCAACTCTCATTAGCATTAGCCAGATGGGCCTCTAAGAGCCAGTTCCCGGAGAGGCCCTTACACTGTTCTTATGAAATGCCAAGAAACGAGCCAGGCATGTCAGTTTCTCAAAGCTGCCAACTGGTATATCTGCAAGTATGACTTATGCTTGCAAGTTACCACTAACATCCTACAATAAGACAAAGCTCTTTATCCCTCTGACTTTGAAGCATAACTTGGAGACACCTTGAGAAGGTCAGATGATAGGCCAGCTTTTGCCTCGTAGTAGGCTGTGCAGGTGCTGCCTGTCGGCTTCCAAGCCTATTTTATTCCAAGGCTGGCAAAGTTTGCAGAAATGTCATGTGAAGAGATTTATAACACTTTTCTGATTCCCCTCAGCTCCAAATCACTGTATGAATAATCTTTCTCATAGCATACTGGTAATTCTCCGAGCGGCCTTAGCCAAAACCAACGGAATGAGCAAGCTTAAGGAAATAATTTTTTTTCCTTTTTAAGAAATCGCTTTGCCGAAGTTTTACAAACCTCATAAAAATTAAGGGCTCATTTGAATTTGGGAGAAAGACTTGCTTTATCTAAGCTCATTTACCAAAAATATTTAAATGAGCAAATGCTGGATGTAAAAACACCAAAGAAATACTATCAATTATGCATTCTCAACCTTCCAGCCTCTCCAGAGCCCTTAAAGCACAGCGTTTTCCTACAGGTGTTAATGGGATCCCACAAAGAGGAAAGCAATTTCAGGTAGGGCTGTGTCAGAGAGGCTCATGGGGTGGGTGCTACAGAGCCCACTGAAGGGTCCTGACCAGGTCCCACCTGGAGGCAACAATGGCCCTCGTTGTTGTAAGCAAGTGTCAGTCACTGAAGAGCTGCCATCACCGAGTGGAGCCCAGGTTTCCATATTCCCAACATGGCCAGAGGTTTCGTTCCTCGAGAATGTGTTTATTCAGCCTAGTAAAAACATTAAAAAGAGGAATAAATCTCTGCCGACCCCAAAATGCTTTTCACCACAGCTGTAAACCATAAAACATTTAGAAAGGTAAGCAGGACTAAAGATAATATAGTTTCCCCAAGCAGCATGGACCTGGAGGTGGCCCTTGCAAAGACAGCTGCAGTGCACAGAGCTTCCCTGCAAAATCATTAAGAGAGGGACAGGTTCTATAAGGTGTTAAATTATTAGTAGAAGGTTTTTTTTTGTTTTTTTGTTTTTTTTTTAGGGGGAAGGGCAATAATAAAAACCATGTGCTCAGCAGCCTGTTCAGCTATATAAAATAAAGAGGCCTGTGACTTTAAGTGTTGTAAAAGGGGTTAATTGTCGATTTCTGAATATGGCAAGTTTATTGATCTTGTTAACAGCAACGGGGCTTGTGCCGTTGGTTACCATGGCGGGAAAGAAAAATAGCCTTCCATCCTGTTACCCCATGGACACCCAAACTAAGGGACACGTGGGTAAATGCAGCATTACACTTTCTTCTTTCCACTTGTCCAAATGTGTACCCATCCTTAAGAGTCCAGTCTTTCTTACAGCTACATCTTTTACTGCTGTTTCTCAAGTGCCTGCGGTGGATTGGTGCCTTTCACAGAAAGTGTATGTTTTATTCGTATGACAGCCCCAGGTGCTGGACAGGAATGATGTAGCCATTATACAGATATGGCAGCTGAGGTTCCCAGAGCTTAAGGAAGTTATCCAGTGTTGCAGGGGTCCAAACCTATTGCAGGAATAGGTCCTCATATTCCAAGGTCGGTGCTTTTCCACTAGTTTTCATACAATTCATTCACCTATTCACTCAGTAGATATGTACCGACCACCCACTAAAAGCCAGGTACTGGTCTAGATGCTGAAGACAGAGCAACAGGCAGGGCCAATATTGTAGTGGGTCTTACCTTAGCTTTCAGTGCCCACCTTTCTTCTAAACTAGGTTTACAGGCACAGTTGGCATCTGTAATTTGCTATTTTATTTTGCCGTTGAGTATTGTTCTGTTGTTATTTTATGCCTGTGTGTTCCCTTTGGCTCCCCCCAACAAGACAACAAACCCTGTGAGGGCAGGGCTGTTGTTATCCAAGGCTTCCCTTTTTCATGTACCAAGCAGCACAGCCCACTAGGTAAAGTGCAACTGGCTTTTTCTCCACTGCAGAAAATTCTTATTGCTCTGATCTTAAGGTAATTTAGGCTTTATTTAGGACTTAACAATTGTAGGTTTAGTTATTGATCATTTGCTAAATGTTATACTTATATTGTCTCATGTAAGACTTGCAGGTGTCATTTGAAGACTTACATGTCTTCAAATATTAAACCAACCCAACTGTTAGTCCCATTTTATAGTTGATGAAGATGCGACTTACAGAGGCTAAGAAATTTGCTCAAGTTCTCACAGCCAATAAGAAGCAGTGCTGGGATTCTGATATCAGTCTGACTCAAAAGCCTAACTTCTTTACATCATGTATTTGGGCCTGACTAGTCAGGGAATATTTGCCCACCTGAAACACACACAGAACATCAGAAGACCTTCGTATGTGACATGCAGGATAAATTAGGCTGAATTCAACAACTTGGCTCCCTGTAAGTCTACCAATCATTGATTCATCCAATCATTCAGACCTTCATTACAAAGATCATTTTGTATCTTGGCTCCCTGCCCCAAGCTCCGTGTTGCGGGCCTCTTAAAATAGCATTAGTCCTAGTTCCGGTGCTATAACAGAACATCATGGAGCGGGCGACTGACACACCAGAAATTTCTCACAGTCTGGAGACTGGAAGTCCAAGATTAGGGTGCCAACATGGTTATATCCTCACATGGTCTTTTTTGTCATGTGCATCCAAAGGAGAGCATCCCTTGTCTCCTCCTTTTTATAAGGTAATTAATACCATCATGAGGGCCCCACCCTCATGACTGAATCTAACCCTAATTACCTCCTCAAAGTGCCATCTCCTAATACAATCCCATTGGCGGTTAGGGTTTCAACCTGTTGAATTTTGGGTGGACACAAATACGCAGTCCATAACAGTATCTTTTTTCAATAGAGCAATTTGCAAAGCAATCCCTATGTTTCTAGAACGGTAACAAACCAAAGATGGTTAAAGTCAGAAGGGAGATGGTAGGTTCACACTTGCCTGTGATAACTGCTTATTAAAAACGTTAGTATTTGCAAGGAGGTTTGGGATCTGAACCACCATAGTACATTAGCAGTTGGCTTCCGTTCTGATGAAGATGTGAGCCAAAGCCAGAGCTGAGAAAAGGGACCCAGCTGGAGCCACCAGGGGTCCTGGAAACTAGGAAGAGGCTGACCCTTACTTTTCAGTTCTGTTGGCGTAGTTTCCACTTTAAGTAATGTGGACTTAATCTTCATTTACATTCTTCAATCTACACAGAAATGTATTTATTATTGTCTTGTGATAAGCGACAGTGTTGATGTAAAGCAGCGCTCCCTGACACTGCCTGCAGTTTCCAGGGTCTGGACATAAAGACACAAAACTGTAATGAGGAGAGCCCTGCAGTAATGACAGAGTTTGTTAAAATGAAAATAAATTTTTTAAAAAAGAAAGGGAAAGGAAAGAAAGAAATGAATCCTAATCCTTTTGGAACTTTTATCAATCAGTCTGTCAACAAGTAACTAGTAATAATTTCTAAATGTGAAGATTTGGATAACAAATGAGTTACATGTGTAACTAGGTTTTGTTTGGTTTCTGCATGTGGATAATGACTCAACTGGCAAGTACCATCGGAGAACAGCAGGGCAGTAGACCGGGTCTCCTGTAAATGCTTGTGTTTGTTTAATGGAAGGCTACTGCTTCCATTTGAGGCTTGTGGAAGAGTGATACCTTGCCAAGCTGCAGTTTTGCCAGCTGTGGTTTTGAGATAACATGATTGAAAATTTGTATGCCAAACTGAAAATCCACAGTCTTTTTCATATAGGGCAATTCAATTCAGTTTCCTTAATCAAAAGAATATGACAGCAGTTATCACTTCCCAATATTATTGAGCATGAGGTAATATAAGGGATGATCCAGAAAGGAGAGATCTGTTAGTATTGCACCTTCTCATAAAGAGACCATGGGCACGTGGGTTTTGGGGTGTCCGTAATAGCTCCTCCGAGTTTGAAGGAGATACTTCTCTTCTTGCCAAGTGTATGAGTCTTATGGGAGTGCCAGCCAGAGAGCTTCACATTCGCACCACAGAGACTGATCCGAGGATGGGCAGGTGACAGAAGCCAGGCCAATCCTAATCCCTCCACAAATTTTTCTAGCGTGGATTGGACAAAAACGCTCTCTTGTGTTTCTAGAGGTGCAATTGCAGTATAAATCTGGAACTACCTGTGACCATAAAACCAAGAAGCTGAGATGAGGGAAAGATAGGATTATCTGATTCTTGGATACAGGCTTCCCTGAGCCAGCTCTAACTCCACTCTTCCCAGGTATTGGCTAGTGAGTCAGTAAATATTCCTCTGTTGCTTCAGGTAAATCAAGTTGGGATTCTGTCATTTGCAACCAAGAGTCCTGAATGATATAAACGATTGAAAGATCAGGGAAATGTGGTTCCTTACTAACCTCATAATTAGAAAAATCATGCGAGCAAGCTTTACATTAAATGAAATAAGGAGAATGCATATGCAAAAGGCAGTATACTTTGAAACATTAAGGGCTAGTTTGAAATCTTTAAAAAGATATACAGACTGCAGAATATAAATCTTGTGGGAGAACCTATCTCTGCAATGTTTTCTGCAGAACTGAAAGACTGGGGCTTAAAAATGACAAATCTAGTTTAGTCTGGACACAGGTTTTCTAGAACTTTTTTACTATGTTTTTAAAATATATTTTCACTGTGACTAAATACTATTATTGAAATTTTTCAAATTATTCCAAAAGTGAGAAGAAATTATGGTAGTCAAAATTGTGGTACATTTCCCCTTTGTTTCAATATTTTCTTTCCCCAGATAGTGGTCACCATTTTAGCTGGCCTTGATAATAGCAGCTAAATAAATTATCAAAACAGCAGGTTAAAAAGTATCGGCATGGACAGGCTCTGCTGAGGACATTAACCAGAGAATACATGAGCCGGAAAGTACACATCATACTTATCTTTCATCTTCCTTAAATAATAATAATTGGGGTACATTTCTATGTATATATCTACACTTGTCATAAATGAGGAAGGAATATGTGAAAATTTGGCCACAACTTAGTGTTTTTGGAGGCAGGAAAATATTTGATATTCACTGTGGACAAGGGAAATGTAACAACTCATCTGCACATTGAACAGAAAGTGCCTGTTGTGATCTCAATGTCCAGATCAATTGCATTTATCCAAGATCAGGGCATCTCATTTCCCCTTCAAGGAACACCCACAGTGGCTCATGTGATGGGCCTTTGGGGAGAAATATAATCATGCTCACAAGTATCTGTTAAAAGGAGCAGAGGATCTCAAAATTCACATTTGGATGAACTTTAGCTGATTCATTGAGACATTAATTATGTCAAATAGCTCATGAACCCTCAGCTGCCTTAGTAAAAACTCTTTGATGCTGTGTTTGGTCAGTGCGTAAGTACCTTCAATTGTTGGTGACTGGACATAAAGCAATAATTAAAGATGAACAAATAAACAAGTTGGGATATGATGTCATCAGAATACAAGGAAATGACCCCAAAGCTCGTTGTTCTAGAATTAAGTGTTTTCCAAGAGGAAATCAGCTCCTACCCCATGTGGCCATTGTTATAGACTAGAATCTGGATTTTGTTTGCACTTGATTACACAGAGGAAGAAAGAAAAAAATGTTGTCCTGGTGAGCAGCAAACTGCTGGGATGGTTTTCCTCAGTGAAAATCAATGTGAAGTCTTGTTCCAGGCCTAGAAAAAGGTGAGAAGGTGGGAGAAGGGATGTGATTTAGCCCACCAACTTCAATAAAGTTGTTTTGATTTCACAACTTAAAGAGCTCCAGGGGCTCTAACATTAACTTCCCACAGTTATATGGGCCTATTGTAATAATGACTATTTCTGTGTATTAATTCAAGTAATCTGCAAAGCCGACCTAATAATTTGATACATTTGTTATCATCCCCGTTGGAGACTTAGAAAAGTTAAACACTTACCAAAGATCCTGTAGATGACTAGAGGCAGTTAGGATCCAAATACCAGTCTGCCTGCACCTTACGCCCACATCTTAACCACGAACACATTGCAACATGCAGTTCACTTCTATGCATACCGAGTTGCAGCTTCTGACCCATGAATTCTTTTTTAAAAAGTTGTTAAAATGAACTGGTTGTGCTTCCTCCATACCCCAGCCAGTCACCCTTTAGCATAGTTGTGTAAGTTTGTGAAAGGCCTGAGGAGTCTTAAGTACAGATTGGGCCCAAACAAAAATCAAAACCAGAAATAGGTTTGTTTCAGACTCTGCATTCACATACCTAAACAGAAACCATAACACTAGGATGATAGACGATGAGAGCTCAATAAACTATTTTCAACTTATTAAAATTTAGACTCTTTGTAATCACATGTTATAGGTGAGGTCACTGCTGCAGAGGTAAGGGAATGACACACTTTGATCTCTTGTTGTCCTGGGATCCCAAAGATCACCCTCTCAGCCTTCTGGCTGCCAGCCTGGTCTTTGATTTTCCAGGGCACATGCCTCTTCTGGGCCGGTGGGGCCATGGAAATACTCTTTCATGTGCCACCTTCCCCCACACAATGCCTATCTGATATTCTTCCTTTTGATCCCAATCACTGACCATAATATTTTGTCTTCTTCTCCCGCCACCCTTGCCCTTCTCTTTCTTCTTCTCAGTCTCTTTCTTTCCCATCTATTAACATTCCCATAAGATTTATCAGCAAGCCTGTCTTTACTCTTTAAGACTGGGTTTCTTGAAGTCCGAGGTCATTCACCCCCATATCCCAGCAGCAAATGATGTCTTTGAACAGCATCTGCTAGTTGGATGGATGAGTTCATGGATGGATGAGGCCTTGCACCACTTAGCTCCTTCAGGAGTCACTGAAGTCATTGGATTTAGTAAACAAATAATCATTTTGATATCATGTTTTTCCCCTTTCAGATCACTCATTCACACAGATTTGAGTGTGACTCTGTGGAGAGTGAGGTAGTTGCCTATGTTTTTAATAAAATTTAATTCTCTCTTCCCTCCTTTCTTCCCTCATTCCCTACCTTTATGCCTCCCTTCCTTCCAAATATCCTTTAAGTAAGCAAAGACTTTGAACAGTTTGTATCTGATTGTGTGAATCCTTAGAGGTGAATTGCAGGTGGTTTCAAAGTCCTCTCAAAATGGCTCCATGTAATATTATGACAAGAACCCTGGGCTGGTCGTCATGAAGCCTGGCTTTGGCCCTGGTCTTCCCTTTTACAGTGCCCCGAATTCTGGGCAAATCTTTTGGACTCTCTCTCTCTGCCAGTTTTATCACCTATAAATAGGAAAGTCTGGACAAGTGGTGATTTTCCAACTCTTCTTGGGAACCCTCAAATATTCATGGAGATGCCTTGGCGACTGTCCCAAGAGGGACGTGTGACGGAGAAGGTTAGAGGCTGTGTAAAACAGGCAGGGCTAACCCCCGCCCCTGCCTCCCGCTCCCTACTTCAACCAGAATAAATTTTGTTAACTCTTTTTAACTCAGTCCCATTTTTGAGCTTCTGCTAGAAAGTGTATTCCAAAAGAGATTGAAAACTACTGGACTAGATCTTTAAGGTGCCTTTCAACATATCTGATTTCAATATGTAAATCATCTGTTTGTAATCTTCCTTTACAGAAAGAATGGGGACTTGCTTTTCCTTACGTGATTGTTGCTGTAAGAGTGAACTTCTCATCATGACAATAATCTCCTTTTCATCCTGCTTCCTACCTGGCTCAGTATTTAGCGCAAAACCGACAGGCTGGTTCCGTTATCCCCCTGCGAATCTCTCCTATTTAGACACGTCTATCAGTGGTGGGCCTGTGAAAGACATAGATGTTTTCACAGTTGTCACACAGGGCCAACTGCTTTCGTAAGGGTGACCATATAGGACAGCTTTGTGCTCTTGAGCAGTCCTCTGTTTGCTTGGAAATCATAAGCCGTAATCAAAGCAAAACACAGGTTGTTCATCCACTTTGAAAGAGACATCTTTATGGCCCTGCTGACATTTCCTATATTTTATTAATAATGCATTTTGAGAGGGTGTGTTTGGTTTGTTTTCTGGACAAGTTGAATGAGTCTCTCTCTGTTTTAGCCACGGGCCTTTGTAGAGTTTGTTTTTCCTGCTGTCCCAAGACAGACAATTTAATGGGCTGCTGAAAATGCCCAGGCTGCTTCTGGCCCTGGAGGTAGCTCGGCTCCAACAATGGCAGGCATTTCGCAGAGGTTCATGTTTTAGAGCAGGAAAGACTTGAGAAGGCATGTCATCTGGTGTTTTTCAAGATGCTTTTTAATTTTTTAAGCAGCATACTTTTTTTCCCCCAAAAAGCAAATCTGCTGCAAAACCTGAATTTATAAAACAGATAAAAGAAGAGGGGGGAGGTAGGAGAATTCTACTAAATTGCATTCCCTTACTATTCACCCTCCCCCATGCACAGCAACCCCTAAGCTCTTATGGGGAACCCTTGGACTCCTAAGAAGCAGCTATAACCCCACCGATACAGTCCTGTCCTGAACCCCACTTTTTTGTTTGTCAAGAAACTGAGACCGAATTTTAGTCACTTGCCTAAGACGCCACAGTTAAAGATACCCGTACCAGATTGCAAGGTTTCTGATTCTAGTTCAATCTCTGCATGTTCCCATCCAATCTTTACCCTGCCTCTAACCTCCTATGTCCCCTCACCTTTTGTTTTTTTAGTCCTCACCCGAGAATATGTTTATGATTTTAGAGAGAAAGGAAGGGAGAGGGAGAGAGAGAACCATCGATGTGAGAGAAAAACATTGCTGTGTTGACTCCCATACATGCCCTGACTGGG
Source organism: Mormoops blainvillei (assembly GCA_004026545.1). Taxonomy (NCBI): domain Eukaryota; kingdom Metazoa; phylum Chordata; class Mammalia; order Chiroptera; family Mormoopidae; genus Mormoops; species Mormoops blainvillei. The sequence continues at coordinate 828,591 of PVJD01000029.1, forward strand.
GAGCAAACCCATAATCTGGGTCTGTGCCCTGACCAAGAATCGAACCCACGATGTTTTGGTGTACAGGACGATGCTTTAACCAAGTGAGTCACACCAGTCAGGGCATCACCTCACCTTTAACACTGGAAAACAGCAGGGAAAAAAATTAATGTAGCAAGTGGTGCCTGATATTTCTACATCCAGTGCAACTTTATGAGGTGGACATTGTTATTATTATTATTCCCATTTTACAGATGGGGGAGATGAAAGGGTAAATAACTTGTCCAGTGAAACTGAGCCAGAAATGGTGGAACTTAGGTTGAAAGCGAAACCTATCTGATTTCAAAAGCTGCCCTTTCTATTATACCACAGGCTAAAAATTGCAAACTAATGCTTGTCATGCATAAAGGCCTCTCTTAACCTGACAACCTTGGGTCATAAAGCCTGACTCATATTTCATGAGCTCCTTTGTAGCTCTTAAATAATTAGCATAGACTACCCACTCCAAAGCTTTCTGTCTGTTGTGAGCATCTTTGAGGGTGTTTTCCCAAACCTTAACTAACAGCACTCCTTTCTCTCTGAGCCATTCCCTGCCAGCCCTCCACCTCACCTCTTCCAGAAATTGGGGCTTCTACAAACCATGATTTTGATGTTTGATTTGAGTCAGGTCTTGGGTGGGGCCAAGCTAGGACTGAAGACCAAGAGAGAGTCGAGATGTAAAACCGAGAGGCTCACTCACCGTGTGGACTGAGCAGTGGAAGGACGGCCAGAGAGAGAGAGGGAGACGTCCTGTGATGGCTTTTACACCTTGGTTCTGTTCCTGTCAGTTCAGTGAGACACCCTTCCTGCCATATAATATAGTCTGCCTTTCCTTTCTCAAGCTTTGGTTTCTGTTACTTGAAAACAAAACAGTACTGCAGAGTTTGTCATCAAACGCAGGGCCTGACACTCTTCGGCGGGTTGTGGGGCAGGGAGTGGTGGGTGGCAAGTTCAGGAAACCTTCCCATTAGCAGTCATGGAGATCGTGCCTACAAACCATCCAGTGCTGGCGTGATTAGAGATTTTTACACAGAAACAGTGAATCTGTAAAATCCCTTTTCACACAGGTAAGGCACAGTATCCAGAGAAGCCACTCTACTTCGGCCCTATTGACTTTGTCTCTTAGACTTCCTCCTGCTGGACAGAAGATGTAAAATATGTATGTTCAAAATAAATAAGCCAGGAATACAAAGTTCAATTAAATAGAAAGTGCTATATATTTTACAAAGATTGATTTGAGAAGCATGATCTAAGTGGTTATAGTTTCCAAATGGAAATAGCCCAAACTTTCATCAACAATAGAATAGACAGATAAATTATGATACTGTATAGTCCTAGCATATTGAATAACCTTAAAAAGTGACATACTGCATAGCAACAAAGAGTAATGAATTATAGCTACAGACAACAACATGGGCGAATGCCACAAACATGTTACAAGAAAGAAGCCAAGTGCAAAGGAGTACAAATAATATAATTTAGGTTACTACTGTGAAAATAAATAGAAACCTCATTAAAAATGGAGTCTGAGGCTAGAAGAGAGAACTCTTGTGCACATGTCTCTTGGGGCATCCTACTGACCCCAGCAGGGAGACATGCACCTTGCATCTTCTGTAGGAAGGGATACTACATTACCACCTCAGCAGGAGGAAGAAGAGATTCCCCCTTACCCAGCAACAGCTTAGCCAGCGGTAGACTGCCAGAGCTCAGCCAATGAAAAGTCACTGGAATGCCAACTTTCAGTTTTCTCCAGCGGACTCTTCGTTTACAGCAGCCCCTCCCGAGTCCATAAAAGACGTTCCTCTCCTTTGTTTCTCTGGACTTGCCCTTAGTTTACCAGTAGACCAGATGTCCTGAATTGGAATTTTTTGTTGTTCCCAAATAAGCCCACTTTACTGAAGAAATATCCGTTTGTCTATTTGTTCACCACTGTAAAGTTCAAAAACATGAAAAATTAAGATAAGGTGATAGAAATCTGAGTAATGGTTACCTTTTGTGGGGAATGACCGAGAAGGCATAGAGCAGATTTCTGGGTGCTGTAATTTTCTATATCCTTATTTAGCTGGTGGTTATACAGGTGTGTTTATTTTGTAAAAATTTACCAAGCTCTATATTTATAAATTGTGCACATTTCTGTCTGTGTGCTAGGCATCAATTTTAAAAGCTTACCCCCCAAAAGTCTAAATTACTAGAAATTTAGGCATAAAACTTCTTTTAGGTCTTGGTTTCACATTATACAAAATAAGAAATTAAACTCAGAATTCCTAAAACTGGAGGGGACCTACGAAAGAATATCTAGTTCGATCGCCAAATTATTTTACAGAAGGAGAGACCAGGACCAAAAAAGTGAAGTGATAGGCTATAAATTATATAGCTTATAATTGGTAGAGCCAAGATTGGTGCTTAGATCCTTTAGCTATGTTAACAAAAGATATTCCAAATAAACCTCTAAAAGAATAATATGCTAAAATCAATTCCTTCTGAAGTGTAGTTTTGTATTAGGAACAAAGGCCTTATAAAATAAATAAATAAATAATGTGAATAATACTATCCGTGTTTACGTAGAAACAATATGATAACATTCTTCAAGATAAAAACCCCACTGTGACCCGCTCCATGAGATGGCCAGCTGGTTGGATTTCTGAGAATTACGGCGGAATTGTACACACCTGGAAATCTCATGCCCAAGCTACCGTCTGAAACAAAACCTTGATGGTGGTAACAATGCTGATGTGAAAGATGGTGACCATGTCAGTGGTCACAAGGTCAACAGTGGGGGTGGCAATACAATCTCAGGTGGTGTCATAGTTTCCTAATTGCTGATGTCACAAATTATCACAAACTTGGTGGCTTAAAATGGTACAAATTTGTTATCTCACAGTTCTGGAGATCAGAAGTCCAAAATGGGTCTTAGTGGGTTAAAAACAAGGTTCCTTCCAGAGGCTGTAGGGGAGAATCCATTTCTTTGCCTTTTCCAGCTTTTAGGGGCGGCCCACCTTCCTTGGTTCATGGCCCATTGCATTTTCAAAGCTAGCAATAATAACCAGTTGAGTTTTTCTTGGACTGCATGTCATACTAACACCGACTTTTCTGCCTGCTTATGATTTCATTGGACCTACGCTGATAATCCAGGATAATCTCCTTATTTTAAGGTCAGCTGATTAGTGAATCTTAATTCCACCTGCAACTTTAGCTTAGCTTTGGCAGGTAACTTAACATACTCAAATGTTCTGGGGATTCGTTCATGAACATCTTCGGGAAGCATTGTTCTGTTTGCCACTGGTAGGATTATATTTATGCATTTTTCCAAAACTTGTATATGTATTTCTTTTTTAACACCTCAAAACAATACTTTATCTCGAACAAGGTTATTCTGTTCTGGATGTAATTATTCTCATTTTACCGGGGGTTGGGGGTGCAGGCAGGGGGAGGGGAGACTAGAGAAGTGAAGTGACTACATCTCTGCAGCTGGTTAAGGCAGAGTCAGGACTAGAAGAAGTCAAACTTCTAAAACCATTGCCTGCGGCCTCATCCAGTGAGAAGCGGGGCTCTGAACCCAACACCTGTCTTCTTCAAGCTTCAGAACCTCTTGAGGCTGAGCTGCGGTGGACAGTTTGAAGCATTTGAGATGTGAAGGGCTGGCAGTTTCTGCATAGTAATTGCTACTTGAAGGACAAGTTTTTGCAAAGAGCGTACAATTATTACACACCTATGAGGCTTAAAACACCTGCCTCCCTCTCCTATATTTAACCCTCACCCTGAGTCACGTGCTTGTCACAGTGCAATATCCACCCGTGTGACTCTTGGAGAGCTTCAGCCCTTTCAGATTTGTTCCAGGTAATTTGGGGATGGGGAGGCCCCAGGGCAGTGATGAAATTAAGTGAAAGCTGCCAATTAGCTGAACGTGGAGGCTGGCCTGTGGGTGAGATAGCCAGAGCTCTGATTGGGAAGAAGGATCCCTATCTCAAGCATAGTTGGGCTTTTATTTACTTACTTATTTTTTAGAGGGGCTGGGCTCCTAGCCCGAGGCAGCCGGAACCCCTACCAGCTCATTCCCCTCCATCATGTCCTCCCACACCCGCTCTGAAATGGTGTAAGAAGAGGGTCACCTAGTGCAATTCAAACTACACCCGCTCTTTGCTCACTCAGGGGTTAACAGAAAATGGGTGTTCCCCACCCTTCTGTTAGCCTGAGGTTTGGTCACGAGGCTCCTCATCCTCTCCTAGAGAGACAGCTGGCCGGCCTCTACCATTCCTCCGAATGCAAGAATTCTCAGGTGGACTTAGCCTCAGCTCAACTAGAAACTCCAGGCTAAATAAAAACAGCACCGCCTGGAACTGAAAACACTTTGCTGGGTGTAGGCCTGGCTTTGTCTGTTACGTGCCCCGTGTAAGCTGCTCAAGTTGTTCAAGTTCCCTCACAGTGATCACCTACATTTATGTAGATAACAGAGCTAAGGCTTTGGGATTCTTCAAGACCAGGCACCAGTCCTGCAAAGCGTAGCCAGAGGGGCTCGCTGGTCCTGAACGTGCTGCCTGCTGAGCTCCTGTACCCCAGCTGCACAGGAAAAGCTTTGTGGCGCTGGTGCAGAGCTAAAGCAGGTCCCGTTGTACTTTAGGCCTTCGTCAGCCTGAGATAATTTTCTCTTGGTAATGAATAAATCATTTCCCCTACAACTATGAGAAATAAATATTAGGGCTATGGGTGAAATAAGTTACAGGAGATAATTAACATTAAAAATAATAATACGGAGCCTTGGGTGTTTTGCCATATATAAAGTGCTTTCACATCTATTATCCACTTAATCAGGAAGTGTTTACGGGCGAGCCCCAGTGCCGTAGATGCAGCGGAAGTGAGGCACAGTTTTTGCTCTCACTGGCTTAGACTCTTCTAGAATTGCATGGTGAGGTTGCTGAGGAACAAACCTGTCATCTTGCATTTCGGAGTACCTCTGCTGCTCAGCTCTATTCCATTCACGATGTCTGTGATCACAGTCAACTCCACGAGGCAGGCAGACTCTTCTACTTCCATCTCAAGGAGGAAACTCAAGCTTAGCGTGGCTGAGAGTCTTGCCAAAACTCCATGGATTGACATGATAGATCTGCAATTAGATCCCAGTGGTCATTCCAGTGCATTGGTTTGTTGTAAAGCACAGGGCGTGGCCCACAGCAAGCCCTCTGTGAATACGCATAGCTACTGAGTGTTTGGTCGAGGCCAGTTGCTATTCTAGCTGCTGTTGCAGAGTGAGAAGGATGGTGGAACTCATTTGAGCATCTGAACTCCTCAGAGGCCACTCATTGAAGGAACACTGTGCTGTAGAGCATTTGCAGTCAAACTGAAAGTTGTAAAAGCAAAAATAAAGTGTTTATATTTTCTAGTCGGTAAAAAAATAGAGAAATAATGATAAAAACAAATCAGTTGCCTGACCTAGTGTTTTAAAATTTGCATATCAGCTAATATTTTTCCCTAAAATAAATTTTTTATAATCCTCACCTGAGGATATGTTTATTGATTTGGGGGTAGGGGGAGAGAGAAAGAAAGGAAGAAACATCAGTGTGAGAAACATCGATCTTGTACACACCCCAGCTGGGGATTGAACCCACAGCTTAGGTGTGTGCTCTGACTGGGAATCGAACCGCAACCTTTTGGTATATGGGATGATACTCCAATCAACTGAACCACCCAACCTGGGCTCCCTGAAATAAACTTAAACAGTAGTCTCCCTTATCTGTGGGGAATATGTCGTCCCAAGATCCCCAGCAGATTCCTGAAAATGTGGGTAGTACCAAACCCTATATATACTATGTTTTTTCTATGCATGCATACCTATAATAAAACATTAATTATAAATTAGAAGAGTAAGATTAACAACAATAACTAATAATAAAATGGAATAGCTATGGCAATACACTATAATAAAAGTTATGTGAATGTGGTCTCTCTCTCTCAGTATCTAATTGTACTGTACCCACCCTTCTCCTTGTGGTGATGTGAGGTGAAAATGCCCACTGATGAGATGAAGTGAGGTCAGTGACGTAGGCATTGTGATGTAGCCTGTGAGGCTACCATTGACTTGACAGTATGTCAGAAGGAGAATCGTCGGCTTCTGGCGATCCTGGATCATCAAGCCATGACAATGCCAGTGGTTGGATGTCAGGAGCAGGTGTCAGTGGTTGGGGAAATTTAATATTTTCCGACTACAGCTGATCATGGGTAACTGAAACAATGGAAAGTGAAACCATAGATAAGGGGGGAACTACTGTGCTTATTTGTCCAGTAATTAAATATTTCAAGCAACACATGCTCATTTTCCTTATGTAAGTTTGTGGTTTTATTGTTGCAAATAAACTAGCTGTTTAGTTAACTGAATATTTTTTAAATTAGAAAAAATTGCTTGAAAATGTTACCATGGTAGATATTTGATAATTATCCATTGAACTAAATTGCATTCAACTGAATATGTTGATTTGGTGATTTTTTTAAATGTCTGTCCGTAACATCCCCCAGTATTTTTTCTTTTTTTTATGATTATAATCTTTTATTTTATTTTTCTCTCATGGGTTGCTTATTTTTTTAATTGTTGTTCAGTTACAGTTGTCCCCATTTTTTCCCCTTTATTCTTCCCTGCCATACCCACCCCCACATTCCATATCCCCCAATATTAATATTGATACCTTGATTGAGAGATAGTTGTTCTCCAGTGATTTCACATCAGCATCACTTAGTTTTAATAAAGCTATATTCCAAACAATCATTCTATTTTTTAAGTAAAGGTGTAACATTAAGCTGGAAAAATATCAAAAGCCCTGCCAGTACACACTCTCCACTGACCAAGCCTGTGCCTGCCTGAGTCACAACAAATCTGTTTTACGGGGATAGTAAACACTAGTGATCAGCCCTCCACAAGAAAACAGCTCATTCTCTGGAGTCCAGAGTGAGTCCTGATTCTAAAGGCAAACACTCTGGGCCTGTCATTCAACCTGGGTAGGTGCCGTCTCTGGGCCTGGACCATGGAATAGATTGTTCCGAGAGACTGGCACGTCTCAGGAGACGAGCCTTTACAGGAGCGCTCGATGGTTAGGCCAAGCAATTTGGGAAAACCCGTTGCTATATTTATTTTTACAAGCCAGATGCCAGTGCAAAGTGCATTCTTTTACAAAAATAAAAGGAGGTTGGACAAAAAGAAAGGTCTGGGGTCACAACGAGACCATAAGAGTATTTTACAGTTTTACGAGTTAGAAAATGTCCATTATTTTTATCTTCTGTGATGGTTCCGGACAAAAATTAGTTTAGCTGCTCTACGTGCAAAAAATAAATTAGGACATTTTAAGTTATGCCCAGAGTACAGTAAAGACCTTAAAACCAAGACTTCGAGGGACTTCGTGTCTGAAGGCATGGAGAGGGTGACAGTGCCATGGGGTGGGGGACATGGAGTCCCTGCTCACCACAATCCTTCCTTGTTCCTCAGGAGTGTTTAAGAGCCCTTAGTTAGGCCGTTTTGATAAACACTAAGTACTAACCAGATGTGAACATGTGGAATTGGTTAAGAGAGGAGAGATTAACTAGTGCACTAAAATAACCCATCACGTGCTGGTGAGAAGAGGAAAAGGTGGAGGTGGTCATACCACAGGTTCCTGACCAAGACTGGCCACAAAACTTCCATGCGATCCACAGATATTTACTGAGCACCTGCGTGCGTCAGCTACTGTTCTACAAACGAAGGATATAACAATGAAAGAAATAGGGAAGGATTCTGCTCCATCTCTTAGGGAGGTTATGCTTGTAAGGAGGAAGCCAGCCATGCCAGGAAGGGGCAATTGCCTAAGAAGAAATAAAAAACAGACTAAGAGGGAGTAGAGTGATATGGTAGGTTACTGAGGCTGGTTAGGGAAGGCCTTTCTGATACAGTGACATTTTGGCAAAGACTGAGTGAAGAGAGGGAGTGAGCCACGAGTCTATCTGAGAGAAACGTACTCCAGACAAAGGGGTCAGCCAGTGTAAAGGCTTGTTCATGGAAAGAAGCGTGCTTGGCATAATCAAGGAATAGCAAAGAATCTTAGCAATTAATCCAGTATGGCCAAGATCAACTTGCCATGTCCTTATCAACTCGTTGGAAACCTATGTGGGCTAAGTAGCTATCATTGAGAGATCAAGAGCTGGTACCCACTAGTAACCATAGCAGTTCCTGTGTTCAGGCCGTGAGGAAAAGAAGGTCCCACTCTCAAGAAGTTCAGAGTTGGACTGGGGAGAGGTTTGAAGAGAATGGGAGACTGAGGCATGACCAGCTAACTAGACTACAAGTAGCAGGGAACGCTGACCTCCACGTTTCTCCTGTTTGTTTGAACAGCTCTACTTAGCAGCACCACAAGAAGAAGTGTGGAAAGTATAGAATCAGATCTGTTTGTTCGGTTTTTACATTTCAGATGATTAAGTGAAATGTTAAATGAAACCAAATCTATATTTCTGTCAGTGCGAGGCAGGGAAGGAAAATAAACTCCGACTCCTGGTGTAGACAGGGAAAGAGTGAGACAGTGAACCCAGCTCTTTCACACCCACTCCCCTTCTTCTCAGCAGGAGAAGCCCCCGGAGGCCCCCAGAGCTTACATTAGACATCAGAGGGGTCAAGGGACCTGGAGTGCCCAAAGAGCTTAAGGACCCATTGTTGGATCCCATAGCTGAGCGTTTATTCAGCTGTCTTTTACTGCACATCCCCCGTGAGCCAGCCCTGTGCTGGTGGTGTCCTGGGCACTGAGATGGGGGCAGGCACAGAGGCCTTCGGTGTCCCAAAAGGTGCCTCCAATGGTCAGATTAGAAAAGGCTTCCTGAGGAAGGCAATATGTATCTCAAAGCCAGACAAGCAGGATTTGATTGACTTGTTGTTGCCGTTGTTTTTAAAAGTTTATTCATTGTTCATTTGCTAATATCATCTCAGAGCCATACTCTAGAGCAGGATTTCTCAACCTCGACACTACTGATATTTGGGGCTAGATAATTTTTTGTTGTGGGTGGCTGCCCTGTGCATTCTAGGATGTTTCATGGCATCTCTGGCCTCTACCCGCTGGTGGCCAGTAGCCCCTGTACCTGCAGTTGCAGTGAAAACCAAAAATGTCTCCAGGCCTTGCCAGGTGTCCCCGAAGGTGCCAACTCTCCTCCTTGTGAGAACCACTGGTCCAGAAGAAGTCCAGGCCAGGCCTGATGTTACTTATCATCTCCAGGTCTACCTGCATGAAGCTCTTCTGATGAACAGTTGGTCTCATTTTCACTGAAGCTCCAACAGTGGAGAACAGGCTAAAAAGGCAGCTGCAAGATGTTAGGTTAGCTATGCAAAAGAATTTCCTCAATGCATTAGTTATAAAATATCCTCCTCTGTAGATATGTGAACGAAACAGAGCCTCATTAACCTGCTCATTACAAAGAAAGGTTAATCTGCATTACAGAACAAAGTCAGATAGTTTTCTAAAAATGTGTATATGTTGCCACTTCAGTATTTTAAGTACAGTTATCAGTTTTAAATTTGCTTGAAAACAGTTGGCAGTAGATGTGTTTTGAGGCCTTGATAAGTGTAGGAAAATTATTTGTATTTAGTATAGAAGTTGAATGTAAATGACTTTTATATGAATGCCTTATAAATATTATAGTATGGTTTCATAAATGAATCCAGCGTCCTCAGATTATTATGGACACTGTTAGTTTTTTTCATGTTATTGAAAATATGGACTTCAGTTCTGCCATTATTTGAATTAACATAGATCCTAAGTTCGTTGGCACTCACCTCACACACACACACAAAAAGAGGTTTTATCTAGAAGGGGGGAAAGAATGAACATTTACTGAGCACCTGTTATGGTTCAGGCATTCAGGAGCTAGGCCAGTGGTTTTCAACCAAGGTGATTTTGCCTTCCAGGGGCTATTTACAATGTTTAGAGACAGGTTTGGTTATCACAACTGGAGGAGTACTACATGTGTCTAGCGGGTGAAGGCCAGGGATGCTGCTTAACATCTTACAATGTACAGGACAGCCCTACAACAAAGAATTATCCAGCCCAAAATTCAACAACACTGAGATTGAGAAACCCTGGCTCAGCTACAACTCCTCTCATGTGATCTTTATGACATTCCTTACAAAATCCTTAGCATTATTAATCCCATTGTTATACATGAAGAAACTGATGCCCCGGGGAGACATAACTTGCACAAGATCCTAAAACTAGTTAATGCAGAAGTTAAGGTTCAGAACCACCTGGACCTCATGGTTGGTCATCGCTACCACAGCCAGCTGCTCTCCCAGAGGTAGAATTTTATTTGTCATTGTTCTTATTTTTACTTAAAGCCATTCGTGATGAGACTTTGCAAGGAGGATACTGATAATTAAAATAAGAAAAATCAAGTTTTGTGCCCAGTCCTATGCTAAGCAGTGTAGCATGAAGCTTATCCCCTCATAGATCATAAGTTCTTAGCAAACAGACATGGTCACTTGCTTTGGTGTGTTTTGTTTTATTTTCAGTTTCTTTGTTCTATTTTCTAAATGTGTAATTTTCTTTCCTGCCCTGTAACTTTGTGCACGTGCCAAAAGTCTGGAAGGCTTTGCCCCCTGTCAGTACATGCCCCTCCCCCCCAGCGCCCCTGCTCTGCCTCAAAGGAGGAACATGCAGTTGACAAATTATGCTACCGAATGATCTTAGTTTTCTCATCTGGAATGGGGACAATGACACTTCTCTCACATGGTTGTTGGAATGCTCATATGAGAATAATAATAGAGGTGCCATTTATTGCATTATGTAAGTGTTTCACATATATTATCTCCCATTTAATTTTTCCCATTTTAAGATGGGAAACATTCTTCTTCTTTTATTTTTTAATTACAGATGGCATACAATATTTTATCAGTTTTGGCTGTATACCCCCGTGATTAGACATTGTATAACTTACTAAGTGATCATCCCAGTAAATCTCCTACCCATCTGTTACCATATATAGTTATTAGAATAATATTGACTATATTCCCTAAGCTGTACTTTACATCCCCATGACTGTTCTGGAGCAACCAATTTGTTCTTCTAAATTCCTCCACCTTTTTCATCCACCCTCCCAATGCCCCTTCCATCTGTCAAAATGTTCCCTAGATCTATGATGCTATTTCTGCTCCGCTTGCTTGTTTATTTTGATCTTTAGATTCAATTTCTGCATAGATATGTGTGTATTGCTATTTTATTGTACATATTTTTATTTAGTTTTTCTTCTTCTTAAAGAAGACCCTTTAAAATTTTCTGTTACACTGGTTTGGTGGCGATGAACTCCTTTCACTTTTCCTTGTCTGGCAAGCTCTTTATCTGTAATAATAGCTTTGCTGGGTAGAATAATCTTGGTTGTAGGTCCTTCCTCTTCATCGCTTTGAATATTTCCTGCCACTCCCTTCTGGCTTGCAAAGTTTCTGTTGAGAAATCAGCTGACAGTCTTATGGGAGCTCCCACGTAGGTAACTAACTGTCTTCCTCTTGCTGCTTTTAAGATTTTCTCTTTGTCTTTAACCTTTTGCATTTTAATTACAATGTGTCTTGCTGCAGGCCTCTTTGGGTTCATCTTGTTTGGGGCTCTTTGTGCTTCCTTGTTAGGAAGGTTTTCTGTCATTATTTTTTCAAATTGGTTTTCAATTTCTTGCTCTCCCTCTTCTCCTTCCGGCACCTCCCATGATGCAAATGTTGGTGCATTTGAAGTTGTACCAGAGGCTCCTTACACTATCTATATATTTTTGGATTTTTTTTTCCTTTTTGCTGTTCTGATTGGGTATTTTTTACTTCCTTATATTCCAAATTGTTGATTTGATTCTCAGCATCATCTACTTTACTGTAAATTATTTTTCATTTCAATTAATGTATCCTTTAATTTTGACCAGTTCTTTTTTATGGTTTCTAAGCCCTTTTTCATGTCATTGATATTCTCACTAAGTTCCTTGAGCGCCCTTATAACCATTGTTTTGAACTCCGTATCTGGTAGTTTGCTTTCCTGCATTTCATTCAGTTCTTTTTCTGGAGAATTCTTTTTTTCATTTGGAAGCTGTGTTTTTGTCTCCACATTTTGGCTGCTTCCACATGTTATGTCTATGTATTAAGTAGAGATGCTGCATCTCCCAGACTTGGTAGAGTGGCCTTGTGTAGTAGATGTCCTGTAGGACCCAGTAATACAGCCTCTCTAGTCACCCAAGCTGGGCACTCTAGGTGTGTCCCTGTGTGGGCTGGGTGCACAGTTTTGTTGTAGCTGAGCCCAGATTGCTGTTGGCATCACCAAGATGGATTGATCCCCAGGCCAGTCAGTTGTGAGGACCAACTGCGACTACAGTGGAGGAGCTGGTGTGCAGGAGCTGACCCTATGGAGCAGGATTTGCTTCAGTGGGGCTTTGGTGCTCACCGAGTCCACCTCTTGGGTGTGTCACTTATGGAGGAGGTAGGGTAGTAATCCAGCATAGTCTGAAGCTGACCACTGGGCGCAGTGGCTGTGGGACTTCCCAGGAGGTGCAAAGTCAGCCACCTCCTATGCCCTGCTTAGGGCCACCTGGCATGAGCTACAGAGCGATCTGCAGATGGCTGCTGTTTGTGCTAGGCTTGGAGGTGCCTGGGAGAGACCAAACTGTGAACCAAGGCAGGCTAGCGCCAGGCCTAGGGCCCCTTAGCAAGGGGAACAGGTCATGTAGAGGCAAAATGCTGCTTGTTTGAGAGATTTTAGGAAAGTTCAAAGCATGAGGTAAGAGAAACCATTAGGACAGAAAAGCCACTGGAAAGGGTTTGGGTGGTTCTGAAGGTTGGGTGGGGCAGGGTCTCAAGAAGTCACTGGGGTGGGGCAAACTGTGAGCCAGGTGGATAGATACTCAAATGTGGCACCTGCCTATTAGCTCTGTTGATGAGGGAGGGGCAGCCTCAGAAAAGGAAGTACTTTTGTCTGGCAGAAAGGTGCCCCCTAGCTCTTGCCATGATGCCAGACAATTCAGTTCCTCCTCGTAGGTCCCTGGTTCCTTTCAAGCTGCTGCTCCAGCAGTGGAGCTCAGAGGGAGTGAGTCTGCATAAGTCCATGTGCAGAGGCCCTTTAAGAAGAACTGCTTGGGACTGCAGAAGCCCTCTGTCTCCCTCAGCCAAAACCCCTGCTGGTTTTTACAGCCAGAAGTTATGGAGATTGGTCTTCCTGGCACTGGAATCCTGGGCTGGGGGGTCTGGTGTGGACCTGTCACTCCTCACGGAGGACCTTTGCAGCCAAGATGCCCCTCCCAATTTTAAACCACTACACATGGGCATGGGACCAACCCGTTCCACATCTCCACCCCTCCTACCAGTGTCCATGTGGCTTCTTCTTTAAATCCCTAGTTGTAGGACCTCCATTCAGCTAGATTTCAGATGGTTCTGAATGATGGTTGTTCTGTAGTTTAGTTGCATTTTTGATGTGGTTATGGGAGGATTCCAGTATTATGTTACCTATGCTGCCATCTTGACTGGAAGTCCCATTTAATGTTTAGACTATCCTTTACGAGTAGATGTTGTCCCTAATTTACCGATGAGCAAAGGGAGGCACAGAAGGCTACAGCTTGCGTATACATGATCAGTAAGTAGCAGAGCCGGCATTTGAGCTGGGATGTCTGTTGTAAGGCCCAGGCTCTCTCAGCTACGAAGCCTTCTGTCAAGTGCTACACAAGTGTGAGAATTCTTATGAGCAGTGATGACTGGTTTCAATGATTAGAGAGCCTTTGTGTGCACCAGAGGGCCCTCGCAGAGCAATCATAACCCAGTGCTTTTCCAGTTTTATCACTGAGATGGTCTCTGTAAGAAGCCTATTACATTTCACTTTCATTTTTCCCAGCTTTAAATGAGGACCTTTAAAAAAATAGTCTGGCTTTGTTAATAAATTTTCAGAATACATTTTCAAGTGGCAGCCACTTAATTAAAGTGCTTCTCTTGATTTGTGCAGATATTTTTTCATCAGCTGACTTTTGGAAATTCTAGTTCAAGCCCTCCACTTCGAGCTGATTACAATAACCCATATTTATCAATATAGTTGTTCTGGGCCTTACCTCTGAGTTCTTTCCAGATTTGGTCTTGCTTACTATATATTACTCAATAAAATATCCATTCATCAAGAGGCAGTGGAGGAAGAACATATTTCTGTAGCTACCTCTGTGTTCTGAGGGAGACAGCCATAAATGTTAGGCATAATGGTCAAAGTTTGGCCTTATGCTAAATCATAATTGTTTTAATGGCAAATAAAAGACATATTTAAGTATATCAACAGTTGTGTAAATTTGGGTTTGATTCAGGCATTATGTGAGGGGGGCCCCCCAAAAAGCCAAAATTTATTTATAAAAAATTGTATGTTTGTTCTTACACATTTAAAGTTCAGTCACCTTCAAAGTACTCTCCATTTGATGCAATACACCTATTGAGATGTTTTTTCCACTGCTCAAAACAGTTTTTGAGCTTGCCGATTTTGATGTCTATCAGTGCTTCTACCAGTTTTTGTTTTACCCCTTACAATTGGGAAAACGTTTTCCTTTGTGGACTTTTCTCGTCTGGGGAAACAAAAAATAGAAGTTGCTCGGAGCAAGATCAGGTGAATAGGGAGGGTGGGGCACGGGGGTCATGCTTTTTTTTGGTCAAAGACTGCCGAACACTCGGCGCGGTGTGGGCGGGTGCACTCTTTGTGAAATGTGGGCAAACATGTTGAAAAAGTCTTCAAAACAAATTTTACCGAAGCTGAGTGCAACCTCTCACAACAAGGCCAGCTGGTACACTGATACAGAGGGGTTCCGGGAACACTCACATAGCAGGGGAAGCCTGTACTACAAGAGAACTGCCCTCCAGAAGATAATTCTGGTTTTCTGGGGGCCACCCTCATATATTTTCCATCTTTTTAAAAATTACTTTTTAGCTATAAGTGATAGGTCATGAAACATGAGATCGCTGTGGTCTAGCAAAATCTTGAATAATCAGATCTTGCAAATGACCAAATATTATCTGCACCCCACTCCTGGGATAAAGGGGAGAGTGACATGGGCCAAGGCTGCCAATGAAAATTACTATGTTGGTCCCAAATCCTGGGCAAATCACAGTAAGTGAGCCACCACTCTACCCACCACGCACACACACCAATGCAATATTTTAAAACAAAAAAGTGAGTGGGATACTGACCACCAATGACAATCCTGAAGGGAAAAATCAGGAAAGATGGATACTCTATATCCTGAGGTTTGCGTGTAAAGGGGACAAAAAGAAATTGGTAACTAGTTTTAACAACCTTCTGTTCATATGGGTCGCTCTTACAGGGTCATAGGCATCCCTTGGAAGAATTATTAAAAATAATGTTTAGGACCCCCATCCTAGTCCTAGTGAATCCAAATCTCCAGAAGAACTGCAGAAAATGCATTTTTAAAATGGCCTAGAGCCCTGGCCCGTATGGCTCAGTTGGTTAGAGCATCATCCTGTAAACCAAAAGATCACGGGTTCAATTCCCGGTCAGACACATGCCTGGGCTGGGGGAAAGGTCGCCAGTTGGGGTGCATATGAGAGGCAGCCGATCGGTGTTTCTCTCCCTCTCTCTCCCTCCCTTCCCCTCACTCTAAAATCAGGCAGCATGTCCTTGGTGAGGATAATAATAATAATTATAATAATAATAATAATAAATAAAAATAAATATGGCTCTGGCTGGTGAGGCTCAGTGGATTGCATGCCAGCCTGCAAACCAAAGGGTCACTGGTTCTATTCCCAGTCAGGGCACATGCCTGGGTTGTGGGCCAGGTCCCCAGTAGGGGGTGCGCTAGAGGCAACCACACATTGATATTTCTGTCTTTCTCTTTCTGCCTTCGTTCCCCTCCTCTAAAAATAAAAATAGATTAAAAATCTGTAATAAATAAATAAATAAATAAATAAATAAATAAATAAATAAATAACGTGGCCTAGGAATCTGGGACTCACCTTAGACCTGCTGAATCAGAGCCTCTAGGGCTTAGATCAGGGGATAGGAATGTGGAAGAAGCTCCACAGATTTAATTCTGATATAAACCCCTGCTTTAGAAGTATTCTAGTGTCACCCTCTTTCCTTGCTGTGTAGGGAAGTATGGCACCTTCCTCTAGCCGTAGCCCAGTGTTCCTTGAAGTCTGACGGGCAGCCCACGTCGAGCTTGTTAAAGATGTACATTCCCGGGTCCCACCCTGGACTTTTGAGTCAGATCTCTGGGGTGACTCCTGGCAATCTGCATCTTTAGCCTACACTCTTCGGTGCATCCTCCGAATGCCCCAGTTTGAGAAGCACTCCACCAAGGACTGTTCTGAGTTTTATGAGAACATAAGCAGCCTGATCTCTTCTTACACCTGATGGATCAGCTGAATATAAAACATTGCTGTAAGAACAGCTTGTATTGCAATGTGCCTAACACTTGTACATTTCCTGTTTCTTTTGGTCCTCACAGTCCTCAGAGGCTGCTGTACCTGGAATTACATATAAAGAAAATTAGGTTTAGGGAGGTTAGGTAACTTCTGTAGGCTCATCATATATTCTGAGCAGAATTTAGACTCAATTCACATGTGTTTGACTCGAGTCCTGACACTAATGGTTTTGTATACAGTGCTAATTCACCACTTTCACTCACAGGACCTCCTCTGAGCTATAAAACCCTGTAATACAGGCAAAGCAGGCATTATCCCCACTTCAAATGATAAAACAGTGTCACTAAGATACTAAGTCCTTGATTTAGGGTTGCATGGTGCACCCTGATAAATTTGGCACTGACACATGTATCTTCTGCTTCTTATTGCAAACGCAGAAACACAGCCGCAGGGTCTCTAAGATTCATAGCCAGCAAAAGATGATTCTGTTAAACTCATTGGCCCTATTACCAAAGGACAAAGAAATGTCCCTTGACAGAGGGACAAATTTTCTTCTTTAACTTTATGCCATATTTCATGCTAAGCACAATGGAGGGAAGGGGTTCAGGAAGGGTCCCAGTGCTAATGAAAAGACATTTCCTGCCCTCAAGGTGGTCACAGTCAAGCAGAAAATAGACAAGTGATTTAGAAAAATTTCAACCTAATGTGTTTTATATAACTTTCATTTACTACTTGAAAATGTCATGAACTAGAATATATAATTCAGTTGACAATATTTTGCAGCATCCCTGTGTGCCAAGCACTGTGGCAGACACCAGGTGTACAAAGATTACCAGGACTCTCACTACACCCAAGGAACAAACTGCTTATGCTTTGGACATGTGTGGTAACAAATGAAAGGAATTTCTGAAGAGGGAGATTTCTTCCCATCCAAAATCTCTGCATCCAGTCCTAGATTTCCCAATGGGCAAAGTAAGGACTTTGTTAGGGAAATAGGATTACAGAAGCATTAATGATAATCTTTGGGAAAGAATGTGATATTTTACAACATTGCAATGGTCATCCTGGGAGAAAGTAGAGCTTTGTTGAATTTGCTTGAAATTTTTCATCCTTCTTCACTTCCTTCCCTTCTTCCCTTCCTTCCTCCCTTCCTCCCTTCTTCCTTCCTTTCTGCCTTCCTTCTTTCTTTCCTTTCTTCCACTCATCCATTACATGGTGGGGTAGAATGAGAAGGAATATGTTGTCTTTTTTGGGCTTTTGACCTCCAAGGGTCTTACCCTGGCCCTACCAAGAGACATAACTCAGACCAGAGATGACCCTACATAGCACTCGTAATGTATTTGAAACCTGTTTGCATCTGCTGCCACCAAATAATATCGCCAAATGGCATTTGGGAGAGGGGCTACAATTAGCAAATCCTTAGGGCCTTTGGTCTGGGCAGCTCCAAAAATTTAGAGGGATTTTTAAAATTTTAAGCGCTGAAAGTAGTCATTGAAAGTACTTACTACTTGTAGGTCTGAGGCATTCTGTATTTGGAAACCTGTCTCCCTCATGTTATTGGATCATAAGATTGGATCATAATCATTACAGACTTGCATTCTCTAGGTTGCCCTTGAGTAAAGGAAAGTAAGTCAGTTGCCAAGTGCTGTAGGCCTTAAAGTGGCTCTCTGAGCTACAAAATGATGATATTGCTTAAAATCTTCCTGTTTCTCTTTTGCCCTCAGGACAAAGCACAGACTCCTTTCCTTGATTTAAAAAGACATTCCTGGCCTGGCTGGTGTGGCTCAGTGGACTGAGCACCAGCCTGCGATGCAAAGAGTCACAGGTTCGATTCCCAGTAAGGGTACTTGCCTGGGTTGCAGGCTGGGTCCCCACTAGGGGATGCATGAGAGGCAACTACACATTGATGTTTCTCTCACTCTCTCCTTCCCTTTGTCTCTGTCTAAAAATAAATAAAATATTTTTTAGAAATAGAGACATTCCTAATCTGTCCTGTCCTTCTTTGCCCCTCTGGCCTCCTCTGCCCTAATTCCCGTCTCCAGTATCTCTCTATGCCCCAGAATCCGGATTCTGAACTACCCTCAGATCGATCTTGCTCAGCAGTCTTTGCACATGCTATTCCTTCCATCTGGAATATTCTCACTCCTGCTCTTGCCCTAGCTCTCAGTTTAGACATCACTTCCTCCGGGAGGCCTGTGCTGCACCCCTCCCCACCCGCCCCAGTACAAGACCACATGCCAGAGGAGCAAAGCCTTGGCTGCCCCCGCCCCCCACCCTCCTCTGTGCACCCCAGGCTCCTTGTCTTTGCCTCTCCACATGTGACTGTCTGTTCCCTGAAGCCAAGTATTCTCCATATGTATGATAGGCGCATACAATTAAGAGTTTGTGGAATGACTGAATGAATGACTGAGCAAGTACAGTTAGAATCAGTGAGTAAATTCTTCTAATATCCAAAACAATGAAGGCAGCTCTTACCTCCAATCCCTAATGTGAAATTCAGCTCTTCTCCTTTTACTCTTATCTTCTATTTTAACCAGATTTTATGCCTGTAAGTATATGGTAACGTGGGAAAAGAGACCACTAGAGTAGGCAAGTACTATTTCCTCCATTTGACATTGAGGAACCTGCTAGTCAGAGACAGCAAGTAACTTTTCCAAGGTCATACAGCCTCTCAGGTATAGAGCTGGGTTTGAATCCAGACCTGTCTGGCTTCGAACACCTGGGACTGGCAACTAGTGAGTACACAGCTGGGATTAGAATTCGGGTCTGCTAACTCTAGTTCTCATTCTTCTACATGCTCCTTGCCTGGACAACAAGATTACTAATGTTCTTGTTTTTAATTTCTTGGTTAGTATTCAATAATAGGTCAAGTGTATCTTAAATGGAGAATCATATGGTGTTCATTGGCTTCCCTTCCCTTGTGATGGTTAACCTTTGGTGTCCCTCATGTTACTAGATGAGAGATGAAGGCAAGGAAGTTTTCTGTCTCTCACAAGCCCACGTGTCATGCAAGCAGAATACAGGGGAGTACTGAGGAGCCAAGAGTAGGTAAGGGTTAAGGGACTATGTCAAGAGGAGTGGGGTGAAGACCTTTAACTTTAAACCATTAAAAAAAATTACTTTCCAACCATATTTTTCTGAGCCCAGGTAATTTCTGAATTTCTGACCCAAATTCTTTTCTCCAAGCTGCCTGCAAAGAAACTCAGGGAGGAAAAAAAAAGAAAGAAAAGAAAGGACAATGATGCCTTTCAGAAACTTGTTCCAAATCTTTGTCTCTTTCTTCTGTCAGAAATCCTCTGTTGTCAGTCCCTGGCATTCCCCGGAGATTTCCTTAGCAGCAGCATTCTTGTGTTTTTTACTAAACTCCGCTTATAAGGGAATGTTTTACTTTTAGGATTTAAGAAAGCGAATTAGTGTAAAAATACATTTGGTTGTAATTTTTGTCAGGGCTGCCATCTGACAGGATTCGAGGATGCTTCCATTTCTGCCCAGATAATAGCTCTGTTATCTGTGGAGATCTGCAAGAGCTCGACAGCACAGGAAACCTGCGTCTCAGGCCCCCTGCTCCCAGCTTAGCTCATGCATTACCCTAAATGTGGGTTTACACAAGGAAAATTACTTTAGTGCTACTCCAGTTGACTTGTAAGTAAATTTAGCCTTCCCAGGTTCCTAGTCCCACCATCTAAACTTATTTCAAAGGCAGCGTTAGTAATCTTCCCACACTTCTCAAGCGCACTCAGGAGCGCGGGTGCCCAGCAAGCTGGTCGATCTCCTGGTCCCTTGTGAAGCCTCGGGGAGTTGTTCTTCAGGCCGGCAACACTCGCTGCCATGGTCCACATCCACGGCCCCACAGTTACACACTGCTGGGTGGGTCTGGGAGTGGGCCGAGAGAAGACAGCCCTGAGTTAGTTCTTTCCCGTCTCTGTGCCTCCGTCTGTAAAACCCTGGTGCCACATAGAGGGGAAAAAGCTAATTATGTTCACTGAACCCATTAACAGAAAACTTGTGGGGTAAGATCCTATGATTAAAAGTAACAAAATCTTCCTCATAACCATGTGTTAGATCTGGGTTCACTTTCCACAACTTACAAACCACCGAAATGTGATGTGTTTTTAAGACTTGTTTACAGTGGTTTACCCAAAGCTCATCAATAAAAAGTCCTTATGTTTCTAAAACCTGGTCAGCTTTGCAGCAACAGCCCCAGAAAACGATGTGGTTCACATGATGTGCCTTCCCAGGAATGCCAGCCCAGGGCCTTGGGTTCCATTATAAAGCAGTAGATATCTTATGTGAGTGGGAACTGGATGGGGAGGGATGAGAAGCTGATCTGATCTGTGGGCCCCTCAACTCAGAGGTCATGAGCTTTTGAAAAAGAGGCCTTTCTAGGTGGAGTGGCCCATATGTAATAGCTAATACTTATTGACTGCTTATCATGTGTCAACAGTTGTTCTAAGTGCT
Source organism: Mormoops blainvillei (assembly GCA_004026545.1). Lineage (NCBI taxonomy): Eukaryota > Metazoa > Chordata > Mammalia > Chiroptera > Mormoopidae > Mormoops > Mormoops blainvillei. The sequence goes on from PVJD01000029.1 coordinate 849,427, forward strand.
GTTGTGGCTAAATGCTACTGTGTTAATGGAATCTTTATGATAATCATAGGAAGCCGGTAAAGGTATTATCCTCAACTGAGGCACAGAGGGAAGGGTAAAGTTGTCCAAGTCACATAGCTAATAAGTGGCAGAGCTGAGATTCAAATCTAGGTGTTCTATCCTATACTAGTAGCCAGGAATCAGATGGTTGTAGTAAGTTGTCCTGGACTTGGGAGAGCTGTGCGTTGACTTGGGAGCACAAAAAACTTTTAATTGATAAATCTAGTGATTTCTTTCGATTGCCAATGTTGTTCATCTTTGTAGAATGTCTCCGTTTGTATATTTTCACCCTTCTCTCCACCGCTCTGAGGCAGTGTTTTTAGTGTGCTCTGCTAATTCTCCTTTTTCTTTCAACCTTTATTTGTGGACCCCTCCACAAATTTCTGTCCCTGCTCTTCCTCTTTACTCCACCATTTCACCTTACCTGTAAACCAGCGTGAGCTCTTCGGCAGAGGTGGATTTAGTGGCGGGGCGCCCCGGGAACACACCCTGGGCCCCAGAGGCGGATTAAGGTCAGTTGCGGCCCCGGTCGCCGAAGAAAATATTTAAACATACTATCAGGTTTTACCGCCGATTGTAAACTTGTACGTAATTAAAATTGCACATATGAAACCAAACTTGGTGTCATTAGAAAAATGTGTAAAGTTGGGGTTTGGCTGGGCGCTTCAGAATTCAGGGCCCAGGGCGCGCGCCTGGTGCGCCCGCCATTAAATCCGCCTCTGCTCATCAGTTCCTGTAGCTTCAACTGCCAGCTCTATGAGGATGGCCGAAATTGGCCAGGCAATCTTGACTCTTCCTGAATTTGAGAACACTGTGTCCAACCTCCCCGTGGGCATTGCCCCATAGACAGCCTGCCAACGTTTCCCATTGAACCTGCCCACATTGGCCCAGTAGCTGGCTCAGTAGCCAGCACCCAATAAACATGTTCAATGGATGAATAAATGCATAACTTAAAGAGACAGTCACCAAGGTTCGTAGATTTTGTCCCCCAGATTTCCCTAAATCGGCTGCTTCCGCCTTCCTGAATACCCCTTGCTTAGCCTGCTCTGAGGCCCCATGGCATCTTATGTCTCTCTTTGTGCTGGTGCCCATTTAATCCCTACATTCTGGTATAGTTGCTCATGTAATATCTTTTCTCCGCAAGAATGTACGGACTTTAAGGGTGGAGATTGTGTTTTCTTTGTTTCTATCCATCAGATGGCCTTATACTGTGCTTTTCACAGAGAGGCCCTTAGCAACTATGGAAACAGTGAGTCAGTAAAAGTGCACCTAGCACTTGGCAGTTTGCAAAGGGTTTTCACAGATACCTTTTTTAAAAATTCCACAGTATGTTAAGGGGGCAGGTGATTGAGTCATTAGCCCCATTTTACAGATGGAGGAGCTAAAGGTCAGTGTGGTAGTCACTGGTCCAGGATCTCACTGCTCACCAAGCCAGCCTTATGATTCTAAATCAGAGGGCGGATTAACCCTTCATCATGACTTTCTCCTCCATGTACTCAGGAACAGCAAGGGGCAGAGAGAAAGACACGTTTGGGTGGGGAGTGACTTGCACTGGGAACAATTACGGATACACCTGATTAGGTGCCTTGGATGTCACAACCACTCGCCCAAATTCCATGTGTCTTTCAAGAGTCCCCGTTTGGAGCTCCTAAGAGTAGCTCCCTTCAGAGAAGACCCAGGTAGAAGTTATTTTGTTGAGTTCCATGTTTTTGTCTCTAAGAAGAAAAGCATGAAGGTAAAATACCCAAGGACTTTTGGAATCAGGCAAACCTGGGTTAGAGGCTCAGCTTCAACATTTAACATCTTCATCCCCTCCCCTCATCTATAAAATGAAGATAATAACCCCAACCAGGGCGGACATGTGCAGATTAAAAGTGGGAAATTTTAAAGGGCTTGGCATGGCTCCCAGCAAGGGGAACTCAATCCATTTCTGTCCTCTTTCCCTAAATTGTGCCTCTGTGCCGTTAACTCTTTCTACATATGGGGTTGTGACCAGTGAACTTGGGCCCAAGATGAGACTCGCCGACTGAGAGGAATGAGAAGAAGACCAAGCTAAGGACAGAAGCGAAAGAGGGTACTGACAAATGGCAGCTGCTTCTGCCACATTTGCCACCTGTTTTAGCACGGGAGGCCATCTCCAGCTTGCAACATGACTGACACACAGCTGGGCCATTCAAGTCAAACCAGCAGAATTCCTCAGGCTAATAAGCCACTTGTCAGACAGTTAACACCGTTTGATACTATCTTATAAAATGCTGAGAAGCAAAAGGGGAGAAAGCAGTTTTCCAAAGAAGTGACTGATGGGGGAGTGGCCCAGTCATGGAGAGTGCAAAGGTGCCTAGGGCAGGTATAAACTGCGAAGCTTTCTGAGGTTAGTACTGAAAGAATGAGGGGCTCCACAGCCCTGCAGCACCTTTAAAGAAAGGGCGGGAAGGACATGCTTAGGTAATCTGTCAATACAACAGCTCAAGGTATTGACGGCGTTGACAGAAGTTGTTTAAGACTGCATTAATGACACTGACGCAGTGCCTTTTCTGATTGACACGATTCAAACGGGCATCATTTGCCTTTCAGCACCACCAAGACGTGATGAACAGTGGGGGGATCAGAGAGCCATACGAGTGAATTCCTGGCAGGGACCATGAACTGTCTTCCTCTTGAGCCTAGGACTTTACTGGATAGGCAATAAATTCTCCATTAACTGGAGTATTTCAATTAATCAGAATTATATACCTTTTATATTGTGATAGTCTAATTTTTGCTAAGTAGGGGTAAATTAGGCAAAAATAAGGTAGTTGGGTTTTGTTTTGCTTTTTTTTTTTTTAAGAAAAGTACTATAAGTAATATGTACAGTTTCACATCCGGTACATTAATTCATTATTTACTAACTAGGTGACCTTGGACAAGTTTCATAAACGCTTGTATACGTCCCATGTTACTCATCTGTATAAGGAGATAAATAAAACTTCCCTCTTAGGATTGTAATGATAATTATACATATGTGTATCACTTCAGAAGCATACTGTACTTGATAAACATGAACTACCTTTATTAATATGTCTTTTATCATCTGCATTTGCTCTCTCTGTTCCTGCCTGATGCACATCAAGGTTGAATGGCTTCGTACACAGAGGTTGATATCATGGGTTTTGGCATTTAGTGGACCTGGATGTGAACTGGAGCAAATTGCTTCATTTCCCTAAGCCTCAGTTTTCCGTCTATTCAGTGAGAGTAGTAATATCTGCCTCTCCTGATTACTGTATGGTGCAAATAATATCATATTCTTAAGTGCTTAGCATATCTATGCCAACAAATAGTCGACATTATTATGTTTATAATAAGGACTCTCAAAGCACTATAAAATACAAAATCATCAAAGAAAGCAGCTCTTCATTCATGCAACATTTATTTCTTAAACATCGTACTGACTCTACGCCAGACACAGAGTTTGGCACTGGGGACGCAGATTTACAATGTGTTGAAACACATAGGGAGTTTCTTGTGAACTCTCGGCCACTAAGGAAACGAGGCCACCCCGTTCCCCTGCACTTCCAAGCTAACCTGCACCCTTCCGTGGAATCCTTGCACCCCAGCTGCAGGATGCCTGTGTTTTGTAGCTCCTCAGATCGAAACGTGTTTCTGTGGATGAAGATGTCGAACATTACACTGGCTGCATCAAACTTGAAAAGATGGTGCAGAGATCTTGTGTCCCGATTTTGTAAATGTTATGCCTGGTGAATGTACACATGGTAGAGATAAAGGAGGTTTCAAAGGAGGCAGCTTTACTACTTTGGGCCTTTGGATTGCCAGGCTGCATTTTTGGGAAACCCACATAAAAGAATACCCTTTAAAAAAAAAAAAGTATTACCTCAGAAAGTATAGCTCTTTCACAAAAGCAGTAAGTCATTCTGAGCACCATCCTCAATATTACCGATGCTGTGATGATCATTTTGATTAACATATGAACCGACCTTTTAGATAACAGGCATTCACAGACACCTATCTGCTTGCCAGGGCGTATGTCCAGCAACAAAGTAACACGTGAGCATATGTGTGTATGTGTGTGTGTTTAAAATAAAAGAGCATTTTAAATGTTTAACCTACTCTTCCCTTTGGCACCAATCTATGTAGCAAAAAGAATGCTTGGCCGGGACCCAGGATCTAGCCTCTGGCCTCCTTTCAGCCATGACCTGAGGGGAAGCTTAAGTTTTACCTTCTCCAGGAGGTTTTCCCTGACTACTCCAGCCTTCAGCTGCGTTCTCCTATGCTACTGCACTTAGATTCCGCGCTGTATGGTTTCACGCACCGCTTCTCTGGTTGTTTCGACATTGTGTGTCCTGTCTGTCTGTAGGAATTACGTGCTCCTTGAGGTAGAGACCAAGTCCAATGTCTTCGAAAACCTCTGCAATACAGGACAGTGCTGGAAAATAAACGTGTTCTTCTACCAGCATCCGATTAACTAAGACGAGTGAGCGATCAGTGATGTGAAAAGAGATTCTGCTAAGGTGTTTTTTAGCAGGGAATAGAAGAGGGATGGGAGAATGGAGGCTGAAGCTCAGAAGAAACTGGATGATGAAAGAACATTAGATTTGACATCAACAGACCTGTTGGTCTGTTGAGTCCCCACCTTGCCAGTTTATAGCCAGCTGATCAAATAGAAGCTACTCTATCTCTTCAAGTTTATTTTTCTCATCTTTAAAATATCTGCCTCTTTCGGGTGATTTTGAGGATCAAATGAGATAATGTATGGAAAATGCTTTGTAAGCACAAACCCACTTTGCACATGCTATTTTCTTAAATTCAGCTTTGATTTGTTTTGGGTTAAAAACAGGGTAATTTTCTTTCCTTAGACCAATGAGGGAAGAAACAAATGATAAGCATCGCATTTTCCAAAGCTACCCTGGCTTATAGAAGAAATCAGCTCTCCCCAGGGCCCGCCCTCGTCTCACACCAGTTCACCCGCTGCCTCCGCCGATTTGGCCTGATATGTTCTGTAGGCTTTTTGTACTTCACAAAAGCATTTTCATATGCATTCTCATACAGGAATACTGTGACGTGGGCAGCGTAGGTGGTAAGTCTTCCCATTTCATTGATAAGCAAGGTGAGCCGCAGAGAAGTCTGCAAAATGCCCCTGCATCACCCCAGCTGGCTTAAAGGGCCTGCCCGCCTCCCAGTCTTGTCCTCGCCATGATGCCACCTGGGCTCTGCTTTGCATGTACCGTTCCCAAGCCATTCTCAGTCCCAAACATGGTCTGTTTCCCAGTCGGCTGCGGGGAATAGTTCTCCAGCACCAAAATAATTAAACCAGTAAAATTTAGTCTAAATTATAAGTCTTTAATATTTCACAATAAACATAAGCATTGCACACCTGGCTTTTCTACATTTTTAGCAACAGAACAGACTAGTTAAGAATGAGATGGAGCCAATTCTAACCCTCCTTCCGATACTCACCGCGTAAAGGAGAAACTGAGAAGCCTCTTTGAGCCTTGGTAGATTCAGGTTCCCGACACCCAGCTCCCAGCGGTGCAATGACAGTGAAATGGCATAATGCACACAGGGCCCTTGGTCCGCGCTGTGCCTCATAGATGAAAGCTGCTGGTATTTCAGCTGCTCCCGGCTATGTGAAGTAAGGTAAGATTTATGTCCGGGTGACAGGTGAAGGTGTAGCATTTGGACCTGTAAATGCTGTCATGGTTTGACCGCGTTAATGAAACACTTCATCGTGCGTCAGCCACCATCACCTCGACAGGCCATCTCTGGCTGGCGTGACCCAAGGGCCTATGAGAAAAGGACATTTCACTGATGATACACCAGGTTGCCTTGTGTTTCTTCCTTCTTGAAAAACCATTTTCCATTTTTAATTTTTTTTTTCACACACTTCTGACTCCTTAGCCTCCAGGTAGAATGCCGGGTATACTCCACGAGAACGTACTTTCTTTCCCCTTTACTGCCTTCCCCAGCCCACTCCCCGTTGGCAGAATTTTTCCGCCAGGGAGTGAAAGCAAAGGTGATTCATATTTTTGTAGTCATATTTTTTTCATCCTTCTTGCTGACTCTGAACAGCTTCTTAGGAGGGACGGCTGGAGGCCTGGAGCCTGTAGTCCGAGAGTTGGCCTGTATCCAGGGCACGCGTGTTAAAGGTGGAACAGCGGTGTGAGGTGTGCATACCGGTACCCTGGCATTGGAGATGAAGAATTAGATGCCTGAGTTTGAGTAGCTATTGAAGCCACACGACCAGGAAAGGGCAGAGCTTTATCTGACTCCGAAGACCTCAGTCTTGGATGTCGTGGCTTAGAGTTTCTCAAATGCCACTTTTCTAACAAATACCTTCTAGGGAAAAAAACAAAAACAAAAACAAAAAAAAGCCTTAAAGGAAGACCTGTTATGGTGGAAGTTCACACACGGTGGCAGGCCAATTGGGGAGGGTGCTTCTCGTCTGCTCCCCAAACAGGTAGCTGTGCACTCTGCCACATATAGGGGGCTTATTTCCTGGGTCTTTAAAATGATCATGATTATGCTTATTAAACCCTAACACCCAAAGAGCGGGACTCTCCCCCACAAACAGGACCATGGACAGACTATGAAGGGGGCTAGTCAGTGACAGTGTCGGGACATGAGACTCAAGGGGGATCTGGGTGGGGGCACCGTGAGGTGAAATGTCATGTAAGCCACAAATGCGAACCACATATGTAATTTAAAATCTTCTGAGCCATATTTTAAGAAGTAAAAACTGGTGAAATAATTTAAAGAATATATTTAATTTACCCTAATAGATTCAAAATATTAACGAGATATTTTATGTTCCTTTTTTTCCTTCTTTTTTGGGGGGGCACGGGTAATAAGTCTTTGAAATCCAGAATATATTTTACACTCACCACACATCGTTTGGGCTAAAACAGGTGCGTGTGACCTGTGCCTGCTGAATGAACCGTGTGGGTCTGGGGCAACAGTGACAGTGCAGCCCCCCACCCACCAGCACTCACTGTCTCCACCCCTGCTTTGCTTTTCTGTGTAGAGTTCTCACCGGGTGAGCTATATATTTCCTTTACTTGTCTCTCTCATTATTAATTAGGATGCAGTCTAAGCTGGCATTATAATGAATGGATAGACAGACAGACAGGGAGAGCTGGAAAGGGAGTTCCGTTCCCCATGCTTTCCCTGAGACCTGGGCTCAGTCTGTCTTATTCCTCTGCCATCCTCAACCTGTGGCATTTATCTTGTCCTAGTGGCTTCTTCAGAACCTTCATGGCCATACTCCTGTCAGGAACACACCTTTTTTTTTAATTTTTAAGGACACAGTCCTTCCTCCCTCCTTCCCTTTCTCCCTCTCCGCCTCCCTTTCTTCCCTTCCTCCCTCCCTCCCTCCCTTCCTTCCTCTCTCTCTGCGAGGGCCAGACCCAGAGATAGTGCCCTTCCCTTCTGCTCACATCACTTTGGCCAGAACAGTCAAATTTTACGTCTAGCTAAGGTCTCCTGCCTGGATGAGCCAGTGGCTCGCAGATGGGGACAGTTCTGATAGCTAAGTTGGAAGGGAAGAGCCATCCCGCCCAACTAGGATGTTTTGTTCACTGTTGCCCCAGCAGCCGTGTACCAGGGGTAGGGCTGTGGGAGCATCATTCTGGCAGGAGGAGTATTTCATATGGCATCGTTAGAATCGCAAGTACATAATGCTAATGAAAGCAGACTAAATTATAGTTGGTTGCACTGTTATTTTTAAATTTTCCACAGACCCTGCACCCCATATTTGCTGCACCAGAGAAGACTGCTCCCCTGTCCCACCCTTGGTATGCCTCTGAGTCCTGGCACCTGGAGTAGTGGCTGGCACATTGCAAATACTCTATCTGTAGAATGAATAGAAAACTACACCCTTTCCTGCCATTGCCACCTCATCAGGTAGTAGCCCTTATGACATGTCCACAGTTAGCCATTATTCCCTCTTTAAACCATGAGCTCTTTGGGCACCGGAACCTGTACCAGCTGTCACAGCTTCAGACCAGGCACTCAGTTAATGTTGGTTGAATGAAGGAACCAATAAAGTTCATTGAAGGTTGCCCCCCTTGGCCACCCCGGCCTGCATTTAGCTGACTCCAGGCAGGAGTTTTCTATCCCATTCTCTTCTCTTTGTCAGAACAGGACAGGCTGATACTGGAAAGACTGACCAGCTCCAATTTGTGAGTTACCTTATGCATCAGGTTAAGGAGTTTGCACTTTGTCCTAAAAGCAATAGGGGCCCATCAACACCATTTAACCAGATGGAGCTTTAATTGGAGATGTGATTTAGTGGTATGAGAATGGAAAAGAAGGAACTAATTGGCCTTTTCTCCTCAGACCTCTCTGACTTCAGCCTTCTAGGCACTGGCATTTTCCAGTTTTCTTCAACCATTTCTGAAGACACTGTTCACTGGCATTTCAATCCAACTGTCCCCCTCTGTTCTCCATTTTGACAAATACGGTCTTTGACTCGCTCACAGCCATGTACTGGATATGTTTAGAATGCATGGTCCTTTCAAGCAGGGGCTCTGCCTTGTCCACCGCTGCTTTCCCAAGGGTGCCTAGTAGGCTGTCAGTAAAAATGGTTTCTGACTGGAGATAAAGAGATGAGGAGGGAACTCAAAGAGCACACCTGTCCAGTTAGGGACACAGAGTGTCCTTTAAGCATTTGGAGTCTGTTCTCATGTTCCCTCAAGTCTTCTCTTCAGGATCGCCTCTCTAGCTCCGTCCGCCCTGCTTCTTAGGACATGATGTTCGTTCTCCTCAGCAAACCTAGTCTCTGCTTTCCATGAATGATGGTGTGCACGTAACCCCATTGAACTCTGTTGCCCAAAGTAAGGCGTGGTGCTCCAGGTGAAGTTTGGCCAATACAGAGCAAGGCAAGGGGGCGCCTCCCTCATTTAGGAGAGTGCATTCCTACCCACCAGTGCCCCTAGAGTCAATCAACTTTTTTGGTAGCTTCCTTCCCTCCCTGGCCAGCAGAAAAATACGCATAACATCCCTATATACCATCTATTTCTACAGCTTTACTTTAAGTCTGGCGATCTGGAAGGGAAGCTACAGATCATTCAAATGAAACACATTATTTTTTAAAAAGTGGTTATTAGGCTACAGCTATATCTCTGCAAATATTCTAAGCATGAGAGCTTAAGCACAGTGATTACAATCAAGGACCAACGAGATATTTGATACTCCTCCTAATGGGGCATCATACATTGTTGTACTATTGCGAATTTTCTTGATTTATTAATTTTGGTATTCAGTGGATTTGGTTTTGACATGTTGGACTTGGGACATTATTATTCTTGGAATTTATAAAAGGACATTGTGCCTGGCATGACATGAAGCCAACTTAGAAAACCCAAGCCACTTAACTATGTGATTTTGGATAAGTTAGTCTGTCTCTCAAAATCTGTCTCATTGTGTAATAAGGGTAATAATCCCAACAGTAGAATGGAGAGAGAAAATTCACAAAATGTGCAATTTACATAATAACAAATACAGATGTTTTACAAACATGAACATATGAAAAGATATTTAATTTCACTAAGGATAATAATAAGATACAATCTTAAAAAGTGGTAATATCTACAGAGGTTCCTTAGCAGGTAGCTGTTAGCAGCGAGTGTAGGAAATAGACACCGAATCCTATACCAATGGTAGAAATGTAAATTACAGCAGTTTTCTTAGAAGAATGTTTGGGAATATATGTAAAAAGCCTTAAAGATATGCATACCTTTGACCTAGAAAACAATTCCACTCAATGTGTTTAGCCTAGAGAGGTGTCATAGATGTACATAACAACTCTTACCTAAGGATATTCATCTTAATGTTTTTATAAATAACGAAAAGGTGGATACAACCTAAATGTTTAATTGCAACCACTAAAAACCATGTTTTAGAAGAATATTTAATGATGTAGAACATACATATTATATTAAAAAGAAATTGTGTCTGATATAATTCCAATTGTAAAAGGAATTCATTGTGTGTTTGTATGTGCGCATAAAAAATATATGATATGTGTTAGTGATTATCTGTGGGTCTAGGATATATGGTCATTTAAATTCTTTTGTGTGTGTGTGTGCTTCTCTCTGTTTCAAAATTTCACAACATTGTTTTTTAGAGGGTGAAGAAAGAAAACCTTTCCATAGCTCACAAAAATGGTGAGAATCTAAATTTAAATTATAATATCTATGTGGAAGCATCATACAAACATATTTCATTATTGTTCAGTACTCATTCTTCTCTTTTGCTTTTCTTTAACACTCCTTGTTCTCCCTCCTTCCCTATCCTCTCCCCTCCGCCTCTGCACCATGCCGTTACCTGTCCTCACTTTCTGCTCCCTCCCTTCTCTCTCCCTTCTCCCTGGAGGCTCTGTCTTATTCCTGGTCCCAGCTCTGGGGCTCGGCTCTGCTGCCGCCAGGAGTAAGAGTCAAACAGTTTGCTGACCCTGATCTGAAGCTCAGTTGATCCAAACTGAGCAAGAAGTGAACAAGTTTCTCGCATTTCCTTTCAGACCTCTAGTAGCCCTGACACACATCCTGGACTAATCAAGACTGTGTGAAATGCACGTCCATCCGTTCAGAGTTGAGCTCTTGTCATATAGGACTGAATTACCAACTTCTCAAAGCTGCTGGGAGTGGGAGGGTGCTTTTTTCTTCAACATCACCAATTGTTTGATGCCTCTGCCTTCCAACACTACTCGAAAATAGCTTTGTCAAACAAAGCATGAACACTGGGAGTTTCCTGACATTTTCATAACTATGAGCATATGATTTGCAGTTCATATTGAATAACGATGTAAGAAATCTGCCAAGAAAGCTCCAAATACTATTTCCAGCACTGGCTCATAACCAGTCACAGCTGCCTCATCACAGAGCGTGAGCACAGACTACCAGGCTCTGTGGTTGTCCCGCTCGCACAGTTTGCATTGAGTTACTGGGAGTCGTTCTAACGGGGGAAGTCACTCTCCTGGAAAGCATTTAGGAGGAATAAAGCTAAGGGTTTAATGTTCTAATGAAAAAATTTGTCAATATTTAAATCAAACGTGTGAACACTAAGTGTTTTTACATATGTTTGCTGCAGAGGGTTTGAGGCGGTCTTTGGCTTTCCAGACATGAATAAAGTAGATAGATGCACTATTAAACTTTCGAACAATGACAAAGAAAAACATGGAGTAATTGCTTCACTCAAAGCCTGCCAGGAAATTAATTGCCTAAGAGATGTATTTTATGCAGTGTCCAAAAACTGCAGAATCTACGGGAGTGCCTTGCTTTTGCTAGGAGAAAACATATGTCACCTCTCACCAAAGATGTTTATGTCTTTTCACAAACCTGTCTTCTTTCAGCCTAAAGACATTCCAACTGGAAATGACTACAAAGCCAGGAGTTGATAGGTTAGGGGTGTTTAGTAATGCTTAAAATAATACCCTCATGGAGTCAGATACGATTCTGTACTGTGAGCCCAGTGTAACAGCAACCTGGACCCAGGGGACTGTGAAGCCTTTTCGTTGCTGGCTAAAGAAGTTGGTGGGAGGGGGTGGGGAGCGGGGAGTCTGCCTTTGACCTGCCAACTCTGAAACTAACAGATTTGGGGCTGCAAAGCACTTGGGGCGCTGGCTAAGTGAAGTTAATAAATATGGATGGAACCTGTCTTGGTCCACCTTTGGGACTGTATTCAGACGGCTGATTGCTCTGTGCTAAAGGCTGATGGTGATAGAGTCCCACAGTCTGCACAGCCATAGCTGAGAAGCACAGAGAGCAATCCCATAAACATTTATTGGGTGCCTCGTAGGAACCAAGTTCAATGTACTGGGCTCTTCTGGGAGTGAGATTGGGGATGGGTTAAGCTACAAGGAAAAAATATGAACAGCTGCTACACTTCAGGTCCATTCTGCCTGGTGGAGGACCAGACATTTCAACAAATAGTCATAGTATAATGAAGTAAGTGCAGGATGCTAGAGAGAACATATCTTCTCGTGGACCAATCTGGAGGTTTCAGGAAAGCATCCTAAAGGAAATAAAACTGAAGTAGAACTGGAAGCCTGCAGGGAGAAGAAAGGTGAGAATGGATTTCTTGGAAGAGAAGCAGTCAAGGCACAAATGTCTGTAACCGTGTGGTATGCTGGGAGACTATGGCCTGTTTTTTATTCCTAGGTCCTAGAATCCAAGGTGGGCAATGGCAGAAGACAGAGCTGAAGAAGTGGCTGAGGCTGGTCATTTGGGGACCTTGTGATCTCTGTTAATGTGCTAGGACTGCCCCGGGGGGATCTGTGCAGTGGAGACTCACTGAAGTTGTAAGCAAGAGATGATCTGATCCACCTGTTGGGTAGCTCGTTGGTCTTCAGCATGAAAAATCAAGTTACAGGGCCCAGAATGAAGGTAGAGAGACAGACCAGTTAGGAGGATATAGCAACCATCTTAGTTGGATATGCTGAGAAATTAAATGACAGTAACCATAAAAGGTTAGGATTGGAAAGAACATTAGAATTGGTAAGAACATATCATACAGTTCCATTTCTATATTATACAAATGAAGTCACTGAGGACAAAAGAGGGTGAGCGGACTATCCAAGTTTGTATGGTAATAAAGCTTGCTGGCAGCCAGATCAGGCCCGAGGACCCTGGCCTTCTGATTTCCAGCCCAGCGACTTTTCCACTCAGCAATGCCAAGATCAGCCCCAGCATCCTGCTTGTTAGGCAATGCCCTGGAGAAACTTCAAAATTTACTTGGCCAGCATTTTTCCTGTTAATATCTAGGAGGTGGGAATAGCATTTGCTGTATCAAGCCATACCGCCTGGGAGGGATCTTCTCTGTCCACCTTTTTCCCCTCTGTCTTTAGATATCTCCTTTAATTTTGCCACCTCCTTCTCCTGCTCCAGAAAACCTTCTCAACTGCTGCTTATGAAATGTTCTCCCTTCTGCGGGGTCTAAGCGGTGCACAACACCAGCCAGCACCTTTTCTCAAGCTCGCTTTCTCAGTATTTGAATCTAACTACTGCGTCATTGTTAAGCACTGGGAAAATTTGGAGGCCATGTGGTCCAGCAAAACCAAGATCGACTATTTGCACCGACACTGCTCCCTCGCACATGTAACCATTTTACGTAGTAGCTTTATCTGTACAAATAATGTTTGGTGTTGTCTTTTTCAGTAAGCAGTATGTGTACATATTTTTATATATATTTGGATTAGCTTTATAGCATTCCTAAACAGCAAAAAATTTGGAGTGAGGCCTAAGGCTTTGGGTAACAGACTTAATCTTCAAACCTCAGTTTCCTCAACTGGAAAATGTGGGTAAATAATAGTGCTACCTTGAGGGTTCCTGGCACATGGTAGGTGTACAGAAGTATCAGTCCTGCTCCCACATTTTATAGTTGTTTGTGGCTTAGGGAAATGTGGTATTTTCATAAACAGCTACATATGATTACAAACGGTACCCATAGCTTAAAGCCATGGGTTTTGTTTGTTTGTTTGTTTGTTTGTTTGTTTGTTTTAGGATATTTTTGAGCACAGAGTAAAATCTTGATACCTTGTAAAAGTAGGGAGAAAAAAAATAAAGAAACGAAAACTAAATTAGCTACGACATTTGTGGCCTTCCAATATCATACATGTTGAGGTAACCAGAATTTATTGTATACCCGAGGATGACCATGTGATTTGTGGAGAGTGTCAGTCACAGGGATGACACCGTTTTCCTTTGGAGTTGGCCCTCTGGCAGCCTCATAGAGGGTTGAGAGAGCAGATTAGAGGCTGACCTCCCAGTGATCGGTGAGTCAGCTGAGGGGTGGTAGGTGCCTGAGCCAGGAGGGAGCAGAGGGGTAGAATTTAAGAGGTGCTTTGGTAGCTAATTTAGTTTTCATGGGGAGACTGGTGGCCGGGGTGGGGAGGTGGAGAAATTAACTATAAATTTCTGGTTGTTAGATGAACCCAGGTTCCCTCTTTGCTGACATTAAAGTGAAAAGCGGGGGAAATTTAATTCACTTATTAAATATGTGTTAAGTGGTCAACAACTTAATACTTACTAGGTACTGTTATAGGCAATGGGGACATAGCGGTGACCAAACCAAAGTTCCTGTCCCCATTGTTTGTTTATAAACAATTAAATATATCAATACCTAGCATACCTGGTGATACTAAGTGCAATGCCTAATCATCAGTCAGGTAAGGGCAAGGGGAGAAATGGTAGGCATGAGGTCAGAGAGGTGGTAGAGGCAGGCGACTGTATAAGAACATTGTAAGGTCTCCAGTTTTTACTTAATAAGAGGAGAGAAGCCACTGGAGAGATTTGAGCAGAGGAGGGACATGAACTGGTTTATATCCCAAAGGATTCCCTCCACTGGCCATGTGGAAAATAGACGAGGGTGGCCAAGAGTGGGAGTAGGAAGACCAGTTGTGAGACTTTCGGGGGAAATATCATGCAGAGCTAATGGTGGTGTGAACCAGAGTGGAGCAGGAAAGCTGGGTTCGGGATAGACTTTGAAGGAGGAGGTAAAAGGCTGGGCAGATAGTTTGGATATGATTATTAGAGAAAGCACAGAGACAAGGAGAATGTAAAAGTTTTGTTATGAATGATGATAAGGAAGGAATTGTTATTTCCTGGGATGGAGAAAGAACTCAAAAGTGGCCTTGGAGGGAAATAAGATTTCGATTTTAGACATGTTGAGTTTGAATTCCTTTTAGATACCCAAGTGGAGATATGGAGGCTGAAGCTCAGAGAGTGGTCCAAGCTAGAGATAAGAATTTGGGAGGAGAACGGAAGGTCAGGTAGGAAGTGGGAGAAGAAGGAAGAGGCCCTAGGACTAAGCCTGTGGATCTCAATGACTGAGATCTTGAACTAGCAAAAGAGACTAAGGAGTCACAGCCAAAGCAGGAAAGAAAACCGAGAGAGAACAGTGTCCTGTAAGCCAAGTGAAAGCAGGCATCTCCAGAAGGCGTAATAGGCTGTGTCAAATGCCGCTGCCAAGTCAGGGAAGGCAAAGACTGGAAATTCACTTTTGGGTTTAGAACATGGAGATCCCTGACCGCGACAAGAGCTCTTTCCATGGGATGGCAAGGCAAAAGCTTGCTTTCAGTGGGTCCCAGAGCAATTGGGGAAAGCAGGTGTAGACATCTCCTTTGAGAGAAGTATTGCTAGGAAAGGGAGCAGAAAAATGTATAAGTAGCTTAACAGGAACACAGTCAGAAAGAGCATTGGTTTTCCGGTGGGCGATATTGTAGCACCTTGGTGTATTGATGGGAATGATCTGTGGAGATGGGGCGAGGTGGTGATACAGCAGAGAAACGGGACAACTGGCAGAGCAGTGCTCCCCAGTAGGGGAGGGGGCTGGGCTCCGTGTGCTGAAGTCGGTAGCTGGGACTTAGGATGGAGCATGGAGTTTCCTTCCACTGTAATGGGACGGGAGGTCAAGTTTATGGAGCAGACCAGTAGGAGCAGAAGCAGCAGTTTAATTACATTCACTTCTTAAAGGCTAACCCCTAAGTTTTGGCTTTTCTGACTTCATAAGCCACACCCTCCATGTTCCCACCATGTCCACAGAGTTCACACACATGCATAGTTTTATACATGACTAGTCTTTGGTACAATGAGAAGGAACTCTAATATACAAATTATCTTTTTAAGTGGGAGAAAGAGCTTCCGGCTAGAAAAGAGCTTCCAGCTAGAAACCTAAGCCAATGTAAACACTACACAATGGCAGTGGGAGTGAGGTGGGGATTTGTATCTGTTTTCTTCTCTCTGGTGCCTAGAATAGTGTATGGTACAGAAATAAAGCAGAAAGAGGATGTGTACTTCATCAGCAGCTGTTGCAAGCAAATAAATACTTTGTATACAGTATCTTATTTAATACACCAGTTTTACAGATAAGGAGATGGAGGCACAGAGATGCTACACACCTAGCAAAGGGCACACACAATAGCCGGCAGCTGTCAGGACTGAACCCAGTTCCGTGGGTCCCCAAAGCCCTGGCCTTTCCACTACACCATGCTCTGCCCATGTGATAATTACTTGGTGAACTAGGGAAAGTCAGTCATATAGCCAATCACTCTTGGTTCTTTCAACTTTAGAGAGGGTTGGACAAGAGGCCTGCCAAGTCCTGTTCCAACTAAATGGCTCCGTAAGATGGGAGGCCCAGGGGACGGCTACAAGACATGGTGCCTGCCCTCAGTTTGCAGCTCCCCTCCACACCAACTCTGCAAGCATCCCCTTACCATTTCTGCCACCTCTGACCCAGGCTCAGCTCGGTCCATTGAAACAGCTGAGTGTCTGCACGCGGCATTGGGTTTATCATGGGCGCGGGGTGGGGGTGGGGGGGTGCTGCGGCTCCCGCCCTTTGGAGCCTAGCTGGTCATCTTGGGCTTTTGTCTCCAGCCATAGATCGCCAGTTCCTGCTTTTGCCGTAATGTCACTAATCACATCGTTTTCTTGTGTCTCCTGGTCTTCGGTGTGAAATCCACTCCCCTCTCCTTTTTGTATTATTATAATTTTGAGATGGCAAGTTTAAAATAAGGCCATGTTTAAAAAAAAACAAACGACTAGAGGTGCATGAAATGAGATTTGAGTGCACAGAGACAGTAATGGTATATGAACCTCTTCACTCCCCTAGACACGGCCGGTTCTGACCCTGCCTTTGGGCCTGTCCTCCCCCCCATGCCGCTCCACCCCCATTACTCACATTAAGCCACACTCTGCCTCTGACTCCACTTACTTGGGCTAGCACACTATTTAATGCATAGTTTGTGAAATTTTTCCTCTTTTAAGCTTTTACCTCCTCTAGAAGCCTTCCCAGCCTCAATCGGATGCCCTTCTTTCATTCTCAGCAAAAGTCTTCAACAAATATGCAGACTAAAAAGAATAAGGAATGGGAAGAGGGAGACAAGAGGGGGAAGGGAGGGGGAACAGAAATTGCATTTATCACACTTTTATTTGTCCCTTATTAGACTATAAAGTCCCGGTGAACGGGAATTAATTTCCCAGTTCTGTTCCAGAGATCCCTTGTCTAACAGATAGTAATACTTGTCTAATTGCAATATTCCCATTTGGTGCATCACAAATCAATCCCTATTCTAATGTGAACTTTTGCCTCTACTACAGTTTTTAAATGTGTAAGATTCTATGTTTGATATGCGTGCCTCTGCATTACCTTATTTTGGGTTGGTGGTTGGGGGAGGCATTAAACTCACCATTGCTTTTTATGGAGACTAGTACAGTAGTTCCTCCTTATCCATAGGGATTACATTCCGAAATACTGGTTGATGCCTGAAACCGCACATGGTACCAAACCCTATCTATACTACACTTTTCCTGTACATACATATCTTTTCACTTACAGGAAGCACTTTACAGCTTCTCTTTGGTATTGTCAACGTCATTCCTCTTGCATTTTAGGGCCATTATTAAGTAAAATAAAGGTTACTTGAATACAAGCACTGCGATACTGTGACAGTCGATTTGGTAATTCAGACAGCTACTAAGTGACTAACAGGCAGGGCAGGCATACAGAGTGGATATACTGGACAAAGGGCTGATTCACGTCCTGGGCAGATAAGGGGGGACTACTGTAGTCTTTCATAACTGCCAACAGCAGAAGGAATAAGAAACAAAGCTGAGATGAAACAGAAAAGCAAGAATTAGGGATTGGGTTTCACCCCACTTCTGAGTAGCAAGATGAAATTAAAACCCTCCTAAGAAGTCCCCGAATTCCTTTTACCACTCTTTCCACAAACCGTCTCTTTTTTCAATCCATGGCCCAAGGCATAAAAGGAAAGTAAAAAAAAAAAAATCAAAGCAATCCTAGTAACATTTGTGGTAGAAAATCTGACCATATTGGTATGTGTGAATTTCATATTATTCTAAATTCCCATTATTCTCAGTGGGCAAATTTAGGGGGTAGTTTGAACGCCTGATGCTTGGAGACCTGCCAAAGAATAAAGGGTTTCTAATGAGAACTGGGGTGGGGGGCCCAGTCTTTGGAGTCTCCAAGTCCCACCTATGCACTCCCAGCTCCAGCCTAAGCTTGGGGATAAAGTAGACTCTTCATAGCAGGAAAAGTACAAACACCCCAGGGCTTCTTAGAAGGTGCAAGACCCCTACCACAAAACCCTCAGGAAATAGGAGGGGGCAAAAATCGCTCATTCTTTTTATTAGTGATCTCCCTTATTCTTACAAATGCCATACCAGTGCAGTCCTATCATTTCTAATGTGTGTTTATATAGGAATAAAATGTATTACATGCATAATTTTCCCTCAAATTACATTTGTGAGATACAAGTCTGGGTAATTCTGCTCCTTTTCCAAAGTGAAATGCAACCCTTGTGTTTCCAAACATTGCTGTGAAGCAAGGCCAATACCTTCCCTTTTCTAAGTTGGACACAAGTAACTATTATGTGCTGCTCTGGAAACTATGACAGAACGTTATTCATCTGTTTGTTTTAATGGTTCTTAGCCAAGAAAAAAAAAAACTTAAAAAATTTAATTTAATTTTTTAAAGCAAAAAAGTGGTGTGAGAAAGAGCAAGGGACTCTTTTGCTAAGGAAATAAATGTTAACAATTGTCGGTATTCGGGTGTGGGAGACGGCACGTGGTGCTCAATGTAGACACCTCCAAACTGCTCGTTCTCACAAAGGCATTGCGGGAAGAGGGGACGGGGTACTCGAGTGAGCTGGGTCCTCAGCCTCGCACCTTGAAGTTCTCTCTGTGAGTCATCACCCCTCTGGGTGGGCCTGCCATGCTCGGCTCACTTTGAAAGCCAGTGACCTTTAGCGGTCAGGTATGTTACCTCGTTACCCTCTTTGACGCCCACTTTCAGATGGGTCTTTAGAAAACAGAATCTGTGAAATAACTTTGGGATAACATCTTTAACCTGTAATTTCTTGACCACAGCCACCCTGAAGCACAGTGTATTCTTGGCTCTCCCGACAGCTCCCCTTCTCTCCTTCACTCCAGCCAGCTCTTCCATGTCTCCACCTGTATGCATCCTGATGCCTCTTCTCTAACGGTCTTCTGTTCCAAGGTGTGTGCAGCTACAGCTGATAAGACAAAGTATTTCCCCTCCTCGTGCTTGGCATTTAACCAAGGATGCTTCAAGTTTCCAAATCTTCTCAGAAAAAGGAAGGAGGTATTTTTGGAGAGGGGGTAACTTTTTGACCACATCGGATTATAATTTGTTCTTCAAATTTCTGTGTGTCTGATCTTTTATCCACAGTGGAATAATTCTGCAGCTTTTAGTTGGATCTTTATTTTATCGTGTATCCCTTTTTTAATTAAAAGACAGAGCTGATTTTCAACTTAAAGAGACCTGACTGCACCCCCCAAGGGAGATCCCGGCCTCTGGGCTGGGAAGCTTTGCACCCGGTCCTGAAGTTACTAGAGCCAGTCCTGGGAAGCGCCATGTGTTTGCTACACTTTAACCAGATCAACTAATATGTGGCCTGATTTACAGATTTAAAAAAGGATACTTTCCATCCATTTATGGCCACAGTGGTCTTTTGGGAAGGCACTGGTAAGTTATTTTTGCTTGGGTAAAGAGAAATTACTTCCTACATGAGAAAAAAATAACTCGTGCTTTATGAAATTGCTCACGGGCACGTACTTGGAATACTGCAGCTCTCCGCACTGTGCGATAGCTTTCTTGCAAACCAGGATTCGGGGCTTTGGGGACAGGCGTCTTGATGTGATTTCATGTTTATGGCTCAAGACGGGGCTCTGAATTAAGAGGTGCCAAGGGGGGTAAAGTCCAAAGTGTTGGGTTTTCTCATTCACTGCAGCCGGTCCCCATGAAGCTGCTGTGGATGGGCTGGCAGAACCTCCCTCCCTGGCTTCCAGTCGAAGAGCTAGGAGCTTCAGAAGGAAGAAACCTGCAGATACTGTGGAAATTATCACACAGTGCAATGATCAAATTGCTTATGGTCAATTAGTCACCTTGGAAAGAACCCACAAAGTTACCCCCCAAATCTCTCCCAGCTCTCAGGCTTGAATTTCCAACCACGGGCCCTCTCCCAAAGTCCCTCTACCTTGTCCTTTGTGTGTAAATAAGAACTTTTTAAAGACTGAGGTGAGATTCACACAACACAAAATCAACCACTTTAAAGTGAGTAATTTAGTAGCAGTTAGTGCCTTCACAATGTTGTTCAACCACCCCCTCTATCTACTTCCAAAATATGTTCATCATAGCCAAGAAAAACTCCACACCCATCGAGTAATCACTCCCTATTTCTCCCTTCCCTGGCTTCTGGTAACAACCAATCTGCTTTCTATCTCCGTGGATTTACTTATTCTAGAAATTTCAAATAAATGGAATCACAGTATGTAGGCATTTGTATCTGGCTTATTTCACTTGGCATGTTTTGGACATCCTTCCGTGTTGTACCATGTTTCGGTAGTCTGTTCCTCTTTTATGACTGAATAATATTCCATGGTATGTATCTACCACATTTTGTCTTACCGTTCATCTGTTCATGGGCATTTGGGGTTGTTTCCATTTTTTGGCTATTGTGAATGGTACTACTATGAACATTGGTGAACACGTATTTCTTTGAGTACCTGTTTTTCATTCTTTTGTTTAAGTGGGATTTTATAGTTAGCAAAGTATGTTTACATCCATTCTCTTCCCAAAAAGAAAAGGCATGCATCTTAACCGGTTTTATTACCCCAAAGGGAAACTGTGAGGGCCTAACACGTCAGCAAGAATCAGTTTGGCTGGTTAAGTCTTCTAGCCCTGCCCATGCTCCAGGGTAAAATCTGATGAGGAAGGAAGTGGTCTCCAAGCTTGGAGGCTGCTTGGTGGGAAGACAGGTGCATGTCACTGGGCTAGCCTAGGACCTCTTCACATCTATTCCAGTTCTGTTGGCCAGTTGGCATCAGTCCTTCTTTTCTACCAATGAAGACCTGGAGGGGAACGTCTCTTGACAGCACCCTCTCCCTCATTCAGCACTTGTTTGCCTAGTTGTGCACTGTGTCGGTCCTCAGAGTTATGAAGCTGAATCACACATGATCCTTACCATAGGGTAGTGGGGATAAGGCCACTAAACAGATAAATGTAATATGAAGTCAGGAACGTGTGTGAGTCATGTGAGGAGTGTCCTGGGTTCAGTAACTAACATAGCTGGGAAGTTAGGAGTATCTGATCTCAAAGATGAAAAAGAGAATGGCGGGCGTCCCAGGCCTCAGGAAGAGCGGGGACCAAGCCTTGGAAGCGTTGAATTGCATTCCTCATTTTGAGACAAGCAACATCATTAGCATGGCTTGTAGTGTCACCAGGTTCCTGGGCTTGACTAGCAGAGCCCAGGCTGGAAAAATGGGCAGGAACTGGGTTATGAAGGGCCTTGTGTGTACTGCAGTTAGGAGAGTGAAGTGAATGGGAAACTGTAATGAAGTTTAGGTAGCAAATGACCTGATCAAGTCTGTGCTTTGAAAAGGTCACTTTGTGACAAAGCGAATGATGAGTCGGACAAGGGAGAGATCCCCTCTGTAGTGACTCCTACGCCCTCTCTTCCTGGTCTGTTCTCTTACCTGACACCGAGCAGGTCCTGGACCCAAGCACAAAGTCAGAGAAGACTGCGTTCCTCTTCCACACACAGACCTCTCATCAGCTGCCCAGCCTTCCTTGCTATACAACTTTCAATAATGATGGAAGCGTCCCACAGCTAATAATAATAATAATCTACACCGAGGTCTTTCTGACCAAATAGACCTCCTCTCCTGGAGGCATTTGCAGTTAGAAGTAGGCAGTCTCAAGCAAGTAAGTGAATTGTCAATGACAGGAATTCAGGCACCAGGGATAGTCCCGGAGGGATTTCTGTAAGGCTGTGATAAAGATTAAATGAGGTCTTCTGAGGGCCTTCCTGACACTTGTCCACACTGCATCTCCCATTCTGTCTACACACTAAGGAATAAGGCCCCCATCCTATAAGATTTTTTTAATTTTTATTTTGACATATATTTATGTTGAAGCAAAGTTGCAAAAATGGCACTGAGTTCCCATATACACCTTGAACAACACAGGCTGGAACTGCACAGGTTCACTTGACTGTGGATTTTTTTCAAAATCTGCAGTCAGCCCTTCACATCAGTAGGTTTCAACCAACCACAGGTTGAAAATACTGTTGAATCCGCGTTTGCAAGGAGCTGTCTCTAGAGTCAAAAGTTGTGTGTGAATTTGTGACTGCACCAGGTCGGCACCCTTAACCCTCGTGCTGTTTAAGGGTCAACTGTGTAGTTCATCCCGTTTCCCCTGATGTTAACATCTGGACCCATATTATACTCGAAACAATGAGCTTTTTCATTTTCAGAGACTTCTCTCCTTTGCTCACTGACCTGAGAAGTTTGCCCAGGAAGTTGTGTGGACTTCTGCTGTCATGGTAAAACTCCTTTGGGCTGCAACCTCAGTGGCAGCGTGTCCCTGTCCTTGGGCTACACGGCTTCCTGGACGGATGCTGCTTCTGCTGCCACAGCGGTTGGGATCATTCACAATCGCTCTCGGCCCAGTTTGGCCAGCCCTTGTAAGCTGCTTGCCCTGGGGAAAGGAGGAGACCCTGGAGGTGCAGGGCAGGCTGTGTTTGCTTTTCCCTATCACATGACAGCGAATTTGGAAGGTTGCAGAGGCTGGCGATGTGGTAACTCAATTGCCTTTATGAGAAACATGAGTCCCCATCACAAGGCAGCCGGCCTTTTGACATCGCCGCGAGGTAGCCGGCGCATGTCGGTGCCAGTGCTGTGATGAATGGCCAGGATTCCACTTGCCCTTTCACAGCACACGTTTCTTCCCCGCGGCACGCAGCCTCGGGCACGCTCACTGCAAGTGCCCTTGTACTTTTGCCGCCTTGCCGCTTCCTGTTTTTAATTTGCCAAGCATGGAGGACATCAATGATGAAAGAAGTACACGCCAGAGAGAAGCATGAAGCTGATTAATGCCGGAGGAGCATTTGTTTCCCCCCCCGGCCCACGCCAGCAGGAAAAATGGACAGGATGAAAGGCAGTTGTGACTTTACGTTTCAAAGAAAACCTTTTTGCCACCCGGCATCTTCACAGCCAAAAGCCCCTGTAAGCAGTGCCAGAATTTCCATAACCGAAGCATTTGGAAGGAAGCTGTTTGCCATGGTTACAAGCACTAGTGCGGGGCAAATCGAGCTATGTAACTTGGGACAAGTTCTTTACTCTTCCTGACCCTCAGTTTTATCATTTGTAGAAATGGGAATAATTACACTTTCAGCTTCTTTATAAGGTTGTTGCCAGCCTTAAATGACTTAATATCAGATTTGCATGTAAGTAAAACTTAGTGCCTGGTACAAAATAAAGGTGCCTTATAAAGTCCCTTATTTATAGCTCTGGCCAGTTGGTTTGAGCATTGTCCTGTACACCAAAATGTTAGGGGTTCAACTCCTGGTCACAGCACATACCTAGGCTGCAGTGCCGTCCTCGGAGAGTGTGGGAGGCAACCAGTCAATGTTTCTCTCTTTCTTTCTCCCCCTTCCTCTCTCTCTAAAATCAGTAAACACGGTTTTTTTTTTTAAAGTTTTAAGTCCTTTATTTATAAATTAGGCTGATGTAGTGAAAAGGGGTATTGAAAAGCAGAGAAACACCATTACAGATCTAAAAACATGATGTAATGGCTTGAGCTTCAACTTTAAGTTTAAATCCTATGTCCATCACTTACTGACTTTGTGAATTTGAGCCACTTACTTAACTTCTCTGAACTTGAGTGTCTCCCTCTGTAAAATACAGATGAAACACTGCATAAGGGGCAGCTGTGAAGAAAGCACTTAGCATAGTACCCGGCACAGAGAGTGGCAGACACTTAACATAGGTTTGTTTTTCTAGTGCTGTGGTTCTCAACCACATTCAAATCACCCGAGAGCTTTTCTAAAAGCATGAATGCCTAGGCTGTGTCCCCAGAGAGTAGGATTTAATAGGTTTGAGGTGGGGTTTGGGCCTTGGTATTTTCGAAAACTTCCTGAGGAGATTCTTATAAGCAACCAGGGCTGAGCACTACTCCCTAGCAGATGATTTTTTTAAGAAATTGTTTTGTTTTGTTATTTTATATCTATCCCCGGGAGACTGGTCAGAATATCAGGAATTCTGGGCACAGTCAAAAATTCAATACACCTGCAGCTCTAAGCCTTTCATTGACAAGAAATGTGTAGCCAAGGAGTTACATTCCATTTTATTTTGGAAAAAAGAAAGTATTCAAAGAGTCTTTTTAGAGTCTTGAACTGGAAAGGTGGTAAGAAGTTTAGCCTAAGCCTCACACATATAATATGGAAACTCCCAGTAGGTTGGGGATTTATATGTGGGGGTAATTCCAAGGTTTTGTCCTCCCAAGAGATATAAATCGAGGCCTTGAGAATTTACTGTGGGGGAGGAAGAGGTGTTCTCATAATGACACCTTTAAAATCCAGGGCTCCACTAATGCCTAGGGATAGAAAGACATCATCTATAATAGCACGGGGTTGGTGGGGGGGTCTCAGCACTTCGCTTTCCAAGATCCCGGGCTAGGTCATCGAGAACTGTCTCTTTCCCTATAGGTTTATGGTATTAGTTACCCAATAAAAGTGGGGTTAATTTTACAACCCAAGTAAAATTTAAGCCAAAAAGACTTCAACATTACTCTAGGATTTATGAAAGTAAACATGTGGAGTGCTTGCAGGATTTTGCAACATTAAAATTTCAATGTCTTTATGTCGAGTATATGATGTATTCATTTGTATTCGTACTTAAAGTTTGCGTTTTTAAGAGTTTTGCAATATAGACTGTTTTCAGAACTAAACCGAAGACACTTCCCCCATCCCCACCTTCAAAACGACTGTTTCAGTGAATAGGGAGTAAAAAACAGCTGAAACTACTGCCTTAAGGATCAGCCCTCTCAGACTTTTTCACCTGGTTTTCTGAACACCCCCAAGTCGGGAAGTCCAGGGCCGTAGCACTGACCGCAGCCCAATTTACAAAGCAGGAGCTTAGTAAAGAATTGTCCTTAAAAATAAATGTCTTCTTTGGTCATTATAAATTCTTTAATAATAACCATGTTACCTCTGTGTCGTACTTTTTAAAAGCATTTACATTAATCGATAGGCTCCTCATGAGTTTTCACCCGTAAGTTAGAGAGGTCAGGTGTTATCTTCATCTTTCAGAGAGGAACACAGGGGTTAGAGGCTCACAGAGCTTGCCTAGGGTATGTAAATGTTAAACCCAGGAAGGGAATTTCGTGTCTCCCGACTTTTGCTTTAAAGTACTTTAACTTAAAAGAAACCAAAGAGGAGAAATGATATTTTGTTCAGACGATGTATTGATTCCAGCCTGGCTAACAGAGGAGGACCCCCAGCGTGAAAGTCAGCCCATAAGCGTGAGAGGTGGCCTTGGGCTTGGCTGGGGCCTGCCTTTGAGAAACAGCTGAGCATTCTGTAGTCCGGTGTCTTGTTCATCATAGGCCCTTGTGGGAGGTTATGGTGTCTGCCTTTGAGCTGAACCCATGATCTTGGGTCCTAATCTCTTGCCTTTTATCTCTAGCCATTTCTAATCACCTCATTTTCTAGTGTCTCCTTGTCTTCAGGATAAAATCTCCCCCCCCCCCACCCCACCACCTTTTTAAAAATAAAACTTATTTTGGTAACTGCGAGGCAGCAAAATTTTTTAAAGATTTCATTTTAAAGTTTTAGGGGATCATGAAAGTAAGATTTCCATGGACATCTTCTCTAGATTACCTTGGATTTAGTGGCTCATTTGAAATTTCCCAGTCCACGATTTGCCTCATCCTCTCTCTGCAGGGTGGAGATAATGAGTCTTACGCAGCATGGAGCCACATAACTGGACTGCCCTCTGGTTTCTTGTCAGCTGCACTTACCTTCTCACCCCGTGGAGCCACCTAATTGACATATCAGTCGGAGTGGGTCTTGGGCATAGTGCGCAAATGAAGCAGAAATAAGCTGTTTAAAAAACAAACAAACAAACAAAAACTGTAGAACATGTGCCCAGATTTACAATTCATGTCCTCTTTCTTCTTATAACTACACCATCTTCCAGCCAACCACCAGCTGCGAAAATAAAAGTGTTTTCCCCGATATTTAAGGATGATTTTGTGCTTCAGGATGGTTTTCTGGAGGTGAAGGAAACTTGACCAATGTGAAGAACAGATGTTTTAAGTGATGGATGGAACTGAGGAAAAGCCTGCTTCTTTAGCCCAGTCTTTAGGATACTGTGCCCAACTGTGCCCCCTAGTGACTATTTAGGGCATTGCAGCCAGGTCCAACCGTCTGTGTGTGCACATACTATACTGCATCACTTAATGTCTATGCTCTGTTTTTAGAGATGAATACGAAGAAGATGGATTCTGTCAGCCATACAGAGGGATTGCATGTGCAAGATTTATTGGCAACCGCACTGTCTATATGGAGTCTTTGCACATGCAAGGGGAAATAGAAAATCAGATCACAGGTATGTACACCAACGAAGTTCTATTTATACCTTGAAAACCTGTTTTTCTCACCAACAGAGGCACTGAGCTCCTCTGTTGACAAAGGACTATGCTAGACATTGGGGTTAGGGCCATAAAGAAGCATTAGATGTGATCTCTGTGCTCTGGAATTTATATTAAAATAACTTATCGAAGGTTGCTCTTAGAAGAAAGGGAAGCTTTGAAAAGCCTCACATTCATTTAAACACTCCATAAATATTACTGAGTGGTTTTGGTGTACCGGGAACTGGGCTGGGCACTGAGGCATATGATGGTGCGGTGGGTAAGCCAGGTCGCCTCTGCCCTCACAAAGCTTACTATTTGGAAGCAACACCATGTGGACTGAAAGGGAATGAATTTAGAATTACTCTGACTCTAGGGAAATCTCTTACTCTCCACCAAAATCTCTTTCCTCACCTGTGAAGTGAATGCTGAGGCAAGACAATCACAGGGCTCTGCCTGCTCTAGCTTGCCATACTTTACCCTTCGTTTTTCTGAATTGGAAGTATCCTTAATGGAAATCTTAATCGTGAAGCACTTTTTAGCACCCATGAGTTAGGTAGTATAGGCTATCGTGTAGGCTACCTTGCACAATTTTGCACACCTAGTTCTGGTGGTGACAACCGCCTTATACCTCTTCCCTTAGAGTCATTATTATTCCTCTATGTCACATACACTAGCAAGCCATTAAAACTGCCTTTATGAGATTCTAATAAGGTTACTGTCTTTAGCAAATAAAAATACAGGACATCCAGTTACATTTGCATTTTAGATAAACAACAGATAATTTTTTAGAAGTATGCCCCAGGTGTTCGTCTGAAATTCAAATGTAACTGGGTACCTTGTGGTTTATCTGGCAACCCTGGCATTTGAGAGGCAAGAACAAACCCAGGGTAGGCACACAGAACGACAAAAAGTCTAGAAACTGTGTCCTGTGAGGAATTTGAAAGAACAAAGAGGTGGCCGAGGGAACTATTTAAGCTGGAGAAGCAACAAGAGGAAGATGCATTGGCCACTCGCCGACACCCTCAGGCTCTTGAGGGGTAGGATTCTGTGAAGTAGGACCCATGGTGGAGGGGCGGGAGGAGCTGCTAAAGGCGCCTTTCAACCTACTGTGAAAAGGATGAACAGACTTTTTACTAAGTATTCACAAAAGTAAATGGAGCTCTGTTTTAAATATTTGGTCACCCATTTATAATAATGCTCTTGAACATATTCAATGGACATCAGCCTATGGGAAAGTGTTACAGTTTAAAAAAAATCCATTTAACTTTGTTTAACCCAGCATTTCTTTGGCCATGGAACCCTAGCTTCTCCAACATGGTTACAGAAGTATTGTTCTGAGGAACATTCTTTGGGAAGCAGTGTATCAACGACCTCCCAGGCCACCATGGAGTAAGCTCGTTGTCCATGGAGGTATGCAAAGGGAGGCTGGACCTCGCTTTGCCCTTGGAGACCATACTGGATGGGAGGTTAGGCTAAGCAGTCACTAACATTCTTTCATAATCACTGGAACAACTGAGTGGTGCTCTTTGAGAACTCAGTGAGTTGCCTCCTTTTCAGAGGATGGAGTAGAAAGTATTCAAGCCACAAAGATATTAAACCAGTTACCCAAAGTCATCCGCCAACTCAGAGGCACAGCGCAGAACTAATCCTGTGCTGGGGCTCGGCCAGCGCATCAGGCAAGTTCTGCCCTGCAGCTGTCAGATGTGTTAGAAACCTCACAAAACCAATAAAAAAGTACCGGATGAAACACAAAGTTCTGCTGCTTTGTAGTAAAAATGAAAAATATATTGTACTTTAACCTAATTAATTATTTTTATTAGGAAATGGTACATATGTAACTTAATCCTGTTTTTTTAAACTTTGTAGTCAAAATGATTTTTTTCAAGCCAGTGAAAGTCAGCCGCTTAGACATCTGAAATGAATCTCCTTCTCTGGGCCTTGTCTGTTTGCACACCGCAGATCCCTTCCCTGTGTGTTTATAGCTGATATTTGCGGACTAGATAACCAAAGATAAGCCCGGGCCCCCGGGAGTTAATAATTGTGTTTGTTTTCCAGCTGCCTTCACCATGATTGGCACCTCCAGTCACTTGTCTGACAAGTGTTCTCAGTTCGCCATTCCTTCCCTGTGCCACTACGCCTTCCCTTACTGTGACGAAACCTCATCCATCCCAAAGCCCCGTGACTTGTGTCGCGATGAATGTGAAATCCTGGAAAATGTCCTGTGTCAAACAGAGTACATTTTTGCAAGATCAAATCCCATGATTCTGATGAGGCTGAAGCTTCCAAACTGTGAAGATCTCCCCCAGCCGGAGAGCCCCGAAGCAGCAAACTGTATCCGGATTGGAATTCCCATGGCGGATCCTATCAATAAAAGTAGGTTGTAGCCCCTGACCCTCCGTGCTGCCCTGGGCACCAGCAACCCTGTGGCACAGTGAAAAATGGCCTTTGATCCACAGTAATAGTTTCTATTGACAGTCAGATTACCTTCTAGTAGGCTAAATACATACCATGTATGGGCTATCTTCAAGAAGCTTCATGAAGATAATTTTAATATATGGTTGCTGGTTCCTCGATGACTTAAAAATAGAATAACCGTATAACTCAGCAGTGCCACTCCCGGACATAGACCAAAAGAATTAAAAGCAGGTGTTCAAACAAAAACTTGTGTGCAGGTATTCATAACAGCTTCATTCACAATAGCTAAAAAGTGGAAACCACCCAAACGCTCATCCGTGGGTAAGTGGCTAAACAAATGTGGTATATCCACATAATGAAATAGTATGCACCCATAAAAATGAGTAGGTATTATTCTGCCATAAAAAGCAATAAAATCTCATTCAGTGTGACTGAACCTTGGAAACATTGATTGTGAAAAAAGCCAGACACTGCTACATGATTCCATTTATATGAAATATCTAGAACAGACAAATCCATGGAGACAAAAAACAGATTAGCGGCTTCCAGGAGAAGGGGGTAGGGCGTAAGGGGTCGTAGGGAGTGGCTGCTCAATGACTGAGTGTAGGGTTTCCTTTTGGAGTGATTTAAGCGTTCTGGAATGAGATTGTGTGGAGGTTGCACAATATTTTGAATGTTCTAAATACACTAATGGTAAATGTTATGAAGTGTATATAGTACCACAAGTTTAAAGATACATATATATGGGGCTTGTCTCCACCCTCTATCCTCTTACCACCATCAAGGAAAAGACTGTTCCTCCGTACATTTCCCATTCATCTAGAATTAAACATCATTGGTAATTTTTTTCATTTCCTCTTGTAGTTAATCCTATTGGTTAAATAATTTAGTGTATCTAAAATGCTTAGAACTATACTTAGTACATAATAATAGCAATATCATCATATTACTATTACTACAATTATCTCATCATTACCTCTCTAAATTTTAATTAATTTCAACTCAGTAGATTTTTTTTCAATGCTTTCACATCACAGCCCCATCCTCACCTGGAAGGAGCACTCAGTCAGACCTGCTTCTCGAGGGTGTCCAGTCCATCAGCACGAAATAGCCTTCACTCCTGTTAGAAGCCCACTGCGCACCGTCCTGAATGAACATTCTCTGAGTTAGATTCTCTGTCACATGATTCGTATCAACAGCCATCAAGCAGAAGGGGAAAGAACAGTTTAGCCTGAACCTTCCCTGAACCATCCACTAGGAAATTAACTCATATGCCCCAGTATGATTTTTCCTGTGTTCAGTATTAAAAATAGTTGTGGAGTACTGGTTTTATTCCTGAAGCGTAAGCTTTAAATCCTCCCAGGAATGTAACTGCAAGGCAGGCCCTGTGTCCCAGCCCAGCAAGCAGGGGGACCGCCCACATGGCCCCTGACCAGCAGGGAAGCCTTGGCCATGAAGTTAATTGCACGACCTCCATCCAGAAACTGCTGGCTGGGAGCTGCAGCATCTCCTGTTTCTTTCTCACGGTTTGGGCTTTTCTTTTGTGTTTTTCAGATCACAAGTGCTACAACAGCACAGGTGTGGACTACCGAGGGACTGTCAGTGTAACCAAATCAGGGCGCCAGTGCCAGCCATGGAATTCCCAGTACCCACACACGCACACCTTCACTGCCCTCCGTTTCCCGGAGCTGAATGGGGGGCATTCCTACTGCCGCAACCCAGGGAACCAGAAGGAAGCTCCCTGGTGCTTCACCTTGGATGAAAACTTTAAATCCGACCTGTGTGACATCCCAGCATGTGGTAAATAGCAAGTCACCGCCTTTATTGGGGTCCAATCCCCCTTTCCTTAGGAGAATCCTATAAGGGGCAAAGGAGATTGATGGGGTTGGTTTGATCTCAGGCTAAGTTTCTCGGGGAGATAAGCCTTGTTGTCTCTCCATAAAATACCTTTTAGGGCACCAAAGCCCACTCTCAAGGAATAGACTGCTTTTATCCCCGCAGCCGTTGTGTTCATGGTTATAACAAGTACCATCTCTTCAGAGACACAGGTGAAACAGCGTATCACAGTCATGCGTGCATTGGGTTGGCCAAAAAGTCCATTATGTTTTTTTCCATAAAACAAAAGGAACATTTTTCATTTTCACCAATAACTTTATCGATTTGGATATTTTGAGTATGTCGGCTATCTCCTGCTGTTGGCTTCTAGTGGGTAGAGGCCAGGGTGCTGCTAAACATCTTCCAATGCATAAGACAGCCCACAGCAAAGAATTGTTTGGCCAAAATGTCATTAGTACCAAAAAACTTCGCAAACCACTTTTGACATGTTCAATCAGTCACAGCACCTTCTCCATACATGGCACAAATCTTTTGTGTGTGTTTCAGTTGCGGTTTTACCTTTCTTGAAATAATAAAGCATAATATGCCAAAAATGTTGCATATTTTCTTCCATCTTCAGTATGAAAATGGCTGCACAAAAACTCACCAAATTTGATGTTTTTTTTTAAACGCACGCTGATACGACAGCTGTCACAATACAATCTAACAAAATTGTTCAAATGACATTAAAGACAAATAAGCACTACTAGAACCATCGTACGGAAAAAAAAAGTAATGGAATTTCTGGCCAACCCAGTAGGAAAAGACATTACCCACAGCCGCCCATGTCCAAGAGCACCTTTGTAGCCCAGCAGGCGTGTTGGAAGCAGAAAGAGAACTGTTTTCCCTGTGTCCTGGGGAACACCCACAAGGTAGGCGCAATCTATAGCCATTACTCAGTTATTTAGGGCCATCCGTGGATAAATTGAGTCCTTTGTCTCATTCTTTTACTGCAGAAGCATAAAAAGAAAATGAAGTCCCTGGATTAGTTTGTTCCTTTTTCTAGAAAATGTTTGAAAGGTAAGAAAAAGAGAAGGAGAATGTTAGTGAAACCTGGAGCTTGGTACTCTTTCGTCATGGACTCCTCTCCCTGATCCTAGTTTTCACGGAATGTCGATGGGGTTTCCCAAGCACAGTGGGACAGTCAGGACGCCGCTGCCGGGAAAGCCACAGCAGTGCACGGTGATAATGAGGTGCACCTGGGGCTTACTGTGAGCCAAAAGGAGTTGTTACCTGAAAAGCCCTAGGATGTCAGGAAGATAGTAAATGTTTCATAAATAGTAGCTATTATAATTATTATATAGTCAGTATATAAAGGGGAATCTGTCGTAAGTAATATGTAGTCTATGTGTGAGAACCCGTGATGGAGTAGGAGGCTTGAAAGAGGAGTAAAATGTGATTCACATTACAAACTCTATGCGCTGTGTATGACACAATAGAAGTTAGCACAAATGTTATGAAACAAAAAAGAGGAAGGTAAAACAGACGAAAGAGGTCCATAAGAAGAAGCAATAAAAATACTAAAAAGAACTCTTAGTGATGAAAATTTGGAGAACTATTATTCTACAATTTCATTCTTATGTGTTACTTGTTACCATATTATCTTCTCCTGCAAAATGGTTTTTCGGATGGTTAAACATGCCAAGTGTGAGAAAGAGGTGACCAGACCCCCTTTGTCTTGCTGGGCTTCAAAATGCCTTCATATGCAGCATAAAGAACAAATGATCGAGTTAACTCTTTCAGAGCCACCACTGGGAACTTCAAAGCAAATTATCCTTTCTTTTTTAAATAGTTTGCACTTAATCATTTTTGACCTTCCCTGCATGCTCTATTCAACATTAATAGGAAAGGAATAAAAATAAATTGTAGGCTTGTAACGAAGCAGGTAAGGTATGAAGATCTGCATGGGAGCCAAGGGTAAAAGCAACACTTACTGAGCACTTTCCATGTGCCGGGCACAGTGCTCGGGGTCTTCGCAGATGTTATTTATACTCGCCCTCACACTGCGATAGACGCCATTAACCCTTGCTGAAGAACGAACTGAGACTCAGAGAGCTTCAAGGTCACCCAGCTGGTGAACGGCAGGTCTGCCTGACTCCAAGCTCATCTTCCTGCCGCTTTACTGTGCTGTCTCAGGATACTGATACGTGTCCTTAAGGAAACCAAATGGATTATTTTAAGGAAGAAATACATTGTTTGCTCCAGTCTGGGTGAACGCAGTGGTCCTTTAGGTGATTTCTGACCCTTGATTTCCAACTAATACCCATCAGAGTTCTGGAAGTGACTTACTCATAAAATAGAAGATTTGTTGATAATTCAATTCAAGTTTTGTTACAATTAGTTTAATTCAAGACTCTAAATTAGACCCAAGAAGTATTGGTTTTCATTTCAACGGCCTTTCTGAAGCAATGAGACCAAGCATATGCTCTGCGGGATGAAAAAAATCCTTGAACAGTCCTTGATCGTGGACAGAGAGAGAAAGATCTCCTGCATCTACAAACACCTGCCGTGCGTGTGTGTGATGCTCCTTGCTTTACGTATTCATCTCCACTTAAAACTCCTAACCATACTGTGTGTAGGTGTGCTTAACATATGCCACGAGGTTCAGAAGGGCCTGGAATACTATGCAGCAGAAAAAAGAAGGAGCTCCTACCCTTCATGACAGTGTGGATGGAACTGGAGAGTATTATGCTAAGTGAAAAAAGCTAGGTGGAGAAAGACAGATACCATAAGATCTCACCTATAAGTGGAACCTAATCAACAAAACAAACAAGCAAGCAAGCAAAATATAACCAAAGGCATTGAAATAAAGACCAAACTGACAGTAACCAGCGGGGAAAGGAGGAAGGGGTAACGGGGGAAAGAAGGGGAAGGGTTGTCAAGGAACATATATAAAGGACCCATGACCAAAGCCAAAGTGGGGAAGGATTGAGGGTGGGAGGTGGGGGAAAGTAGTGGTGGGAAATGGAAACAACTGTACTCGAACAATAAATTAATTAATTAATTAATTAATTAATTAATTTTAAAAAAGGACGTGTCTAAGTCACACAACTGATGGTACCAGACCTTGAAACATCATCTAGCCACATGAGCTCTAACCAGGCTCAAGCTCATGCGTTTCTCCCAGATACTCTACTATCGCGCATTCAGGATTTTTCAGAAGTAAATAAAAGAAAGACAATAGGCTCAGCCTTTGGATTCCAGTACACCGATGCCTATAATATGCTATGACATGAAGAAAGTGTTCCCTTGCTGATGAGAAATTTATCATAGTATTAGGCAGCACACTGTCGTGGTATTAATCAGTGCAGTGATGTTGGAAACCTTCAGAACATTTCTTTCTGCATATCAATCTACAGAGGACACAGTTAAAATTCTGAGGACTGGTTAACTCTAAGTCATGTGAGAGATAAATTTAGATGAAAGTTAAATCTAGAGATGACAAGGCAGTTTTCACCACTTACAAAAATAATTTTTTAAAAATAGAACATTTTCATTTCATTTTGAAAGAAAACAGTTCCTCTTGAATTCTTCAGGCCAAGCCACAGATATCCTCTGAAGGAACAGGGAGGCTGTGGCTCCCCAGGGTGAGGATTAAAGAAGAGAGCAGGTCAGCGTCAGCTATTGTTTCAAGACAAGGCTTGTTGTAATTGTCCCTCAATAGCCAACCTCTAACAAAATAAGAATAATACAATACTACTTTATAATGCTTCTTTAGAGCACTTGATTTTTTTCCTCATTTTATCCTTACAAAAATCATGGAAGACAAAGTAGGAATTTCCTGCCCAGTTTTATATATGAGAAAACCAAGGTCCAAGGAAATGGTAGAACTTAACCAAGATCACAAATTAATCCATAGAAGCTAGGTCCCCTGTCTCTAGGGCCACTCACTGCTTTTTTTTTTCTAACCAGTGATTCACAAACAGAGGAGGTTTGCCTCCCAGCAAGCATTTGGCAATGTCTGGAGATATTTTGATCTTCACAACTGGGCGGGGTTGGCATCTGTTGGGTAGAGGCCAGGGATACTGCTAAACATCCCAGAATTCACAGAACTACCCATGGAATTTTCCAGCCCAAATGTCAACAGTGCCAGGGTTGAGGAACCCTGAGGCTGGATAGGAAGTATACAATTTACACTATAGAATATAGTATATTATGTATATTGCCTCAATTATACAATTTAGACTATAGAATAACAATAATATTAAATAGAAGTTACATTTATTAAGAGCTTACAATGAGCCAGAGACAATGCTAGAGGTTTTTTATGCATTATCTTACAATATAATAGTTCTATAATAGTAAAATATAATAGTTCTGTAACCCTATGAGTTGTGTTTTATTCTACCCAAGGGAAAACTGAGGCTTAGAGAGGTTAAGTAATTTGTCCAAGGCCACTTGGTTAACAAGAACTAAATCCAGGACTCAAACCTACAACCAGTCTTTTAAACGCTGTGATTTATGTATGTATGTGTGTGAGTGTGTATGTGTTTGTGCAATAGATAGACAGACAGATATGGAGAATAACTTTTTTTCTTACAATGAGCTGCAAGCTTGTGGGGCAGATTTGAAATGAGTCCTTTTCTACCTCCCTCCAAATGGGATGGAGTCTCATGAGAATGTTTCTACATTCTTTAGTTAAGTCAAAGTTAGGAGATTTCAAAATCTCCATGGGGTTTCTCATTTTCCCACTGATAACTTTTGTTTTCATTTCAACTGAGGAAGGCTAAAGCAAGTACAGGCTTAATTAAATGCAGGATGTGAGCGTTTGTTGTACTTTCTAGAATAAAAGGCACTTGAGAACAGTCTGCCATGGATTGCTTTATCGGTGAAATTTCCCTCTAAGAGAACACAAAATTAAACACAACCAAATATGTCTGCAGTGGATCCTTGGCATTGGCTTGGTTAGGACTGTGTGCATGTGATGTGCCCAGGCAGTGCTTGGCGAAAGTGAAAGAACAGGAGATAGTTTGGGCAAGACCTGACCTCTCAGCCTTCCTGTCTTTTCTTTCCTGTCCTGGGCATCTCACAATGAAAGTCGTTAATGATTTATTCAGTCAGTCACTCACCGAAATGAATATGGGTTGAGCTTCTCATGTGCATCAGACTTTGTGAATGTGCTAGATCAGACTGTGCCTTCATGTAGCTGACAATCTAGTGGAAGAATCAGATGAAAGAAATATGCATCGCGTTAAGTGCCGTCGTATAGTTCCCAGCATGTATGTGTGCTGCTGTTATGTGCTTTGCATTTCGGTGATGGCTGCTGTTTGTTGAAAGTTCTTTATACCAGCATCTGGCCTATGACTTAATTGATGCTCAATAAAGTATGTTGAATTACTTGATCCTTAAAATAACCATGGGATAAAGGCATCATCTCCATTTTACTGATGTCGAAGCTGAGGCAATGTTTTTTGTTTTTTTTTTTACTAAAGTCAAGATTCAAACCAGGTCCATAGGACTCTAGGTCTGGTCTTTTGTCCACCATGCCAAAACTACTTAAAGAAAAACATTCTCCGTTATTCAGAGTAATACACGTTCCTTTGTCATTTTCCTTTTTCCTTGGATCTTTTAGAACTCTCTAGGCCTTCGAGATGCTGTCCACTGATAATTCTTCACAGTTCCTCTGGTGCAGTTACAGAACCTCCCTCCACAAAGACATCTACTTTGAGTGACCCATGGAGCCCCACTCAGCCTCAGCCCTGATGTGGACCGGCTCCCCCAGCAGCTCCGCCAGGCCTCACATGTTTGCCCTGTTCCCGTTAAATCCCAGCTCTCCTCCCTTCCCGGCAGCCCCGCTCCCCGGTCCTCAGAGTTGGCCATCTTCCCCGAGATCCTGCCTGCAAACCTTCATTCACTACACTTTCACCTCTAGTCACCGTGGCTACCGTCCAAGCCAAATACTGTGGGTTGGGTGGAAACTAAGTCGAAAAAGAAACATTTGCCTATGTTCTTTCCAACTGGCACCTAGACACACCTCCTAGGTTCACAGTTTCACTGTAGCCCTTATCATTGCTTTTCTCCGCAGCTCGGAGGGATGAAGCTCTGTCTTTTCCCGAGGGCTCCTTTTGCAATGATCTGGTGGTTTTATTTTGGCCGTATTCTACCATGTGACTTACGTTCCTTCTCTCTCTCCCACTAATTGAAATCCCTTATTTGTTTCTTTCTTTAATTGTACGGGGAGGCAGAACCTCTACTGGATTGGTGTTCTTACTTTGAAACGTTGGCCCTTTATTTTACACTAGATCAAGCCCTGAGGCCACATTTCCTCCACTAGCCAGGCTAGCATATGTTTGATTCGCCCCTGAGTAAAGGCTTCCCCCTCTACCAAACAACCAGCATTTCCAGGCAGACGTATCGTGTTTACTGCTCTACTAGCTTCACCGAGGAGTACCCATTGATAAGTAGTGATGAACCTTTTGGCTCCATGGGAGTTTTCATACCTGGCCTGTTGCTTTTGTATTTCCTTTTAAGTCCTTGCCTTGTAGCGGTTTGCCAAAGGGCACATTGCCCAGTTCTGTGCCTGAATAGCCCTGACTTGTCCCATCACCTTACAAACACCCGCCCTGGGTTCTGCTTTGTCACAAACCATTTTCTACAACGTGGTGGTTTACAGTCCGGGGCAAGGCAGATGTTTTCCAGATTGCGAACACTGCAGTTTTTAACTCGCTCTGTCAGCAGCCTTCTCCCATATTTCATAGAAGACCTGTTGTAAGGCAATTTGTCTTTCAGCCATTTCTTCAAACCAAAATTGAACATTACAGTGAATCGGGTGGTGGGGAGGGGGAAAGGAGGAAGGAATAGAGCACTGCTTTGTGTAGTTTGAAGCTTTCCGGAAGAGTTATTTTTATACTGCAGAGATTTTCAAGATGTACTTTGGTCTCCGGTCTTTATATATTTTCAACAAAGGAAAGAACAATAGTTGCCCAAAACTTATAACTGAGTCAAGTTTTCTACACGTTTTTAACCATAAAATAATTTTCTCTCAAAGGTTTTTTTTCACTGTCCCCAGTATATATTGAGTCTTTACCCGTCGTGTCAGCTGATCTAGCAGTAAGCTTTTGGAAGCTCTCAGCTCTTTGGGTCAAACACCATGTCAATAGGAAGTGCTCCTTGTCATCTTAACCCTTCTCAATTCTTTGGTGACAGAATAATTCTTCTTCTCCTTCTCCTTCTTCTAAATATCAGTAGACAAACAATTAAGCAAAGTTTTACTGAAACTTAAATTGTGGTGCAGAAATACATTTCAACAGATTTAAGTCCAACACCACCATGAAAAGAGAAAATACGGCACAAAAATTTCCCCTCCTTTATCATAATATACTAGGATTAATTTAAATTACCATTGAATCTACAGTTTCCATTTTTCTAGGTTTTTTAATACAAATTTGTGCAGCTTTTCAACACTAGATAGAAATGTTAAACCTATTAGGAAAAAAATTAGATCTCAAGCCAACACCTTTCATCTAATCTACTAGGAGTGTTCAAGAATGAAATCCACTTTGAGCACTGGTCCTCAAAACAGCACGTCAACATTAGGTAGTGTGTGCTAATTACAGAAACAACTGATCCACTGACTGAAGGCTTCTTCAGTGAAAGTTTGAATGAAGAACATGCTTAAAATAAAAGTCAAATATGTTCAAACCACTTGACTTCAAACCAAGTAGGTTTTATGTTTAGAAACACTAAAAAAAAAAGTGTTTTGTTTATAAATATGGAAGGAACAAAAACATTACCATATCAAGCCACGAAGAATCAAAAAAAAAATTTTGAGGACAAGAGTCCAATACTTAGTCAACTTTGCTGTTTTCTAGGCTGCTTAAATCTCACAGTGTTTATAAATATAGCTAAAGCCTGTATTTCTTTAAAGCCTGTATTTCTACTCATTTCCCATTGACCATTTTGGAATTTTGTATGTTATGTTTTATGGTGACAGAATTCTGATATAGCACCACAAGGATTGTTGGTATTGGCTTTGTATCAGTCGAGTTTCTGGCAGGAAGCTAAAGGCACAAGCAAACAGACTAAGGAGAATTTTATGAAGAGACTGTTTATAATGGTGGCAGAATTAGAGAAAACCAGTAAGGCGCAGAACCCAGGCAAGCAGCAGTGGGAGATCCCTCTGAGGACGACCATCCTCTGCCTGGAAAGTCAATGGAACGATCGGTTAGCTTACCCCATAGTTGAAGCAGAAGAGAGAGGGCTGGGCAGTACATGCTGTGACCTGTGGTAGAGGGATTGAAGGCGACTCTGCAACCCAGCAAGGAGGGAGCCAGGGGAACAGACGTATCAGCCGTTCTCTGTTCTTGCCCTGGCCAGTTGTTTTTATCCTGTCAGTGCCTCCCATTGGCTGGACTTAACTGGAAGCCAGAGGACAAGGTTGCCTGTTAACCTTGTGTCTAACGCTGTTATACACATGGAGGTCAGCCACAGCATAAAGCTGGGCAGACAAGGACTAAACGGGATCTGGTGGGCTGAGGACACTCAGGAAAAATATTCATCCCTATTTTTAAATCCGTTGCTTCATAAGAGGGTCAAAAGTTTCTCAGAGACCTAAAAAAGGTATGTCAACTCAGTTTATAAAATCAGAGAACCCTGAGAGAAACCATAGAAACCATCCAGCCTCCGCTCGAACGTTGCCAGACCCCTCCGGAGACAGGGACATCTCTCTACCACAACGGGGTTCCAGGACGGCTCCCACGACTCAAAATCTGCCTTTGTAAGCTAGAACCCAGAGCTCGTATGTAGAATCTCCTGATGTAAAAGAAAAAATTTTGCCCGCTATTTTTTTAAAAACTGATAAGGAACAAGTCTCTGTACTGGATCTAGTTTGTAACTTTTGGTGTCATTTCTCCTTCAAATTTGAAGACATCTATACATCCTTCCTTTCATTTTCTCCTTGATTTAAAGAGCACGTAGCTCCTCCAGCCTTTCCCTCCCTGTCCTCCTCCTCCTTTGCATGTTTCTTGCTTCTTCAAAGACCTTCTTAAAAACATAACAGAGTAGAAGACATCTGTTGGTGTAATTTTACCTAAACAGGTAGAATAGGACCATGGTGTTTTTGATCGTGACTCAGTATTACCAAAATACAAGGGTATTTTGTTGCTAAAAGTGCCATAGATGAGAACTTTTTTGAGCAGTTTCATCGTGATGTGGCTGGGACCAATTGAGACTTCAAGTCCTCACTAAAACTTACTAGTCTTTCTTTTATTTTGCTTTTGTTTGGTTCTATCAAAGCTTATTTAGCAAATTTGTTTAATTATGGACCTTTCTAGGCAAGGTCTTTAACCAAACTCCAAGCTATAATATTTATTTATAAAATTTCAACTGGTGGTTTTTAGGTCATTATTTTAGCCTTTTGTATATGACCCTCTAAAAATTTTTTCCGATAGTCAGTCGGATATCTTTCCTAGATCTAGGCCATTTTCAAGTTTGAAACATGTCACCATCAAGCAGTTGGTGATAGTGTTGAACAGACAGGTTTCCTCAAGCATAGCCCTCTACAGTTTGATGTGACTTTCTGATGAAAATGCAGGGTTCAAGCATATGGTGAATTACAGACTCATCTAGGATTATCTAGCCCTCCATCTTTTGTCCATAAAGATAATCACTTGACTAAATGTTTGACCAAAGTTTAAATGTGGTTGGTCTAGCACCCTAAAATAATCCCATCCAAAATGAAAAGGGTTTAATTTTATAAGACGAACTTTGGCACTTAAAGATTACCTCAGGTTTTTGTTTTGTTTTTTAAGTGGGAAAATGACTTAAATAGACATTTCTTCAAAGAAGATATGCAAAGGCAAGGAGCACTTGAGAAGATGTTCAGCACCACCAGGCACTAAAGAAATGCAAATCGAAGCCACAGTGAGACATCACGCCACCTCCATTTGGATGGCCACTATTAAAAGAAGGAGAAGGACGAGGATGGGAGGAGGAGGGAGGGGAAGAAGGAGAAGGAGAGGAAGGAGAAGAGAAAGGAAGAAGAGGAGAAGAAAATAGCAAGTGTTAACAAAGACGTAGAGAAATTAGAACCATTTTGCATTGTTGGTGGGAAGGCAAAATGGGGTAGCCACTAGAGAAAACAATATGGTGGTTCCTCAAAAAATTAAAAATAGAATTATGATCCAGCAATATCACTTCTGGGTATATATTCAAAAGAACTGAAAGCAGAATCTCAAAGAGATTTGCACAACCATGTTCACTGCAGCATAATTCATAATAGCTCAGAGATGGAAGCAAGCCAAATGCCATCAATGGGTGA
The DNA here is from genome assembly GCA_004026545.1 of Mormoops blainvillei. Taxonomy (NCBI): domain Eukaryota; kingdom Metazoa; phylum Chordata; class Mammalia; order Chiroptera; family Mormoopidae; genus Mormoops; species Mormoops blainvillei. The sequence continues at coordinate 890,453 of PVJD01000029.1, forward strand.
ATAGATAAAGAAAATATGTTGTAATATTCAGCCTAAAAAAGAAGGAAATCCTGTCACATGCAACAACATGGATAAACCTTGAGAACATCATACTGAGTGAAATAAGCCAACCATAAACAAACACCATACAACTTCATTTTTAAAAGGTACCTAAAGTAGTCACGTTTATAGAAACAGAAAGTAGGATAATGGTTGCCAGAGGCTGGGGTGGGGGGTCAGTGGGGAGTTGTTCAATGAGTACAGGAATTTGATTCTGCAAGATGAAAAAGTTCTGGAGATGTGTTACATAGTTAACAATGTGAATACACTGAACACTACTTTATGCTTAAAAAAAGTTAAGATGGTACGTTTTGTTACGTGCTTTTGCCATCCTTCACAGCTTTTTAAAAATTTTTATTCATTGATTTGAGAGAGAGAGATCAATTTGTTGTTCCACTTATTTATGCATTCATTGGTTGATTCTTGCATGTTCCCCGACTGAAGGCCGAACCTGCATCTTTGGCATCTGGGGATGACACTAACCAACTGAGCTACCCAGCCAGGGCCCGTAATTCAAAGTTTTTACCTTAAAAAGAGAAGATTAGCCCAACTCTTTCCTTTCATAGAGGAGAAAACTGAGGCCCTGAGAATTCATAGAAACTTTTAGTGAACTCATGTGGATTCCAGTTACTAAGATTTTTCTCAAGAGTTCACAAATGAAGTAGTCTCCTAATTGTTGTGGTTAAAACAGTTTCTGAAGAGAAAAAATTCAATCACCGTATACAGCCTGTCGGACTCTTAGTTTGAGAATTCGTTTGAGAATGTGTAAGGCACACATCACCTGCCTAGTGTTTCTATCATTAAGTCAAGAGAACAAATGGCTGGGCCCAGCGTGCCCACTGGAGGCCTAATTACCACTGTTTCTCCTTCGGCTTCCAGGTGTATGTTTAAATATCACTCGTGCAGACCCCTATCTGCTAGAGACCCACTTATTGTATAGTTCACAATAATAAAATGGTAGCAATTCCTATTCACTTTCTATGTTATTTTAAATTTTTTTCAGACAAGATCATGATTTAACTCACTTAATTTCCTTTGCATTCTAAGGTTCTATAAGGTTTCTTCCTACCATTGCCATATTGCAGATCTCAGCATTTTGTTGTTTTAACTCAAAAGTAATATCCCAGATGATGTTTCATTTTATAAAAAGTACCTCTTGAATGAGAAATCCTGTGTACCTTGTTTTAAGCCCAGGATAAGAAAGAAGTGTTTTCTCTGTTACATTTAATTACTAACCGAAGTGTTGAATATCTTTGTAAAAATAAAACAGGAATGTCAGATGTGAACTGTGATACCAAATTGATTTTCAAAAGGAAATTATTCATGTGATCCAGACTAAATTGTTGGTCTCAAAAATCCCAAGCATTTAACTTGATGTAACTAATATGTGCCTTTAACTTTTAAACAGTCATTTTAAAGTATTAAAAATCCTTACCATGCTGATTTTCTTTGCCATACGTTAGAGGTGCCCATTACCCTTTAAAGAGCACAATAAGAATAATGTCCATTGTTCTCATGTGATTCTTTTTAATAGTATATCTATGCTGGATGTTAGCCCCCACTGAGAGGGAACCTCAGACTCTTAAGGAGATGATGAAAAACAACTCCACATAGCATTTTAACTTGCATTAGTAATATAATTTATAAAGCATGGAAGTATTAAAGGCAGACAGACTTGCATTCCAACCCACCGTAACTCTTTCTAGCTTTGTCAGATTATTTCTTCTTCCTCAGACTGAATTACTCCATGTGTAAAATCAAGATTAACACCAAGCACTGGGTGAAACGATGAATAAAAATGCTAGGACATTTAAAAGAGGTTGGGCAAATATTAGCTTTCTAATTTTCCATCAGTAACATTAGTTGTGCTGAGGAATGTTTTTATATAAAGTTTTTTGAGCCAGACACTGACTGCCCTTCTGGCCAAATGCAGGGAGCTGTGTGGGAAGGTGAGCCTGTTGCATGGTAGACCAACAATAGGCCTGAATTGGCTTTCTGTCACTTCCAACGTGACCATGTGTTGTTCTGCTTGATTATTTCACTTGGCAAGAAGACATTGTCCTCATTTGCATATCCTCAGTGTAATCTGAAGGAGCCAAATTTGGCTGTGTTTAAAGGATTTAGCTTCTTGAAGTTTGTTCTCCTGCAGACCTGCAGGGGGATTTGTCCCAGACCTCTCATTTACAATCAAAGGCGTTCTGTGAATAATCTGATACGGAATGTACAGAATAGACTCCTTTGTTTGTAAGAGCCCTGCTTTCTCTTGTTGCTAAAAATCTGGGCCAGAAAAATGACTAGTGTTACGTTAGTCCTAAATTAGCCTCATTCCTTTTGTAATCGTTACCCCCATAATGATTTCGCTGAAAATCCAAGAATAACAAGAGGGATTTCTCCCCTTATGGTGCTGAGATATATGAAAGGGTTTTATAATGTTAATAATAATCATAGTATCCAAAAACTGTGTGGCAGTTTTCAACTTGCCGAGGTTCTTTCATGAACATTATCTCTCATGTAAACAAAATAAGATTGAATAAAAGAGGAGATGGAGGTAAGAGAGGTTGTTTCTTGCTTAAGGTTATTTAGAATTCCCAGCCCAAAGCTTTTATCCCTGAATCCTTTCCTACTGTAAGAGTAAGGGGTAAATATTGAGTGACTGACTTGTAACAGGTACTAGAATAGATACTTTCCATGTTATTTCATTTATTGGTTATAGCAATTCTGTGAAATAGATATTAACATTCCCATTTTACAGACGAGTTTTCTAGGAGAAGCTAAGTGCCTATGGAGGGTAACATAGATAATGACAAAGACAATGTTCAGTTTCTGACTCTAAAACGTATACTTCCTTTATTTTGCTACATTGTTTCTAAAGTGGATGGGTGGACGGATCAATGGATAGATGAATAGATGATAGAGATCTACCTATATCTGCATCTGGTAGGCTCTGTAGTAGATACTCTTCCATGTGATTTCCTTCGATCTACCTGTCCACAGACATGCAGACACAATTGTGACTGAAGAAGCTGAGACCCAGTTCCTAATGACTAAAATGATTAGAACAACCTCCCCCACCTTTGAAGAGATGCCTGGGTTATAAGTTTACCTGCCACAGTACACAAAGTGGGGAGTTCAAAAGTAGCACATCTGACAAAGCTTCAGTGTTATTTGCCACACTTCAGACCTTCCTCATCCTTCCTATTTCTGTGAAGCAAGAGAAGTCCTACCACGAGAAAATGTGTGCAAGACAGCAGCCATTCTCAAATTACCAGCAGTGTGGCAGAGTAGCTAGAGCAGGAGGTATGAAACAAGACCAACAGGGGAGGAGTCCCAGCGTTTGAATTACTAGCTGCATGTCCTTGGGCAACTTACTTAACCACTCAACTATAAAAATGGAGATAAGGATGGCACCCACCTCATGGGTTTGTTTATGAGGATAAAATAAAGGAATTAATGAAAACTGCTTAGAACAGTTGCTGGCCCCTATTAGTAATAATAACTAACATCATTTTGTGCCAGTAAAAAAAACTCCATAAACATTAAAATTTAGTATACCCCATAAGCAGATTTTACTCCTTCCCAAGCCCCTCTCTGAGGGCTAACCTGTAGAGTACAGTTCCGTCACCCAGATTTGGGTGCGCCTTCTCAACTTCTTGTCTTGAGCCTGTTTATGTGGGAAGAAGGCAATGTGATTAATTACTGTTCGATCTCACTGAACCATAGGCTCCCAAAGAAGGTATGTGCAAGCGGAAACTATATGGAGTATGTTCCCATTCACATGTCCTAGGGAATCTCACTATTTAAAGGGACTGTTTGGGTGTTTTTACCACTGTATTCATACTTCCCTGAGAGCATTTCCAACAACATAGTGTAATTATCCTTCCTCTGTTTTCCTTACTAGACCATGAGCACCTACCTTAAGGGCAAAGGACATGTTGTACTTAATTTTATATTCCCAGACCCTAGAATAGTGCTTCTCAGTAGTTGCTTTCATTTATTGGCTTACTGAACAAGTGAAAGGATGAGTGAATGGATGCATGGTTAATTCTTTCATTAACTAAATAATCATCTCTGAATTTTGTGTCAGTCTGAATTTTCACACTTTGGATTTTCTTAAAACAAGATAGCTGATGAGGTTATTGGTGATCAGGGCATGTATTGTGTAGCCCCTCTAAATACTGTCCCATAATTCTTGTTTGTTTTACCAGTCAAATAATTTATTAATGGTACTATATACCTAAAGTACTTAGTTTTAAAGGCCAGAGTCAAACCAATAAAAAGAAATGTATGCCTAAGGTCCTTAAGATTTCAAAAATATACTTCAAAGTGTTAGCACTCATAATTATTGGGTTCATATGAAACCATTTAAGAAGAATTCTTGGGTTTCAAAAAAAAGTATCAAGTTATACAGTGGTGCTGTGCTGGAGGGAATTATAGACACTGCCCAAAATAGATACTTGACTTTTGTGGATGAGGGAAAGAGAGGCCCAGAGAGGTGAATGATTGGTTCAAAGTCACACAGCTCATCAGAGACTGAGCGGGCCCTGACTTCAGGTTCCCGTGGTCTCGGGGCAGTGGGTTTGTGGGCACTAGGGGCCAGGACTCTTTAGTGATGTTGATTCTGGAAGATGCAGGACTGGCCCTGTATGTCCAAATAAGCCCAGACAATGGCATGATTTCTGGAACATTTTGTTGTGGTGGTTGATCTGGGCTGGCAGCCAATGGAAGAAGAGCCCTGTGGTCCACATTAATGCTCTTGGATGTATACAGTCCATTCACATGGCGTTTAACTTTGAAGGTGTGAGAGAAATGCAGGTCTGCCGCCAAAGAGAGGCAGCATCAGAGGGGACCCACACACATGCGAAGGCTTTATAATTTCCCTCTGCAATTTTTAAACGTTTGAACTTTCAACTTTTAAACTTCAATAAATTATGTTGAAAGTTTGATAGAAACAAATTGTAATAAGCAACGGTTCTTTTTTTTTTTCACAGTGGACTTGTGTGTATAAAGAATAGGAGGTCATTTTAAACTATGCAGTGTAATATTATACATGTTATTTGAACTCGTGTAACTTTTGTTCTTTTTTTTTCTGCACCTAGATTCAAAGGACTCCAAGGAAAAGAATAAAATGGAAATCCTGTACATACTGGTCCCAAGTGTGGCTATTCCGCTGGCCATTGCTTTACTCTTCTTCTTCATTTGTGTCTGCCGCAACAACCAGAAGTCATCGTCACCGCCTGTCCAGAGGCAACCGAAACACGTCAGAGGTCAAAACGTGGAGATGTCAATGCTGAATGCGTATAAACCCAAGGTAAAATGAGCAGCGCGTGGCTGCGTTTATTCTGTCAGCTTCAGGTTAAAGCAAACTCCTAACCCTCCCCAGTTTAGAAATCAAATGATACAGAATCCATTTCACAAGTGCCAGAGGTTATTTTCAGGTAACCGTGCATCCCTGACTTTGTCCAAGACGGCTTGAGCACACTCTTATCAGTGTGTCCACGCCAGTGTTGGCCCACGTCGCTGCCTTACCCCAGAGTTCAGCCAGCAGGAATCCTTAGGAGGTCATCACTGCCAACCCCTCAGGACTCAGAACGTGAGCTGTTTTTCAAAATTTCCGAGAAGGAAATTCCATACCCTTCCAATCAAACTGGGTGAGATGACGAAAGAGAGAGACCCAACTTTACTCACTGACTTCGCTGTCAGCCTTTTGATGGCACAGCAGTGTGCGTGGCCTTATCTCCACTATACTGTACACTTAAACATGGCAACTTTTATGCATCTTTTACCACCAAAACAAAAAGCATAAGCTTTTTATGCCTATCTTAAACACCTTTCTCTTTGTTTAAGTGTATTTTAAGAGAAATGTCGTCCTTCTTGAAAACCTTTGAATGTTGTTTTATGACAGCCCACCTCAGCCTTCTCTCTGTGCTAAAGCAGCCCACTCCCTTTCCGGTTTTCCTACACATCTTTCAACATTTGGGCCGCTCGAGGTCATGGCAGGGGGCCCAGGGTCACTGGCCCCCACCTTAAGTGGGGCATGCACTCCACATCTTGGAGCTGAAATACAACAGAGGCTTTCTCTGAGGAAAGCTGGCACCTCAGTCCCAGGCCTCTTGGCAAAGAGATTTCATTTAAATAATTTAAGATTCTGCATTCAAAAGCCTGTCTTTTCTTCTTATTTCAACTGCAAAGGAATATTCATTCATTCATTCATTTGACAAATATTTATCTTCTCTGTGGGTTGGTGGTCATATTATTTTTTTGGACCCTCATAAAGAGAAGATGCATCACTTTTAATAAAATTTTAGGAAAAAATGTCTACACACTCAGATTAACTAATCCTTTTACCCAGTAAGTAGGGTAGCACAACTGTGACCCACACATAGCCCTCATTTGATTTAAATTGGCTTTGTAACTGGGTTTTTTAAATTTAAAAAGTCTTAAAATATTGTTCATTTGTAAAGCAATATGTGTCAGTAGGGTCTTGAAGTTTTTTAAATGCTAAAAATTCATTTTAAGTGTTCTGTCCCAAGCAAAACCACTGTTCTCTTTCATGTGAATTTTTACCATAAAAATCCCCCCAGACCCTGGAAACCACAGTGCACCAAGTGGCTTAGGGGACAGGTGGTGGTGGAGGTTCACCTCTTTAGACATCCTACCTGCTTGCTAGTTGCCTTATATACATCATGCGTGTTATGCAACCTTACACTTAATCCTTACAGAGGAAGTAGAAGAAAATAGAGGGGGTTAATATTGTTACACATGCATGAGTAACACCTAGTTGACCTGCTATATATACAATGACTTTAAACTTCTAACTCAAAATAACCTGTTTTCTGTGAGAATCTTTTCCTGTTCTTAAGTGTAAAAAAGCCTTAGAAACACCAGAGCTCTGAGTGGGAGAGGGACCCAGTTTGGTTACAGCAGTCACTCTCCTGGAGATGTGGGCTCCTCCTTGCTGTGGCAGGTACCAGGGAAGAGTCATTTCCACTTGGGAAAATTATCAGTTGTGTGGGTTAGACTGTACCAGGAGCTGTTACACTCATTATCTCACACCTATTATAGAAGAGAGGTATTATTATCACTCTTGTACAAACAGGGTAACTAAGACTCAAACTGATTAACTAACTTGCCCAAGGTCAAAGAGCTAGTAATAAAAAGAGACAAAATGTGAATATAGGACTTTTCAACTCTAAATAAAGCCCTTGCACTTGCCCGACCCCATGATGACTTTTTCACAGAACAGATGATACTGGGAAGAGAGAGTGGGAGGCCCAGCCAACAACTAAATGTGATTCCATTTGGTCAGTTTTGGCTGAGCAATAACCACAGGTATCATCCTGGCTTGTAACAGATCCTTAAGAGGCCTGTGTAACAGTTGGAAGCCTCAATTAGAGTCTTGTTCCTGCCACAGATGTGTGGAATTTGGCCAGAGGGAAAAATAGTCCTCCATCCTCCATGGTCTTAGAGACAAATGTAAAATGCAAGGTCTGTCCAGAAGGTATCCAGCCAGTAATATGAAAAATAGAGACATTTATTGAAGAAGATACAGGAAACATTGTACATAGGACAATGACGCCTCAGTCCCCTTCAAAGTTGGCACCTTGGGCCCTCACAGAGTTCTCCCAATCACCATCAGCTGCCCTGTCATATTTTCCCGAATCTCATCGATGGTCCAAAATCTCTTCCCTTTCAAAGGTGATTTTAGTTTTGGAAAAAGCCAGAAGTCACGTGGCGCCAGATCTGGGCTGTAGTGGGGCTGAGCTACCTGGGTGATTTGATGTTTCGCCAAAAAAACCTATAGGAAACATAATGCCTGAGCAGGCGCATTGTCATGATGAAGCTGCCAATCACCAGGTGCCCATAGCTGCGGCCTTCTGAATCACCCAAGTAGTTTCCATGGAGGAACGTTCAAGCTTACCACAAAATTTGATGCAGATTTCATTGCTGTACGCACTCATTTTGAATGTGATGGCCACACAGTACACATGCTCACTCAGTGGCGTCTACCGCCCCCACTGACTAGTACCGTGAAGTTATCATTGTTCACACATGCACATTCCAGTCCACCCGCCTTGGCTGCCAGGTTACATTGATGTCGCACAAACCATTCCTGTTACATTAACAATGGCTGGGCTTTTTCCGGACAGGCCTCATTGTGTACTGGGATAAATTTTCCTGAAGACTCGGTGAAGTGAGCATTGTTTCCATCATTTCTGGATCATTTCTGAAGTGTGCCTTGCAAAATCCCCCAGTGTCAAGACTTTTCCAATACAAGGTTTACAATTTAGCCTTAAACATCTCACAAGCAATTCAGAACCAGACTGGAAGTGGGAATGGCTCAAGCAGATTTGACTGGGTTGAGGGGGGAAAGGAAACAGCAAAAACAAACACGATCTTTTTTTTTTCCCCTTACTCTCCTAAGAGATTTGGCTCCAATCAGATTTGAGTTATTCAGTTGTTTGTTTTGGTTCTTATTGAGTGCCTTTCCTGGAAAAAGCACAAAGGACTTTGTAGACCTTAAAGAAAATTCCTAACTGTAAACAGCCAATCTCTGAAACGGCTTTGAAAGGTCACTGACGCATAAATAATACATGTACCTATAAAACCTAAAAGGAAGGGACACGCATCAGAATAAAAGAGAAAAAAAGTCCTGAAAACAAACACCCTACCAGAGTAAAATCAGAAGGATACTTGGAGGCCGGGATGCAAAAAGGATGAAGGATGGAAGCTGGCCTAACTCTTATTTCTCCTTGGCCAATTCAAAAGTTAGAGACTCCAGGATTCTTATTTATACAAATGAAAGTGCCCATCAGAGTTTCCAGGGGTGTCCAAACTTTTGGCATCTCTAGGCCACACTGGAAGAAGAAGAGCTGTCTCGGGCCACACATTAAATATACAAACACTAACAAAAACAAAAACAAAAAAAGTCTCATAATGTTTTAAGTAAATTTACGATTTTGTGTTGGGCCGCATTCATAGCCGTCCTGGGCAGCAGGCGGCCCATGGGCTGTGGGTTGGACGCTCCTCTTTAAACTATCTGTTTCCATCTGTCTCCACTTGCTGAGTTGCTAAAATCCACCCAAGTGTTTGGGGTAAGAAGACGCTCCTCTCGGAGATCGGAAATCCACACCCAACAGGGGACAGACAATAGGCCACTGCAGACAGACTGGCTGACGGGACCTGGCTTGAGGCCCCAGAGAGGTGGATGGTTAAAACTTTTGATGAGTTTTCTTCTGACCTTTGGGGAAAGGAAGCCCATGGACCAAACAGAGAGGCATCTTTGCTCTGAGCCTTGAACAGTCGGGATGTGAAGATGCTCCCCCTGGCTCTACCTCTAACTGCCCTGTGGCCTTGAGAAGCCTCTCTGAGGTTCAGCGGTCTCAGGTGCTCAGAGAAGAGAATGGGCTGTGTGCATGGAAAGTACAGTTTATTTTCCTTTCATTTTGTTCAACAAGAGATTTTAAGCCATTCAGTGGGATTAGATAACCTATCTTTTCCATCTTTAAAATCCTCTGGTGAGTACTCTAGTGATGTGTGAGCTAAGTAGGCATTACAAATTTTTACACTCAAGGTGCTTTTCCAAAGAATTATGGAAAAATGAACCATTTCTAAGAAGCCTGTAAACCCTAACTTCCCTCCTCCCTGGTCCTTTGCTCTCCCCAAGCACTACCAACTGTCACATGTCGGAAAAACAGAGCAGCCGTTAATGGTGCCTCGGTAAGGGGGGGAGCTGTGGAACGTGCTTCCCCTGAGAGCTGGAAAGGGAGCGGAGCCTCCCACACAGGCACAGGGTGGGTCCTGCTCTGGCTTCCCGCTCTGACTCACCCACGTGGCATTTAGGCACACAGAGGTTCAGGGGTGCAGGAGTCTGAGAATGAGGGGCAAGGAAGAGTGGGCCGGGGTGGGGTTGGGGAGGGCCACAGCCAAAGCCTGAACAGGCCTTTGGGTCAAACTCCTGCAGCTCCTGGCTGATGTAAGGAGCGTTTGGGGGGAAGCCTAGCTTTCTGAAGCTGGTAGCTATACTTTATTTTTTCAACTTAACCTCACCTCTAGCCAGCTTTTCTGTTCCTTCACTTCCAGGTAATTCATCTCTCCCTTTCCTTTCCAGCCAAAGTAGTTGCTGAACGTACTGACGCTTGATTATATTCTCTGGGCCTGTCCATTCTGCTAGCAATATGCTTCCATCTAAAAAACGTATTGTGGCTCTGGCCAGTGTGTCTTGGTTGGTCGGAATGTCGTCCTGTAACCAAAAGCTTGCAAGTTCGATTCCAGGGCTAGGGCACGTACCTAGCTTGCGGTTCAGTCCACTGTCCAGGCACATGCAGGAGGAAGCCAGTCAATATTTCTCTCTCGCATAGGTATTTCTCTCTCTCCCTTCTCCTCTCTCTTCTCTAAGTGCAAAGAAAAGATGTCCTTGGGTAAGGATGAAAAATAAAATAAAAAGCCTATTGTGTTCCATTACCCCTTTGAAACCCCTATCCTTACCCAGCTTCACCACACTTGGCACTAAAACATCCTCAATAACTCTTCCATTTATTCTCTTAAAGCCATTGTGCCCCGCAGGCTTCTGGGCTCATCGTTCTCTTGACACAGACCTCCCTGGAATCGCCAGTGATATAATTTCATCCAATGGCATTTCCCAAGTCTTCATCCTCTTTAATTTCTCTGGAGCATTTGATATCCTTAACCACCATCTTGAAATACTTTCTCTCTTGGCTTTACTCCTATCTCCTCCTGTTTCCTTCCCTAGTTCTTCCTTTAATTCCCTAGAGGGGATCATCCTCTAACATTTGCCAGCCCTCTTTTTCTTTTTCTTGCTCTCACGTTCATTCCATCTCAGGCATCACTTCAGCTCCCACTCAATATAATGATTCTGGAAGGACTAATCTCAAAGTATAACATAACATTCTTTCTCCCTGCATCCAAGAGTCCATACTCTCAGAACCTAACTTACCTTTCCAGCCACATTTTTTTTCTTAGTTTCTTTCTGGGAAGTGGTATGTTATCCTTCAAAGAGCAAGGATGCAGAGTCAGACAGATATGATTACAAATATTGACTCCTTTTTTACTGGCCACGAGATCTTAAGCAAATTCTCTGAACATTTTTTTCTCACCTATAAAACAAGAATAAAAATAGTACTTAATAGAGATATTTTTAATTTTCTTATGGAAATATAATTGACATACAACATTATATTAGTTTCAGGTGTACAATATTGTGATTCAATATTTGTTTGTATTGTGATCTGACCACCACAAGTCTAGTTAACATTATCACCATACATAGTTGCCAATTTTATTGTGTTGAGAACTCTTTAAGGTTACTCTCATAGCCACTCTGAAATATACAGTATTATTAATTATAGTCTCCACGCGCACATTACATCCCCTAGACTTATTTATTTTATAATTGGAAGTTTGTATCTTTTGACTCCCTTTACCCATTTTTCCCAACTCTCTACCCACTCCCCACCCCCACTGCTGGCAGCCACCAATCTGTTCTAAAAGAGATATTTTTGGCACTTCAAGATAGCATGTCTGACACCTCACAAGAACTCAGCAGCTAGCAGTTACCATTATTTTTGTTATGGTGATAATATGAACAACCACAAACTTTTAAATCAACTACCAAGTACTGTGCACAGGATAATGTGGGCTGAGGGGAAGCTGTGGGAGCCGGCTGCCGGCCACAGTAACTGGGGTGAGGACAGACGGAAGGGAGTCACACAAGGTATTTCTTGTGCCCATACTGTTAGCTTAAACCCACTGCCTGCACAGTGTTCACCCTGGATACAAATCCACAGGGTGGAGGTGGCCTGATGACGGGGGCTGGGAGGCTGTCCAGCACAGAGCCTCAGCTTAAACCTGTCTGTGGAAACTTTACTCCTAGAGAGAATGAATATTGCAAATGGATGTATATTGTAAATGGGTCGTATGAATAAGCTGAAGTACTTCACATGCATTATCTCAAAGGAATCTCTATAATAACCCTATGAGGCAAGTACTAATTTGAGCCCAATTTTGGGGGTGAGAGACCTGAGCCTTGAGATTAAGAGTTTGCTGAAAGCCGCAGAGCTAGTAAGTGATAAGCCAAACCTTGAAGCCAGGCCTGCCCAGGTCCAGAGCGCCAGTGCCTCTTCCCCGCTTTACTCTGTTGCTTTAATTTTCAGGCGGGCTCAAACACACAGGCCCGTGTAATGAGTGCATGGTGGCTCAGGCTGACATAAAAATTACTGGCATCTGTTCTGCCTATTTCCAGGCAGAATAGAACCTCTCCCATTGACATTATAAAGTAACTCCACCACAGAATCAGCCCTGGTCACCACCAAACATTCAAACTAACTATTAGAAAGTTATGTTACAGAGAAAAGAGCTCTTTCTGATGTTAAATCACTTCCAGAGAAGCGCTGCTGAACTCTGAGCAAATGTGGCGAACGATTGGTTGAAACTCCCTCTAGAATTTGATAGCATAAGCCAAAAGGCACTTAGTTCGGCTGCAGTCTTTGAAAATGTCCATAACCTCCTAAAATAAAATGGTTGTGGCCTTTAAGCTTTTAAAATGTAATCATTTCCATTTATGAGTGGAGTCAATTGTTTCACAATTCTAACACTGTTTATCTAAGAACCAGTAAAATGCACTCGAAAGGAAAATACTCTTTGGAGTCAAACAGGTTCCTGTCAACAGCCAAGTCCAGATACTAAAAAAAAAATCTCAATTTCATATGCTCTCTAGGGCTCTTGTGTCCGATTCAGGCAAAGGCTGCTGTTGAAACGTTTCGTTCAGTTATCTCAGCCAACCAATAGGGACAATGGAAGATCAAGCAGAGTAAGGCCTAGAGCCTCAGGGACCAGAGAGCGAGCACGCGTCGGCACTTCATTTGCGTCCCAGTGGGCTTCGTGCCTTTAGCGCTGTGGACCCCATTGAAGGTCGAATGAAAGCCGCCTCTTCTTCCCAGAAAAATGCTCCAACTTTGGAGTCAGACACAGCTGGATTTGAACTGGCATCACCACTTAACAGTGATGCTTTTTGAGACAAGTTCCTTAACCATGGAATGCCTTGATTTCTTGATCATAAAATGCAGAGATCATAGCATGAGCCTCACAGCGTTGCGATGAGGGTTAAATAAATTAATGCAGTAAGCACCTAGAGTGCAGACAAGGGACTGAGGAGCAGTCATGCAGAGGAGACTCTGGAATCTGCATTTATAACCCACTAACTATGGAGTCACTTAACTGCTCTCATCCTCAGATTCTCCATCTGTAAAATGGGGGTACCAGTCATAGTGAGTACCAAGTTAATAGGGTCGATGTGAGGATGAAATGAGTTAATATGTATAAAGTATTTATAGCGTAACACATAAACACTCCAAAAAATCGTAGCCATTCATATGATCTCAGTGTCTGGCACATGGAAGGTGTTCAGTACGTGCTATCTAGTGTTAAGCTCAGATGGCAAGCACCTAGGATAGGGGCTGTGTATTCTTTATTCACGGTTCTTGCATGGCTCATATACTATTCTGTATGGATACTCTTTGGTATATAGTATTTACAGTATCAGTTGACTGATGCAACCAGCTGTTAAAATATATCCCACACAATTGGCTGCACATGAAAATAGAATAAACTGATGACATGGCCCAAGCTACAGAGTGACTCATATTTCAATGAATCTTGCTAAGACAGTAGCCATGTAGAATATAAACCCAATAAATAACAGTCAGTGAATCTTAGATTTTTCTCTAGCTGGCATTTCCAAAGCATCTTCTGAAGCAGAGTATTAATTTCTCTGTGTCGTGTAAGTCAGAATTGCTCAACCATGTCCTTCGGACACACTGTGGTCATTCGTCATGCAAGGAGCAGGGGCCCAGGTCACTGAGTAATTGTCTGGTCCAGGAGGCATATTCATGTGTTCCAGTGGTTCTCAAAGTGAAGCCTCCATTCCAAGGTCAACTTCATCCCTGGGAACTTGTCAGAAATGCAGACCCTCTGACCTACAGAGTCAGAAACTCTGGAAACGGGGCCTCGCACTGTGTGTTTCAGCAAGCCCTCCAGGGGTTTCCATACCTGCTCGGATCTGTAGAGTGTGCTGGTCAGTACTTGAGGTTCAGAGAGCACACCGTCAGTCCCCAAGCAGTACCCATCTCAAAGAAAACTGTGCTTCCAAAGAGACAAAAGGACCTGGTAATGTTATCCAAATACTTCCTGTTATCCAAAGTGCCCCTCTAATTTCAGTAGGGCCAGAAGCTGCCTCACTGTTCTTCCGATGGGGCTGAGGACAGATGCCACTGTGTGGAACCTGCTCTTCTGCAGATATTTGTGTCCAGCCAGAATCGGCAAATGCAGAGTGAAAGAGTTTTGTTAAAGGGCAACTGTCTTGTGTTCGGGCGTAAGAAAGGAACCGGTACAGGAGCTGTAGGGACTCCAGGGGGAGGGGCGGGTCAGCTGTACAAACATGAACTTCAGCTCTTTTTTATCGCCTGCTATTGGAGCCACCTTGCTTGTCCTGAGGAATGGAGCTCTGCCTTTTATCTGTGTGTCTACTTCAAGTTGAGCTCGAAAGCAGAGTACTCATACCCTGTTCAGGTTAGAGGCCCAAAGTCCAGAGGGATCCACGCCGCACACAAATATCGGCAGCCTTCACACAATCCTCACCTCATTTCCTAGGGTAATCACTTACATGAAGTAAGCAGGAAGTGGAAGGTTAGTGGTAAGCTGTGTCACCCAGAGGGGTCATTTCAAATCTATTCGCACCTAAGGTGGAAAGAGATACAGTCACTGAGTCTGTCCTCCTTATCCATCTGCCACCTACATAATTAGAATTTTTTTAAAACCCTACCCATGGTCCCTCGCTTCCCTATCTAAAGTTAATATATCTAAAAGGTTCACATGTCCCCACTTTGTATTCATCGCTCAAGTGAAAGAAGTCACCAGCGTCAGCCTGTCCTCTCCATCAGCACTTTAGACAGTACTGTAATAGTCCCACCTGACTCATAGCTAAACGACTCACATTTAAAATGTTCTCCCTATAGTTGCTGTTCAGAAATGTCTAAGGGAAGAAGCACACTCAGATTGTGGAGTAGTAATGTATCAACTTCTACATCAACTTTGATTCCCCCCCACCCCCACCCCAAATTATATAATTTTTAAAACCGCACTGGGGCAGATGTGTGTTTACTTTGGGAAGTAAAAATGTTAACATTTAAACTGAAAGCCTGTTTCAGTTTTAAGGTACTTAATTGCCTTACAGCATATAATAAACCGAGCCCATCTTGTCATTCAACTAATGGAGGGAGTGATAAAGAGATAGGGGCCCAGGACCCCTATTCATTCCAGTTTTCCTTTGTACTGGGTTTACTTTGGCACCGTGCCTCATGTGTATTTTACACTTCTTTACATTTCGTACATCCCTGTATGACAAATACTTGTCAAACAGAAACTAAACAGATTTATAACCCTTTAACTTGAAATGAGCCAAAATTGAACTGCCAAAACTTTATGACTTCATTTTCTTTCATAGTTTTCCACTACATTGGTTCAAACAGACAAACCCCACTTGAGGTCAAGCAGAGGTCATTTCACTTTCATTACTAAAATATAATTTACAATATGCCAGACCTAAACAAGTTTAGCCTAAAGGGTTTGTATAATGTAAACCATCTGTTCCCCAACAATACAGCTAATTTCCTGCCGTTACCGTACAGTCTACTGACTGCTTCTTTAAGGGTTTTTATGATTTTTTAACTAGTTCAGGATTTATGTAAAATTTGAAAATGAGTCTATAGTTAAGACTCATTTGTACCAAGTAACTTGAGCATTTTAAAAATGCAAATCACTGTGTAAATTGTTCCCCTGAAACCAAGCTCTGAGCATTTTTTTTCTGGGTATTTCTCTGCCGGCTGCTGCACAGGTGTTCGAAGGAAAGATTTTAGCTCCTTTTCGTGCTTCTTTCTGAAGCAAACCCCCAAATTTGGCTATGACTGGGTCTGGCGCACTCCTCCTCCTTTGTTCTGTAGGCTGGAGAAGATTTGAGACGCTATGCTAGATGGCCCACCAGGTAGTATTGGTGAGATATGACAAGACACACATTGGGTCAAAATGTACTACTCTTTCATGTGTCTGAACAGGGAGGAAGAACAATTATAATTCCACTAAGTGACCACACACTGAAGGCTGACCTCACAGCACTGCAAGGTGTCAGGCCCCGGGCTGAGCCTTCAGAAACACTGCAAGTCAAACTGGGATGACTGGCGGCGTGCTTCTGTGAGACAGAATGGCGTGGCCCAGAGCAGTAGGCCTTGCCCGTGCAAGTGCGGCGCTTTGGCTCTCCTGAAAATTCTTGATACTTTTACTATTTAATTTTTAAAATATGCTTATTGATTTTTTTTTAAGAGAGACAGAAATATCGATGTGATAGAGAAATGTTGATTGGTTGCCTCTTATACGTGCCCTGACTAGGCATCAAACCCGCAACCTTTTGGTGTGTGGGATGGTGCTCCAGCCAACTGAGTCACACTGACTAGGGCAAATTTTTGATGCTTTTTTAAGCCTCTTCATCTGTAAAATGGCAAGGGTAAAAGATCTTCTCCCAAAGGCAAATACAAAAGAAGCAGTTTGCTTACCTCGGGGCGGGAGAATATGTGAAAGCCCAGGGCTGCGCTGCCAGTCTGGTGCCGGGTCCCGTCCGGCCCCTCTTCTTTTCCAGTCCTCAGAGGTTTGGCCGGCGTGTTTACTCTTCCCATCTGCCACCATCCACGCTCCCACATGGGCTCTGGTCCCTCCACCTCCATCCTCACTGCCCGCCCTTAGGCTCCAAAATAAAGTCTCTGTCATGTTTTAAAGAATTTTTTTTTAAACTAATAACTATAGGAGACCAGGGAAAGATTAACAAGAGGAAACGTAGCCTATTTTTTAAAAACATAGAGGCAGTTATAGAAGACTCCCTAGAACTCCTTAGGCTGTAAATGTATCTAAATTATTTGCATTTACTCCACTTCCTAGATTACTTCCCTAATAAGGAAAATAAGATTGATTTAAAGAGTATTTAATAGGTGGAAATTGCTTTCATACATTGTTGCATCTTATCCCTACTGTAACTGTGGAAGCTAAATATTATATTATTTCAGGGCTATGAAAATAGAGGTTCAGAAAAGTTAAGAAAGCCTCCCAAGATCATCCAGCTCATATATAAGACCTACCCCACAGGGTTGTTGTATTAAATGAGTTCATATTTGTTCAGTGCTTAGAACAATGTTTCACACATAGCACATGCTATATAAGTGTTAACTATTAACAGAGAGCAGCAGGTCCAAGATGCAAATTCAGATGTGTGTGAGTCCCAACTCACTCGGTTTGAAATACACCATGCTGCCCATGGGTTAATTTCAGTAGGGGCAGGAGAAGGGGAGTCATAACTCCTCACTGTATTGGTCTAATATCCCTTGGGTTTAGTTCGTAATCCCCATTTTCCCACAAAAGAAGTATATTATTCAGTCCTTTGCCCTTCTTTATCCCCAAAAGCCAGGGGACCCTGTTTACATCAAAAAGTAACACCTTCTATGCCTTTCAAGGGACCTTCACATAAACTGAGTTCATTTACATCATCAGGAAAAGTTCTGATGGAAATCCCAATCTTACTGTCATGCAGGAAGAATTCACCTTGGCTTACCCTTGCCACACAAGCAAAATTATCTGAGTGCTGTAAGAGAAAAAAGTAGGGTTGGTTCAGGGGATTGCTTTTCCCATCACCCACATGCTGTTCTCCCAAAGGAACTCCATAGAACCCACAAGAATCCAGCCTCCATAAGCAAAAGGAAAAATAGTGGATGGACCTGTGATCGCAGAGGAAATTTCATGATTTGATTAGATGGAAAGATTGGTCATATGTTTTTTAATTATGTCCTTTTTTGGTTTAAGATTTATATTTATTTATTTTTAGACATAGGGGAAGGGAAGGAGAAAGAGATGTAGATAAATGCCAATGTGTGGCTACCTCTCACACGACCCCTTGGGGACCTGGCCCACAACCCAGGGATGTGCCTTGACTGGGAATCGAACCAGCGACCCCTGGCTTCAGAGGCCAGTGCTCAATCCACTGAGCCACACCAGCCCGGGCTATTTACTTTTTTGATTTGGAATTTCAAAAGAATTTTTTTTTTTTTTTAAGTATGAAGTAAAAAATCTTCCACTTCTGTCCTCGTCTCCTACTTCTCACCTCTGTACCCTCCCAATAACCACTGCTGTTTCCTGAGCCTCCTTTCAGAGTGTCTTTATGCATATGCAAAGAAATAATGAATATATTCTTTTTCTTCCCTTTCACACAAAGGCAGAATATAGCATTAACTGTTTTTTTATTTTTTTTTTAACTTAGCAATACGATTTTGGAAATCTTCCCATATCAGGACATAGAAAGAGTACTCATTTGTTCTTACGCATATATAATATTGTGTTTACTCGTTCCACCATAATTAATCTGATGTCTCCTCTAGGTAAACATTTATTTCTAATCTTTTGCCATTACAAGCAATCATATAATGAATCAAATAGTCAATTAGCTTTAATTTACTGAATGTTTCAGACAATGCATTCCTATTACTTCCAGTAGAAGTAACTTTCCTATAAGACATTTTCAAATACAAACCCCGTAAATTCTGCTTGAACAAATACACTATTTATAATAATGTTACTTGCAGAGAAGAATTAATGTTTCAGAATCCTCAATTCCATTCTGTCCTTGTAACTGGGTGTTTTTCTGCAAGTTTATTTACACTTATAACTAGGTTAGTGGGCATTTATGCCCTGGAAAATATCAGCCTAGAACAGAGCTGATCATCACGAATTCTGAATTAGTTGAATTCGGATTAGAGAAGGTTTTCTCACTTAATTTTCTAAACTGTTGTTTTAAACTCTGTACAGAGAGCCCTGCAGTCCGCGTGGGTTCACGGCATTGTAAGCTTCAGTGGAGGTCCTCAGAGCAGCGTTCTTTGTCTAAAAAATAAGGATTTAAAGTGCAAGGAGTATTGTAAAAATCAGTTTATGTACAAATGCATTGCTTTTATGACTTTTTCCCTAACAAATTAGACTAAATGTCAGGCTAGATTTGAGGTGAATTTTAAAAAATAGGAAAACATATAGTACTACAGACATTTACTGCCAAGATCAAATGTCACAATTTAATACTTATTTTTATTGTGAGGTACATGCTTTTCCCTTTCTTTTTAAAGGCCAATCAGTAGACAGCCCACTTGCAAAGCTGTAGGAATATCAATGGGTATGAAGGGAAATGCAAGAAGTTGAAATCTGATTAAGACAAAATATGTTCATAAAAAGACAGCAACAGCAAGATGATAACAGTAAAAGTTAAATAGCCTTTCCCATGTGCTAGACATCATGCTGAGTACCTTACAAATGCTTCCATACTAAAAGTTCACAAGAATTCTACAAGCGAAGTACAGTTACATCAAGTATTACCATCCCATTTTAGAGACAAAGGAATTGAGGCATGAGCTGGTTAAATATTGTACTAAAGGCCACACAGCTGGTAAGCGGAGAACACAGGATTCAAAATCTGACTGCCTGGCTGTAGAGGTCATCATGCGTGTCACCAGCCACCACCCTGCCTCTTGCATGTAGAAGCATTCAAACTATAAAGTCACGAGGACTCCAGAGGAGGCAAAGACCACAGTGGTCAGGGAGAGCTTCAGAGGATGCAAGGATTTAGTAAGTAGAGCACATTCCAAACCTCCCCACCTGTACTGTGAGCCCCTCAGGAGGACAGCCTTTCCTTTTGGTTCCTCTGGCTTTTCTTACAATAAATATCCTAAGAATAGGAGAGCATTGCAGGAACAAGGTGTTAGGTGAGAATGTGAGTGGTGTTTGGGGGTGGGCAATGAGGAGACCCTATTGAACTCTAGTGATGGTATCACATAGAGGAGTAGCAAGGGTAGGCAGGTGGGAACCAAGACACAAACACGCCAAGTTCCAGGCTAAGAATGAAGGCTGTATCATCTGCAGCAGTGATTTTCACACTCTAATGTTCACCAGACTTAACCTGAGGTTTATTAAATGCACATTCTGATTTATTAGCTCTGAGCAGGGCCAAGCATCCTCATTGGTAGTAAGCTCCCAGGGATGCTGATGTTGCTGGTCCCAAGACCACAGTTGGAGTAGTAAGACTCTAGGCAACGGCCGGAAGCCATTGGAGCAATGGTGGAGATGGGGGGACGGGAGTGGCAGACAGAAGCTGCCCGTGGCACCCCTCTAAGTTGCAGCCAACTATCAAAACATATAGACCTACAATATTTTAACCTAATTTATAGAAAGTTTCTGTTTTCCACCTCCTTCTTCCAGGTGGCCAAGCAAGTGCCTTAGATGTTTTAAACCTCATTGTCCTTTCTTTCCTACAGAGCAAAGCTAAGGAGCTGCCACTTTCTGCTGTACGCTTTATGGAAGAATTGGGTGAATGCACCTTTGGAAAGATCTACAAGGGCCACCTCTATCTCCCAGGCATGGACCATGCTCAGTTGGTTGCTATAAAGACCTTAAAAGACTATAACAACCCCCAACAATGGACAGAATTTCAACAGGAAGCCTCCCTGATGGCTGAACTCCACCACCCCAACATTGTCTGCCTTCTAGGTGCTGTCACTCAGGAACAGCCTGTGTGTATGCTTTTCGAGTATATGAATCAGGGGGACCTCCATGAGTTCCTCATCATGCGATCCCCACATTCAGATGTTGGCTGTAGCAGTGATGAAGATGGGACCGTGAAATCCAGCCTGGATCATGGAGATTTTCTGCACATCGCGATTCAGATTGCAGCTGGCATGGAATACCTGTCCAGTCATTTCTTTGTCCATAAGGACCTTGCAGCTCGCAATATTTTAATCGGAGAGCAGCTTCATGTAAAGATTTCAGACCTTGGGCTCTCCAGAGAAATATACTCCGCTGATTACTACAGGGTGCAGAGCAAGTCTTTGCTGCCCATTCGCTGGATGCCCCCCGAAGCCATCATGTATGGCAAATTCTCCTCTGATTCAGATATCTGGTCTTTTGGGGTTGTCTTGTGGGAGATTTTCAGTTTTGGACTCCAGCCATATTATGGATTTAGTAACCAGGAAGTGATCGAAATGGTGAGAAAACGACAGCTGTTGCCGTGCTCCGAAGACTGCCCACCCAGAATGTACAGCCTCATGACGGAATGCTGGAATGAGATTCCTTCCAGGAGACCGAGATTTAAAGATATCCATGTCCGGCTTCGGTCCTGGGAGGGACTCTCAAGTCACACCAGTTCTACTACTCCTTCGGGAGGAAATGCCACCACGCAGACGACCTCCCTCAGTGCCAGCCCAGTGAGCAATCTCAGTAACCCCAGATATCCCAACTATATGTTCCCGAGCCAGGGTATTACACCACAGGGCCAGATTGCCGGTTTCATTGGCCCACCGATACCTCAGAACCAGAGATTCATCCCCATCAATGGCTACCCAATACCTCCTGGCTATGCAGCATTTCCAGCTGCCCACTATCAGCCACCAGGTCCTCCCAGAGTGATTCAGCACTGCCCACCTCCCAAGAGTCGGTCCCCGAGCAGTGCCAGTGGGTCGACTAGCACTGGCCATGTGACCAGCTTGCCCTCGTCAGGATCCAATCAGGAAGCAAATATTCCTTTACTGCCACACATGTCGATTCCGAATCATCCCGGTGGAATGGGTATCACCGTTTTTGGCAACAAATCTCAAAAACCCTACAAAATAGACTCAAAGCAGCCATCTTTGCTAGGAGACTCCAATATTCATGGACACACCGAATCTATGATCTCTGCAGAATTATAAAATGCACAACTTTTGTAAATGTGGTACACAGAGAAAACTAGAAAGCCGTAGAAAAGATTTATATTCAAATGTTTTTATTAAAGTATGGTTCTCACTTAGCAGATACTGCAACAGGTATCTTCTGTGAAGTTTAATTGTGTCTTACCAAGCAGGGCAGACACCAGCCAGAAAGAAACATTGTGGGACTAAGGCCTCATCAGGGTGTATGCCATGGCACTGGGGTTGGTATAACTGGTTTCAAGTACTGAAACCTACAAACCAGTGAAGAGGAAAAGATCCTTGTGATCAAGCATCAAACCAAAAAGGAAAGTCAAATGGTGCTTTGTGTATTTCACTTTGAGTCACCATGACTGGTCTCTCCCCAAAATGTATATACCGTAGCATTTGTCTACCTGCTGTCTTTTCTTCAGGACATATGTTCAGGAATTATGTTGATTCAATTTAGACTCTATGCATCTTTGTGTGGAAGTGATGTTCAGAATCAATGAGGAAGCCTTAGGCCAAATTTGAAGTCCCACTTGGAAATGAGCCATAAGACGAGTGTAAGTTCCCCCGAAGCCTTCTTCACAGCGGGTGTTCTGTGGGAAGGCGCAGAGTGTGCTCTTTGTGAATCTCCTCTGCTGATCATGAAGGCCTTTTCTACATTTTCTTTTTCCACAGTGTGTTTACACAAGCCCTTGAAAACATATAGGGCTTCAGACCATAGGAAGGCTAGACGTGGATATTAGAACTGATTACTGGTTGATAGTGATAGTTTATTTTGTTGTATTGGAAATGAGGCACCAAAGGGAGCACAGTCAGGAAAACGGCCCCTCAGCCTAGATCAGCATTTGTGGGAGAGGAGCAAAGGCTCCCACGGGGGACAGCCTCGCGGGGGCTTCCCTGGACTGCCAGCGTGGAAGAAGAGAGGCGTGGCTGCAGACCAGCACATCAGTGCTTGCAACTTCCTGCCTCTGAGTTGTTCAGTGGACTCTGGGGAAGTAGGAAACTATGACACCAATATCTAGTTAATTTAAAGTTTCTCTCACTTTCTTTTTTTTCCTGATCTGGACATGTTCGCAGATTTTATTTCAGTACCAAGAGTTATGACGATTTATTCATAGGGTTAGTTGGAATCCAAAGACTATGAATTCTGTTTTGTAAAATATTACAGTATTTTTAAGAAACAAGTACTGAGTTCTCACGTCAAAAATTACCATGAACTGAATTTTTTTAGCTGGTAAATAGAAGCAACATGATCGTTTTTGCCTTAGTTAGAGGAAGGTATCAAATGTGCATCTCATGCCATTTACCTGCGAGTCATCCTTTGCCAAGTTTAGAGTTCTTATGGATGGGTTTCAAGTTTTATATAGAAAGGAATGTTATGGTTGATTTTTCTCTTGTTAAAAAATAGCTCCTTTATTCTCCAAGTCTCCAGTGTCTCCAAGTCTCTTTTTTCTTATTTTATAGCTAAAGAGACTTATAAAGAGACTTACCGGATATAAAGTAATTCCTGGAAATGATATTTGATGAGGAGAATGTAAGAGAATTAGAAGCACATTGATGTTTCAATTTTTTAAAAAATATAAAATTAGGATGAGAAATCATGGAAATATGTTTACCAAAATAGTGTTGCAAGTTTCCCAAACGCTGAATCTTCAAACAACATACATGGACTTCTAGGTACTGTGAACTTAAAGAATTGGCTATCTCCAAATTTATTCAGAGATAAATTAAGACATATTTTTCTGGCATAAATAAGCTGATTCAGAAGTTACATTTCTTAACTTTAGGTAGAGGAGAATATTTCTATCCTTTTGTTGCTATGCAACTGTTTAATGATGAAGATTCAAACCACAATTTTGTATATCATACGACAATCAATTATTTTCCAAGAATATTTATTATTTCAAGTAAACACAATTTCAGTGAATCTGAGTTTTTCTAGGAGTCCCTTAAAGGGAAATTAGCATTCCATGAGCCAGTAAAATACCTACTCTGGAAAAACATTGCTATGGTTAAAAAAATAAATTCAAGTTAGTTTTTTATAAAGAACAATAACATTTATTTTAAACATTTTATAATTACTGAAGTCATTAAGGTGAGCAAACTAAATTTCAAAACCACTTGTAATAATGTATTTTATAATAGCACTGTGATACTACATAACACAGTCCCTTTTGTATTAAAATAGTACTTTTTCCCACAAACTGAAAAATATCTTTTACTTTGTTGACAATGTTTTTTTTGTAAGATGACTTTATTTTCAAATCTTTTCTTTTTTTGCACAAAACTATTGTTTATGGTTTGTATCACAGAAGTGAAAATATATCTTTGCATTTTTATATCTGGTCTGTTTCCTTGTTTCCTTTTTTTATTTGTTTTTAACTCAATATAGATTTTCTTCAAATATATAATGGCAATATTCAGATATCTCACCCTACCATATCTTTTCTTATTTTCACTGCATGCATTTAATCACTGTATTACTTAATGTTTGATTTGTTATTATGGGCATTTAAAATAGACAAGCATGGAATTGTAATGACAAAAAGGCTATTTTATATGGAGGATATATGCATTTGTATTTCACACACCAGAGATGATATTAAACACTGATTATTTTATGCTGCTGTTTATTAAAAATGTTTACCATAAAATATTATTTCCTGAATATCACTATCATGAAGGTATTTGGGAATTTTAGTACTATTTCTCCTAATGATTGACATTTCATAGAAAGAGGAATCATAATTTCTATTTACTGGTATTTCATCGAAATCATTTTTTTAAATAGGCTTGTAAAAAATAGACCTAGGCATTCTTTTGCCAGTGACCATAGGTGGAAGGGAGAATCTCAATGATTTCATAAGCCCATATTATCCACCTATATATATGGCAAGATTTTAATTTTTAAAATAAAAATAATATATTAAATAATTACAATCAAGTGGAAATGTAAAAATTGGGTTTAAAAGTTTCATCCTTTTCTGCCTTGATGTCTCCATGTGAACTTAGACATCGAAATCATGTCTTAGAATTCTGAAAAAGAAAAAGCTGTGTACGTTCTCTGTTCGACTTAGATTCCAACCATATCGATAAAATAAATGTGGCCATGTAATTGTCACAGCTTACCTTTCTGACCTTATTTGCCCAAAAGAAAGAGTTCCCCATCTGGCGAGTAATACACACTGTCAAGAAAAATGAGTATCATTATAAAAGTTCAAAGAACTTGTCCATTTCTTCGCTTTAATACAGAAGGGACTATAGTAAAACCTTCAGGGCCTTATCCATCTGCTTTAGGTACAGCTCTCGTCACCACCTCAGGATCAAACTCAATAAAGCAATCACGTCACTTGGCGGTGAGATCCATGTCCGGCTGGTTTCTCCCTCTCGCTTGAACCCCTCGATCTGCCTTTCACTGCCATTTCCTTCTTTTGTCTCTCTAGGTTCTTCCCTCCTACCATCCCCATTCCCTTCAACTCTGTGATTTGGACCTTACCCTTAATTCCCTAATCACCAATGCCCGCAAACTTGCAGCTCCACCTCAGATAAGGCCTATTACAAATCACTAAGTAGTGATTTGAGAGGAAGTCTATTATCGATACCCCTTCAAAGACAATTAACTATCCCAATGGTTCTCAAAGTGTGGTCTTCAGACCAGCAGACCTTGGAACTTATTAGAAATGCAGATTCTCAGGCTCCACTTAGACATTCTGAATCACAAATTCCAGGGGTGGGACCCAGAAAGTTGTGCTTTAGTAAACCCTCTGGTATTATAAAGATTGAGGATCACAGAACCACCCTCATTTAAAGAGGTGGAGGGTGGGGAGATGGTATTACTTCCTTAGTAATGTGTATATATAAGCATTTATATAAGCATTTAATACCATTTTAGCTACTTTAGTCACCTTAAAGGAAATCAAGTTTTAATCACAAATTCAGCACCAGAAACTTTTTGTTAACCATTTGACGATTGGTTGTATTTTTTTGCAGCCGTTCACTTGTATAGAAAACTAACAGCACCTAACCTTGGTCAAGAATACATCCCTTGTCTAGTTCATTCAAGACCCACATTTTTGGATAGTCACCAAAATCTTTTTCCTTCACATGGATAAGCTGAAAAATGTTGGTCTCTTGGTGTACTTTTTTTTGCACTGATAACACAACTGAAAGAACGCTCCTTTTTGCTGCCACATGACAAAATTAAGGTCAAGGACTGGCCGGCCTTTCTTAGGGGGAGAAAGACCCAGCCCCCGGTGAGAATCCAGCAAAAGCAGCTGCAGAGGCTGCCCACTCCCCTGAGCTTCCTGTGACAACCTGCCCCAGTTGGCTGGGTGCAGTCACCTGTGGTTTGTTCCGCTGTGTTCCTTTGCCAGCTGCAGGCCACCAGTGCTCGCTGGCTGGCCCTGAGAGCTCCTCTGCTCGGGCCACGGTCCCCACTGCCTTTCGGGCTGGAGGCTCTGAGGAAGGAGGATCTAAGGGAGGTACTAGGAGGGAAGCTCAGACTCTTCTTAATTTATGTATTGTTTCTCAACCAATAGTTCAGATGCTGAGGAGGAAATGCTACATAAGACCAACAGGAGCAATAGAGCACACACATAAGGAAAAATTTAGTAGCCAAAATATGACCACACTTGAGGTTGGTTACCATAAATACCAAGAGTATTAGGACACTGTTAACTCAGGAAGGAGAGACAAACCATCAAAGTGCTCAAGGTCAATGTAATCCTCTGGGAAATTAGGCTGAGAAGACTTAAAAACATAGACACATACAGGGAGAAGGTCTGCTGACATATTTATGACTAGTTGAATCCTAAGCACCTATGAATTGCTTATTCACAAACAAGTACTATAACATTTGCTGACCAGGCCTGACACAATGCTTTTCCTTAGCAAAGTGACCGGGTTAGTAAATATTTTTATTCAGGGATGGTTACATTAGAAGAACCACCCTGCTTTAAAATTAGATGGGACGTTACGTAATGCTTTTTAAAAGCTATATTTTGTGCTGAAATAAAGATAATTCAAGGAATATTCAGTTTGGGGAAAAATGGTTCAAAATATTAATCTTCATGGACCTGCGTCCTTGGCTGTAAATTCAAAGATGTACACAGAGCAGCTGCACAAAGCTGTAGATTAATGCACAGTCTCTGCCCAGACGTACAGGCACTTGAACTTACTTGAGAAACAGATCGAGATCAGGCTGTGTCCCACAGCAGGTGCTCCTTAGCCACTGCAGTTCTTGGGCCTTGGACTGACAGCTCCAGTTATCCTTTGGGCCCCAGCTCATATAATCCCCTAAAAGTTTTCTTTTGAGCCTATATATATTACAGTCACTGGGAATGAGCTGAGACTCCCCAGTGGCATAATCTAGGTAGTTTACTGAGAGTCAACCTAGTAAGACTAATATTCAGGCAAAATGACAATTTAGGACTTAATTGTACTCCCAGAGTTCACTCTGGAAATACAGTGTATTCATTTTATTGGTCAGATTGGCTGCAGCAATAATCCTAAAATCTCAGCCTTGCAAGAGCAAATGTTTATTTTTCCGGCTCACGTCAGCGCAGGTGGGTTTGCTGCTGTGCATGCGCCCAGGTCTCTGAAGGCAAGCTGTTCTCATGGCACTGGAGAAAGGGCAAGAGGCAAAACACAATCCCCAGCCTGCAAGAAGCCCCCGAGTGGCTACACTTAGTATAGCAAACCCACGCACCAGCCCTTCCTCCTGCGTTCCTGGCAGACCCCGCTAATTGGTGCTTTTCCCAGCCGAGCTCAATTTTAGCCTTAAAATCGTCAACATACTGCCCTGAATAACCTCCTAATCAGTCAGAAATAGTGCCAGAGATTAAATTTATCCCTGTGCTAGAGCAGTACTTGTCAAACCAGGTGATTGTCACAATTATTTGGGGAGATTTCTAATGATTACAGCTTCCCAGGACCACCCCAGAAAGGACCAGAGAAGCTACCTTAAAATCCCAGATCCCTTAGCATACAACACTATGTCGAGGCTTCCCTCCTTCACGGGACCCAGATGAAGAAAACGGGGGCACAGAGCATGTACTTTTCAACTGCTCCAGCACAGGAGCTGGCCGACTCCGATTAAGTAAGGCCATCTCTACTTCTTTACCCATAAAATAATATAGATGTAGCAGAGGGGTTAAGAGTAAAGGTTCTGATGTCAGATTGCCTGAGCTTAAATCTCCCCTTCACCCCTTGGTAACCATGTGAATTTTATCATCTGAAAAAGTATCTACTTTAGAGTTGATGTGAAGTAACATAAGCGAGCTAATTCATGTAAGCTGCAGAGAAGAGCGCCTGACAAAAGTTCTCAAACAACAGCCTACAGTTTTATAATTTTTCTCTAATACTTCTCTTTCAGAGCTAAAGAGAATGTATGTAAATATATGAGAAGTATCTGGCACATAGCAAGTGTTCAGAAAGTGGTAACATTGCTATTATTCAATGTGTTCTAAACATTTTTTATAAAGGAACACATTATTTTTTATTGTGGTATAAAATTTACAGCACAAAATATCCTATTATTTATGTGTATACCATAATGGAGAACACCCAGTGCTAATGCCCACGAGGTTGGGGCAGGCTTAGCACCTCAATAATTTCCATCATCTCCCTTCAAACCATCCCTAATAAACAAACATATGCTGAGTAAAAAAAACTTCAAGATACATCCTTAAGCCAGCGATTTTCAACCTTTTTCATCTTATGGCACACATAAACTACAATAATTACTAAAATTTTGCAGCACAACAAAAAATATATTTTTTGCCAATCTAACCCCCCCAAAAAAGGTATAATTTTGATTCATTCACACTGCATGGCTATTGTTGTGATGGCTGTTGTAATTTTTTTATTTGACAATCTAAGAGAAAAGAGGTCAGTGACCCTGTAAATAGTCGGGCACCTCATGTTTTCAAAATTCTTCCGGCACACCAGTGTGCCTCTTGGGACACACCTATTGAAAATCGCCGCCCTAAGCCATCCTTAAACCATATGTCATCCCTTATACCTGTTCAAAACCAATTGCCACCTCAAAACTCCTGTGTCAAAATTCTGGAATTCTCCTTAGGGCAACTGAATATGAAAAGGTTAGTTAAACCGATATATGTGAAGGAAGCACAAAATAATTACATCTTTTAAGCAGTTTCCCCTCTGTACCCCTCACACTTTTAACCATCACAATTCTACTTAGATGATGATGATGATGATGATGATTATTATTATAAATGCAGTATCTCTCAATAATTGGTGTTCCTATGTGAGGAATGAAATAGAAGGGGACCCGATTCTCCTAAAGCATGTAAAGTTCCCGGCAGACATTGCATTCCTTTGTCATAAACCTCCCTGAGATCCTCTCCTAAAGGCTTTCTGAGCATTACTCCTTAGAGCTTTAGATTATAGGGTTTGGGCGTCAGCCTGCAATAGAAAACAAATTATGTTCCGTTAAGCACCAAGGTCCAAAAACAACAACAACAACAAAAAGCTTTCACCAAGTTGTATACACAATTCCCACCCTGAAAACTGTCCTTCATACCCACGCTAGAGTAACTGTGCCAGTTTGCCAGGGACTACCCCAATTTTAGTACTGACGGTCCTTTGTCCCAGGAAAGCCTCCAGTCCCAGGCAAACATGGCCTCTTGGTCACCCTAGCTAATGCCAAGAAGGTGAAATAAAAGCCAGCATGCATTGATTCTGAGTTCCTCTCTGTTAGGTAGACACAAATATAAACACAAATAGTGATCACTGACCGGCCCCTGCATCTCAGGTGACTTACAGGAAGAGGCTGAACTGTGTTGTGATTAACACAGTTCTGAAACTGGGGGTGCGGGGGCCTACACTTCAACTTTACCAAGAGGAACCAAGCATTTCTTGGAGCCTCGGCTTTTATAAAAGAAAAAGAAAAATTTTTAATGAGAAATTTCAGAAATTCAAGTCACTGAACTAGGCTGCCCACCTCTTTCTCCCTGTTTGATCTTTGAAGATTAGCATTCAGTATTTTTCATGACATTTATATTGAGGAAGGAATATCAGATTATTAAAAGCAGAGAAACTCCGTATGGGAACGCACATCAAAAGGTCTTCAAGACAAAGGAGGGATCATATGATTTGAAACCAGAGTTACTAGAAGCATGTGTGCTGCACTTCATTTTCTAGTTAACAGCGTAACATACGTCAAAATATGATTTAAAACACGTCTCACAGCTGAGCTGACATTTGGCGATCCTCAGCCTTCCTTTGCTCTTGAGGAGGGGGGTTCAAATCCAAACGAGGTTAACACTTTGTACTGGTACATATTCCTGGTGGATGAGGAAAACAGTCTTATAGTTTAAGTAAAATGAAAACATCTGCTCGAGTCCTGAGGGAAAGAATTGTTTTTTAAAAAGAGGTGGAGGGGTGTGCTTGGTTGGGAAAGCTGGAGATGGCCTCGGTCACTTTACCGGTGTTAATTACACTTTCAGTTGCCCTGCGCATCTAGGATGATGAAAATTTGTGCAGGGGCCCTAGTTCGGTCTTCGTTTTTCAGGATGCCATACCTAGCTTTTCCC